>OU015494.1:207768313-208478313 GCA_907164885.2 Dolomedes plantarius
CTAATATCAAACATATAAGAAGCCTGATGTCATTAACTATATCAAGGATTAAACTAAGCTGTTTATTTAATACCAATGAAGGAGGAGAGAAATACGGGGCGGATATTTCTGGTTAAGCTAATTGGTGCTCGAACACAAGGTAGAACCATACTGAGATGGGTAAATCTTCTCCAAAAAGGCCTCGCCATTTTGAAAGCTAAGAATTGGAAGACTATGGTCAACAACCTGTCATTCTAGATTAGGCTCCAAGAGGAGGCTAAGGCCCACCTCGGGCTGACAAGTCACCGACGAAGAAGGATAAAATTCTGTTCCGTTCTTTCAAAGATCCTATCCTTTTCCATATATGAAGAGGAAAACATACAGGAGTGTTTATTTTATTCTGTCTGAGTGCAACCTTCGCTACGTATTTTCAGCGGATAAAATATTCTTATATTAATATAGCAAGAATTTTTTAAGTCATAACGTCATTGGTTTATGAATAAAGAATTATTTCCAGGATGAAGTAAAAAAATTATTTTGAGTAAAAGGGAAGTGTTGTGTTACTACGACAGCGATTCTAATTTTATCTAATCTATATATAAAAAACAGTTCCGTAACTGTCTCACTCACTGACTGACTGACATAGAACGCACAGACCAAACCGCTGGATCTAAAGGGCTGAAATTTTGCATGGCGATTCTTCTTATAGTGTAGGGGTGCACTAAGAGAGATTTTTGAAAAATTCTTCTTACATTTTTTAAAATTAAATTTTTAAGCTGTTTTTTAAACTTTTTTTATGTTTGCATTTAAAATAATACATTGAGGGTTATAAAATTTATATCACGAGAAAGATCCTAAATATTCCTTCAAAATGAATTTTTTTTCGAATTTTTACCTCCATTTCTTGATTTTTGGTGAATTTTTAAAGATTAATTTTTAGAATTTAATTTATTAAATGCCGATCACGTGATTTCTTTTTCTGGTACTTTCAATAAATTTATCGTCACGTGCGTAACAACTAAATAGACAAAAAAATTTTTTTTTCTCTTTCTAGTGCAGCAGACGATTGGATATTATCCAAAAAAAATGCATATCCCTTACGATTTTTTTATAAATATATATATATAGATATAGATAGATAGATATTTTACATCAATTGTATACATTGATCATCGCATTTATTATAAATATATATATTTATTTTTTGGCATAAATTGCATACGTTGACCGTTGTATTTAATTTGAATGTACTCCGTAGCGAAGCGCGGGTTTTCAGCTAGTTTGAATATAAAATCATACGTGTCCATTATAGTTAGACCTAACAATATGTAATTTTTATTTAAATGAATATGGATGCTTAGAAAAAGATTATTCTTTTTAAAATATAAGCTTCAGAAAAATCCTTTATCGAGAAAGAGACACAAAGTTAACAAACGTAGAACCACCCTCTTGAAAAATAAATAAAAAAAGATATTCATACGAATTTTAATAAAATTCCATGAATTCGCGTAATCCTCTCTGTAAGAGGCTTTAGGTTTATTTTCAAGTTATTATCAAGGTAGAGCAGGCTAGAGTACCTGACACACACACACACAATTTCAATTTCCTATTCGAAAATTGTGTATTTTATTTTCTTTTAGCGTTCGAAATTTCACCGCTCCGATGGACTATTTAAAAGCCTGAACCATTTTCGATTTCGAATCAAAGAATTGGGAGAGCGACTGTTCTTCTCGGTTACCATGGGGACTGTCGCCTAGGCTACCTTATCACGTTTTCCAGCATAGTGGGCTGCACAGGCACTTCGGGAGGGCCGAAACAACATAAAAGTTTGAGTTAATAAAACGGTGCAATAATAAGATCTAGTAAAACAGTAATCTGGAAAAAAATACCTTCACTTTTGTAACTCAACATGAAAGAAAACAAATTATATTTTAGTACTGAGTGACTTGCAAAAGATTTTTGAGGAGTTCTACCGCTCTGAAACGTGTTACCATAAAATAAATATTCTTTATCGAATTTTTGAAAGTTTATGCCTATAATTTTTGTAAAAAATGTATCTGACATATTTGAAGATCTTAATTTTACTCTAAGAAGTTTTTTCTGTATATTTAGAACATAGTAGTAGGCACTTTGCATTATTTTAATTATTTTATAAAGAAATAAATATTTCATTCATCCGGTATTAACTTTTAAATAAAAAAAACCCTTAACTGCATAAAAAAATTACTTTTTTACTCACAACGATGATTTGTCCATCTATGATTTTGTTGTTTCAAATGATAAGTACATATTTAATTCATATTTAGTCTTTTCCATGCATTAAGAACTCAAGCTTACTCTAAGACGAAATAATGTTTCCTAAAGTTTAGCATTGTTTTTACAACGTATATATTTATATATATATATATATATATATATATATATATATATATATATATATATATATATATATATATATATATATATATATATATAAATATGTATATATATATATATGTATAATATATATATATATATGTATATATATATATATATATATATATATATATATATATATATATATATATATATATATATATATATATATATATATATATATATATAAATATGTATATATATATATGTATAATATATATATATATATGTATATATATATATATATATATATATATATATATATATATATATATATATATATATATATATATATATATATATATATATATATGACCGTAAACAAGGAAGATATTCTTTTGAAAACTAATTTGCAACAGTACCAGTTTTTAATGTCAAGTTACTTTTTAAAAGTTAGACAATTAAAATATCTTTTGGATCTTTATTCACATTTGATTAAATCACTAAATAATTAATGTAATTGAATTCGAAAAAAGCAAATTGATATCTTGTGAATTAGCATGTATTCATTATCCTCGGATATTACGCTGATTAAGCTGTGGGCTTAATTTTACCAAAAAATAAAAATGCATTAACACAATTATGATGTGCAGTTTCATTAAACGTGAAGTTACACATGATTAACTGCGTTATATGAAGTTGCTTGTAAGGAACTTTTTAATACAAGTTCAAATGTCAAAATTAAGTAAACAAATTCACGTTCTCCATAATTTCTATGTGATAACATTTTAACCTGTGTATGACACCGTACGTGATTCACAGTTCTAGACCAAGTACATTTAACTGTTTATTGGGCCTTCATTTCTCAAATATCATAAAGAATCCCCGAAAAATACTCACTCTAAAATCACTGTAAAATGAATCTTTATTATGCTCATAATAGTTTATATTATGAAAATTCTCATGGTAAAAATGTCCGTATATCATTTTTTAATAGAAATCTGTAGAATAATGAGATTGTCTAAGATTCATGTTAGCGTAAAACATTTCTGCTTTACTTCGAAGGAGCACAATTTTCTTTTAAAAAGAAAATTGTTTGAAAATCAGAAACGGAACTGTTTGAAACTAAACACTTTATTGAAAAACAAATCAAAGAAATATCTTAATGAGTCATGACTACAAGCTTTCAAGTTTCCCATTAGAAGCGAATTAATAAAATGCTATAGTCTTCTTATAACTAATATGTTTTTCTCAGGCATTTGTCTAGAAAGTTTACTTCATAATTAAATATGATAAAAAATTCTATCTGAAATGTATTAGGTCATTCCATAAATAATGTGGTATTTTGGATTTGGCTAAATTGAATGACGCAGTATTGCGTCATCGTGGCAGGTAAGGTAGAGGCGTATTGACTGATGCCCAGTCTATTGCTTTCTTGGTATCAAAATGCGGTGCAGACGTGGGTTTGACAATTTATCAACCCCTTATCAATAGTCGAAACTTCATATAAGACACGTTTTGTTTCGGGAGTTGCACCAAGGCCTGTCACTGAGCGACATCATCAGTAAACAAACTATGCAAGATTTATGTACACTATAAGCGTGAATCTAGCACAAAGATTGTTCTAACGTTTTCGATCTGGGAATTACACTATCTACCAATAAGTATTTGGACACCTGAGATAGAAAAGAAAACCAAACGTTATTCATATTCAATAGTTATTAGAGCCTCTACGAGAGGCAATTACAGCCTCATCCCTACGGGGCATGCTTTCCACAAATCCTTGTATGACGGCTAGTGGTATTTTCTTCTACTCGACTTGGAGAAGACATGTAAGTTCCTTCACCAATTATGGGAGGTTGTTGCAGCCCTTCATTCGGCAATCCAACTCGCACCAGAGGTTCTCGATAGGGTTCAGGTGTGGATTCTGGGCAGGCCAGCCATTCGGTTAACCTCATTGTCCCCATACCAATCAATGGTGGACCTCGCAACATGAGAGCTCTCGTTGTCGCCCTGGAAGTAACATGGGCCCAACCCGTGAAACTGCCACATCGTAGGAAGCACACTGCCCTCCAAAAAAGTGCAGTAGGCGTCGGTAATGATCTTACCATGAATTGGGGCCAATGGTTCCAGTCCATATCAGGAGAAGCACCCCCAGACCATAATTCCACCTCTGTCAAACTTTGCATTCTGTCAGAAGGCGTTCTCCAGGCAGACGCCAGACCCAGACCCTTCCTTCCGAAGGGTAGAGGGTGAACCTTGATTCCAGAGAACCCGTTTCAACTGATCTAAAGTCCCCTTTCGATGTGCCTTGCACCACATCAAGCGAGCTGCTCGGTTTGACTTTGTTATCAAAGGCTTATGGGCGGAAGCACGACCATGAAAACCAAGCAGATGTGCTTTCTTACGGATGGTATTCATTGAAACACCACTCCCGGATGTCTGTTGAAACTCCAGGAGTATGTGTGCCATCAGTTGGATGCGGTTCTTCCGAATTTCTCTGGACAGCACTTGTTGGTCTCTATCGCCCAGTTTCGCGGGTTTTTTGACTCGGAGCACATTCCGCCAATCAAAACTCACCTTCCAGTTCTGAATCACATAGGCCACTGTCAATTTTGGGTAATTCAGCTCGTTAGATATGCCCCTTAAGGATCGTC
Organism: Dolomedes plantarius; assembly: GCA_907164885.2. Lineage (NCBI taxonomy): Eukaryota > Metazoa > Arthropoda > Arachnida > Araneae > Dolomedidae > Dolomedes > Dolomedes plantarius. The sequence continues at coordinate 207,773,305 of OU015494.1, forward strand.
CCTTTGTTCGACACCCGAAGATACACCTTTCTTGAAATCAGATAACTGCACTTCGTGGCGTCTTTCATGCGACTAATGCCAATGTTGTTTCCTACACGATATTTGACTGCAGAGGGCGTGACGTATATCAGGAGCTCAGAACCGCAGATATCGTCATTTAAATGGGTGTCCAAATATTTATTGGTAGATAGTGTATACGCCTTGATCATAAACTTACGCAAGAACTTTCCTAGGAGTTTTATGATGATTTGTTACACGAACGATAGTAGAGCGAAATCCTCGCGTAACAGTGGAAGAATTATCCGAGAAGCTCCAATCTAGATCCAGAATTTCTTTGTTTCATTTGAAAAATACCTCTAAAATACCACATTATTTATGGAATTGCCCAATAATTAGGTTTTATTCTGAAGTTCTAGCAAAAATCGCTTATATGCTGAAGTATAAAGTCACTTATCGGAGAAAGATTGCTACCCTCCCTATACATTTTAAAATAGAAAGGTGAAAAAAATGTATGTTTAATCAAACATCTGGCTGTGCAATAAATTTACATGTCGCTTATTAGAATCTTTCTTTACTAATTAATAGCTTATCCGAAGTCCCATAACAGTTGTCGGCATTGTGAAGTTCTACTAATACATTCCCATGTCACTTAATTAATATTGAAATTCAGAGAAAATCTTAGCTTAATGACTTATGAAAAATTCCAAGTAATACACTGCTAAGAATAATTTGTCTGATTATTACTTGTAGATTGTGCTGAAAGTTTGAGAGACCAATAAACAACCACTTTAAAGTTTCACAGTCAAATTTTATCTGAACACGAACATTGCATAGAAACTTCACGGCTTATTTTGAAATTCATAGTGCACTTTTCATAGCGACAATTTTGCTGACGTTATATACACTGAATACATGGTGACATAATAGCTAGACTAGTCAATTTGACTCTCTCAGCAACAATAAGTTCTTTGTGCAAGATTTCAGTGATTTTCCTATCGCATAACATAACTACCACGCACTCCTTAAAAAGCCTAGCGTGAAAAGCATGTCTGATTATGCGCGGATATTGCTTTATTGATTTTCCAAAACAAAGCTGAGGCAGAAGAGAATACTTTTGTTTCCCCAAAGATCTGTTAATAATGGCAGTATTCATTTTTTAAAATATGTTTTTGAGGAAAATAAATGCTTCGATACTTTCTTTGTTGAAATTTCATGTTTCAGTATTTCTATGTACCATAAAGATTTCCTGTTTTTCAGTTTATAGGAAACCATGTAGGTTATCTTACTTCTGTACATGATATCATGAGATCAAGTTATTCTTAAAATCATAAATCATAATTCGAGTAACAATATTTTTATGCAAGTTCTCACTGAAATCGTTTCCCATTTAATCATTATTTTAATACCTTGAATTTGGGTTACTATAATGTGAAAATTTGAAATTCATGAGGGATTGTCTACCAAATGTTTTTTTTTCTTGTACTTATATCAAAACTATTAATGCTGTCTTTGTCAGAAAAGTGACAAAGTTTTATAATGACCTCGAAAGTGTACACAGTTCAATATAAAATTACATTGAAAGGATATAGTTTTTAATTTTCTGTATAAATGAGCCTAATCATAATAAATGCATAAAGTTTAATTATGGAACGTTAAGGATTAAAATGGCTCTCAGTAAATAATCCTTAAGCTATGACATTTGACTTCTAAAATTATTGCAGAAACCCTCTTTAGTATTTCGTTAATAATCAGACAAGGGTTTTCGCGACGAAGTGCCATTGACCGCCAGTATATCTAATTATACGCGATGTTGACTGACTACGTATTGCTAGGAGTCTTATTTGGTTCAAGTACTTTCAATCACAATTACCTCAGTGTCTCAATGGACTATCCTTAATGCTATAAAAAAGACTTAAATCGATAGATCTATATCGATAGATATCAAACTTAGTATCAAGAAAGTAATACAAACATGCTTCTTCTAATAATAAGAGTGAAGCCTATCTAATGTTCTTCGCGAAATATTCGTAATTTAAAATACCGATTATGCTGATATCATATTTTTGAAATGTTTGCAATAAGTTCAAATAAAATACATACATCCATTCTTTATATGCGTGTAAACAAACTACTAGTTAGTTAAAGAACATCTTGTTTCGAAAATAAAGTTTGCCGTTCGAACTTTTGCATTGTTATTGAAATCGAGAGAACATTTCCGATTTCGACGTTCAGCACAATTGACGTCAACCTTTCTAATAACTCTCAAAGCATTATAGGAGAATGGAATGGGGATGATATTGCAAAATTGTTGTCATTCCAGAAAAGCTGTCACATTTGTTCTTTCGAGGTCTTCATATCTCTCTATAACGAAGAGTGATTTATGAGTTTGAGATGAATGTTCTCGAAAAGGACGCTTAAATGGCATTCAAAGTAGTTTAGAAGTTTTAAATATTAGAATGGTTCTTAACTTTAGAAAATTGTGTTTTTCAAGTAGTTATAGCTTCAAAATCTCGCATGAATTTATTTTCATCCTCTGTAAACCAATCTTAAAGGCTCGTGATCTCTAAAGCGTTCATTTTATCAATCACAAGTGATTAGATATCCCCGCTAAAAAGAGTAGTTAGTGTTAAATAAAAACCACCACATGTAGTTGAATTTTTCAGCTTAGTCTCTCAGCAAAGAGAGCCTTTTATTTGACTTTTCAAGAGGGTTAGATATGAAATAGCTGCTCACAACTGAATTACATACACATCTGTAAAATAAATAATGCAACAATAACTATATAAACTTTGTCAAAATAAAAGTCGTGTTAAAAAAAGAACATTTCAAAAATGTTTCATTAAAATTAGAAACAGAATCACTTTCCTTTTTCGAGATAAAATAACAATTTTTCATACCTGACTTTTCAAGTAGTAAAAAGTCACATGGTAGATATACTTTTCTCTTCAGCTGTGTAATGAAATGCAATTAATTAAAAGTAACATTATTCAGATTCGTGATAATTACTATTTTACCACATTTTTTTAATTATTAATAGCACCAAATTATGCAGATCAAAAAAGATTTAATAAAATCATTAACGTTTCATTAAATTAGTAATACAGGCAGTCCCTGTAGATGCAGAGTTTCTTGTAAGATAACTGATTTATAGAAAATGAACACCAACGAAAATTTTAATTGTATTTTCAACTGTTAGAGTTACTTTTTAAAAAGTAATCATTTTCCCGCTTAATATAAGTCTGTAATTTTATAAAAACCCATCACTCATCTAGAACATCATAAGAATTATGTCGAAACTAACAAGTTGGATATAAAAATGTAACTACTATATGACCACAGATATTAATTGACGAATGTTAATTATTTCATGTCATTCCTTCCACATTTAAATTGGTATATTTATTTTTCAACATACATAAAATTTCTATTCTCTGCCTGTTATGGAAGTGTTAGTTTAAAACCTAAGCAACGCTGGTTCTTTGTTGATAATTAAGTTGATAAAGTTCCACGCTGGCCGCGTATTCAAAATCTTGAACTACTTAAAATCTTTGAAACACTTTTGCATAATCTTTCTATAATTTCTATAAACTTTACATAATTTCTCTATGCTGTCACTCTTAAATAACGCAATATTTTCCAATCTCTCAGTTTCTGTTTGTTTACTTACACACACACACACACACACACACACATATATATATATATATATATATATATATATATATATATATACATACACACTGGTGGACAAAAACTAAGGAGGGTGAACAAATGTCCATGTTTAAAAAAATCGCAGGTGTAGTTTCATGTCAAGTGGGATAAATAGGTAAAGACAGAATGTGAGACATGATATGACGCAAGATTTATTACGAAAAGAGCTACAGAAAGTGTGGAAACAGGTTTTTTTCAGCAAAAGATACATATTAACCCGGAAACAGAACAATACAAAGAATGCAGATTTTCACGACAGACAATTCAAAGAGACATGTCAGTAAGTGATATGTCCATCATGCAGTGCAATGCAATTTTCCACAAATCGTGACATGCTTTGAATGACGTGATCCATGAAGTTTGGAGGCAACTTGTCCCACTCATCTTCCAATGCACGGATGAGGGACGGCTTGTTTGTCGGAGGATATGGGCGAACAGCGACACGTCGCCCCAAGGCATCCCATACATTTGCTGTGGGATTAAGATCATGTCAACGGGCTAGCTACATGTTACGCTGAATATCCTCGCTCTCAAAACAGTCCTGAACTGCTTTGGCACGGTGATATGGCGCTTCATCATCCATTAAGAGAAAGTTATCGCTGACAGCGGCACGGAAAAGGCAAGCAGAAGGCTCCAAAACTTCAGCTATGTACTGTGCAGCAGTCGTGGTCCCTGTTTCAAGCACATGTATTGGTGTGCGGTCATTGACTATGATGTGTGTCCCTACAATGATGCTACAAGTACCATATATGTCCCATTCCAGGATAATTTCTGGACGGTAAGCACTACCAACTTCACGCCATATCAGTTGCCGTCTACTACCAGAAGAAAGACTGAACTGGCTCTCATCTGTGTAGAGGACATTGGCTCGATCGTCTTCGGTCCAATGACAATGCAGACGGCAACATTGCATACGAGCGCTACGATTAACTCTCGCAAGTGGGACTCACACATCAGGTCTTCGGGCGTATTGTCTTGTCTGTCGCATACGCCTTGCAACAATTCCCTGGGATACCCGAGTTCCTGTAGCTGCATAGAATAATTGACTTGCCATCTGACAAGCTGTTCTGCACCAGCTCCTTTTTGTCGTTAGAACGATGTATCCATCGTCTTCGGCCGACTTACTGCGAGGACGACCTCCTAGCTTCCGCCTGCTACACTGCCCACTTCCTTGATACGCTGCGCCTAGATATAACACTGTGAGCGATGTCGAATTCCCTAGCAACATCTGTAATTTGTCACCCTTCAGATACATATATATCCACACAGATATATATATATATATATATATATCTGTGTGTGAGTGTGTAGAGGGAAAATTACTAAGAACGGAAAACTCAGAGCAAACACGAATATAATTATAAAGGCGTACAGGAAAATATATCGAAATATCCATAATGTAAGGCCCAATCGTCTGTCTTCAATTTAAAAGAAAGGAAAAATAATTGTAATATATACGTGCGTGTGTATCATTGGCTTTTGTGTGCATACGAAGGACTTAGTAAAAGCATTAATTTTCTTCTACCTTCTGTAATTTCATATACGGGTACATCAGCACGTTGCTGAAAAAAGCCCAGGACATTATACGCAATAATTTATTTTTCATTTCCTATTAAAATTCCCTGAACACAAAACAAATACACCCTCTATGTATTACTGCTTTTATTTAGGTTCTTTTGATGTTATGTGAAGCAGAAAATTTTTGAATATACCAGTCTGCATAGCACTGATATATTTAGCATGCGCTCAATACACTGCTTATACACTGCTTTTGTTTCACATTTTTCCAATATTTGCGAAGAATTTTTTTTCCAGTTTTAAACTTGCCATTTGCTAACAGATGTTTTTATTTACCACACTTTTGTAGTTGTAACACGTCTTCAAAAAATTCTAGTAATATCAACTAAAACTCTTTTAATTAGAACGAAAAGTAGTAATCAATAATTATGACTTTGACTATGGCTGCTATGTAAAACAGAATCTTTGTAAAAGTTTACGCATATAATCCACCGATTTCTATATATTGTTAAGTTATTTACGCAGAGAGAAGTAAAAATGTATATCATACAAAAATAGCTATCCGGGTATTTAAATCGCTGAAACTGAATACAGATTAACCGCAAGATAATAATTTTTGTCATACTTTTATCAAGGATTTACACTTAATTTACTATCTCGTTGAATGTTACATTCTTTACATTCATCTTTACATTCTGCATACTTATTGATTGTATTGCCGAAATAACCCAGAACTATACTTTATGTGACTAAATTATTGTTTTCACAGAGAGAAGTGATATAAAAAAGTCTCACTATTGTACAAAACTTTGCGTTACTGTATTTAATATCAGTTAAAAGTTAGCAGGAAAAAATCCGGTTTTTTATTCCGTTTGTTTATAAATTTGTTATTACTTACTTACACACACATACATATATGTATATATAATTATTAATTTATTTTATTTAAAAGCTTAATAAGCATATGTCCAACTTTCGAGTATTTTTTTAAATTAAGTAAAATCCAATATTCTTTATTGGGAAAGAATTTTAAATCATGTTATTATAACCACTCTTAACCTCTCGTAACAAAACTTTTAAATCAGCTTCACTACTCGTAGAATTTATTTATTTATTATTAGAAAGATAGTTTAAAAAAACATACCTTTTAAAACATTTGCAAGAAATATTAATTAATTAGAAACAGTTTGAGCTTTATAATCCTTAAAATTATTGTATAGATTATATAAATGATAAATACAACTCTAAAATTATCGACAGTATAGATAATTAGAAGTTTGATGAACTTTGATCAAAGTGTTTAAATAGCAAGAAGCAATTTTTTCCTTTTTTACCATAGATTTTAATAATTTTCTCCCTATTTTTTCTTACTTGAAAGTGGGAGGATCTTGCTGAAAAAGTACTTAGTGTAAAAATAGCTGAATAACTTTTTATTTTCAAAGCAATTACTTCATCCACATTTTACATTAAATCCTCGTAAAAAAGGGAAAAAAGAAAGGTTTTAAACTCCAATGAACACGTAAAACTTAGTTGGATGCGGAGTGATTTTGTTCCCCCATCTAAATGTGAAATTTCGTGTTCAGTTATCTGTTTCCAAGCTAGTTAATTACCAATGAAATGCCTGTTTCAATGCAAAACCAAGGTATATGCATACGCTGATTGAAATCACGGTTCATGAAGTGGAGCATAGTTAAAAGCGTTTTTTTTCATTCCAATTAAAAATTTTCATATCGGTTATCATGGCTGATTAACTTAATATTATTTTATTCAAAGATATGAATAATTGATAGCATGATATGAATAATTGATAGCAGATTTCAATGATAGCATTGTAGATGTATAAAAGACTAATTCACTGAATATCATATTGTTTGCTTTCAACACTGAACTTTAATCGTAGACTTAATTGTTTATAAAAAGCCATCCAAATGGTGTAATGGTTAGCGTTCTGAGCTGCCATGCAATGGGCTTGGATTCAAATTGCGAATAGGGCTTTGTCGTGTCGTCCCCCACATAGGGAGCAATGCTGGTTCACCAACATGGTGTTTCCATAATAAAGTAGCCAGTCAATAGCGGAGAATAACAAAAGGTGAATGTTTAACAAGAAGTACCCCGCATTAGACTTAAAAAAATATTTATAGAAATGTATTCTACTTCCAGGCCATTATTTATTTTAATATTCAGTACGACAATTTTGATAAACATAAAAAACACATTTATGAAGCATGCTTCAAAATACTATATGAATCAAGCAGTCAATTTCTAATGTTAACAATTAAACAGATTAATGACTTTTTCTGGGGAGTTTTATAATGCAAATAAATCATGATTTTATATATTAGTACTGCAATACTGTGTGAATGAAAGTTATTTAGAAAGTAAATTAAATATCTTTTTCACTTTTTAGTTGATTTTAAACCATTTTAGAAGTACCATGTTTCGAAATATTTATTTTTAAACCAAGCAATTCACCATCAATTTTTTCGATGTATTGGTTATCGATACCCCTAACCCAAATAGTCAGACATTAACATTAAAATAATTTTTTAACTACTGTATGTATAAACTCCTCACCTGACAGTTACACATACGTGAATACAAAAAACACCGATGCTAAATCTCATAAGATGTTAAAAGAATTTTTGTAGGTGATTGGAAATTCCTGCATACTATATGTTACCCTACTGAAACATCGAAAATTCGATCATACATTTCACATTTTAGAACCGCCAGTATATTTGACTATATTACTCATGGTACCAAAAACGCCGAGAACTGTTTTATGCTTAAGTGTCCTTAGTAAATTGATTGAAAATATTACAACTAGTTACATTTTTAGCCCGAAAAGGAATTGTTATATCCTTTAATCAAATGTATTTACTTGGCTTGCTTAGTGTGTGAAGCAAGCTACGAGGTGATTGATTTTTGACAAGAAATTAATATGTATGATGTATCTAACATATGACTGATATTGCAAATTTAGGTAAATTTAATACCGTTTCCAGTAAATCTATCAGATAAAATTAAGAATGATTAAAATTTTGCAGTATATGTCACAGATAGAAATATTTTCACCACATAAAATCTTCGTGCTTTTAGCAATACATGTTTTCCATTTCCTGTCTGTTTCGGAATAGCAAATACTTGCAGGCACTCTTTGCAGACTATTCATTTCAACTTCTTTCTTCGATGTATCTTTGGGATATGTGCAACTGTAATCTGTAAACATTCGTCCCATCCACGCTCTTTGAAGAAAGGTCCTTATAGGTTAACATATCCAGCGCTCATTGCTCATTTTAACATATCCAGTGCTCATTTTTTTTATCTGGGCAACAGATCCTGGTATTTTTTATGAATAAGAGTTCTCACATTTTCAGAGTCTTTAACATAGTATTGTCTTTTATACATAAAGTGTAAATAAAACTTCCTTAGCTTCGTCGGATGCAAAGCCTTCTTCCAAATACGATTGATACCACTAAAATTCTCTTCCTCGACTATTTCTCGAGAATGTTTATTAATGGAATCCACGTTCGTAGTTACTTTGTATAGCAGAGTTTCTGGCCATTTCATTTCACGAAGAGGAGATAAAATGGCTCCCGATGAGAACAAATGGCTCAAGCAGCAGAACATTTTGGTTTCTGAATCGCCGAATCATTCTCCCAGAGATGGAAAGACTAACAGACACTGACACAAATATCAGCCTTCAAAGCCTGATTTTTAGTTTTTCAAATTCCTATCTTCAAAATAGGGATAACCTTGAATAGAACTACCACAGAAATGGAACCTTATAAGGAGGTAGGGAGAGGGACTGTTCTGGAATATATATTTGTAGCAACCGAGAGAAAAAGACCCCGCATGCGTACTCGCCGATTAATAGTGTCCAATATTGCATCTCTGATTTATTTCAGTTTCTGTTTAGGTACACAATTACAATCGCTCTTAGGAAATGTTATGTACGTAGATGTTGTTAGAAATTGTTATTTTTAATGATCTTCCTCACATGATAAAGAAAAAGAAAAAAATTGTGCGGTCGTGGGACCCCGTCAGGAAAGAATTTACTTACGTTATTTTTTCAACTCTAAACGTGATTTAATATGTATATATTTCTATTGATTATATTGGTGTATTTTTGTCACGCCAAAAAGCGCAGCCCTCTTTTATTCAACCAACCTCTCTCTCTCTATTTTATTAAAATTTAAAAAATTTATATGAAAATTAATTATTTTTATTAAAATTAAAAATTTTAATATATAAATTATTTTTATTTAGATGTTACCTAGCATAATTTTAATCCGATTAATTTTATTATTTAATCAACAATAAAAATTAATTGATGACACAATATAAATCCCGCGTGAATTAAAACAATGACAAACAATAAGTTTAAACAGAAAGACGCGATTCCATAGGGACGGTATAAAATCTTTCAAGTAAAGCATTTATAACTGGTCGAAGTTTATATAAACGACTAGTATATAACCCACGTCAAAAATGACGGAATGATGATCAGCGTTTCAAGAGGTGATTCATCATTTTCATCGGGCATTGCTGAAAACTGTACTTAAACAGCAGTAAACAACAAAACTAAACTAAACTAAATCAAAACTAAACAAAAAACTGGTTCAAAAGTGAATGGCTCACCACACAGCAGGCATTGCTGAAAACGATACTTAAACAGCAGTAAACAACAATAAAATAAAACAAAAATAAAACGTGAAACACAATTTAATTAACATTAATATTAAACATTAAAAATGTAGTTATTTAAAGGGAATATGAAAAACCATGGAGTTAAATGAATTCGAAATTCAAGTGAATGACTTAATTGAATAAATGATTTTTTTCAATGGATAATTTAATTTGAAGATATTTCAAAAACTAAACGGTTTTGAGCTAGGGTGTTCGCTTCAAATTTTCATATTTTTTAAAGGTCTTTCAAAATATGTAACTTTTGTGGTATTATTTTTCTAGAAAAATTTCAGAAAATGGCGTCGCAATGTTAAGATGTTCCCGACTTGGTCCGTCCCGGAATGGATACCTACACTTTTTCTACTCTAGGCTTTCGAAGTTTATATAAACGATCATGCCGAGGGTCATCATGTGGTGGTTGTTTACTGTTGTCATTAAAATGAAGAAATTCTCTTATCTTTTCAAAGCGTTTTAATGGCATACATTCTTTTATTGCATCATTGCCTATGGCAGGTGACCAATATGCCCTAGTGTTTGGTACATGTACAATAGACATCATTATACAAATACACATGTATTATTCAATATCTAAATTCGTTACATTGACACACTTTTCTGGGTTTTTTTGCACACTGGATAAATTTGTTTCTTGAACTATATGCTCAATCAAATCTTCTGCAAAAAGATAACTAAAAAAAATTAGAGGTGTGTTTAAATTCCTAATTTCAGGAGCGAGATTCTCGTCACCTCGTGAATAAAATTGGATCATCATTTAGAAGTAAATTAGTTTTCTTCCAGTTGATTGCAGGCTTTGTTCTCCCTGTATTATTTCTATTAGTTTTTGGCATGTTCCCATCATTAGGCAGATCAAAAAAAATCGCTATTATCAAGTAATGATACATCATATTCCGAATCACTACTACCATAAAAAATTTCATCACAAACTTTGTTTGGTTTATAATTAGGATCATCTGTGCTGCCATCGCTTTCTGAATGAGATCCATCTTCACTATGATCACTCCACGATCTGTTCATAAGTTCCTCAATTTCTTTCTGTCTTAAAAACTTTGTTCCCGCCATTTCCTTAAAAAAATGGCGTAAGCACACCATGTATCATTTTTGATACATAAAATTGAAATCATACTTGAATTTTTTATAAAAGATTAAAGAAGTATTTTATTAATAATTATAAAGCTATGTACCTCTAAAATATATTTATAAAACTTTCAAAGATGTAAACTGACTTTAAAATACTGAAAATATAGCAAATACTAAGGCAGGTCTAGTATGAATTGTACGGCTATCTTTTACTGAGATCGCAGTTGTATTCCTGCTGCCATCTATACTGCGAAATTGTAACTAACAGTGATTAAAAGCTTTGCTATGATGTTTCAAAATTAATACAAGGTACACAAGTGGATAAAAAATATTGCTTTTGAATAGAAAGGGGAAAATAACTTATGTATCAAATTTGATACAGCGTGCAGTGAAGGGTTTTAAAATTGCCGGTAGCGCTTGTGCGGGGATTTGAACCGGGGACCTCTGCAGTACTGCGGAGCATCGGACTGCAGTCCGATGTCCGATGGGATAACCATTCAGCCACAGAGTCCTTGAGAAAAAGCTCTTATGAAGGGGGGATAACGTTTTATTGTTACGTGACGATTCCTGCCAGTTCACTCTACTGTAATCCGCGTAAAAGAACTTCGTTCCAAAAAGAGCAGCTTTGCAATTAAAATGTCATCTCTTTTTAGCTTCTTGTAGAATAATGTTACGATGCATTACTAAAAAAATTGCGTCGTTTACTTGTGATGCAATATGAAACACAAAAGCGCATAATTTTGTGATAATTGGCAGCAGTGGAGTCACTAATGATATGATTACAGCAAATCTAATAATTTTTATGACGGAAAGTTTTGTTGATGGGTATTCAACTACGCAAAAACTGTAAAACTCCTCATATAATGACATTACAAATTATTCATGTTCATGCTCAAACTATATCATTAGTTTTATGACATAACTTTGCCTTTATTTGATTAAAATAACCATATTAGTTTAGGCTATATTTCAAGTTTTTTTAATCGCCTTCGGCAACAGGCTAAAAAAATGAAAAAAAGTAATTTTCAGTGCAAACTTTTATTAGCCTTCGTGATACATGTATATCCATTACGATACTTTTAATTAGTTTTATGACATACCTTCTTGAGTGTATGTTTCTACTTAATATTATGTTTGAACAAAAGTTTGAAAAAATAATTTAACAATATCCAATTCATAGTGTCAAATAAAAGTTATAACGTAGACTAAACTTTATTGTAAAATTACTTGTGAAAGGAAAGTCAACTTGTTTTCATAGGTCATTATCTTTAATTTAATTAAAGCGTTTGTACTTTGATAATGCTGTATTCTAATAAATCTGGATAATGAATTACTTAACAAGAGAAGCACCTAAATGTTTAAGAATAAGGAACTGCACCTGATGAATAACAAATAAAGAACTTCGCGTGCACAGTCATCGTGTTTTCTGTTTGATAGAAGAGAAATGCAAATACTCCGAAATAAAATTTACCAGCTGAATTTTGATTTTCTCACCCAAGCAATTAACGATTTCATTAACAAGCATAAATGTTGTTTCGTAATATCAAGAAATTCAAACCATTATGTTATAATCAATTATGTTAAACTAATTGCCTAGAAAATACTGGTGTTAATTGTTTTCTTATGACTTTATTAATGTAGGCAGTTATTATTAGTAAAATTCTAAAAATGTTATTCATAAAGAATTTTCTAAAGTACTCACATGAGGTATCATTTTATTAGGCGTTTCTTTTTATTTAGCTTTTTGCCAAATACATCATATATGAGTGTATCCATTTGAAAATATATGGCACGATATTCCTCTTCGTAGAGTAGCGTATAGACTTATTTTATTAAATAATTGGATCCATATATCCTTATACATTCAGTAGATTCAAAGGTAAACTTACGTTAAAGCAGACCTCCATATTTCCAACAGGTAATAGTCGTTGCTTTCAAATTAAAATATTTTTGAGATGATACGTTACTGAGATTCAGCTCAGTTATGATATTTCAAGGTCATTCAAAATATTTTCAAACAAATTGGTGAATTTAAAAAAAAAACTTTGTATAAAGTCGTTGTTTTTTCAAAAATCTTTCACAGATCGCTTTGTGTAATCGTCTCGTGAAAGATCAAAAACACAACCCAAATGCACAGGTTACATAGGTTTTAAATAAATATTGTTTGGAACACAATTTTCAATGTAGTGCACGAGTTTCTTTTCAAATGCGCTAGACTAGGCGACAATTAAATAATATAGTGATTAAAATCATTTAACGTGTATGCCTTAAGAACATAGTAAAGTGTTTGGTGCATAAAATCCGGTAATTAGTCACCGACAACTGCATATATCAACGATAAAAGGAAGTTTTTATTCACTTTTTCACAATTATGTACAATATCTGTCATCTACACTTTTTCTGATTAAATGGCTATAGAGTTATAAAAATTTGTGAGGCCTAACATGGGGGGGGGGGGGGAAATATGTGATATGACTTTTTAAAGTAATTCATGAGCCAATACATGTAAATTCCCTTGAATACATTAAATACGAAGCTATGTTTGTAACTTTGGGAATAGCAGAAAGTATATCACTTCATGAATAAATATTTTGGTGAAAATGTTAGAATCACTGAATAATTTTTTCGTGATATTTAAAAGTAAATTTTTTCAATTATGATTTTTTATTCCAGGTTTTTAAATCTGCTTTAAAGACAAATAATCCTTTATTATGGACATGATAATGTAAACGAAAATGTTAAATTCGATTAGTCTCATTTGATATTGAATATTTTTGCCCAGAAACAAAATTAAATGGTATATGCTACCATTTTTTTTGTCTGGAACACTCTTAGTCGAAACTGAAATAAAATTTGAGCTTTTTAAGTTTTTCACATTCGAAAGATTATATCATAATTTTTTTATCTTTGATTTTCTATGTTTTCTACCCAAAAATAAAAAAACAATGAAGTACATACCAAAAATTCTCCTGTATTTTTTCTTTAGATGTCGTTTAATGTATCAAAGGTAATCTACTCTCAACATTAGCAGTAATGACGCAGAGTTATCTTTTGTTTTTTTCCATCAATTGCATTCAACCAGAGTTTACAGTTTGAATTTATAGAGGAAATCCAAGCATTGAAACGATAGGTTTCAGTTCTGGGTTTGTTGTCAAGCTGAAAGATCAGTGACTTTTCTTTCAACCGTAATAATATGATCAATTAAGGCGTCTTTCCAAGTTTTCTGATATTTTGATTGTATGTAATACAAATATGAAACTTTTTTCATAGAAAATCCTCCGTAACAGACGTCTATCATGAGTATTAAATTGTCATAAGCATACTTTATTGTATTCTCTTTTTCTTTGGTTTCTAGTAGCTGGAATATTGAAATCTCGTTTAATCAACTATTAACTGGAATTTCCCAATCTCGATTCAGCCATCGTCTGGAATATCCCTGTCTCAGTTCAGTGAACCTCTGAAATGTCTAACTTTTGATTCAACAACCCATTAGAATATATCTAACTTTATTCAGAAACCCAATGGAATATCAAAATCTCAGTTCAATGATTCATTAAGATATTGCAGTTTCAACTCAGCTAATGAGGATTATGCTCGTTTAGAGCAAAGGCTTCGTCAAAAATACCATATCCCTTATAAGCTAGTTTATCCACTAATTCATCCCACCTGTACCTTGAAATATGTTTTAAAAATGGAAAAATATTTTTGACTTTATTTGCAGATTGTGAATTAATAACACTAACAACTTTAAATTACTGAAATAAATGTATGAATGAATTATTTTCAACGTTGTGCAACAGATTTTATTCAAATTTGGTAAAAAGTAAAACAAAGCAATCTTCACAGTATAATTTTAAAACTTTGTCCATATTATTTAAAAATGATATAAACTTCATTGTATAGGGGTAACTTAAAAATGAAGTAGTTGGTATTATTTCTTCATTAGTATCATCCATAACTGCATCTCCTATAACACGAAGAGTTTCTGAAGAGTCTTTTCAAGATCTAAAAATCAGTGTTATAGGTGATACTAGCTGAAAACCCACACTTCGCTGCGGAGTACATTCAAATTAAATACAACGGTCAATGTATGCAATTAATGCCAAATATATATATATATATATATATATATATATATATATATTTAAAAAAAACCTAAGGGGTATTTTTATAGACAAAATAATGTAGAAGAAAATATTCAAATTAAATCTAATAGGACATACTAAAGAATATAGTACAGTTAATATAGTACAGTTTGAGGAACATATCGTTTACTGCATTTTAATATTTTTTGGGATAATGTCCAATCGTCTGCCGTATTAGCAAGAAAAAAAATATTCTTTTGTCTATTTCGTGGCTATGCACGTGACGATAAATTTATTTAAAGTACCAGAAAAAGAAATCACGTGATCAGCATTTAATAAACTAAATTCTAAAGATTAATCTTTAAAAATTCCCCAAAAATCAGAAAATGGAGGTAAAGATTCTAAAAAGATTTCATTTTAAAGGAATTTTTATGATCTTTCTTGTGATATAAATTTTATTACCGTCAAATTATTATTTAAATGCAAACCTAAAAATAGTTACTAAAACAGCTTAAAAATTTAATTTTAAAAAATCCAAGAAGAATTTTTCAAAAATCCTACTTAGTGCACCCCTACACTATAAGAAGAATGGCCATGCAAAATTTCAGCCCCTTATGTCCAGCGGTTTGGTCTGTGCGTTGTATGTCAGTCAGTCAGTTACGGAACTGTTTTATATAAATAGATTATTTTGAAAAGGTTTTGCCACTCTCAAGCTCCTCAGAATCATACCTGGTCCCTATAAATGTTTTTATAACCACCGACGAAGAAAAAATACAAATGTACTATATTTCTCGTCTGTTTTCATTATTCTAACGAGCTGCTGTTTTGCCACTCTCATCTATCTATATAAAACAGTTCCGTAACTGACTGACTGACATATAACGCACAGACCAAACCGCTGGGCATAAGGGGTTGAAATTGTGCATGGCAATTCTTCTTAGTGTGCCATGTGTAGGGGGAGCACTAAGAGAGATTTTAAAACAATTCTTCTTAGATTTTTTAAAAATTAAATTTTTATGCTGTTTTTGTAACATTCTTTAAAGTTTGCGTTTAAAATAATAATTCGAGGGTTATAAAATTTATATCACGAGAAAAATCATAAAAATTCCTTTAAAATGAAATATTTTTCGAATCTTTACCTCATTTTTCTGATTTTTGGTGAATTTTCAAAGATTAATTTTTAGAATTTAATTTATTAAATGCTGATCACGTGGTTTCTTTTCTTTAAATTTTCCGTCACGTGAATAACAACGAAATAGACAAAAAAAATTCTTGCTAATGCGGCAGACGATTGGACATTCATTATCCAAAAAAAATATTAACATACAGTAAAAGAAATGTTCCTCAAACTGTACTATATTAACTGTACTATATTCTTTAGTATGTTCTATTAGATTTAATTTGAATATTTTCTTCTACTTTATTTTGTCTATAAAAATATCCGTTACGATATTTTTATAAATATATGTTTTCGTTTTTTTACATCATTTGCATACATTGATTGTTGTATTTATTATAAATATATATATATATATATATATATATATATATATATATATATATATATATATTTGGCATTAATTGCATACATTGACCGTTGTATTTAATTTGAATATACTCGTTGCGAAGTACGGATTTTCAGCTAGTTTTGTATATTTATGTGTGATTGTGTGTGCGTATCTGTATCGTTATGTAAGTGATAAATACATTTCTTAACTGGTAAATATATTTATACCAGAAAACAACGCATGCAGACATACTAATAAAGAGAAGAATTAATAGTTTTATATCAAATGTTACATAGATTCTTTATTTTTCTCTAATTGTGGCTTACGTGCATTTTGATATGAAGCTCTGTTAAGGTATGAATAATATCCTGCCTACTCCTTTATTTCCTAAACAACTGCTACTAACTGCCATAGGATTGTTCATAACATTTAAGATATTTTGCTAGAATGTAAAGTCCAACTCAGTTCGAGATTCATTTTGAACAGTTTCGGTATTCGACTAGGAAAATAGATTGAATTATCAGAATCTATACTATTTCCAACTGACTGGTTTCTGCGAAGTTACATTAACTCAATGCTAATTGACAAATTAAATAGTGCAGTTTAGGATCTAAAGTGAATATTAGGCAAAGCAGATTTCAGCGAGACTTGTAACTGTTTCAAGACAGAATCAAGATTCTTAACTTCCTAGTAGTAGTTTGATGTGAATAAATTTATCGCCCTAACCACGCACAAAATTACACAATATTAGATAAATTTTATTCCCAGAGAATGGAGGTTGTTGAAATTCAATTACTTATTAGCCGTGTAAGAATTCACATTGATAACAAATGTTTCAAATTTGTGGTTCGGTCACATTTATGAATTAATTTACTGATAATCTATGGCCTACGAATAGTAATTAATTTGTCTTCTGGAACATGTGAGTAAGTATATTATTTTTTTTTAAATGTTTCCCCACAGTCTATATAATTTCAATTTCCATGCTATTATACTATTCTTAGACTTAAAAGACTAATTTTCTTAGAAAAACAATAGATATGTTTAAATATTTATTTATTTTTATTATTGTAAAAGATCTGGGACAAAATTTTGTTATTCACGTTAATATTTATTTTAATTTTTGGCGGGAAATATAAATTACCAACCCACATTGCATTAAAATTTATAGATACTTGGCGATCCTAATATCAAAGGAAATTTATCTTTAGCTTTAAAAGATCTGCAAAATGAGCAGTGTTTAAAATATTATATAAGGTTTTTTTTTTCGTGAAATCATGCTTGAAAAACAAAATCAACTGAACGGTAAAACTCGTATATAAGGATTTAACTTAGCATTATATTTTCTTTCCAAAAGTCTCAAAAATCCTGAAATATAGTCATTTTGTAATTCAATTCATAAATATAGTCATTTTGAAAAATTAGTCTATTGTCAATGTTTCTAAGTTATTAAAAATTTGCAGGATTTTCAGTTATAGTATAGAGTGTCTTCTTAAAATGAAACCCCGTCATGCCTTTTATTCTGTAAATATATGATGGGTCAACTTACCGGTTCCATACAAAACAGTATTTACTAAATTATCATTCTCCATTTGTTGTTACACTCACAATCCCACTGGATCATTTTTGAATCATCCTTTTTAGATAATCTCCAACTGCATATAACATTTATTTCTGTTACCCGAGAATTGCCGCCTTTTCCCAGTTTTTAATAAAAGGAAAACTTTATTTTCTTGAAATTCTGAAAGTATTTCGAGTGCCTAATAAACTTCATATCGTGATTCAGTTTTATTGTCATGATTTTATTTCTATTTTAAATTCTCAGTTCTACAGTGAAAAAAGGAGAATTATCACTCGTATAGTTGTAACAGTGGGTTTGATTTTAATGAGATACAGCTTTTATGATATCTTCAATAACAATCATAACTGATAATGACTTGAATTTTAATATCAGAACAATGTTATCGTTTTGACGCAATACACGAGGTTTGTTCTACTTTGAATATTTTATTATGAAATCTATATCCCAACCGTATCTTTTAAAAGCAAAAACTATAAAAAAATTGTTAGTAATTAAAACTCACATTAATTTTAAATTTTGAAACCAAACTTTTTATAATTTTTCAAGGATAACCCATCGATCTGATATAAAAAAAATAGTTTTTTTCCATTTTTATCTGAATAAATCACTTCCTTTAACAAAACATATATGAACTGGATCAAATTTAGTTTTGATTTTGTTTTGAAGTTATACTGTTAGATATGAAACGTATTGTTCTAGCTGACATCAGATATTTTATTGAATGATTAAATACCAGTTACAGAAAGAAAATTTTAGAATGGTAAGAAAAATGAGTGAGATATTTTTAAATTGCAGTTTCAAAACATTTATCTCTATAAATTTTCCATGCACAATTGCGATCTATTCATTTTTTCCCTTAGCACACACAATAAGAATGAAATACTAAAGATTTCATTAAAAGAGGATTTAGTGAGTGGCATTCCCATTAAGTAACTCAAGGCTTCATATTTGAGATAGGATTCTTGCAATACGTGTTCCTAGTATAGAAAAGGATGCTTCCCTCCATAAAACATATTTCTCTGTATATAAGTGTCCCTTTTCCAACCAAGTAAAGCTCCAAACCAGTTTATTTGGTATCTTTCGGCAGAAGAGTGAAGAAACAAGTCGGTTGTAATAATGTTTGAGTTTCATGAATTATGAGGACACGTAACTGAAAAGTTTTTTTCATAAATAATACATAGATTAATACATAAATAATACATTTATTTTAATATCTCTTCGTTGTAACATGGGAACAATTTAAAGTATAAGAAACATTCTTATTTGAGCTGGAACTGGAGTTAATTTATTGATGGTGGAAGTGAAAAGCCAGAAACTTGCTTTTGAAGCCAGGGATTGATAAAAAAACAAAGTTCAACTTAATTTGGTTTCAGCCGTTACTGAGAGAACAAGTACAAACGAAGGAAATGAATGTCAATCCGCAAAAAAAGTTTGTGACGCGAAATGAGTATTTCCAAATATATATAAGATATTAAAATAAAAAAATGACCTTTACAAAATCTCATCTATATATATAAAACAGTTCCGTAACTGACTCACTGACATACATTCATTCACTGACATACAACAACAGACCAAACCGCTGGACCTAAAGGGCTAAAATTTTGCATGGCGATTCTTCTAATAGTGTAGGGGTGCACTAAGAAAGATTTTTCAAAAATTCTTCTTAGATTTTTTAAAATTAAATTTTTAAGCTGTTTTTTAAACTTTTTTTACGTTTACATTTAAAATAATACATTGAGGGTTATAAAATTTATATCACGAGAAAGATCATAAAAATTCCTTCAAAATGAAATTTTTTTCGAATTTTTACCTCCATTTCCTGATTTTTGGTGAATTTTTAAAGATTAATTTTTAGAATTTAATTTATTAAATGCTGATCACGTGATTTCTTTTTCTGGTACTTTCAATAAATTTATCGTCACGTGCGTAACAACTAAATAGACAAAAAAAAACATTTTTTCTTTCTAATGCAGCAGACGATTGGATATTATCCAAAAAAAATAAATATACATTTCGATTTTTTTTATAAATATATATATATACCTGTCTGTATATATATATATATATATATATATATATATATATATATATATATATATATATATATATATATATATATATATTTACATCAATTGTATACATTGATCGTCGCATTTATTATAGATATATATATATTTATTTTTTCTGGCATTAATTGCATACATTGACCGTTGTATTTGATTTGAATGTACTCCGTAGCGAAGCGCGGGTTTTCAGCTAGTGGAAATATATATAACCTTGGAAATTCTCTAAATTTCCTAAAGAATCTCAGCTGTTGAAAAGTTTGCAAAACTGAATGAAAAGAAAAGATTTTGCTGCAGTATCCTTTACTTTTTGCTATGAGTCGCCATCAAAAGAAGGTGTAACTAGTTATTTATACCATCCTATTTATCAGTTTGAATAAGGCATAAGCATTAATTGTATGTATCAAACTTTAATTTTATCGATTTCACGATTTCACATATTAATTTAACAAAAACCCAACAAAAATCAATGTAATTTTCAGTTATAAAAGCTTTAAATTTACTTTGTAAGGCTTCATTTTATTTCGAGGCACAATGAAAAGCTGAAGGACAGCTATACTATTATTTTATTATTTTCTGTAATAAAACTGATATATAACCACCATAATGTTTCATTATGGTGGGATAATATAAATCTGGGGAGTCCATTACAATAAATGGTTGATAGATCTCTCGAATAATGGGTTTTCAGTCAAGGATTCTAGTTTTGAAATTATGTTCATTAATCACATTAGTTGTTCATAAAAGAGCTTTCTAAGCATCTTTTGTGATACCCCACACATCAAAATTCATATCAAGAGGGAAAAGGTTATAAAATCAATAAAAGAAGAAATCCAAAATCTTTTGTGATAAATATTTGTTGAAACTAAAGCAATTTTAACATAGGCAGATCGTAGGCAAATGTTTTACTTTTTCAGTATTCCATTACTTCCTGCAAACTAATCCTATCCCATACATGATAATTTTTAAGATACCGTACAATGTTTTTGAAAATTTTCATAGTAAAATTATTATTAAAGTTGAGTATCGTAATTAATTAAATTAATTGCTAATAATACTTTTAAATTCAACCATTTTTATCTATCAACTCCAGAAAATGCCAACAGATGGCACCAGGAACAGGAAAATTTGAAACCTAACTTGGTGAAACTATTTGCACTTACTAGTTGAGCCAGCTGAATCTGAAACTTTATCATGCAAAAATTGTCCTCTTCTGAATAGAAAAATGGAAAAAAAACTATGAACTTTTCTTTCAAATTCGCAATAGTTCATGAAACATTAACAATTATATGACTCTTAGAGTGTCTAGTTAATATTTTATCCGAAGACGAACAGCAACAAGTGCACACAAATTTAAATTGAACCATGTTTCTGGGTGTGAACTTTCCTTTTGCAAGATATGAATAAGTGAACGGGAGTATTTTTATATTTATTTTAGTCTGAACACCAGCATGACAATAGGAACTTCTGAACATAGAAGAAAATTTTGTACAACGACTATTTTATTCCAAGTTTGAGGAAATAACTTTGAAACCGCGAACAAATGATTTATTTTATTCATTTATGTATTTGCATACATGTGTGTCTGGTATGTTAGGATAATTTCAATACAGTGATGTACTGTGTAATTCTTACAATTTTCTTTGTGAATGGGACTTCATATTCTCTTTAAGGAATATCTGTATATACATAATGGGGTTTGACACACTAGTAAATTTATATTTTATAGTTCTTATCACACTATTACTCACGATTACTTTACAATAACTTACGTTAACAGAATTCAATTCAGTAAAAAAAATGATGCATTTATACATATCTGTATAAGACTATTATTTATATTTTGGAAACAGTCATTATAATTTTCTTAATTATACGAATAAAATAGCTATGTAAATCTGAGCTCTTAACAAGAAATAATAAACTTCCTCTCGTAAGTTTGTTAAAGACGGGGATTATTTATATTTTTTTTCATATTTCTTTCCCGGTATGTCAACCTATAAAGAACACAATTCTTCTAGACTTGTACTCATTGACATTCCGTACCTGGATCTATTGGGAATTTATAGTTAAGGTAGCATACTGTAATTACATTTTCTTTTGTCAGGTTATATGAACTACTAGCTGAAAACCTGCACTTCGCTACGGAGTACATTCAAATTAAATTCAACGGTCAATGTATGTAATTAATGCCAAAAAAATAAGTATATATATTTATAATAAATACGACGATCAATGTATACAATTGATGTAATATATATATATATATATATATATATATATATATATATATATATATATATATATATATATTTATATATGTGTATATATATATATATATATGTATATATATGTATATATATATATATATATATATATATATATATATATATATATATATATATATATATATATATATATATAAATCGTAAGGAATGTTTATTAGTTTGGATAATATCCAATCTTCTGCTGCATTAGAAAGAAAAAAAATTTTTTTTTTTGTCTATTTAGTTGTTATACACGTGATGATAAATTTATTTAAAGTACCAGAAAATTTAATAAATTAAATTCTAAAAGTTAATCTTTAAAAATTCGCCAAAAATCATAAAATCGAGGTAAAGATTCGAAAAAGATTTCATTTTAAAAGAATTTTTATAATCTTTCTCGTGATATAAATTTTATAACCCTGAAATTATTTTTTTAAATGCAAACTTAAAAAAAGTTACAAAAACAGCTTAAAAATTTAATTTAAAATGATATAAGGAGAATTTTTCAAAAATCTTTCTTAGTGCACCCCTACATCATAAGAAGAATCTCCATGCAAAATTTCAGCCCTTTAGGTCCAGCGGTTTGGTCTTCGCGTTGTATGTCAGTGAGTCAGTTAGTTACGGAACTGTTTTATATATATAGACTAAAGAGCTCGCTTGGTTACTAATTTGTAACCTCATCGTGTGTTCCCGGAAATATCAATTTTCAAACTTTCCAGAGTTAATTTACAAAATATATCTATCAATCAACATGAGGATACGTATCGAATGAGAAATATTCAAAGCAACTTACGAACTAACGAAACTAACTACATGAAACGACGCGTAAGTAACTTTATTTGCATAACTTGCCAATAAAGGCAGAGTTAACCGATAGAATGGCCGCTCATCAGTCACATATTCGTGGACTCCCAAAGTATTCTCATTATTACGGTACGTGGAATAGTAGCAACCATATCTTAATTGCTGGGTATTGTTTCAGCACGATTACTATTATTCGACATTTCATCAATTCACTTCATAGTTGGAATCAAACAGAAGTCGAACGAAATCTAGGGCAATATATGACAAGGTCGTATGTGTTATTCCACTAAATTGTGGACTCGTTTAGTGACTTTCAAAAATATACATACGGACTAAATCTGTAAATTAATCATAATTATGCATTTCATTTGAGGTACTGTATGTACATCATGCGTTCGAAAATCAAAATAAGTCGTTACAATTCACATTGTCATACTTATTTTTGAAAAATTTTATTTATTTTCGCTAATAATTTTTTCTCTGTATCATTGTTTACGAAATTGGGATTAATATATTAAATCTGTGCTGAAATTCTTTCTTTACCTGTTGTGAAGTATCTTATGAAAAGAAAGATAGGAGAGATTTATTTACACTCTCACAGCCCTATAATGCTAACTTTTTACCGACCTAGTAATATTCCTATATGATTGACATCTAAATAAGAGTTTAGTATGTCATTCATAAGACTGTCATCACTCTTTTTATTTCTTATGTATGTTACTAGCGTTGTGATCCATCAAATGATAAATGCAAAGAGCACCAATAGGTTACTTTTACAATAACAGCAACCCCTCCCCTATCTTAAATATCATTGGAAGGAAGATAATACACGGGTTGGTATTCATTAAACCTTTTTCCTTGTTCCTTTCCCAAGAAATGAAAATCCCTCTCAGAGTTTCCCCTACCCATAGTATGTATCTCTAGTAGCAACACTAAGCAGGGATCTTGTCATCAGCTAGTAGGTAAAAACATGAAGTATTTCAAGCTGCTTTTCTTGTTTCGTCCCTGCTTCAAATATTCATGAATTTGCATAGCAAATTTATAATTTCTTTCTCGGGAAGCAGCGACCTTCCAACACTCCACACTTGAACAATAGGCTGTATGTAGGCTATTGCTGCCACACTGCCCCCAAAGTTGCTTCATGATTATTTTTTTATCAGTAATATCATAATTATTTGTAGTATGTACCAATCAATGAACTACAAAGAGTACAACAAAGTCTTAAAAATGTACAGCAACTGGAATTTTTAGATTCGTTGAAAAATTAAAACGTATTCTGAATAGTGATAGCATGTTATATCTCAAGCAAAATACCAAAGAGGAAAGTGGCAAAAACTTCAGAAATAAAGCAACACCAATATTAATCTTATAGCATTTCAATTACATTACAAATTACTGACGTTAAAAATATGGCAGGATTGTGATAATGTATACCATTGACATTTTTCATAAACCCAGATTCCATAGAGGTATATGAAGGCGGTGACTGACATGTAAGGTAACTTTGTAATCTAATGCTTATGGAGAGCATTTCATTACAAGTTCACCCACATTTCTTCGCTAATGCTCGAGTCCATAGTCGCTTCATTTCAGCCGGTTCAGGGAGACCTGCACTGGTTTGTAATGTAAAGATCAAAGGGATTCGGGAACAAACCGACAAATTAGTGTTGCTCGACTTGAGGAGTTCGGCTCGTCGCTCGCTTTCAGGCAGTGACAAACATGTTACATTCCATTACATTTCAACGTTTTCTGACACGTCAATCTCCCCCTTTAAACTTAACCAGACTGGAATTTCAAATGTTATTTTTGATTTATCAGATCTAAAACAATTTTTATTTTCAATACTTTCGAGGAGAGTTGTCCTTGGCTACAAAATTCAATCTTTGGGTGTCTTCGCTCAGTAAAAAATCTCCTAATTTAAATACTTTCATGGGCATTCTGTTCAATATAAAAAAGAAGCATTCTATCTTTTATTCAAATTAAACTTTATTACACTGTCTCTGTAAATCTCTATTATATCCCTTTTAACTATTTCGTAACTTCGCAAAACATAATTATGTAACTTTTCGCTATTATGGGGAGGTCTGGTCCCTATTAATAGCGCGCCGGCGTTCCAATTTCGACAAGCGCCATTCAATCCCCCCCCCCCCCTTCCCTCTCATGTGTCGACCCTGGACAGTTCAGGCAGATTCCGACCCTTGTGGTGTAACCCGAAGCCGCAAAGCCTGTATGGACCTGGTCTGAAACATTTCTGGACAGGGGGCATTAGCAACAGCAGCAACATGTAGAAGCAATTTCTCTTAAACCAATCCTCGTTATAGGATTTCAAGCAAGAATTATTGTGATAAAGCTTTTCATATTACTACTCGTATAAAGCTATGCATTGTATAATTCCTTAGTTTATTGAATATTAACTTATAATATCTAATATCTTTACAACCCACGTATTTACTACATACAAATAATCTATCTGCGTTTATACGCTAATAAAATCAGTTATAAAGGAATTAAATATTTATATACAATCATCGTAACTAATTCCTGATGTCTCATTTTAAAAAGGCAGTTTGATATGGCTAGAGGTAATTGCTTTATTCATATGACTGGAAGATTTCGTAATGAATTTTATAAATAACATTCTTGTTGAACCATTTTCATTAAAATAAGCATCAGTAGATACGACTTATTTTTAATTTTCAAATGTGCATTTCCTCCCAACGCATAATTCCATGTTATTAAATGTATTGAAGCGTATGTTTGCGTGCCAACCCATTTCAAAATGAGGTTATGATATTTAATACTACAAAATGCGACACATTTATTTAAAAGCCTTACTCCTAAGGCCATACCGTCATGTTTTATTCCTTCGAGCTTAACACGTCAAGAGGACCGAGTGGATAACTCGCTCCAATGATTGAAGCTCTAGTTATCGCCTGAAAGTGACTCAGTGCTTAAGGTTGAATGACGAGTTATTGTTTGATGAAGCATTCTCGATTGTCCTTTGATCAGACTGCACTAATCTCGGTAATCACTTCAAAATAAGGCCCCTTAATCCCGCCGTCAGTTACTCGTCTGAGCCGCGACACTGCAAGCTCAGTTCCTTCAAACAACGTTAGCTATTCAAACGCTCTGTGAAATAGCGGGTGACTTGCTTTTCAACGGGCTTAAATCTCGTTCTCTGCTCTTCGAAGTTAAACGGAGCTCTTTAAGTGCTCCACCTGGGGACTCAAAACCAGAAGAACAGAATTTAGGCAGGTATACTTAATACAATCAATAGCTAGAACGATAACAAATGGATTTAGGTGAAAGGTTCGGTATATTTAATACACTCGATAGCTATTTCAGGAGAGTTAATGGAGCGAATTTGAGAAAGGGAACTAGTTTCATTTAGCTTTTAACTGTCTTATTTGCAGATGGCACTCAATATGCCAGGCACATCATATAAGGTGAAAAAGTTCCACTTTCTCTGCAGCATTCAACTTCCCACCATAATTATTTCCATTTCAATTGCTTTTTACAACATAAATAAAAACACTAGAATGCACTTTCGATAATTTAATTCCAACTGAAATGTTTATTTTTACAAAAATGGAATTTGTGAGAAATGTAAAAGAAATGTAGAACAGTAAGAGACATTCATCCCTCAGTCAAACGTGCGCAAAAACAAGAACAGAACAGAACCTGAACAAAAATAATACGACTACCGTGTAAATTCAGAATGTTATAGCAGTAAAAATAGAAAAAACTCTTACCTAAATAAAATGGCTTTATTCCGTTGGGGAAACTACAATAGTAATACGTAAAGTGACAGCACAGAGGAAAGACAAACTGATTTTTTAAATTAGTTTACAGTATGTAGTAAGTAACCGCGATTTTCATTAACCATTTATAGATTTTCAACTTATTGAGTTTGCACTTTGAATGAGACGTTTTAATTTGAAAACATTACTGCCCTACAGTTTCATGGTAAATAAACATTAATTTATTTTTTCGGAGAAATTCGCTGGAAGGTTATTTTAGTTGAATGAAACCGTGGCGATCCCCTAGAAAACACCTCGTGACCCCCATGGTGTATTAAGACATTTTATGCTGGTAAATGTGTTTCTTAAAAAACAAACGGACAGAGAAAGAATAAAGTTGACGAGTACATTATATTTTTTATTAAATCTCGTGACTGAAATAGTATGCTTATATATATATGTGTGTGATGCGACGGGCGAAGGCTGAGTGGTAGCTATCTGATTATTTTTTTGTCGTGGCTTCATCTAATCGAGGGTAGATCGATGACTTGTCGCCTGGCTGTGAATCACAAACGTTTAAATCCATTCCCGCAACATCTCCCACCTCGGACACGCAAAACACAACAACTTCTCAAACTTACATTTTTATTTACTCAGATTCATGGAAACACAAGTTAATGGGGTGATTGCAGCAGGGAAAAAAGTACAGAAGTCCGTCTATTTTTGGACGCCAGAACTTATATAGACTCTGTCACGTGATCATGACAGCGATTAGGGATTTGCTGCTGTCGACAAGTCACATGTAATCTGCCCAAAGCCTGTATGAAAATACAACTGACGCTACGCAGGTTTGAAAAAGGAAGCCCTTTAATATTTTTCACCCGAGGGCTTTTAGGACTTAGAATTGAAAGCGAAAATTAGCTCGTACGCCCAAGGAAATTTAGAATAATTTTAGAATTTAAAATGGTATGGGGTTTTTAATGTTATATATATATATATATATATATATATATATATATATATATATATATATATATATAAATGAGGCGAGGAAATGCAAAGTGGTGTATGTCACATTTTCAACTTTTTTTATTTGAGGGCAAAAATGTAATCGCCATGTTCAATTTATAGTGGAATTGCAAATAATTATTATTTGCAAAATTATAATAATTATTAAGAATTATAATTTTTCAATTTATAGTGAAGTTTTTGTAGTTTTTGCAGTAAAATGCTTTTGACTTACACCACTTGACTTACTGACTTACACCTCTTTGCCTTTCACCACCTCATATATGTAATAGCACGACCAGCTAAGCCGATGAAGAAACACGTTAGAAGTCGGCCGGCCGTGATACTACAGCGCTGGTTATTTCTATAGATACTTGGTCGACACAATTCCCGCATTATACTTCGTGGCACACAGCATCCCGGAGATATTCTCCCCAATCTGGCCTTTCAGGCCCCAATTACAAAGGAACACGCCATAACATACAACAAACTTAAATTCGTCCTTTATTCAAACTTTATTTCGTCCTAAGAACTGCATGTTGATTAGGCAACGACAATCCCAGAAGTGTGTACTTCTACATTACCCATGGTCTTTTATAGACTGCTTGAGGTCACTCGTCACGTGATCTTGAATAAGAATAATAATTGGCTAGCTTTGACTCTGGTGTCATAGGTGACGTGATATATGCTCGATTATTTGTGATTTTGGAGGTGACGCTACGCAATTCATTGTCTTTAAAATCGGAAACGAAATTAACTCAAACGCCAAAGGAAATTTAGAAGAAACTAGATTTTGAAAAGGATATAGGGATTTTTATGTTATATATATATATATATATATATATATATATATATATATATATATATATATAATTTTTTAATTATCAGCTCAACTTCAATAAATAGACACTTAAAAACTATTAATATAAAGTGATTAGCTCGCGTCAGAATATAATACCCGAAGGAAACCCAAAGTAATAAAAATCGCAAAGACAAATAACATATTAAATTCACAACAACTGGTACAATAAACACTCCATTGAAATTTTAAAGGCATATAATAGACTTCTTCATCAGAGGACGTGTATCGTCAGAGAATCGCCTTCGAAATTCAAATACAGGGCCTGTCGAGTATATGTTTATTATCTGCAACAGTAAAATAAGAATGGAGAATCCAACTCACCATTAGAAAGAACTTCAACCTTTCTATTCTAGTTAAAAAGTCCACCGCTCTCATAATTTTACTATCCTATCAAGTACTTGTTTTCAATTCTTCATAAATTTTAAAGGGAAGGTTCTACTATTTTTTTAAATAAACAAGTTTTTAATTTATGGCTAACCTAATTAACAATTAGTTCTCTTTCAGTATCTAAGAAAGATATTGAGATAATATTTAGTAGAAATATTTACTATGTATATCCAGTAATCTTGCATAAGGCCGTAATGTTTTGTAACATTAAAAGAAGGATACTACGGACAACTAATCGTTTGAAATATCCTGGGATGCGATCTGGCATTGAATATTATTTACGAACTTATAAAAATATATCTAAAACTGTGAACGAGAATGAACAAAACACATTGAAAAATCTGGAACTGATACGCAATATTAATAAGGAATGATTCAGTCTTGATTAAAACTTTTAAATGTGGTTTCTGGATAACGCTGCTTGGCAGGCTTAAACCCATAATTTCCTATCCGATTGAAATTTTTCGGGTTATTTTATCTAGATTTTGACGTGTTTTTTTTAAATAACCAATGCAAAGATAATTTTTAATGTAAAATTTGAAGCCATCAATTAAACTGAAATTTTGAAACATTAAACTGGTGTATTAATTATAATCTTATAAAAAATCATTCAACCTTGTCCATTTATGCAAAAATATGTAATTAAGTTTCATTAAAATATAGATATGACTATATTCATTACTTCATCTAATTTTCTCAAAGATGAGAAATTCCACATTTTAAGCTCAGCAACATATGGAATTATTTTCTGTGGAGCATACTTATCGGCCATTCCTTGCCGAGGAGCTTAAAACAAGGACGAAACTGAAGTTCAAGCCTATTTAGTATGCAGCAGATGTATGTATTTGCATTAGTGTTGCAACCTAAGAGAGCTTGTTCCATTATTTTTTCTTCCCGATGATCAATGACCACCCATTACTAGCTTCTCATAAAATATAACTTTAATTATGTAAAACAGCAAGGGGAATTTGTTTTGCACTTTTTTTTAATCTGTCTTGGGTGAAAAGTTAGAGCATATAATATAGTATGCTCTAAAGCATATAGCATAATACTCTCTTATTTGATTGGTTTGAGTCAAAAGGACCTATACATTACAAAAAAAGAATCGTGGTATAACGTTCAAGTTAATCGAACTCCTAGAAATGTGAGTTACAAAACAAATGTCTTAAATTAATTCGCGTCCCTCCTTTCATATAATATATACTCATAACGCTTATAGATAATAGATAATATTAACACATTAATGCATACGTACAGACATATACATTCATGTTTATACAATTTGCTATTCAGAGCATGTTGCACCTTGTTTTAAAATAAAATAATTTCTATTCAACGGATGATATCACATTTTTCTTATTCCTGTTACTCATGCTTTTCCAAAGACTTTTATTGAATATTCAATCTAATTGCGTTATGTCTATATTCTACCTGAATAGAGACACTGTTTCTCATTAACTTCTTCAAAACAATAAGAATCTAACGTAAGCAATTAGTATAATAGGATAAAATGCCTAGCAAAGTAACGGTATCATAAAGGCAAGAACTTAGCTTAAATATGAAGAGGCAGAGAATAAAATTTAAACCATTGATATTTTTTTCGTAAATATCTATGGTTAAAAATTTTTTTATGAAAACTTGACTACAAAAGTGTTTGAATAAAAATTTAATTTCTAAATTTGTTTTATGAAAGTCAAATAAATTAATGTACTAAATATATAGTTATGTGCCAAAAACTTTTTCTACCAGAATTTTTTTTTTCAAAAACTTTAACTAGTTGAAATTCAAATGTCTCCAAATACATAAATAATTTCTGTGGCTGCAATATGTATTTTCTGTGGATCTTTTAGTATGCTTCTAATGTCTTCAATGTTATAAATAATTTCTATTGTATCAATAGTTATTTTCAAACATTTGTTAAAGTAGTGTTGTAACAGCTTTTTATAGTATATATGATTTTTCTGAAGCAATATTAATTATTTTCGTAGATCTGAAAATTAGAACTTCGGATAATTTAAACAATATAAATACCAAATAAGAATAAATAACATAATTTACTATTCCATTCATCTAGGAAATTGAATATGCAGAATTTTATGACATCCCTTTTATAAAAGTGTTTGTTGAGGAATTATTTTCTGTAAAACACTTTGATAACATATACTGATAATATCAGATAAAGATTAAATTTGTCCTTTAAAGAAAAAGTACGCGGTTTTTTGTTTTCATCAAAATGAATTTCAATTTCGGGATCTATAATCAAAAGCTTAAATCCCCGGCCATGCCTAACCTATGAAAAAATATGAAATGCTATAAAATTTCCCGAAGATTCCTTAAAGTTATATGTGAAAGGAATAGTAGATAAGAAATAAATTTATGTTCTAATTCTTTCAGTTTTTACCAAACCATTCCCATAAGACGCTACTATCAAAGATGTTTGGACGTAGCGAGACTTTAAAATTTGATACTGAAACTCTCTCTTAAATATCTTAAAACTGAAAATATCCAGATTCTAGAGATTTTCTTTAGAAGTAGTGAATGTAACATGCTGGTATTAGAATGGAGTTAGAAGTAAAATATATATCTGGAAAAAGACTTATCTAAAACATAAAACTGAAAGATATCTTAGAAGTCAAGCTTATACAAATATGTATTCACAGTGGTTTTCGAGAAGAATTCGTGATCTAAGATGGAGATTTTAGGATAAAACTTTACTCCTTTTTGAAATACACAACGGAGAAAACTATGCAGCCTGTATTGTAATTTTTGTTTCTTGCCTATTTCACAAATGCTTGCTTTAGAAGATACTTGCATTATGTTATGATTATACAAGTTAGAATATTTTCGTAAGGTAAAATCTATTTCTGAGATTAATGTTTTTACGTTTGTTAAGTTTATAAACTATTTATATTAACAAAAAATCAAATATCATGTCATAACTATCTCCTAGATGATGTTCATATATTAGTTAAGGATATGATTTATGCTGCCTACATAGTTATGTTGCTAATAATGTGTTGTTTTATATATTATACACAGTTTTAGCAAGTATTTTTTATGATCTAAGAAACACTACTTTAGGTAGATTAGTATTTAGCAGGCTATTAATCAATGTTTATTTTAAACTTTCTGTAAGCATTTAGTTACTACAAACTCTGAAATCTTATTTTGTACTCTCACAAATATTATGCATGTAAAATGTTGATTTTGAAACACCAATCATAATTTATCTATAGAAACCTATAAAAGTTGTTAGAGCGTAGATTTGCACATGCAGAAACAAAGCTTAAACTTGTGAGGTAATGATGAATTTACTGATTGTGCGGGAAGATATTAGCATGATTAAACTGTGATATTTAACATTTTTCCCGTCTAATCAATAATAAATTTTAAAAAGTACACGTATACCATAGTAGAAATACACCGCATATTTAAGTCTTTATGGAACACGATACAAATATAAACGAAAAGTTTCATAAGAAGGAAATTTTAATCCAGTTTAATATAAAAATTACATATATCTAGTATATTTGTGAAATTGAAATGAACTGTTGAGAAAAAGCAATTCGCATGGTTATTAAAAAAACACGAAAAATATTTGCTTTCTTCAGCTGTTTTAATTCACGCATACACGGGAAGAAATTTTTCTGTTTTAAAAGCGTAATGCGAAACTATTGTAAAAGTGAAATTTGTGTGGAGTATAAGCGGATGCTACCACTGGACAGTCCTTTTATTTTACTTTTATATTAAAATTCAAGAAATTGAAATAACAACGATAGAGATTCGCGCATAAATTGATTCCTTTGCTAAGATGCATTGTTTGTAATTCCATAGTATGGATATACCAACAGTCTCATTAGATCTTAGTTTAAATTATACTATTAGTCTCAAAATATTACCAGTACTATAAGACAGCTGAGCGATAAACAGAATGGCACTCTATTTATTAATTCGGATATGAATGTCAAGATATAATGATCCAACTTTGGAATAGCAGTGGGAATGAATTACATTTAGGATATGGTAATATCTGATTGAATAGGATTTTAAGCAGTATTCTGTTATAAATTATTTTGTAGCAACAACTATTTAAGAGCCGGGAAAAATTCTTATAGTAAAATGCTATATATATAAAATGTTTTTAAATATATTTTATTCCTTAATATCGGTTTTAAAACCTTTACATGAATTAAGGTACTATAATTTCTGAAATTTATATTTACGGCATTCTTGAGTATCATACATTAGAAATCATAATCAGTTTTTAATCTATGAAAATGTGCAGTATTTATTACAGAGAAAGTTTCTTTACTTGTAGACATAGCCGGTTTTTTAAAAATTTTGGTGAAATATTTATGAATCTATGTTTCTATATACCTTACGACAGTACTGTAAACAAAACGTATTTCATTTAATAGAGTTACTACAGCGTAAAATCACGAGATAATTCTCGATGGAATTTTAAACATGAATAGGATTTTATATATATATATATATATATATATATATATAAGACAAAGTTGAAAGAGAAAAACCAGTATATGCTCAAAACTACTGCAGCCAGGAACTAAAAACATGAAAAGATAAGTGAAAAATAGGTTTTTGACAGCATCTCTTCATCAGCGGTGCCGATACTGTCTAAAAACCAATGGATTGTTTCTGATAAGTATAATCTGAGCAATAAACATACTTAGACACCGTACAATCCATAAGAAACAGAAGTGAATAAAAATTTGCTTAATCACAGAACACCAATCCCGGCGCCGGACTAAGTGGAAGTTAAGAAAAGGAGACCGCAAGAAGACTGACTTCACATACCTTGCAACCATGGAGCAAATGGAAACACAGAAGCAGACTTACTAAGAATACTGCGTTATAGGACAAAATTACCTAAGTTAACTTAGACATTTATTATGACTAAGAGTTATTATTAATTAATTTTTATTATTATTTTTTATTATTATTATTACACTAGTTTTTAATTACTTTGTTTTCTTTTTCTTTTTAGTAGTTATTTACTATTATTAATCTTATAGTTTTGTATTACTAATTAATAGCAACAGAACATGCTATTCATTAAATCTAAAACATCCACTTATGTGCTTGGAAAGACTATCAGGGTAATAATTACGTTTTAGCACTACTAACAATTCTATAATATGCTTATTCCTATTGTCCTTAGAACAAAGCCTATTTATTCTTACTAGCTGATTTACAATAATATTATTAACTACAGATTTGTGTAAGCATGTTAAGTAATTTTGAAATTTAAAAATATTAAAGTCATAATCTGATCTTTTTTCATATAGATCAAAAGTAAAATTGCAATGAGAATTTATTTTTATGTTAATATCTAAAATGTTTACATTAAGTTTTTCTTGGCTACTTTGTATTAGTTCCAGATTAAGAGGGTAAAAATTTAAGGCTATATTATTATTACTTTTATTAATTGCAATTATGTCATCAATATATCTAAATATTTTGTAATTGCTATTATCAATATTATTAATATTATCAACTTATATATATATATATATACTGTTGGCCTTTTAAAATGGCAACACCATGCAGGAGGGATGATAAAAACGTCAAATTCGCATGAAAGGAAGAAGGAGCTGGGATATGCAAATGATTAGCATTTAGCACAATCGAACAACGCAGGAGGAAGATACGGCATCTCATACTCTGTATAAAAGGAAAGTTACGCAGCGGGTTTCTCATTCGGAAATCGTTGTTTTAGGAATCGTTCGGGAATCGTGTTATGCCTCTTATAAGGAGAAATGCACATGCCGGAATTGGATAGCGGCACGATCGTGGCATATTGAGTGTGCGGTTTATCTTTCCTCGATACTTCTACTCGTGTTTCTCGGAATCCACCGACTGTCATGCGAATGTGAAATCGATTGGAGGGTCATACTGATCTCAACGGCTTCCCGCCAATAATGCTCGGGAGGACAGACATGTTGTGAGGTGGCCATCCAAGATCGTACAGCCACATCATGGACTTCGAGTTTGGAAATGGTCTTGTTTGCAGCCCGACAAGTATCCGCACAAACAGAGCGACGATGTCTGGAGCAACACGGACTGTCTGCATGGCGACCATTATTGCGGCTTCCCTTGGCACTGCAGCATAGAGACGCGCGGTGATAGTGGTGCTTCCAACGCCAACACTAGATAAAGGAGTGGCACCACGTTCACGTGCAGCATCATGGTGGACGTATCTGTGTCTGGAGGCACCAAGGAGAATGCATACGGCGGGCTTGCAATCTTTATCGTAATGCCACCAGGATCGTAATGCCACCTCACGTACCTTGAGTCAGGAAATGGGATTGCTTGCAGCATGACAAGTGTCCACACGGACAGTGTGACGACGTCTAGAGCAGAACGGGATGTCTGCACGCCGACCATTATTGCGGCCTTTGACACTGCAGCATAGAGGCGCGCGGCGACAGTGGTGCACCCAACGACAAAACTGGCTTCAGGAGTAGCGCCACGTCGTCTTTTCAGGCAAGTCCCTGTTCTGCGATCATGATGGACGCATCCGTGTCTGCAGGCACCAAGGAGAACGCACGTGGGGTGCTTGCATTCGATATCGTCATACGGGCCCTGCACCTGTTGTGATTGCATGAGCAGCCATTGAGTACACAGCACGAACACCTCTTGTTCGCGTCGTCGGTAATCTGAAAAGCCAGTGTTAAATTTCTCAGATCTCAAGGCCGATGGCTGTGCTCTATCTTCGAAGCCTCGTTGACGTCATCTTTCAACAAGATAACGATAGACCGCATGTTGCCCGTCGTGTCTTGACATATCTCGACTCTGATGGTGTTCGCTTGTTGCTGGCCAGCATGTTCCCGATTTCTCACCCATTTAAAACATTTGTTCATGTGTTGCTGAGAAACTGGGCAGCCACCGCTCTCCAGCCACCACGTTTGATGAAGTGTAAGATAGATTTGAAGCAGTATGGAATGACTTACCCGTATCTGTCATCCAAGCCCAGTTCGACTCGATGCTTAACCGGGTTAGAGCCGTTTTAGCTACCAGAGGCAAAAACTGTGTGTAGTATTTTCGAACCCTGTATGAACCCAAATTTCCTATAAATTTAATCATGTTTTCTTACTACTATGCTGTGTACGTACAATTAGTAAAGTTTTGTTATTTGTTTTCATTCCTAGTGTTTCAATATCAATGGTCAGCAATGTGTATTTTGATCATGCTCGACATATTGAATAAAAATTTGTTCTGAGGTGTATAAGCCTAATGAAAACTTAAAGTTACAGATATGTAGATTGTATTTATAAGGACATATAAATCTCAGGAGGAAAAGGGAATAGCATTTTTATTTGAATTTCATCATAGAAATGTAAGTTAGTCAGTATGGACCGAAGATTAATTTAATCAGCGTGCATGTGAATCTATTTGCAAGTACAGCTCAAACTCCTATCCGTCTCTTTGTGCATACATATTAGATACATGCATATTTTGTTAATGTGTTTAAAATTCCCGTGAAATAGAGCAAAAATATAGATTAAAGAAAAACATGAGATATAAAGAAAGTGTTATTGCTCTTTAGTTTCTGTCGCTCAAATTCTGTATACGTACAATAAGCGCAAAGTTTTGTTATTTGGATTCCTTCTTGGTTTTGCAATTGTAATGGCCAGCAGTATACATATACATACATACACACACACACACACACACACACCTATATATATATATATACATACACCCACAGTTATCGGGAATTTTTTATAGTCGGCCACTTTTTACGGAACCATGACTGGCCACCATAGTGAAGTTTTACTGTATATGGTTTGGTTAATAAAATGTAAATCATACAATGTTTTCACTATTTTCTTAACTGTAAAATTGTAAAGTGATATCTAATAACTCTTAGCCATATATGTGGTAGAAATGCTTTTTTACTTCTCGTTTAAACATATCGTACAAGAAGTCTGAATTACTTCCTCAGAACAAACATATACACATTGTAAAACAGAAGGAATATTTTTTAAAGTATTGTGAAGAAAATGAACGAAATTTTGAGTCGTCAACGAAATTTTTTGAACGAAAATTTTTTGAACGAAAATGCCAGGTTAACTTTGTTGGAAAAGCTTTCGTTTGAAATTAAGTATAGCCGGGTTCTCTTCCCTTTCTTAGCTGGAGGAACTCATAGAAGGAAAGTGTATGAAGCAAAGGAGAATAAACCATCTTGTATGTCAACAGTATATACGAAGTGAAAGAAAAAAAAATGTTTTTGTGCTGTTATGAAACCATAACAAATGCTTAACTTCGTGAGAAGCAAGGCAGGTTCCACAACCACTTTGTGAACATAACACACAATCTCCTTGAAAATGAAGGACAGGGGAAATCCTTTTGTAGGAGTAAAACATTTGAAATATTACGACGGACACTCTGAAATGTATCACAAACACTGACTTGTGGGACAATAATGAAGAGCACCGGTTAAAATGCCATTCGGTCCCATCGGTACTACCCACAGGATTCTCAACGGTATCGGTCAGTGGGCGCCTATTTCGATCCCGCTTTAACATTTTAAGCGATCTATGGACTTGTGGGACAATAATGAAGAGCACCGGTTAAAATGCCATTCGGTCCCATCGGTACTACCCACAGGATTCTCAACGGTATCGGTCCGTGGGCGCCTATTTTGATCTCCCTTTAACATTTTAAGCGATCTATGGACTTGTGGGACAATAATGAAGAGCACCGGTAAAAATTCCATTCGGTCCCATCGGTACTACCCACAGGATTCTCAACGGTATCGGTCCGTGGGCGCCTATTTTGATCTCCCTTTAACATTTTAAGCGATCTATGGACTTGTGGGACAATAATGAAGAGCACCGGTAAAAATTCCATTCGGTCCCATCGGTACTACCCACAGGATTCTCAACGGTATCGGTCCGTGGGCGCCTATTTTGATCTCCCTTTAACATTTTAAGCGATCTATGGACTTGTGGGACAATAATGAAGAGCACCGGTAAAAATTCCATTCGGTCCCATCGGTACTACTACCCACGGGATTCTCAACGGTATCGGTCCGTGGGCGCCTATTTTGATCCCGCTTTAACATTTTAAGCGATCTATGGATTTGTTTTTGTTTCCAGGCACTATATTTGTCATATCTTGAGTGTCCTTTTATACCTAAATCTTTAACTCATATGATTATGAATTTTTAGAACAGATAGCATTATATCTAATCTATGACTTACTAGTTTTTAGTTCTATACAACAAATATTTTATTTGGAGACTATGAAAATTCGTCTAAAATCAAATCTCATTTACATGAAATTTGCACAACATATCTCAAAAGTGATCTCCAAAAAAATCATAAAACTTGGCAGATAAATTTAATTTAGTATGTGAAATACCTTATTCCTAAAATTGGGTGATATTTTAAATTTTTTTATTCAGTTAGGATATTTATTTAACGAAATATTAGTATAATTTGTAAAACACGATATTTTGATTTCATAAAAGTCATTATTAAAGGATTTAACATTTTAAAAGGATTTTAAGCTGAAGAATAAGATTAAAATACAAAATTTCGAGAAAACTGTTATTTTTTCTACAGACAGCAGTTTTATAACATCATTGCGTGAGATACATTTAATATTTTCCCGATATTGTATCAATTTTAAGATTTTATTTTTCTGGTGCGGAGGCACTTTGCCGTGATACACCGCGTTTTGCGGGCTACGTTATATCCACCTATAGGGGAGCACCCTATAGGTGGGCCATCATTGCTCCCTACGACACGGAAACGGACAAGCTTTATTCGGGATTGGAACCCAACCCAGCTCTGAACGCTAACCACTACAACAGTGGGTGGCTCAATTTTAGAATTGAAATTCAGATTTTTTGTAAAGATTAGCAGAATCCTATTCAGCTGAGAAAAATATTTACATAATTAGCATCGCAATTTCAGAATGATAATCCGTAATACTTCCCGTCAGCATTGCTGCCTTATATAACCTTGCAGTGTATTTATTTAAACTATTGCGTACATTAGGAAAGGGGAAATATAATAATAATTAGTGTCTGTTCATATTTCCTGTATAGGTTTTTACTGCAAAAGAATGCATTCCGAATTTTTTTCCTATATTTGTGTATGCGTATGTGGGGAACTCTTTATTTTCAGCGCCGCTAGATGTCAGCGCTAGCGAGCGTCGGCGTATGAAGACATGCGCTGGCGTCTGCTCCGCGAACACTGCGCATGGGCAGATGCGCGCGAAGAAGCGAATGAAAGAGGACTCTGGTCAGTAAGTTCACGCTAGTTCAAGCTTGTGAATGATTTTATTTTTCTGTAGATAAATAATTACAGAGAGGAAAAATATTGTAGCACGATTCACATTCACAAACCGCGAGCCGCTATCTGACCAACAGGTGTCAGTGTCTAGTACGGACTAACTATCGCTTGAACTCGCGTGAACTTACTGACCAGAGTCCTCTTTCATTCGCTTCTTTGCGCGCATCTGCCCGTGCGCAGTGTTCGCGGAGCAGACGCCAGCGCATGTCTCCATACGCCGATGCTCGCTAGCGCTGACATCTAGCGGCGCTGAAAATAAAAAGTTCCCCACACGTGTATCTCAGAGTTCAGTAAACTAAAAAAAATGAGAGTAATTTTTAAAACAAGGTGAATGAATCTTTATATTCCAGAGATAGTTTCAGTTGTTTGGAAACAGTGGGACATTTTTGTACATAAATATGTTTAAGTAGTCAGTGCATGATTAACTGCAGATGATACGGCAGTTTTTTCTTTTCTTTAAAAAGATTAATCGTGCATGTTTGTTCAAGTGAAAAATAGAAATATTTCCATTGACGGTATATTATTGTAGATAATAATCCCCCTCCCTGACTATGAATTGCAAGTTGTTTATTTTTTTCTGCTTTAAGAGTTTTTCCTAAAACTACTTAATTCGATTGATGCCCTTCTTTTTACAACTTAGACCATTGTAGAACTTAGACTATAAGCTTATATTTGAACGTTTAATTTTGCTGAAGGTCTTACGGCCTACAGTGTCATTGTAATATCAGCACAATTTCATCATAGGTTTGCTTTAGTTGCTATTTTTTGTCAAATGTTTGTATTTTATAGAGATTGTTGTTACATTTTTTATGCTTTTTTATCTAGTTCAAGGTCTGTCCTGGTAGACGTAGTTTCAGAAAGTCCTCTACGGAAAGCATCCCTCCCGGTTGGCAGATCGCCCTTACGGTGCGTTGCCGTGTTTCAATCCTCCCTCCCTAGTAGTCGTAGGATTAGATTTTCAATCAGATTATTTCAATTTAGAACTTGTTTATTTCTTATGTTACATTTTAACTCTTTTTCTTTAAACAAAATTCATTTCATAGATGTTTGAAAAAATTTAACAAGTAAATTATCTTATGTATAGAATATAGCTTATGTGGGTTACAAAAAAATAAAACTTTTATAAATAAGTCCAACTTTTTGTAAATAATTTGCACTCAGTCAAAATGTCAATTTTGACTGAGTTTCGTGTAGCATGCTTCGGCGAAATTATTCGCCATCTAAAAAGAGTCTTAATTTGAGACATTATCAAAAATTACTTCGGTGGAGTTTCTTTCTTGATAATATCTTTCAGTTTTATGAAAATGTGGAATGATAAAACTTTTTATCACTTCACTGTTTTTTCTTGATTTCTTTTCCTTTTTTCTCTTATTTCTTTCTCCTCTTTATTCCATTATAATGCATCATGCACTTTCATATTGTACAATTTATTGTGTTTCCATATGTAAAAATTTAGCTTAAATTTTAGTATATTGTTAGAGATGTTCACTCTCTTCATTTAATACTACTAGTGGTGATGTTTCTTATGACTTACTATTATATGTCGCAATATCGTCATATATGTCGCAAATTTTAGTGACCACTAAATAAAAATAAATTATAATACCAGCAAGAAATTGTCTATAAACTAGTAATATAATCAGTCATACACAAGAATTAAATTCTTCTTCTTTTCAGCTTCACATCTTATCTATAACTAAATAAAATCGTAGTCTCAATTGTAACAATTATCTTAAGCCCAAACAGATATCACTCATTTAATAACTGCACAGAATCTAAATATAAATAAAGATATGTAAAACTATTATACCTTATTAATGAAAATTATTGAACAAAATACCTTATTATTGCTTTCATACAATCGTCCCTTCGTTTCAAATTTTAAGCTAGCAGAATTACTACATACCTTCAATCAACTAAAAACTATTGCAGTTAAATTTTCAAAAATCAAATATCGGATTATACACGAATTTTAACGATATCATACCTTTGCAATTTCTTTTTCTTTTTAGATTTTAGAGCTTCGAGTAATTTGTGGTCAGAAAGGGTAACGTTTCTCTTCGTGTATATAAGATCAGCTTCAATTTCCTCAAAGTCCTTTATATAACGTCTTTGTTGACATATTACATCCAAACGTAATATTTACTCAGTTTTTATTATCTCGGAATAATATTCTGAGAATTTACGAAAAATATCTTCGCCACCATTCATAAGTTTATCAGTTACTATACACCTATAATCTACGTAATGAACGATATCTTTGAGAACCATTGTTAATTTAAAATTATTTCCCTCTTCTTTTGTAAATAAAAGGAAAATAAATAAGAATTAACAAATCACAACGCAAAACAGAGATAGCAGAGCTTATTTTTGACTTTGGTACTAATTAGGATAGCTTGGGGAGCAAAGATCATTTAAATAGTTAGATAAACGGTTATGACATTCTAACATTCCCATAATTTTTATCGTTGATCCAAAGAGTGAAATTTAACATGTTAAAAATATTTCACTTCATAGTAAGTTTCATGGTAATTGAATATGGAAACTTGTAAATATATAAGAATGCATAAAATAATATTGCAATAGTTCTTAGTAATTAATGTAAATTACTTGCAACTTTATCATGTTGAAATAGTATTTGGGACCGACTGGATTCTATTAAGATATTTAACCTGACTTTATAAGTAAAAACACAAAAAGCAGCAGTTTCCAAGTGATTAATTTAAATTTGCCTTGTTTGTCATTTTTGTTGTTAATGTAAAATGTCCTTTATACAGTGAAAAATTGCGTTTCAAAATAGGCTAATGAAGAATAATGTATACGTTATAACGAGCAAATTGTTAGTGATGAGAAATGCCCTGACCTCAATTTTTATTGTAATATGCAAGCTAATTTTTTATTTTTTATAAAATCTTTTATAAATAGAAAGAAATTAAGTTTTAAAAAGCTCTATTACTGGTGATAATATGCTATTTTTAAAGTATTTTGATAGCTCTAATATAATGTCATACATACATGCACGAAAGAAAAACAATTTTGGTCCTAGAATACCAGTCCCTTTTTCAGTGAAATTAAACTAGATCCTAATCATTCCGCGCATTTCTTTTAAAATCTCGGATTGAAACAGTCATTCTTGAAATGGGAGTTTTCTGACTATTCTTTCGTAAGAATGACTATTACGTTGCGTCGGAATTAAATGTTACCAGAAATATGTTTTTCATGTAGATAGCATTGTAGAGCATATAGATTCCATGAGAACAGTCAAAGAATGCATATTACTTTCCAGGAACATAACATTTCACCCAAAAACATAGGATTGAAACTTAATATTTCAGTTTATAGAGTGTATTGACACACAGTTTTGAAAATGTACCAGAATTCATATTTTTTAAGTATAATCCAATCAAAAAAATATCAAGCGTTTTACTTTCATTATTTGACATATACTTAGAATGCATGAACTTATTTATTGATTCTTAATAAATTCGAAAATTTGTAGAGTGTAAAAGTATTCTGTATGAAAAAGGCTCACTTTTTGTGCCTGTTGTAAAAGTTTTATATATATATATATATATATATATATATATATATAT
Source organism: Dolomedes plantarius (assembly GCA_907164885.2). NCBI lineage: Eukaryota > Metazoa > Arthropoda > Arachnida > Araneae > Dolomedidae > Dolomedes > Dolomedes plantarius. The sequence goes on from OU015494.1 coordinate 207,816,551, forward strand.
ATATATATATATATATATATATATATATATATATATATATATATATATATATATATATATATATATATATACCTTGTAAATATAATATTAAAAATGGGAAATTTTATTCTAAATAAAAATATGCATCCTTTATAAACTTAATAGAGAGTGAATAAATTTAAAACATAATTTTTGGAATATAATATTCACCTTTAAATATTTAAAGACTTGGGATAACTAGTGCTAAATGGCTGCTATATTGAGAGGGCTAAACTTTAATGTTACAGTGTAAATCATCCCCATATTCAAGAGAAAACTTACATATTTCGGTATTCAAATTTACTTAATTTGTCGTTTGTAAAAGTAAACTTTTCTAGGTCAGTGATATATCACTTACTATTTTTTAAACAGATAATTTTTCATTGAATATTTATGATATTTTAAAAATATTACAAGATTTGCAGCAAATAATATAAAGTATAAATCTGACATTCAGAAGTTTGATCTTTGTGTATTTTAGAGGGAAAAGGGGGGGTTAATAATTATTAACAGGGATTAATAATTATTAATGGGGATTATTAATTGCTATTCTTATTAGCTACATGGATAACTGAGTACACACACAGATATATATATATATATATATATATATATATATATATATATATATATATATATATATGTGTGTGTGTGTGTGTACAGATAGATAGATACAGAAGGGTAAGCAGAATATACACACATTTCACAAAGATAAATAATTACATGGGGTGAAATCTTCATATGTAAGTTTATTCTAGTAGTCTTCTCCGCTATAGAACGTCTTGATTTGTCTCGAGTTCAAATCTTCGAATCTTCCAGTGCATTTAGCTAAGAGAGAGAGAACTCCTTTGTTTATCTTCTACTCACGTCGCAAGCAATTACAAAGCTGCTTTCTATCGACTTAATTCTATTCAGCTTAAGAAGTCAGCTACCTTGATTCCCTTGAGGAATTATGACGTGATTTATTGATTTAGTGTTTCATTTATACAATCTGAAAACTTTTTTGCCTTATAATGTAATCTTGTTTATTTATATTTAATTCGATGTATCTTATTGACATTTCACTTTGATTTACCTCTTACACCTTAAAATTTGTTTATCTGTACTTTAGCATTCTTAGTTAGCCAGTATTCAGTTACAAGTTATTCGAATTTCCGATCTATAAACATAATCTTTGTATTCTACTATTTCCTAAACACATCCAAATCTTAAAAGCGCAGATAAAATAGAGTATGAAAAAGAAGACGAAATTCCTTTTTCAGAACATAATTAATATTTTATGAAAATTTATGTAAATCCAACTTTTACCAATAAATTTTCTATGCGAATCAAAATCCAATGTTTTGGCAGAAATTAAAATCCAATAAAAAATATAAAGTATTTAGTAAAAGAATTGCACACGTTATGAGATATTTCAAAACATGTCCTTGGTGGAGAAAAAAAGTATAGGTTTACCCCAACTTATTTAAAATATATTGATCAAAGTGTATTAGAAAGATAACAGATTTGTACAAGATTCTACAAAAGCCCCAAATATGAAGCATTTTTTGAATTACGTAAACAATTTTTTAGCGATTCTTCAAAATCGAGATCTATAAAAGACCATCAGTTCAAGCAATAATGTCATTATTTACCAATAACTGCATATATACATTTCATTTAACTAAAAAAAACAAAACAAGAAGACTGATAAAAGTATACAAGCAGTAAAATTTCTGTTTAAAAAAATACCCAAAAGATGTTACTGTTATAAAAATAAAGTACACAATTTGAGGATCACTACTTTCAAATTAATTCTTACATTACCCTAATTTTTGTCGTACAAAGAAGAGACCTTATTAACTTTCATAATAAAGGGATCGTATTGCAATTAGAACAATAGAACTCACACCTAGATGTAGTATACTGATACTATATATATATATATATATATATATATATATATATAACAAACAGAGAGACAGGTGTATCCAGATGTTACGAATCACAACATTTAATGTTACATTAGTGAGAAAAATTATTAAAGGGATCCACCTTTATTATTTACACATACATGAAAATACATATATTTTGCATCCTTTTTAAAACTATATGTTTGCGTAGTACATATATTTCATTGCACTACAATTTTTTCACAATGAGAATAAAGTAAATACTTATCTATAATGCTATCGTAATAAGTTCAAATTAAGTTTAAAATTAACCAGTTTTTAATATCACTTGTATTAAAGAAAATGTAAAATTAATTACCTATGAAGTTGGATTTTTTTTCTTATATTTTCGATATGGAATGTGCTTATATTTTTTTAAACCAGTTTTAGTTTTCTTGTATATTTCGATCTATTTTGTTTAAAATAGCTAATAAATAGCTTGCAGTGCTTTTAAATATATACGATTACAATACAGAACAAATAAGTGCATCTGACAAAGAAGCTATGTTTCAACTACAGAAAACGCAAAACTTCAATACAGTTTTACTACGGTTATCTAATATCAACGTTAGAATATAGCTATACATTTTTTTTGTTTAAAGGGGTAAAAATTATAATTACAGCTATTAACCGATTCTCTATAGTTGTCATCTTTCTTGTTTAGACGGAGAAAATCTAATCATAAAAGAAATTTGGAATGTAATACGTTAGTTTCAAAAAATTGTGTACATTTCAAATACACACATATATGTTAAAAGTGATTTAAATGATAAATTATAGACAAAGAAATTCCTTCAAGTTAAATAATTCTACTCCCAATAAAGCATTTATTGTGACGTATCTGTATTAATGAATTTACTTGTATCTAATGATTTTGTTTTCCTGCACAGGAGGTCCGTTTTAAGATGGTCGATCCTAAGTGTTACTCCTCCAAGACATCAACCCTGGAGCATCCGATCAGCCTGAGCCACGATTACGAAGCTACGGCCTTCTGCAAAAACACCAACAAGCTGTTCGGCGTCAGTCCCAGCGACATAGACAAATATTCCCGCGTCGTTTTCCCCGTGTGTTTTGTCTGTTTCAATCTCATGTACTGGATCATCTACTTACATATCAGCGATGTGCTCGACGAAGGCATTGTACCACTTGGTAGTAAGTGACCACACCGAGGATCGGAATATCACAAACAAAAGAAGACCAGACTTCGAGGCAACCCAGAACCTCCTAAAATACACCAGGCTCTTAAATGTGTGTGAGTGTGTGTTCGTTTTTCTACGGGGAACTTCGCACTTTTAATTTTGGTACAGGTCACCTCATCACAGTCATGTGTTGCATCTAGTCTAGATTTCACTAGAATGGAAAAGAGAAACTTTGATTTTTTAACGCAAGGTATACTAGGAGAAAATGGAGTATGAATACAACCCTTTGAAACAAACACTGGGCGTTTTTCATTTTAGTCATTTGGGGGCTTATTTTGCAGAAAGAAGCTCATAAATTTCTTTTTCCAAATACAGTGTGTTTTTTTATAAAGCTGTCTATCCTGATTACACTTTTATCTCTTTTTGATAGCATGTAAGAATGTGATGATGTACTACATTCTGTTCGATCATTTATGCTCGTAGATGTTTAATTCATCGGGGATTGAATAACAAAGTAGTACAAAACAGTTTATATTATAATTTCTTCATAATTCAGAGCTTATAAACATATTCATTGAAAGTTATTTAAAAGCAGGTTAACTTAACTCCCATCAACTATTTTTCAAAGCTGTTATTCTCAAGTATCATATTATTTATATATAATTACTGTTCCTCTTGTGGCACAAGTAAGTTTTATAAAACATGTGTCTTAATTAATTAACTCTGAAATACTTTTTTCTATTTGGAAATATTTCATGTAAAAATGTTTAATAGTGAATACTGAAATTCCTATTCATTTCCTATATTTTAGTTTCAAGTTTAGGGTATTTAATCTGTAATAGACAAAATAAAGTAGCTAACGTTTATTTAATTGCAACTTCGTGAAGAAAGAAACTACACACACTTTTCCGATTCAATAATGTTTCAGTATTATTAACCATACTATACTGCAAAATAATTTAGCCACATTTTGTTTGAGAGCAAGAAACTAGAAATACCTCGTTGGTTCATTGTGTATTTTATAACTATGTTCTGTTAAGATTCATTTAAAGGACATATGCATAATATCACTTTAGCGCTCATACATGTGCTTGTCTACTTAACTATTAATTGTGTGCATTTATACCGTGAAAAGAGATATCATATATTTCACATGATGCAACTTTATGATACAAAGTAAAATGCTATCATGTACTTAACTACCCCAAAACAGAGACAAAGAATTGAAATAATGCTAATAATGTTCTCTCTTCATAGTATTTACAAAGTGTGTAAAGTATCTATAAGAAAATATTTTAATCCTATATTTTGTTAATATCTTGTGAAATGAGCTTTTTTGGTACCTATTTGGTTTATTTCTTGAACATAATCGAATATAATTACAAATGATATAACATTCTTTGACTTTTATAAATGTCTTTGTAACCGAAAAAATTTCAACATTTCTTTAGCTCTGGTAGTTTAGTTCGAAGGTAATATTTGCAAGGGTTTTATTATTTCTTTTAAAATATACTTAAATTTGCACTCACAAATTCAATACGTTTAATACATTTTCTTGGTCAATGGATCTTATTTTAAACTATATACAAAGAGGGCTTCTTTATTTTGATGTTACTTCTAATATGAAACATTGAAGAATTATGAAATATAGAGTTAAAATAATATGCATTTTTAAATGCGTATTGTTTTTGAAAAAGTTTCATTATTTTACAGCAACAATAAAAATATTTGTTCCATCTTTCGTGGATAAAGAATTTAGCTTCAAGTTGTTTTTTTTTTTTTGATAAATTGTATTGAATGACAATCGGCAATTCGTAGACAAAAAAAACCATCCATCATTGTTTAATTTGATGTTAATTCGTTATCCATACTTCGCCGAGTTTTATAAATATCTTATGCTGAAACATTATTTCCCAGTGTACTCGATGAGAATTTGTTTCTTTGCTTTAATATACAGCAGAAACAAATTTAGCTTAAACAACTGCTTTTAAGAATCAGTTCACCTTCATCCCCTAAAAAATATGATCCATTCGTTGTGTATCAGTACAAGATTTCGTCTTATTGATTATATAACTAAGGAAATGCTATAAATTTAAGCTAGTCAAGTAATTCAACTGTAAGTAAAGTTCGATATTTTTATTATTTTTTCAATTTTAATTCTGTTCTGGCACATTTTCCATGGATAGTATAATTGCTTTTTATAGATTTAATATGAACACTTACAAGATAAAATTTTCTAAATCGGTGATAAATTAAAAAATTAAAGAGCAATCGTGTTTATCACAGTCTGAGTCATACAGCTGCTGTATAGTTTGTGATATGTCAATTCAATATCTTGTTTATATTAGTTAATCTTAAAAATAATTAAATTTAAAATAATGCATGCCAGTCAAAAGATTAGAGAAAAAATTTATTGTGGTATCTTTACATTTGATTAGCATTCTGCTTAGAGGACATATTTTTAGGGTGTTGAAGATGTGCCAAATTAACTGGAAAATCTCTATTTATTCTGATCTCTTATGTGTTAATTCATTTCGAGGCCTAGAACAAAATCTTACACGTTTCTAATTAAATGTCCACAAGAACAAGAAACATTTGTGTTAAAGGAAAATATAATGCAGTAGCAAATAATAGTTTTGAATTTTCTTTTGATCATGAAAAATTTGTATCAATGTTTCAAAGGATACATTTGACAAAGCAGAATATGTGAGTGCATTCCAAGACCTCTCTATAAAAGGAAGCCAGTTACCGCTGTTATTTTGTGCGATACTGAAAAGAGCTTTTCATAAATTATATGCCTTAAAGAAATACAGTCATTTTTATCACCTATCAATGCTTCGCTTGGAACTTCTCTTATAAGGCGAAATAAGAAGCACTTATTAGTTTCTTCTGTCGCTTTTTTCCGTTCGGGAGTATATGCAGCTATATGTTTACCGAATACATTAAACATTATAAAGGATTATGGAAAAAAAATTGAAATTTCACTGGACTTTGGCAGCGGTTTGATGAGGTGCACTGGAAATCATGAAGTGGTTCCACACAGAAGAAATAGGCAATTTTTAACGTGGTGAGTTTTTTTCAAGAGCTTGAAACCTTGTGCCCATACGAGACATAACGTTACTGATATTTATAACAATTTTATTGATTTTTTTTTATAAAAGAAAGCAAGGGATAAATTAGATACAGCAAAGTAGATCTCGCTAACTGTGAATACACGAAAATTTAATGTATTTATGTGCTATTGAAAACGACTGAGATTTTTCATACAACCACAAGGGTTTATATCGCACAGAACTACTTGAAATAATGACTTTAATACATTATTTTAAATTGTATAACACATTTCTTTCTTTCAGTTTAAAAACAAATTACATATTGAGATCTTTTATCCAGTATTAATCGCTTTTTGATGCTTTTACAGTCTACTTACAACTGCAATGAATTACATTAATTTCCTTATTTATATACAATACTTTATCTCAGTAAATTAAAAGGCATATTGAAAAAGAAATCCTCCAATCCCCCCCCCCCCCAGAAGATGTGTCAAAATATTAAAGTTAGTAGGTATGACTAGATTCAATTTATTTTGAGTCCTAATATTTTGTTCTGAAATTTATTAGCAGTTTACCTCGAAAAACTGTGGAATACCAAGTTTTGGGTCCAATCATACATTTTACAAAAATGATTAAAAGGAAGCACTCGTTCAAACTTAAGTTATGTATATTATGTTTGAACAGTCCTTGAAATTTTTCACAACGTAAACGTGGCGAAAACGTAATATTTTTTAGATATATTGAAAGAAAAACTTTCTCAAAAAGAACGCAATGAAGAAAGATAAACCTGCGTTGCGTTACATATTGTTTCTGGGATCATTCCAAAATTCTAGACACCTTGAAAAATTTTAAAATGTTCTCTACTTAATTTTATTTTCTTTGTCTTGTTATCTACTGGATAAGATTTCTCTTACATTAAGATTCATTTTACAACACATCATCTGCAAAAAATCAGTTACATGTGATAATCTAAGGAGAATGTTTTTTAAAGCGAGTTTATGCTTAAAAACTCAGAATATGAAGGATATAAGTAAAACGGACTAGACTAAAATGATCTAGATCTAAATAAATCTTATTATAAAAATATGTATAAAATTTAAAAAGGAAATTTAACTCTTTCGTAAAAATATGGTGTGTTTGATACTAAAAATGAGTAATATAATTACTTTTGAAACCTTGTAGAAGTTCCCTGTTTGAATTTTTAATTATGTGAATCACTTTTATATACAGGGTAAAAGAATGTCATCTGAAAGCAATAGTGCTGACTGATAAAAAGCTAGAGGATGAAAATTTTGCTTAAAAATTTTAAGATAAAGAGCAGGTTAAAAATGAAACAGGCCTCAAAGATAATTTAAATTTCCGTCGAATGGGGGCGAGTTTATATCCGTATTTAGAAAACAAATATATTTTTGAAGTTTTAATTTTTAGATGTAGAATATAGATTTGATGGAAATAAAGATTTTTTGGAAGCTGTGATGACATAGGTACTCATAGTAATAAGTCTCTTTAATCATAATAAAATAATAAAATTAGTTAGAGAAACACAAAGATAGTTAGATTTTGTAAGAAATAAAGTGATGTTAACATGAAACTGAAATAAAATACGTTAATAATTAAAAACATATTAAATATTTATAATATCGATCACTTTAAAGTAACAAATATATTTATATAAAATTTCCAATCTTATCGGTACTTGCTAGCTTAATGAAATTGCAGTTAGCGCTTAGAAATCGAATCAAAAATGGTTGGAAAATGCACTGAAGATTAAGGAATTATAAAAGTAGTTTACAGACGACTGACTAAAAAGGTTACAGTTCCGTTCCTCAGATTTCAAAACACATACTTTTCTATTAACTGAATTCTTGCATATTTATGGAGTGTTTTAAATAAGCCAAAATTTTTAAGTTATTACATTTAGCACAACACATATAACATTCATTTTACGAGCAAGGGCATTATATTTACTTTATCCTAGTTTATTTGAATAGTTATTTTACGAAATCTTAAGAGATCTGGAAAATTTCTTCTTTATTAAAAGGATTAATCTTTTGTTCTGATAAAAAGTCATGAATTTGGCATTCTCTTTTATTTCAGTCAGAATTTACATATCTACTATTATAATTGATCTATGCTTAAATATCTGATTTACTTATTCTCTATGTTTTTGAAACAGTAGGTAAATTTTTAATGAAACATGAGTGAATTATTTTTATGTATTTGATGTGTGCTGGAATATGTAAAATTACTGTACTATGTTGTAGTAACATTATCTTTAAACATAAAAAACTAAGCAAACAGACTTATTTGATTCTTGAAAAGTGCATTTTCTGGCAAAAGTAGTTTAAATATCATCTTTAAAATTTTTATTCTAAAATATTTACCTCTAATTCCAGCATCAAGTTTATTAATAATAGAAACTTTCTATTCTAATGATCGGGAGATCACAGCACACTTAGAGCAAAATCTAATACACCGTTTCTTCAAAAACATGCTAAATTAAGATACATCTCTTAAACTTATGGGTGTCATACTATTATCAGCAACAAAGCGTAATTTATTGAAATGCGTTTGGTACCAACGAGATATAGCTTAAAATAGCGTAGAAAAAAACGTGTCGCTGCAGACATTGAATCCAAACACACCAGTCTATCATTTAGGACAATGTAGATTCGTCCATCCTGCAGTTTTCTATACTGTTACTAATCTGAGCTTCATTAAGATAAACAGTCAGTGCACTGATACACTATTGAAATTGCACTTTTACCCCTTTTCTACCTCCATAGACAACTTGCTATCAATATTGAAGGTAAGAAATTGTAGTTTCGTACATCGCTGTCCTCAAATTGTTAATTCATAAAACATCCGTATCCATCAACACTACACCGGGTCGAAGTTGCCGGTAGTTTCTATTTTATCATTAGATATATCCAGTCGGATGGATTCAAACCTTTCACCCTTATCACGTCTGCTATAGGTCAATGCATTACACTGCAAGGGCAAACTATCGCTACCTTTGTAGCTGCTAAAAATAATCGAGCCTAAATTCGTAATTATAGGAGTAGACCATTAAAAGTGTTCGAAATATGACCTATATTGTACATCTACATTGAGTGAATAATTATATATTCATGCATAAATATATACACACATATACATTATATATTATATCTCCCGTATACAAAATACAGTGCTTTTGTGTACCGACACCATAACTAAAAACTACAGAATAAAAAAGGTTGAGATTTTTGTACAATGACTATTTTACTATTTCTTTTCAAACGAGCAAACGTTCAAGCCTCGACGAAATAGACGAAATGGTAGCAGCAAGGAAACGGAAGATTCTAATACAGACATCAGACGCAAAGCCGGGTGGGCCGATTGCCACACCTACACCGTTACGAGAGATGGTAGGGCTGAACTTTTTGTAATCGATATTTCAGTATCTTGTAATGTTTCTACTAGAAGCGTTGTGCGCAGTTTCTTACGATGGTTTGGATCAACATATATCCATATATCTTTTCGCATATATGTATGTGTGTGTGGAGTGTCTCGTGCATGATATTTAGTGACGTAATCATTCTGTCGTTATGTAATCAATCAAGTTGAGTGAGAAGTATTGCATTGTGAAGTGGTGTAGGAGTGCTTCAAACGTCAAAGATAGTAGAGAGACTTCTTTGTGTTCTATCTCTAGAGAAAAGTCACGAGTTCTTAATTGTAGTGATGGTGGTTTTGAAACATGTCAAACCCTTGCTGCTGTTGGTTGCCGCTTTTGTAAATATATTAGTGGAATAGGTATTTGTGAGCACATTGTCACATGATGAAGACAACGTCAAAGGTTTTGTATTATTATGCTTGCCTGCTTGTAATAAAATGATATTCTCAATACGATGACTCCTGATTTTCACAACAAACACATGCAAATTCACTTTTCATTTTGTGTAAGATGGCATGAGAATGCAAACTCTTACGAGAAAATGATTTCAAAGTAATATTCTTTATATATGTATAATCATTACAGGGAAACACAGCTTTCTAAAATGAGCAATAAAAATATTTTTTAAGATGATTTAAGAAGCTGTGTGTTCCTTTGTTTTCTGCACACAATAAAATTTCTCACGCACAAAAGTATTACTTGAGAGGGAATACTGCCCCGGGAAACATAAAACCAAAGAGATAGGAGCAGGCACGATTTTCAAGGGCGAGAACTTTTCATTTCAACCCTGTGTGTTGTTCAGAGCGAATTTGTGCCATGGCTACAGGCTTTATGCATATTTCTCACGTTTCATCTTGATAATCTCTTAGAATCAGTTACAAATTTCATTTCTCTATTATGTATTTTTAAGTGTCTTAGTTAAAATGGATGTATACACGATGAAACGCCTATAATTAAGTTTTACGATTCTAAATATTTAGTTTTGAAAAATAGATCGTCTTCTTCCTTCTGACAGATGTCTCACTGCACATAAGAAAGCATTGCTACTGTTTGACTTGTGGCTCAACTTTTTCCAACAGGAATGGGTATGCAAATAGGAAGCAAGATTTTAATGCCAATTCAGAGAGGTGACAAGAACTTGTGACAACCGCTGACATCTAACCTACGGATTATAGTCTGGAAGGCTAGAGACGAAGCCTATCGTTTGGCATATATACGTTAGAAAAAATTTCCTAGGAAATGTTCCTTAACACAGTTAATGATACTTATATTAATATCTTTGACACAAACTTTATTTTCAATTGATTTTATTTTTTATTACTAATTTCAACGGTATTTTTATTATTGTCCTTCAAAAATATGAGAAAGCTCGTGATCTATTACATCAAATAACTTATAAAGCACTAAAATACTAGTTCCAGTACTTTAGTGCTTTATAAGTGATTTTTGGTGATTTTTAGGGATTTTTGGTGATTATATGTCCATGTTTGAACATTATTTAATTTGAATTAAAGGAAATTATTTTGCCAAATTTGTCTTAATCATAAAATGTGTTTCAAGGGTGAAAATAGGAAAATTTCGACAGAATTATTTCAATAAATGATACGTTTACGATAAATTTCATACATGAAATATCAGCTATACCCCAGCTGAATTCCGAATGTTACTGAATAACGTTTACAAATATTATTAAATTCTCGTCATGGTCTGTGATGACAACCGATAGAGGAATGCGGTTCCAAGTTACAAAGACACCACATAGATCGGAGGATGACTTAGCCTGGTACCCCAAGAACTTTGACCGAGCAATCCCAGGACAGCCATCTGGAGGTTTTTCACTTACACCAACTCACTGACTTCATGGAAGGACTTTCCGGTTTACGGATTTGACGTGCGCATAACTGGCCCAGACATGAAGGTATTCAATGGCACTCGTCGGTAATAAAACCGAGCTTCTCCCGTCCGAAACCAAACGCGCGACCACTAAACTAACTCGGGTGTTTTAAAAACTTTAAAGTAATGAGTGATTTCCTTTGACAAAGGTAATTGAATTTTCCCAATTTTTGTTATCCAGTATACGACTGAACTTTCTTCAGCTTCGCTATTTCGAACTATGCATAACACATGGAGAACAATAGTTCAGCAAAATATTGGCTGAACCACGGATTCATCGGTTTATGGTTGATATTTTAATCGATAAGTTGAGAGGAAATCGGTCCGTTCTCTGCACCCCATTGTCTAATCTTTACAAGCATAAAAATAACCAAATAGACATTGGGCTGAAAATATGCCGATTATTATCCGCCAGTTTTCCAATAATACAGATCGGGCCACAATCTACACGTGAATAAATACCCTTGCCCCCTCCTTCCTTCATATATTGTTGCATCTGATATGAAATGACACATTATCCAGTATCTATCAGCGGTCTAAGAAGAGATTTGTACAGCTTAATATAAAGATGAAAAATAAGACATTCTTTTATATAAAAATAGTATATTATAAACAAAGCATTACTGAAAAACAAAAAAAGATCTAACAAAGGAATACCACACACCACATAAAGTACTTTAAGGTACGCATTATATACAGAAAACGATGGGAATAGTTACTTCCCCAACCACTCATTACCGGTTTCAAAATACGGAGGTTTGCCGTTAATGATACTAAATTAGCATTTAAACCGATTTTTTTAAATATTAGTGTACGGGAGTTACGTTGGATTCTATGAGGTGGGAGGTTCCCATAGTTTCGGAACAATCAAGCCATATTTGCAACAAGTATTTTCTCCTCCAGATCGAGCTTCCAAATTTTCAAGAGTCAGCAACAGCGAATGTCAACATATTGGTGCCGCGTGCGATCTGTGGCAACGTATGTTAGTTGGTTAATATACTGCGCTATTTGAATGAATGAAGGGGACTTATTATCGGTTTATTTCGACCATTTAGCTTATTAATAGGTGAATTACTATTTTATACAATCGTAATACAAGGTGTGTTATGTGTTATGTCAGAGTACCATACGCAGTGAAATGTTTTTAGTAGTGGTGCTGTTTCATGATATGCTTTCGTCGGGTTTTATTTTTTTTAAATATATGCTCAGATATAATTAAGAAACATCGGCATCAGTTTTCAGCCAAACTATTAAAAAAAAGAAAATTTCGGGATGATATCTTACATAACTAGCAATATTAAATGCTAAAAGTTGGATGTAATAACACTGGAAAACTTCCTAAAAGTTCGATTTAAGTTACTTCAGAGAACTAAAATTTCCAATTTATTTAGAATAAATGATTTTGAAAAAATACGTAATGCCACTAACTATTATACTTTCACTATACACTAAGTATTTATTGATGTATTTTTAGGTTTACTTTTATATTTGATGCTTTATTGTTAGTAATGTTTATATTGATACAATGTAACAGATACTTTTTACTTGCACATTATTACTATAATTTAATTCGTTTCATTTTACTTTTGATAACGAAGTTACTCCTCTTCATGCCTTTAATATCTATATTACGCTAGAGTATACTGTAAAAATTTTGGATTCTGCCACAATGTCGAGAAATTCGATTTCGCTTTTTCTGCCCGTTCTTGACTACAAATCAGTCTAGCGCCTCCGATCCTAATTTTTCTTTAGTGCTCCAGCATTTCTCTACACGTATTTAACGATTATTTTATACATAGAGTATTTTTGAAAAAGTCGGTTTTGTCCCATTTTCGGGAGAGTCGATTTCGCCTTTTCAGTCCACACGTCGCGTCAAATCGGTCTAGCTCTCAGGTCAGACTTTTTTTAGTCCGCCGACTTTCCTCCACATATATTAAGTATTTATATAACGCTACAGTATTTTATAAAAAAAACTCGGTTTTTGCCATACTGCCGAGAAAGTCGATTTCGCTTTTTCTGACCGCACGTGGGCGCAAATTGGTCAAGCGTCAAAGGTGAGACTTTCTTTTAGTCATCATGCATACCTCTACATGCATTTAATATTTATTTAACGTTAGAGTATTTTGTTAAAATTTCGGTTTCTGCCACATTGTAGATAATGTCTATTTTGCTTTTTCTGACAGCAGGCATCAGTTTTCACACAAAGTGGGCCGAACATAAATCTAGCAACTCAATTCCCCGTTTTTTTAGACATTCAGCATTCCTCTGTATGTATTAATTATTCATTTTATGCTACAGTATTTTCTAAAATTTCAATAGTGAAATAGTCTAAAATTTCAACAGTGATGGGAATTCAGATTTATCTTTTTCTGCCTGCAAATGGCCGCAATTAGGTCTACCGACTCGGGTCAAGTTTTTTTAGTCGATCGTTATTTATTGTTTATTTTATGCTTGAGGTGACTGCCTACGTTCGGAGCCAATTTTTTAAAAAAATTGTTTTTTTAAGGATTTTTGATCTTTTATGGTAAAATAGCATTTAAAAATAATAAAAAAATTTAAAAAAAACCTGCCTGTAAATACCATACTTTTTTATGAATTGGTCAATTTGAAGTAATTTTTAATGAAATTTAGCTAAAACGCCTATCACTCTGCACAAAATTCTAATGCTACTATTTTAATTTCCTTCTCACACATGATACATATGACAGTTATCTTCAAAATGACCCTCAATCTAAGAGAAATTTTAAAATGCAAAAATAATACAGACAATTTTATGTTCCAATATGAAAATTTTCCCCGTTTCGTCATTCCTTTCCTTATAAAAACAGCCCCAAACAAAAAAAAAATATTCATTATACATCAATTATTGTGCGTCACCTCTTTAACAATAGCATCTAAAATATTTCCTGAAAATGTTATCAAATTATACGCATTATTATGTGAGATATCGTGATAACGGTAGAGATTTGTGCTAAAAAACATAATTCTGAGAAAAACGCATTTAAAGTTGTGTGTCACTTCAATTTTGTGTCAGACGATGTTTTTAAAAATAGCTATATCTCTGCTTCTAATTAATGTAGAATGTTTGAAAAGAGAAAAGATTTAACTACACGATTCTTGCAAAAAATAAAATTGACCAAAATAGTCAAAAAATGGCATTTTCAACGTAGGCAGTCACCTTGAGTATTTTGTATAAACTTGGATTTCTGCCAAATTGTCGGGAAAGTTGATTTTCCTTATTCAGCCCACATGCAAATACGTCTTACGCTAACGGTGGGTCATTTTTTTAGTCGCCCGGTCAGTGGTTCTTAACCATTGGCCGATCAGGAACCACGTGTCTTGAAACAAAATGAATCCCAACCAATCATTTTAGATCAAAAATAGCACAAACAAACTATTTGTGATAAACAAATTTATTAAAAGTTACTTGTCAACTGAAAAACAATAAAAAAATTAACGTAAAAGAAAACAAAGTAAACATAAAAGCCTACAAAACTTTTCAGCTTGCATTTGCTTTACTAGCTGTAAAATAGCTGTGTTAACGCAGCAAGTTTGCGACACAGAAAATGTACTAGCAATTTTTAAGAACAAGGATTTTTTCCTACTCAAGTATACCAATTCGAACAAAACAATTCGAACAAAAAATTGGGGAACTAAAAATTTTTTTGCTCTCATAAAAAATTTTAATTTGTTTTTCAATCGTGGTCGTTTTAAAACGATTAAACCTTTTTTTAATCACTCCCTAACCTTTTGGGTATTCTCGGGCCACCAGTGGTCCGCGGAGTTGCAATACGGTTTAATAATATCATATCATATAACACATAAAATAATTGAATAATTCAATATGATATAAATTTTATTCAAACTATCCGCGACAACACCCCCCCCCCCCTGTGAATCTAATCATCTATTGCATCACTGCAATAGAGCATTTAGTAAAAAATTATTTTTGCCACATTGTCGGGGTGGTCTAATTATCTCTCGTGTAACAAAAGTTGACCGTAGCGCTCCAAACCCAACTTCTCGATGTTGTCTACAAATCGGTCTAGAGCCTCCGGTATGCATTTTTTTTAGTCGTCCGGCATTTCTCTACGTGTATTTGAAATTTATATAATGTTCGAGTAGTTTGTCGGCTTTTTCCCTATTGTCGGGTATATTAATTTCGATTTTTATGCCCGCAAATCAATCCAAAGCTTGAAGTCCGAAATTTTTGAGTCGACCATCATTCCTCTACACGTATTTAATATTTTTTTAGACGGTATTTTGTAAAAACTTCAGCCAGAGTATTTTGTAAAAACTTCAGTTTCTCCCATACTGTATGGAAATTCGATTTTTCTTTGTGTGCCGGAAATTTGATGCAAATTGGTATGGCGCCTCCAGTCAGACTAGTCCGTCATATCTCTATGTGTATTTAATATAAATTTTATGCTAGAGTATTTTGTAAAATTTTCGGTTTCTGCCACATTGTCGGGAATGTGGATTTCTCATTCTCCGGCCGCAAGTGACCGCAATTCTATCTATCGCCTCGGGCAAAACTTTTTTAATGGACCGTTATTCGTCTACACGTATATGAGAGGAGGGTATTATGCAATACCATTTACATTTCTAAAAATAACTTTACTGGTTTTTGAATAAAAATCCCCAAATCATCATGAGTACATACTATAACTAATTGTAATGAACTGTCACTTGTAAAATAATACTATTTATTTTGTTGTTATAAAAAAAGAATTATTTTTTAAAAAGTTACAAATGGAGGTTAATATGAAATAGTCAGGTAATATGGAATAGGCGGTTTAAACGATTGACAAACTAATTAGACTTCATAAAACGTAGTTATTTTTAAGTATAAAAACCATATTTTTAAGATTATGTGCATATCATTTCTGCTTCTAGTCTATTTACAAAAGTCACAG
Organism: Dolomedes plantarius; assembly: GCA_907164885.2. NCBI lineage: Eukaryota > Metazoa > Arthropoda > Arachnida > Araneae > Dolomedidae > Dolomedes > Dolomedes plantarius. The sequence goes on from OU015494.1 coordinate 207,832,937, forward strand.
ATATCTTATTTCTCTGCTCCGGTACAGTCAAGGTGAGCCCGCAGAGAACAGCTGAAGCATTGAATCAAAATTTACCCTTGTTGATCTTCGGAGAATTTTCCGTTACACATGATATATTCAGCGTCTTTGTTTTCCAGTTCTTGGGATGATGGCATGAAGTCCATTACAGATGATACACCAGAATGGAACGATTCATCGGTGCTAACACAGGAGTCATCTCTAGTAGGTTGAGGTCTAGAAGTTCAGTCTAAGTTTAATTTCTTAACAGGGGGGGGTCTTTAAAGGTTCGGTTTCTTTTGTTGTTTTGATGCTTCTGGTTCCTTCTTTATGTCCTTTTCTTTCAGTTCATCCTCTAACCCTTTTTCTATATGGGGAGAAGGTTATTACAGAAGATCCAGCTTTCCTAGGTATTCCATAATACCCGACACGCCATCATGGAACATAAACCTTTAAACTGATGGACAAAACATTGTCAGCTAAAAAACAACCACAGTATAACAAACTATAATTATTTTAGTGTACATTATGCTTAACACCAATGTTCAAGTCAGATGTGTACTAGTAGGTTAAAATGTTTGAAAACTTACCTGCAAAAACTCTTGAAAATCACAAAACACATTTTGTTCTCTAGTGAGTGGTACGACAACAACAAGCGGTCAACTCTCAGTGCACTGCATCATGGGAATCTTCCTTAAATAATTCATGGTATTCGCACATGATAGCAGCACCAAACAGAGCCAAAACCTCGGTATTCCATATTACCCGACTATTACATAATACCCTCCTCTCCTCTATTTAACGTTTATTTATGGTTGGGTATTTTGTAAAAATTTCGATTTCTGCTATATTGTCGGGAAATCCGATTTCCAATTTTCTGACCGGACTTGGGTCTAACGCCTCCGGTCGGACATTGCATTTGTCACCCGGCATTCCTCTTCATGCATTTAATATTTATATTACGCTACAGTCTTTTACAGAAAATTTTGAATTTTGCCATATTGTTGGGGAAGTCAATTTATCTTTTTCTGCCCCCACATAGACACAAATCGGTGTAGTGCTTCAGTTCAGACTTTTCTTTAGTTGGTCGCCATTTCTCTATATGTATGTAATATTCATTTAACGGTGGAGTATGTACTAGAATTTTTGTGACACTTTGTCGGGAAAGCGGATTTCTCTTTTCCTGCCTGCACATCCCCACAAACCGGTCTAGCGCATCAGGTCTAGTCAGATTTTTTTTAAGTCGTCTGGTATTCTTCTACAAGTATTTAATATTTATTTTACACTAGAGCAGTGGTTCCCAACCTTTTTTAGCTGGCGACCCACCTTTCCTTATCGGAATACCTCCACGGTCCATCGGTTCATGGTGGGGTTATAAACCTTATTTGTATCGTATCCCTTCCTTATGTATATATAATTTACGATCAAATATTGCAAATATATATATATATATATGCTTTTTTGAAGATACAGATTGATTATTGATAAACAATTTGTGCTCTGATTTGAAAATGGTTGACAAAATATAAGCACTTTGTAGCAAAACAGTTATTTATTTAACAACAGATATATGTTTGCAATATATGCAACAAGTGGTTTCATACTCAGTAACAAGTGTTCCTAGGTGAAGATAAAAACTAGAATTATAAAAGTACGCAAAGACCATTTTAATTTTTCAGGCAAACAAAATAATACAGCTTTGATATAATTACAGTTAAGAAAAATGTTATTACAATCTATCAATATGTAAAATTGTTGTTTTTAAGTAAGTTTCGATTTTTCTTATCTTTTCTGATGGTTTATTCGATGGTTTCTGATAGTTTTAGGATCGAGTCACGACCCACCTGTAACCCTTCCGCGACCCACCGGTTGGGACCGCTGCACTAGAGTATACAGCAATTAAGGTTTGTGTCTGTCACATTGTCGGGAAAGTCAATTTCACTTCTTATGCCCTTGGGTGGCCACAAACAGGTGTAGCGTCTCCGGTCAAACTTTTTCCATCGTCCCGCATTCCTCAACATGTACTTTATATTTATGTTACGCAATAATATTTTGTAAAAATTTCTGTGTCTGTCACAATGTCAAGAAATTCGATTTCGCTTTTCTGGCCGCTCCCGGCTACAAATCGATCTGGCGTCTGCGGTCAGTTTTTTTTAGTCGAATGTCATTGCTCTTCATGTGTTAAATATTTTTTGTACGCTAGAGTATTTAGCAAAAATTTCTTATTGCCACATTGTCCCGAATATCGGTTTCGCTTTTTCTGCCCGCACGTTACCGCTTATCGCTCTAGTGCAGGGGTTGGCAACCGTTGGCACGCATGATTACTTGTTTCTGGCACTCCGATTACTTGTTTCTGGCACGCGAAAGAAGTCCTTGCCAAATTTATTTTCAATTAGCACCTGTCGGCTGAAACAATAACCGACAGGTGCTAATTGGAACATAGTATATCTGGAAAAAAAATCAATGATTATTTAATCGAAGTTAATAGTGTGTTGATACTAATAATGGTGTCTTTCAATTGTGGAAATATGTATGGCAGCTAAAGTTATACTTACAGGCTAATAAAAATTATCCGCAAAAATCTTTTTCGTAAAAATCTCTCATAATTATTTTTCATTTAGTCAGTTTTACATGATTCACATAATCACTTACAAATGCAATATTAAGATATCAAATAATCTGTTCCCAAGAAATTTTGGTCGGCACGTGGAAAAAGTTTTTGTGAGAGATTTTGCCGATTCTGGCACGAACTCTGAAAAAGGTTTCCCACCCCTGCTCTAGTGGCTCAGTTGAGACATTTTTTAGTGGTCCGGCATTCCTCTACGCGCATTTAACATTTATATTACGCTAGAGCAGGGTTCGGCAACGCGGTGCCCACGAAACAATTTTAAAGTGCTCGCCATTCAAATACCTAAATTTTAGATATTTGAATAACAAACGCTCGTAGTTCTAATGAATAATTTTAGTAAAATAAATTAAAAATTGTAAAACCATAAAAATAATAAACTAGGGAGCCTTCTCTCACGACAGAGTCGCTCACCCCTCGCTGTAAGTCAGCTTCTTTTTCCTGATCTCAAATTGAATTCTCTTTGCGCGTCGACATATGCTTGTGAATATTTGTCTTCCAATATGAAATACTTAAAATCAAAGTACTGGTCAAGCTTCACTGACACTCGTTTGGAACAATACTTTAGAACTGGGAATTCAAGTTATGTGCCACATTACAACGTGTTGGCCGCAGATTTGCAAAGTCAAATATCACATTAATTAACAATTGTAAGACTGTTTCGTTTAAATTAAAATTTTAATTTATGTATTAAAAATTTATGTGGTATTAAAGTTTTCATGTTTAAATATTACCCCCCCCCTATTCCTCCTGTTCATCCAGCGGTGCCCGCCGAACTCTCGCATTTCTGAAATATGCCCTTCTAGTAAAAAAAGTTGCCGACCCCTGTGCTAGAGTATTTTGCAAAAATTTCGACTTCTGATCAAAAATTTCGACTTCTCCACATTGTCTAGCGAGTCGATTTCACGTTTTCTGCCTTTTCGAGGCTGCAAATAGGTCTAGAGCAGGGGTGTCAAACTCGAAGGATAACTTGGGCCAACCAAACAAGGTTTAACTATAAGTGGCCGCAAAAAAAAACATTATTAATAGAAGCGTAGGTTTTTTACAGCTCATTACCTAATTACAGTATTTTTTTTAACCAATGCGGAGGCACTTGTAATCAAACATTGGCCTATACTACGCCGCAATTTACTGCCCATTTTATTATGGGGGCACCATATAGGCGGACTGCATTACCCCCTATGAAGGGACGACACAAACGGAGGCATTTTTCGTGGCGCAACGCCGGGATTCGATCTGAGCACCCTCAGCCCCGGAAACCAGCGCGCTGTACCACAGGTCCGCCACGAATTACAGTATAACCAACAAAAATATACACATTTTGTTTAATACTAGCAAAAAAAGAGTATAATTAAAAAAGATTTAGCAAATTCTTCCTATCTTATTATAATTCTGCGTCGGTTATTTTATTATATATTATTGTGTGCCAATATATTGGCCGGGCCATCAAAAATGTTCGTCGCGGGCCGCGAGTTTGACACCCCTGGTGTAGAGCCTCTGGTCAGACTTTTTTTTTATTTCCACGGCATTCCTCTACATGCATTTAATATTTTTATTACGCTAGAGTATTTTGTGAAATTTACGGATTCCGACACAATGTCGGGAAATTCGATTTACTTCCCGCTCTTCCGGCTACTATTCGATCTAATGCCTTCGGTAAGAATTTTTTCCGTCCGGCATTTCTCTAGATTTATTAATATATATATTATATTCAGTATTTTGTAAAAAAATCTATTTTTGCTATTTTGGTCGGGAAAGTCGATTTCGATTTTTTCTGCCCGCACGTGGATGCCTTCATTTTTGGTGGAAGTGGCATACTCAGATGGCGTTTATTCTCATTGGGCTTCACGATGCAGGAACTAATTGCATAACAGAAGAGATTGTAGAGTATAGCTCACTTCTACCCGCACTTGGGTGTATATAATTTGAAGTGGCACTCTAAATGAATTTGATACAAACACAGTTTATACATGAAACAATGTTTATTGAATTCGTTGCACATATAGAATTTGCTTTTACAGCAATATGCATACGTACTACTTGTACGGAATATATATTAGCATTCAATAAAAATGCACATTGCAATACTCACAAACCAACAGAGAGTCAAACCCGCAGTTCTGCCACGTAAACTTTGGGCCCCCTAAGCACTAGCGCCGGTTAACACCTGGAGCTACTTACCTCGTAGCTCCCTCTCGCTTATCTATCAACTTTAACAACCTTTTTACTTAATCAAGCTGCTTGGTATTTATAGAAAGCGCGTATGCAGAAATTAGCATATCTCAAGCAGCTTCTTTAATTCATTCACTCAAAAGTTCGATTCTTGTGAATCGAATATTATGTATACCTTACAAGATCTTAACAAAGAGACAATGTATCTGAAATGTGACCTTTTTTCATAGTTACAGGTTTCTCGTTTCTATTTTAAGATATTCTTGTTTTTTTTCTGGAAACAGTTTATTTTCATAAGATTATAGAGAAACTGGTTCTGTAATTCTTCCTCCTTCAGGCAGATGGGTAAATATGCAAGTAGTTTCAACCGCCATTATTTTTTTCCGTTCTCTAGCTGCGTTCGAAGAAGAGGTTTGAAGTTGACTCTTTCTTCCTCTGCTTAGTTTTCAAGTACTTTGCAATGTGATTCATTCAGAACTTGCGTACAACAGAACAAAATACATAATACCAAATTCTTGCTTATAAGTCTATCCAAATTCATAAAAGGGATCTTAATTGGAAACCAGACATTCACCTATATAACGGCCACCGAAGCATTATATTTTGGAGTAGGGACATAAAGGAATAATACAGGGTGTTTCAGGAAGGACCCCTAACTTTGAAAATAAACAACTCGGAAACGGTGATAGATAGAAGCATGAAAACAGTGGGATATTAATTAAAAAAACCGTAAGAATCTGATACAGAAACCTCAAAATTATAATTACAAATTGCGCCGATAGATGGCGCTACATGCACCATTAAGTAGGCTGTACGTAGTGGGTAATGCAAGCCCTCGTTGTTTTCATAACAAAAGCGATTCAAAATGTGCACCTTTCCCACAACTCACATGTCGCAAACAAAGAATGAAATTTTTAGTGACTTTCTGTAATGTGTCACCGGAAATCGACACACAAGCTTGACAAATAGCCTCCTACAGCTCGTCGAGTGTTAAAGGATTGTTGCGGTAAACAATGTCCTTCAGTGTGCCCCACAGAAAGTAGTCGCTGGGGGTGAGATCGAGTGATAACGGAGGCCAATCCATGCCTTTTCCCTTAAATGTCAAATAGTTTAACGCAATAACTATCATCGAAGTATTTATCCAGAAAGTCAAAAAATCTTGTGTATGGTGTGGGTATTCTTGCATGAACCACGCCGGGCCTGGTCGATCGTTCAATGCTTGTTAAGTGGTGACAAATTGTTTCAAAAGTGCAATATATCGGTCAGTCGCATTGGCGAAGCGTCGGGGGACACGTGCCCCCCCAACCCCACCTTAAGTTGAAATACATTAAACCGTTCATAGAAGTTCAGTTAAAATCGGAAAATTGTAGAAAACTTTTTAAAAAGTTGGTTTTTTTCTCGCTTTTTCAAACTGCGAAACGGATTAAGATTCAGATTATGTCTTTTTCCTTATAGTTTTTTAACAATGATATGATCCATAACAAAAATTCGATGCTATATTTTTTTTCCTCATTTTATTTATATTATATATATTTTTCTTATTGCGTAACTTTTGAATACTACTCAAGCATCAATTCTATTGTTATTTAATTTTAAAAAAATCATAATATTTCATGTTTTAAAGACAGTCCGGCAGTCAATACGCTTAGAAGGGCCCTAATTGAATACAATTCGTGCCCCCTCTCCCCCCCCCCCAAAAAAAAAAAAAAAATAAAGTTAGAAGCACGCTACGCCTATGGTCAGTCGTCTTCGTTTCTCGCAAGAAAAAAAGGCCCAATGATGCCTTTGCAGGAGATTTCAGCCCAAACGGTCAGACTGATCGTTTTCGTCAACATGACGTCAACATGAAAGGTTGTAAGCGACTTCTTCTGGGCCACGCTGTCAGGAGCCTTTCTTGCTATCATTTGGGCAAGGAATAAAGACTAATGGCCATAAGGTGGGGACAGAGAAAGAGAGAAAAAAGATTGGTGGTCCCTATGATCCATGCCCTTATAAAAAACTACAATGACAGAAAATTTTCTGTCATATGGCTAGGAGAAAGTTTAAGGATAGGAACTAAAGAGAAAGTTTAAGATTTAGCTACATATTATTTACCGTAAACAGGCTATGTATTATTTTTATAATTTTAATGTTGTGAAGTAATGCTTTCACAGTGCTTCCAACGTATTATTTGATAAACCAAATAAAAACCAAATATAATTTAATAAAAGCCAAATAATAACTCAAATCAAAAACATGCAGCTTTCTGATTCTACCTGCACTAGACGCATTGAAGATATTGGAACACACGTTTTCAATCGCATCTTAGAAGACTTGAAAAACTGTAAATATTTTAGTTTGGCTTTCGATTCTATTGTTTTTTGCAGTCCAAGCATGTATTTTTTTTATTAAAAGAAAAGAAATTAACGAACAAGAAGAGCACGAGGCCGTTTCTTGTTCTCAGCAGCGGCTGGATCATAGGCGAAGTTTTCCAATTAAAGTTCTTTATCAATGTTTAGAAAGAAGTTGGTAGCTAATTTTTTAAGATAATTTGGAAGAGTCAGCAGATTTAATTCATTTTGAAGGTCAATGTTCTTAAAATACCAAGGTGCGTCAACAATTTGTCTTATAGTAGTATTTTGACATACTGGGAGGTGATTTACGCTGGAAACTGCTGCATATGACTAAGCCGGAGCTGCGTAAGTTAAAAGGGGTCTTAAGAAGGATTTGTAGATGAGCAATTTGTTTTTTAATGCATAATTTGCTATTTCGAGCAAATAAGGGGTAAAGTGATCGTCTATCTGCTTGAAATGTAATTCTACTCTGTATGATGTTGTGTTTAAAAGTGAGTCTTTTATCAAGATGGACCTTGTGGTGAGTCTTTTATCAAGATGGATATTTAACAGTGTCGAACCAGGGGATAATAGAGTTACCAATTTTAATATTAATGTTACGATAAGACGAAATGTTTTTATTAGTGAACATGACAGCTACGCATTTATCGGTGTTGAGTTTGATTTTCCATTTGGTGAGGCAAGAGGAGATGCGAGTTATGTGTTTGTTGAAGGTGGTAACTGCGTATTTAATATTTTTATTTGTACAATAAATGGCGATGTCATCAGAAAAAATGGCAAGATTTGAATTAATATAGGTGGGCAGGTTGTTGATATACAAATTAAACAACAGTGGGGATAAAATCTCACCTTGGGGAACTCCACTAAGAATGGGTTTTTTATCGGAAATAATATTATTAATTTTGACTTGGAAAGTTCTATTGCTTAAGTAGGAAATTATTAACCTGGTGATGTGTGGGGGTAAGTTATAGTTAATTATTTTACGAATTAGACCGGGGATGTAATATTTATCAAATGCGCGTTTAATATCAAGGAATAAGGAAATAGAAGAATCGTTCTCGGCGTTTGAGATTTCTTTATAGGTATCCATAATGCCGCCTTCAGCTCCATATATCGTCTCAATTTGTAACTAAAAATTTGAAGTTGCTTAGTTCTTTTTAATAAACATACCACTGGTTTCATGCTTCTATTTATCACTGCTTCCGAGTTATTTATTTTCAAAGTTAGGGTCCTTCGTGAAACACCCTGTATGAAAAGCCTGCATAATAAACGCATATCAACCTCCATTTTCCTAAAGACATTTCTTCACAATCTTGCACTGAAAATTCTAGATATTTCAGCCGGAAACTAAGTACTAATAAAAAAAGGAAGTGTCTTATTAGACGATGCTGAAAGGCAGAATAACACAAAAAGAAAAAAAAAATATGTTATGAATTCTCAAAGGTGGAAAAACATATTTAAATATAGTATTGGAAAAGATATTAATTTTGTAGATCTATTAAATGGGCATATGTTGTTACCAAGACTATATGGAATTGTCCCAGGAAGATCTCTGATCCTTTTCATGATCTCAGTAGGAACTGCGTAAGGGGTACAATTGCAAAGATTTAAGCGAGTGTTAACGGTATTTCCGATGAAATCATTAGTAGTGAAATGCTTTGATAGGACCTTGGCTATCGGTTGCATTTTTTCGTTTCACTACAAATATTAAAAATAACAATAGGGTGATTAAGAGGGAGGGGGTAATGACACGATTTTGATTTTTGTAACGTTTACCTGCTCTCCACAGAGAATTGTCAGTTGTGTCTAAAGAGTTAAGGGAATTTTACCAATTACTGTTACATTTGTCTGTAAGATAATATCCGGGTTGTTAATGTGAATTATTCATCTTTTAATTTAAAATGATTATATTACGCTGCCATTTTTAACGAGCTCTATTCATGTTCTTGATTAAGATTTTAAAGTGTGCGTAGGTGTTAGGGCCTGTTCACATAGGAGTCCGTTGCGTTGCGTTAAGGAAAAAATGACGTTGAGACGAAAATAAACCAGTCATAGGCGTTAAAAATTTCATTGCTAATCGTTTGAAGGCATATGATTGGTTTATTTTCGTCTCAACGTCATCTTTTCCTTAACGCAACGCAACGGACTCCTATGTGAACAGGCCCTTAGAGTTGTTTGTGAGAGAAATGACTAAGTTTATAGTTTTACCTATGCTCTCAATAATAGCATGGATCATAGCACCTAAGTCTTCAATATCGTTAATGTTGTTTACAACTGGGTAGACAAAAGGGGCCATATCCACTACATTAGTGAAAATAGGAAAGTATCATTTCTTGTCTCTAATTTTTATTCTATACTTTTGTAAATTCCAGTCAAGCTTGTCAACATCACCCATGTTCTTATTGTAATTTGCAATGGCATTAGGGTGTGGAATTTACACTTTTTTTTCTCAGTTCAAGACCATCTTGGCACGCGTCCCAAAGGTAAAATTTCCAAATGATTTCATAGCATCTTAACATTCCTGTTATCTTTCCAAACAAGACCAAATACTCCATTTATTTCATCATATCTATAATCGAAAGCACCACGAATCGAAAGCACGACTTTCTTCAATTCCTTATCTGTTTTTATAGGGCATTTATTCATCCTATCATACCTCACCGTTCCTGTCGCAGGTATATTTCTCTCTTTTAGGTTTTTCATCAAATCAAAACTTGTGAAAAAATTATCGAAATAAAAGCAGTGTTCTTCTGATTTGTCTATGGTTGCTATCTTATTAAATATTACTGACATCTCTAACCCATTCGTATCTTTTTCGAAACTACTACTTAGCTTACCTTCATAGATTTCAGCATTATAGCAATATCCGATCACACCCCAACAACACAGTGTCCATTGCTTGAAACCAAAGCGAATGGGCTTGCCTCTTATAAATTCCTTCAGAAAATGATGACCATAATAACGCACCATTTGTTCATCAGTGCACATATTATACGAAAATACTACAAATTTCATAAATGTTTTATTTAGTTCATCCAAAACTGGTCGTATTTTGAAAAACCTGTCTCTGTTTCCATTTATTCTTGGCATATTGGTATTGCCACTAAAATGTAGATTTCTCTTTATTTCAATAGAACAACTTTTCGACATACATTTTCGTACAATTCCAATATTTATGTCTTCTTATTTTGACCAATACAGCTGCTCTTGGGGTAAAGAGTGATATCCGGTTAACAGTAAAAATCAAAAAAAAAAAAATTAAACAGTCTGCAGAGAGCGTAAATTGGTGACGATTATTTTGAGCTGCATAAGATATACTTTATTGTACGATGTGGTTTACTAGTAGATCATATGTGAAAAACATTTCAAAATTTCTTTTGATGTTTTATCTTTTACTCTTCCTATCATGTTCATTTTACGTTGCTTGCATTCTGCTTCTCCATGACTGGAAATGTTGAATGATGCCCTTTTTCTATTAAACTTCGATGTGAGCTTTTCTTTTTTAGGTTTATTTTTTCTTGGAACTGTAACCTCTTCATTAAACCTTCCGCCATGAATTTCTAATGAACCTGGAACATCGTTTAGAATGGTATCTTCTTGTACGTTGTCATCTACATCTTCCAAATCAGAAACATCATCCGCTCTATCCGGTGGTAATTCAACTATATCAATAGTACCGTCAAGGTCTTCATCATCTGCCAAATCAAGGTTATTGTCCCAATATTCGTGAAGTTCCCTTAGCGATGAAAATTTTTTGCTACTCATGATTATCCAAATTGAATAAACCTTTCAAGAAACATAAGAATACAAATTATAATAGTACAGACATTTATCAAAATCAAACCAGGTTGCTCGCACCTAATGCAAAACAGATAAGACTCTCTAAATGAAACAACTTCTCAGCTCAGAGGTCATGACCATCTGCACAAAAAATTATTAAAATTATCTTGCCCAATGTACGAAAAGGATTGGCGTCACCTGCGAAACATGTTTGTTTTAGAATCACCTGCTCTCAACACCTGGTGTATACCCCCAGAGCCTGACTAAGGCAGGGGCATACGGGGCAGTTGCCCCGGGCCCCCACATCAGAGGGGGGCCCCCAAATCGAATAGAAAGTTTAGTATTAAGTATTAAGTTCTTCATTACTGAAGTAGTGAAGCAGAGGGGGAGCCCTAAAGAAGTTTTTGCCCTGGGCCCCAATTAGGCTAAGTCGGGCCCTGTATACCCCTCCTCACCCCCCCCCCCCCTTCATGCCTATTGTTGTCAGTGGATGCATTCCACATTTTCTTGGGAAGCAACCTTGTGGAATTTCCAGAAATATATTGCACCAGATAACTGCAGAGAAAACGGAAGTTCTATTTGTAGTGTAAATATTTAATAATTTTACATTACAATAACAGCGAGTCCCAAATGGGGATCATTTTATTTTGTCGGTAGTCAAGATGTGAAGTAAACAATTTTCTCAATTTTGATACTATGTTATTCAGAACACATATACACATAACCTCTATAAGAAAAAATAATTCAATCCAATATATATTATCATATATTCACTTAGCAAATAGAGAGATGCGAAAAAGCGTCATTTACAAGCAAACTTTAAAAAATACAATCAATATATATATATATATATATATATATATATATATATATATATATATATATATATATATATATATATATATATATATATATATATAAACAGTTCCGTAATTGACTGACTCATTGACTGACTGACTGACAGATAACACACAGACCAAACCACTGGTCCTAAAAGGCTGAAATTTTGCATGGCGATTCTTCTTATAGTGTAAGGGTGCACTAAGAAAGATTTTTGAAAAATTCTTCGTAGATTTTTTTAAATTAAATTTTTAAACTGTTTTTGTAACATTCTTTAAAGGTTGCATTTAAAATAATAATTTGGGGGTTTTAAAATTTATATCACGAGAAAGATCATAAAAATTCCTTTAAAATAAAATCTTTTTCGAATCTTTACCTCCATTTTCTGATTTTGGGTGAATTTTTTAAGATTAATTTTTAGAATTTAATTACTTAAATGCTGATCACGTGGTTTCTTTTATTTTTGTGATACTTTAAAATAATTTTGCGTCAGTGCATAACAACGAAATAGGCAAAAAAAATTGTTCTTGCTAATGCGACAGACGATTGGACATTATCCAAAAAATAATAAAATACAGTAAAAGAAATATTCCTCAAACTGTACTATATTAACTACACTATATTCTTTAGTATACTCTATTAGATTTAATTTGAATATTTTCTTATACAATACTTCGTCTATAAAAATACACGTTACATTTTTTTTATATATACGTTTTTTTGTTTTTTTAAGGCATTAATTGCATACAATGACCGTTACATTTAATTTGAATGTACTCCGTACTGTCCGTTTTTTAATGTACTGTCCGTTTTTTAATTTGAATGTACTCCGTAGCAAAGCACGGGTATTCAGCTAGTATATATATATATATATATATATATATATATATATATATATATATATATATATATATATATATATATATATATATATATATATATATATATATATATATATATATATATATATATATATATACAGTGCTAGATTTCTAGAAATAGAGGTGCCGGAACGGTAACCTTCCGGGGTGTGTGTGTGTGTAGGGGGGGGGGGGGGGTATTACAAATTATTGATAAAGAGAGGTACCTAAAGAGAGGTACTGGAACGCCGTTCCGGCGCGTTCCGCCTCAAATCTAGCCCTGTATATATATATATATATATATATATATATATATATATATATATATATATATACATAAAATCAAACTGCGAAGTTTAACTGTATACATTATGAGTAGACAATGATGTAAACACATAACTTTTAAAATAAATGAAAAGTCAGAAATTAGAGAGGAGGGGGGGGGGAAACATTAAAAATATTCGTTATCCCCAAATGGGGCTCACTATTTTTAATGAGTTAATTTGTCCTATTTCGGAATTAATTTTACAGATTGTAGTTTGTTTGTTTTTCCCTGTATTTAACTTGACTATACTAGCTTTTAGCATTATATTTTGGAGTGGGGAGCTGAGAGGGATAATATCAAAACAGCCTGAACGAAGATACAATTACGACAAACTCACACACTGACATCGTTATTTTTTCAAAGCCAATCACTGACAGTCACAAATTGAATACTCTTACATTTTTCAGCTGGAAAATAAGTCATTTTTAAGGATCGGAAAATAAACGATAAAAAGTAAAGACCTAAAATGCAAAAATAAAGATTTTTTAAAAATATTAAGGGCTTTTAAATGTACAAACCGAAAAGAAGGAAATTTTACGGACTTTTTAGAATGATACGAAACCTGTGTTTTTTTTAAGTTTTATTTTCAACTGTTTCAGTTGCCTGTCATACATAATAGTGGAACTACCTTCTGGATGCCTATTCATTATAATAACTTATGATACAGTTATTCCTTCAGGAAACGTATCTAGTTTTTGGACCTTTGGATTAAATTATTACCATTAAAATTTTTGCTATACTAACAAACCAGTTTATTTTTAATTACAGCTGATAATAAATAACCTGCTTCTTTTCAAACTGAAACAATGTGGGCCATTCTTATATCAAACTACATTGCTGACTTTAAATAAACAACGGAAAAATAATCAGTAGCCTTAGAGAATGCATATATAATTTATCTAATGATGTTACGAACTAACTCTCAAGAAGTATATTTAAACACTGATAGTAATAATTGTAGCAATTACAAACTATTGTTAAATTACAGATTACAGTATGTAGGTTTCTTAAAGAGTATTAAAGCTTATATACAGCAAGATCTTCCTATTTCCCCAATGCTGTTATAGAAATATAATGAACATTAGAATACATTCAATATCACTCCGACTAAGTTAATTATTAATTAGTTTCTGTAGAAAATTCCCATCTAAACCTTTGATTAAGTGTTCGAGAAATTGACATCTCCAACACACTAGTGTTACCTAATCTAACTAGACAGTTCCATTAAAGCATAGGAACAAGTAGTTATCCAACATTTTAAAATTAAAAGCTTCCAAAGTAGGTTATTTTAATAATACGAAGATTTTACTTTCGGAGATTTAATTAACTTGTAAAAGAGAAAAATATCAGTGACTAGGGAAAATATAAAGGATTTTTTTGGCGCTATTTAGAATAATATTAATTATAAATATCTTCTTTAGACGTGGTCAATTACAATAGATAAATTTTATGATTTTAGACTTACTTTTGTTTACATTTTGACTTACTACACATGGATATTATTTCCAGACACTATCACTAGTTAGTGTATTTTTACTAGCATGACATACAACAGGTCTGATGATGAATAATTTCACTCTTAATTACTGCACATAAAAAATACACTTTAAATAATTGTATTTAGAGGGTAAAATATGATAGTTATTCCTATACATGCAACTTTCAGATATAAAGCATATATAATCAAATAACCATGGAGATTAGGATCAAAACAAGAGCTTCTTTGTTTTCTGCATTTTCTTACCCTTTTACTAGTATTACACTTTTAAAATTATCTTTATGCTTATACATGGCAATATATTCATTGATTAAAAATACCTTAATGCCTCATTTCATATAGTTTAAACCTATTCTATTTTTTACAATAGAGGTTTATTTCAAGATCTACCTTCCTGGACTTTCCCAGAATTCCAGTCTGATGACTGCTAAAATAACTGAAATTGTCTGAGAACATGATCAATCACATATATAAGGACCAAAACAATAGGATTGGTAAATTTATTTTGTTAAAAATAAAATATTCTTGGAATACTCATTTAACAAATCTCTTAATCTATATTTAGTACATCAAAACATACAAATCTATCCATAATCTTTAGAATAACGAATAAAATTTCATCTAAATTTAATGCCAAAAATAAACACGGTGGTGGAGTAACGGTGGTTAACAGTTAGGTGTAAAATATGGATAACTTGCTTGATATTTGTAAAATAGGATTTAGTAAAGAAAAAAGTTAACATTTTTATCGAGTTAAATGTTCAAACTTTATGGCTTTATACTGGCTAGTTTTCCAAAATAATATATCAGCGTGTTCTTCATGTTTTTTAAACTAATTTTGTTTAATGTAATTTTTACTTCTGGGGCAAAATAAGAAACAGTAACCAGGGGACTTGCTCGAT
The DNA here is from genome assembly GCA_907164885.2 of Dolomedes plantarius. NCBI lineage: Eukaryota > Metazoa > Arthropoda > Arachnida > Araneae > Dolomedidae > Dolomedes > Dolomedes plantarius. The sequence continues at coordinate 207,848,270 of OU015494.1, forward strand.
TCTTTGCATTAGTTTAGTTCCTGATGGTCAGTTCGTTTCGAACACGGGATCTTGCGCTGACTTACAATGTTGATAAAGTTTTCAAATAAATCTTTGCATGATGAATCAGATTGTAAAATATTCACTATCTTTACTTATATAAAAGCCTAGAGTAGAAAATATAGGTAGCCATTCCGGGACGGACCAAGTCGGGAACATCTTAACATTGCGACGCCATTTTCTGAATTTTTTCTTGAAAAATAATACCACAAAAGTTACAAATTTTGAAAGCCCTTTAAAAAATATGAAAATTTCAAGTCAACACCCTAGCTCAAAACCGTTTAGTTTTTGAAATATCTTCAAATTAAAATATCCATTGAAAAGAATCATTTATTCAATTGAGTCATTCACTTGAATTTCGAATTCATTCTACTCTATGGTTTTTCATATTCCCTTTAAATAACTACATTTTTAATGTTTAATTTTAATGTTTTGAAACTCATTATTTATGTAATATTGATGCAGAATTTTACAATTAAAGGAAAATTATATTTTTCTGGAACCTATATAGCATTATGTACCTGTATTCAAAGTAGTACATGTTCAAAATCTTTCTTCATTACATTCAAAAATAGAATTATCATGCCTTTTTTTTGGTTTGTTTGTTTGTTTGTTCGTATGAACTCTTATGAGAAGGAAACGCTGATCAACATTCGTCATTTTTGACGGGGGTTATATACTAGTATATAATAAAATGATTTTCTTACTTCCCAGTTTTGTAATCACATGCCTCACAGCTAGAAATATATGCTTGACCTATTTCCTTTAATTTATTTTCAGTCTCTGTACCACATAGTAATCTAACATAATAATTTCGAAATGCAATCTAATAAATACAAATTTAAACGATACAAATATTTTATTTCGATCAAAGTTTCTAGAAGGGACTAGTTCAGTTTACTTCTTAAAATCTTAATCTATGCTCGACTGTTTCATTATGTGATCTCAATTACTTAAACTCTATAAATTATCTTAAGTGAAAAAAATTGGGCGTTAAAAATTTTACCTCCTCGCATTTGAATATAGGAAAACTTTTGTTACTAAATGTAGATTCATTATGAAGTAACAGTGCATACTCGTATCTCAGAAGGTGGCAGTGCATTAGAGCTATATCTTTCAAATCAGTAAAAACAAATCTGTAAAATATTCACATATATTCTAAATTATATTATCAGAAAACCATTTCAAAATTTAAAATAATTTTAATTACTATTCACTGGCTCTGGCATTTCACGTGTGATGTAGAGGATGAATAATTGATTAGTTATAAACTAACTTACAAGTTTTATTCCATCACGTTGCTTTCATTTCAAAGATTGTAACTATCCCTGGTTATCAAAATTTAGCTTCCAAACCTGTTTACTGATTCCGTTACAAATTTAAATCAATTTTACAAAACTATGAGAGGACTAATAAAATTCCATCATTATGGCACCGTAATAGGTTATGGTAATCGTCAGCAGGAAATCTTATCATAGGCTAAATTTAATAAGTAGAATAAACTGTGTGGGGTAAGTAAATATCAGAATATAAGTAATAAATATGATGAAGAATGCAGTTACCCGACAGACACACGCAGACATGAAATGTTGTTGATGAAGTAATATAGTATTTCCACTGGAGAATTTAAACGCACTATAATTAACTATTTGTTATTTATGGCATTAAGCTACATATACTACACTCTATAACAAAAAAAATGGATGTACCAAGAAGGAGTTGTCTGTTTGCGACAAAAATTAGCAGATGTGAAGAACATGTACAGATTAAAATTTCAGAACATTTGAATGATTTATTAAAGAGTTTGGTCGATACAAAGCGAGGAAGTCAATACGGCGTTTGTTCATCTCTGGCCTGGATGCAAGCTCTCACTCGGCGTGGCATAGACTGATAAAGTTTCTCGACGGTAACTTGCAGGATTTCGTACCAAGTTGTCTTCAAATGTCGGGCTAAATCGAAAAATTCTGGAAGAGTTGCAATCGCCTTCCCATCACGTCCCAAATGTGCTTTATATATGGTCAAAAGAGCGTTCGGCAAGCTTGAAGACAATTCGTAGCATTATGTGCCATATGCAGCCAGGCATTATTTTATTGAAAAGTAAGTCCAGGGTTGCGCAAGAGGAACGGCAGCAAAACGGGTCGCAGAATGTTGTCTAAGTACCACTGTGTTGTAATTGGGCCATTAATGACTACCAGAGGGGTCCGGGTATCAAAGGAAATGACACCCCAGACATAACGCCCTGTTAAGGGCCTGGGTAGAGAGCGATATTAAGGGCAGGATGCCCACGTTGCCCTAGAAGTCTCCAGAAACCTCTTCGGTGGTCGTCAGAACACAGTTGGAAATGGGATTCGTCATTAAAGCCGATACGTCCCCAGTCAGCGCGATCGAGTTAAGCACCACTGTAATTGGACTCGACGGTGTACAGGTGTGAGGGGAAACAGGCGTAACAGTCAGTACAACCGTAGAATCCACTATCTGAGACATCCGTCAATGGTCATGTTGATCACTTATGTGAGAATTACACGTCGCTTGGTTGATAACGATGAATCCGTTCTGACAGCTGATCTGACAATTACTCTGTCGTCCCGTTGTGTTGTGGTCCTAGGTCGACCACTGCCGCCCTGACGCTTAAATCTGCAGTTGTTGATCTACTCTTGCCAGCATCATCTAATCGCTGCGTCGCTTTGACCCGGATGTCGAACGATTCTTCGATTTCCGCAGACGAAATGCAACAAAACTTTGAAACATCAGATCTTGAATAGCTCCTTATATAGTCTTGCTGGAAGCGCAGTTCTGATGCGCTGGAACTCCCGATATTCATTCGTTGGCCCCCAAATTTTAAACATTTGCATGTTCGGTTTAAACATCTTTGCTGAGGAAATTTCATTACAATCGGACAACCCCTTCTTGGTGCGTCAATTTTTTTTGTTATAGAGTTATGAAATTGAATTGCTTTTTTACTTTATTTTGAGGTTATATATATATATATATATATATATATATATACATATATACAGGTGGTTATCAAAATAATGGAAACACTTGTCAATATTAGTGGTGTTTATTAATGCCTCGTATTCCTTAAAAACAAGTTTGGCCACTGGTATTTTTTTATATAATATAGTGTATGTATTATTCTACTGCCAGGTAGCAGTAATGAAGCTAAGGGTATCGTGCTTTTGAGGGGGGGAACAGCGTAAAATGTCAAACTTTGCAGACCTGGCAAATTGTTGGAGCTCATTTAAATTGGAGTATCTGTTACGGCAACACCGAGGCTAATAGGTGTTTCTCGAGCTGTGGTTTCGAAAGTCAGGATAGCATACAGAGTGCACAGAAAAGCATCCTTTGCCAAACAGAATAGTGGACGAAAGGGAGGGCTGAGTAATAGAGACGAACGAGGTATTGAAGTGTATTGTGACACGAATGAAGAAAACAACTGCAACCAAAATGACCTAAGAGCTCAATCGGCATCTGAATGTTCTGGTAACAACCATTAGAGGTGGAAAGGAACTTCACAAACAAAGCATTTACGGAAGAGTAGCTATTCCGAAGCGACTTGTATTAGATGCCAATTCAAAATATCGTCCACAATGGTGCCACGAGCGCAAATCCTGGTCGAGTAATACGTCGAAGAACGGCAGTTGGTCCGACGAATCATTGTTCACCTCGCAACAGGACGTGCGTATGTCTAGAGAACACCTACACAAGCGTAAGATTCTGGCTGTCTCATCTCAACTTCAATCATGGAGAAATATCCATCAGGGTATGGGATGGCATCTCATGGTTTTCTTCAGGCCCGATTGTAACACTAAAAAGGGAGATTGCATGAGAAGGACGATGTCGAAATTTTAGCTCACTACTCCATCCTACGGTGCAAATATTGTTTCTTGCAGGAGATGGCGTTCTCCGGTATAATAAACCCCCTATACATTCAGCGAAATCTATCAAGTATTGGTTTGAAGAGCATGAAAAAGAAGTCAAATATCTTATCTTGCCCTGTATAATCACCCCGACGATATATCATCCAGCTACTGTGATCTGTATAAGCGGATAGATAAAGGTATCGATATACTCCACAGTATCTGTACAGGTACTTTCATGATTTTTCTCTGAAGAATGATATAACATATTCTTAACCACTATTTATGACTTGCATAATCCAATTCCAAGGTGAATCAGGCGGTATTACATGACAAAGGTGATCCTGCCCCGTATAAATAAAGGTTTTCATGATCTTTCTTTGCAGAGTCTGCGTTTCCATTATTTTGATAACCACCTGTATATATATATATATATATATATATATATATATATATATATATATGTAATGATATTGGTGCCGATGAACTTCAGAATCTGTAAACTCGGGATATTGCAGGGGGCAGTCGTGCCGGAGCATTAGGCAATGGAAAAGGCGTTTTCATCTCGATTTATATTTATTTTTCATGACTTTTCGGGAAACATCATATGGTTTTTTCCACTGAGTTACACACTATCGTTTCTGGACATTAATCCGTACATTATAGCACATTCCGGCCTCTGTTGGAATCATCATCTACAGGACAAAGTGGACTCAGCGCGCCCAAGATTTACATCCTAACAAGCACAGTTGGCAAACACACAAAGCACGAACGAAATTGAAATCTCTCGGCCGCATACGATTAGATTGAACTTCCGATTGGTCAAAATTGACACCTGACTTTAACACGTCGTATGGGGTGATGTTTTTGAATATCCTGGAACATTCGGCCTTATATAACTGTTGGCCGCCCGTGGCTTTTAGGGGGGAAACTACTAGATTATTTCGGTTATTCCTAGGTCAAATTTAAATGAGGGAGAGTATTCTGTTGCGATAAGATGAAAGAATTTTGAATAGACGTTTTAGTGATAACGGAAGATTATTGTTTCAATTCCCACCCCCATCCGGAAAAGACTTGCGAGAGAGGCCGGCTCCCTCAACAAGGCTCTCCATCAGGAGAGAACCACGTATGACAAAAAGAGTAATTTTGAATAACAATTTTGAAGAATAATTTTGAGATAAGTTTATAATTTTGGTCTAACGATCACCTTTGTGTGTTCGCACCAGTCATGAAAATATCACACAATAATTATACCTTACAATTTTAAATCACAACATAGAACAAAAATAGGAACATTGAATGTTGATATTACTAACTAATAATGCGACATATAATATAAAATATTTTAACCTCCCTTGTATAGTCCTCGTTGTGCACTAAGTAGAGATTCACAGATTCAACACAAAAATTATATAACATTTCACAGAAATAAAATGATATGAAGATTTAAATACACTAAAATTATTATTTTAGGATGGCCATGGTAACACTCCAATATTCACACAAAATTTAATATATACTTAAATTGGAATGTAAAATATAGCATTTTCTCAAGGAACACAATATATCACAACATTTGTTTTTGTAAAGGTGTTTTTTTGTGTGTGTAACCCACAACTGACTTAGGTTCAAATTCTTTCATAACTTTACTACTAAGGAGTGAGGGGTGCGTAGTTGTCTGCGTAAAAGTGCGTTTTCCTTCCCTATATTGTATTGTGACAACATGAAGGAAAGAAAAATGGCCGTAGTGTGGACCAACCGTTATTCTCCAGCAGCCAAAAAAAACACCTTGTTTAGGACGAAGATGTCGAAACAGGAAAAGTGGGTGTTTGTCATGCCTGTGGAAGTATTAATAAGAATTGGAAGAGCAAAGAGCGATCACCCCACGGTCTGTCTTTGTCATTATATGTCAGTATTTATTTTATTTCAGCACCTTGAGCAACTGCAGTATGAAGAGGTTTTTCTTTTAAAAAGTTACTAGGCAGCTGGGATGACTTCCAAAAACAAAGATAGAGGTGGGTGATAGGACAGAGTCTTCGAGACGGAAAGAATTTAAGAAAGATGAAAGAAGTAGAGTTGTCATATTCGGTTGTTTCATCCATGAGATCCAGAAATTTTATACATAACAGGTTTTATAATAGGAAGTTTATATAAGATACAGTTTTTTTCAATTTATTTGATTTATTTGAACGGCACGCAAAATTTAATCCCCTAAGTGAAAGTCAAGGGTGTTAGGCACCAAAAAAAAATAAATAAAAAAGGAAATGGATATCTGGGTTCATGAGGTTTGTCGTTATTCAGGATATAATTCAAATTTGTCAGGTGTATTGTCAATTTTTACTATAATTCTTCAATTTTGGGGTTTCTAATTCAATTTAAGAGAATAGGTTGTCTGAATTGCATTTAATTACTTTTGTTGGATTAGGAGCATAATAGTAATCAAAAGGTCTGTCAAAATTGGAGTTAGGCTTCATGATGAGTCGGAAATACAATTATTAAAAAATTTTTGGTAAATATCTTTAGAGGCATACTTATACTGACTCTTTAAAATGCATCATGAAAAAATAATAAGGAAAATGTAAAAATACAGTTCAGCACAGTAAACAAACTAAATGAAGGTAATATAGCAATAAACATTTCAAATAATTAGGAATAAGCAGGTTTAAAAATAATTCTGCGAAAAATTGTCTTAATTTCAATTCAACCAATAACACTCAACAACATTATATTTTCTTTGGAAAAAAATGGATTTATATCACTGTAGCAGTGAACATAGTACAGGTTTTCAACAGTGACAGTCTGCGGTGTGACAATTACTCCACAGAGGTCCTGGGAAACACACTTCAGGCTAACTGAGTTACCATTGGGCTCGGTTGGGCGTAGGTGGCTTTGTGTTCTGAGTCTAACAGAATCACTTGGGAAATATATTATAAATTGTGTTCTGGGTCTAACAGAATCTCTTGGAATTTTATTATAATTAAAGTTCTGGGTTCAACAGAATCATTGGGAGTTATATTATAGTTTAGTTGAGGGTAAGGTATTGGAGGAAACTGGTTCTGACTTAAATTGGTTTCAATAATTTCTCAATACTTTCATATTCAGTTAGAAGAGTGCACATTCAGGTAATGGGAGGTTACTTTAGTGTAAATTCAGAGTCTAAAATATAAAAAGTCGTAGTAGGGAAACACAGGATCTTTTCTAAAAAACATATCAGGAAATTCCAATTTATTTTCTTGGTTTTATTTTGAATGGATGGCCTGATTTTATCTTGAAGGTAGAGTCTTGGTTTAATTCGAGAGTATCCAGATACAAAAATGATCAAACTTTAAATAACTTAGGCCCATCAAAATTCAAAAATACCAAACTGGTCATTATGAAATAAGAACATCAAAACATTTGAAAAAATACACTAAATAAATCTATGGTACCTGAGAGAATTTTGTTTTAAAGTTCAATCAAACCTTACATCTGAGGTTAATAAATACTTCTCACTCTTTGATTAATTAATACACTCTCAGTCCTTATTTCCATACAAAGTCCCAGGCTTTGCAATAGATGTACCACAAAAATACAAAATATAAATAAAAATAATTAAGTCACTGGAATTGACACTAAAAATTAATTTTCATCTCTGCATATAACAACATCACATACTAACTCACTAAAATATTATCAATCTAAATTTTTATATCTTCTTCAATAATTAACTTTACTTAAAATCTCAAAACACATTAAAAATCACTCAATGGAACAAAAATACACACTAAATGAGATTATGGAATATATCAAAAATAGTAAATTAGACCTTAAAATTATAGAATCAAATTATCAATACACAGTTATATAATCAAAATTAAATTCCCTCATTATTATTATTCATCACCTGTTCTGAAATCTATTTATTCTAAGAAAACATATTAAAATTACTCATATTCATTCAACTTTATTTTAAAAACACATAATATCCCTATAATTTTATCTAAATATACTTACCTCTGGAAGTTTTAATTTACCATCATTATTTTATAAATCAAGATTAGAAAATTATTTTTTAAAAATATTCATGCTTTTTTTTTTAATATTTACGCATGAAATTGGCCTTGACGCAGTTCCTTTAACTTTCCAGGATGCCCAAAAGTCCCCTCAAATAATCTGGGTATAATGGTAAAGTCACGATATTTCTTTTTCCTCTTCCAGTTTAACATCACGTTAACACACACGTCGGAATTAAACATTTTACACGTGTCGAAAGCACACAAATTCCCTTTGAACATAACGCACTCCTTGAAAAATTTGGCACACATGCAAAATCACTACACTGTCGAGGTATTGAACACTAAAGGTTGGTCGTGAAGTGAAACACACTTGTCGGCTTCGTTGGCTCACACAGCACACAAGGGAGACATAGTTCAAGTTTGAAAGGTCGCCGCTGACGTAATCCCTCTGTAAAAATGAAAACAGCCGTTTCCTCTCGCATGGAAATCCAAACATTTCTTCCCGGCGTAATGGTGAGAGGTCCTACGAGACTCTTATTTACGTAATGATATTGGTGTCGATGAAATTCAGAGTCTGCGAACTCGGGATATTGCAAGGGATAGTCGTACCGGAGCATTAGGCAATGGAAGATGTGTTTTCATCTCGATTTATATATTTTTTCAGGACTTTTCAGGAAACATCATACGGTTTTTTTCACTGAGTTACACACCATCGTTTCTGGACATTAATCCGTACATTATAGTTCTTTCCGGTCTCTGTTGGAATCATCATCTACAGGACAAAGTGGACTCAGCGCGCCCAAGATTTACATCCTAACAAACACAGTTGGCAAACACACAAAGCACGAACGAAACTGAAAACTCTCGCCCGCGTCCGATTAGATTGAACTTCCGATTGATCAAAATTGACACCTGACTTTAAAACGTCATATGGGGTAATAATTTTGAATATCCTGGAACATTCGACCTTACTGTTGGCCGCACATGGTTTTTAGACAGAAAACTACTAGATTATTTCGGTTATTCCTAAGTCAAATTTAAATAAGGGTCAGTATTCTGTTGCGATAAGATGAAAGAATTTTCAATAGACGTTTTAATCATAAAGAAAGTTTATTGTTTCATATATATATATATATATATATATATATATATATATATATATATATATATATATATATATATGTCAAAACATAACTGAACTGTCAAAATATAGTTCAGAAGTGCGGTGAAAGGGGGCTTAAAATAATAAGAATCTAACAATCCATTGGCAAAGCGTGCGTATTTTTCTGTGGGGAAAATTATCTTTTCCTTCATGACTACTTCCTTCATGGCCTTCTACTCGCTCAGTTATTTAATGTATGTATTGACTGCATAACATCGATTTAAACACGGGAGCAAAACACGCTCCGTGTCATATATATATATATATATATATATATATATATATATATATATATATATATATATATATATATATATATATATATATATATATATATATATATATATATATATATATATATATATATATATATATATATATATATATCACTGAACTCACCACAAACTAAATACACAACTAAGTTTATTAAACTAAAATGTATTTATTTACAATAACAATTGGCAACATAATCACAGTACACATTACTAGCAGGCAACGTGAAAATTAGAGCGTTTGTTAATAACTGTAGTTACTACGAGCACTACAGAAACCTTGCTAGAAATTAGCCACAGGAATACTCATAAATTAGCCCCAATGGCATTTCTGTCATAACTTTCAACTACTTGAAATGGGATCACCAGGTTGCCGGAACGGTAACTAACTCTCAAACGCCTTCGATCAGCTAGGCAACGTCCAACTGCTGTACTCAAGCTGAACGACAAACTGATCCTTACTTCTTAAATTTTTTCTTTCGTTCCTCACCTCTGTCTAGCCTCTCCTCGTGTCGTCTCTTGTCTGCCTGTCGCGTGCGTTACCTACGCTTGTTTTCTTCCTTAAATATCTACCAATTTCGCTACTCATTGGGGTTTGCGTTTGTTTCTTCTTTGAATTATTTAACATAAACGGTGATTTGCTTTAACCGGTGGGGGGTTAATTTAGATTCAATACCTCACATTTATCCCCCCACCTCGGGAAAAATTACTAGCGCTGGTCCAAAACGGGTCGGCAATTTGAATTTTACCTAGAAAAAACACGTGCTTGGAAGCATTACATAATATATTTGCAAAATAATATATTTTTTTAAATACTAAAACTTTCTTGTGGAGGCCCGGTCTTGAACTCTTCGTAGAAAGAATTACCGAGCCGGCAGCATTCGCTGTTTACCGTTGGAAAAAAAGACCTAAAATAAAACTGAAGGACCGACTTTACAAAAATTAATCGCACGCAGGCTATTTTTTTACATTCATGATATTTCAAGTTTCCGTCCCCTAGGAGAAAAATATTAGCTTCCGAAAAAAATGACAAAAATTACAAATTTCCTATACAGTTTTTGTACCCTACATACAAATACAATTTATTTTTCTAGTTCTCTTCCCAACAATAATAAAAGGCATTAAACGCCACCAAATATAATTTACCCATATTATTTCATATCTAAAACTTATAATCATATTAACTCAGTTATAGTACCATACTTTTAGTTGTTTCTTTCAACATAGTAATAATATTTAAGATAGTAAAAAAGGTAAGCCGATATAAAGTATAAACCATCAACTAGCAACAAAGTTTGGCGTCACTTGTAACGTATAAGTCATCAGGAAAAGTAAACACCATTATAAATACAAACTTGTCGTATAATTTATAGTATAGAACTATTCTTCTATCTCATCCAATGATTGATATTAGAATCATATTCCACAACAGAATTGAATTACGCTCTAAGCGCTAAAACATTCAAAAACAAACAACTGGTACACAGAATAAGAATTATAGCAGAATATAAACAACACATAAAAAAATTCAGCATGGCACAACGTTTACTTAGCATAATTAGAGAAAAAACTTAAAAGGTAATTGAGTTCCAGACAATCTGGCCTGTATACTGGACATATACCTTGAAATGAAGAAACTGTGTCCACAAAAAAGAAAACCTTCACGAACGATAATAACTAAATTTATAATACTTCTTCTTTTGTCATCATTGCGGTCACCGGATTACGGCATTGCCTCCACTCCGGTACAGATATGTCGAGTCTAACAGAATCACTTGGAATTATTATAATTTGAGTTCTGGGCCTAACAGAATCTCTTGGAATTTTATTATAATTAAAGTTCTGGGTTCAACAGAATCATTGGGAGTTATATTATAGTTTGGTTGAGGGTAAGTTATTGGAGGAAACTGGTTCTGACTTAAATTGGTTTCAATAATTTCTCAATACTTTCATATTCAGTTAGAAGAGTGCACATACAGGTAATGGGAGGTTACTTTAGGGTAAATTCAGAGTCTAAAATATAAAAAGACGAGTAGCGAAACACAGGATCTTTTCTAAAACACATATCAGAAAATTCCAATTTCTTTTCTTGGTTTTATTTTGAATGGATGGCCTGATTTTATCTTGAAGGTAGAGTCTAGGAAGGTAGGTTTAATTCAAGAGTATCCGGATACAAAAATCATCAAACTTTAAATAACTTAGGCCCATCAAAATTCAAAAATACCAAACTGGTCATTATGAAATAAGAACATCAAAACATTTAAAAAAATACAATAAATAAATTTATGGTACCTGAGAGAATTTTGTTTTAAAGTTCAATCAAACCTTACATCTGAGGTTAATAAATACTTCTCACTCTTTGATTAATTAATACACTCTCAGTCCTTATTTCCATACAAAGTCCCAGGCTTTGCAATAGATGTACCACAAAAATACAAAATATAAATAAAAATAATTAAATCACTGGAATTGACACTAAAAATTAATTTTCATCTCTGCATATAACAACATCACATACTAACTCACTAAAATATTATCAATCTAAATTTTTATATCTTCTTCAATAATTAACTTTACTTAAAATCTCGTAACACATTAAAAACCACTCAATGGAACAAAAATACACACAAAATGAGGTTATGGAATATATCAAAAATAGCAAATTAGGCCTTAAAATTATAGAATCAAATTATCAATACACAGTTATATAATCAAAATTAAATTCCCTTATTTTTATTGTTCATCACCTGTTCTGAAATCTATTTATTCTAAGAAAACATATTAAAATTACTCATATTCATTCAACTTTATTTTAAAAACACATAATATCCCTATAATTTTATCTCAATATACTTACCTCTGGAAGTTTTAATTTACCATTATTTTTTTATAAACCAAGATTAGAAAATGATTTTTTAAAAATATTCATGCTTTTAATTGGCCTTGACGCAGTTCCTTTAACTTTCCAGAATGTCCAAAAGTCCCCTCAAATAATCTGGGTATAATGGTAAAGTCACGATATTTCTTTTTCCTCTTCCAGTTTAACATCACGTTGACACACACGTCGGAATTAAACATTTTACGCGTGTGGAAAGCACACAAATTCCCTTTGAACATCACGCACTCCTTGAAAAATTTGGCACACATGCAAAATCACTACACTTTTGAGGTCTTGAACACTAAAGGTTGGTCAGGTCACTTGTCGGCGTCATTGGTTCGCGCAGCACACAAGGGAGACATAGTTCAAGTTTGAAAGGTTGCCGCTGACGTCATCCCTCTGTAAAAATGAAAACAGCCGTTTCCTCTCGCATGGAAATCCGAACAGTTCTTCCCGGCGTAATGGTGAGAGGTCCTACGAGACTCTTATTTATGTAATGATATTGGTGTCGATGAACTTCAGAGTCTGCGAACTCGGGATATTGCAAGGGATAGTCGTGCCGGAGCATTAGGCAATGGAAGAGATGTTTTCATCTCGATTTATATATATATATTTCAGGACTTTTCGGTGAACATCATACGGTTTTTTTCACTGAGTTACACACCATTGTTTCTAGACATTAATCCGTACATTATAGCCTCTTCCGCCCTCTGTTGGAATCATCATCTACAGGACAAAGTGGACGCAGCGCGCCCAAGATTTACATCCTAACAAACACAGTTGGCAAACACACAAAGCACGAACGAAACTGAAAACTCTCGCCCGCGTTCGATTAGATTGAACTTCTGATTGTTCAAAATTGACACCTGACTTTAACACGTCATATGGGGTACTAATTTCGAGTATCCTGGAACATTCGACCTTATATAACTGTTGGCCGCACGGGGTTTTTAGAGAGAAAACTACTAGATTATTTCGGTTATTCCTAAGTCAAATGTAAATAAGGGTCAGTATTCTGTTGCGATAAGATGAAAGAATTTCCAATAGACGTTTTAATCATAACGAAAGGTTATTGTTTCATATATATATATATATATATATATATATATATATATATATATATGTCAAAACATAACTGAACTGTCAAAATATTGTTGAGAATTGCGGGGAAAGTGGGCTTAAAATAATACGAATCTAACAATCCATTGACAAAGTGCGCTTATTTTGCTGTGGGGAAAATCATCTTTGAAAAGCGACTTTGAGCGGAAAGCGAATAATTCTAGGAGAGAGGATTTATTTTTAGAAGTGTAAAGGTTTTGGGCGCGAAGTTAAATTGTGCGATCAGCAATATTGAGGGTCCAGATGACCAAGGTTGAGGTCTGCACATGCGCCGTACAGCAGGAGCTCGGAAGAAATTATGTTTTGGCGGTAGATTGAATGGGAATTTCGTTGAGAGCGGAAGCTCGCGGCAGTCGTGCCGGGCAGGTCGAAAAAATGGCGGAGCGAACTGCTTACCCTGGAGCATTGGTAAATTCATGAGAATCAATTAATAAGAAGTTTATAGTAATTGGACTTCTTCCTTCATGGCCTTCCACTCGCCCAGTTATTTAATGTATGTATTGACTGCATAACATCGATTTAAACACGGGAGCAAAACACGCTCCTTGACAAATATATATATATATATATATATATATCACTGAACTCACTACAAACGGAATACACAACGAGGTTTCTTAAACTAAAATATATTTATTTACAATAACAATTGGCAACATAATCACAGTACACATTACTAGCAGTCAACGTGAAAATTAGAGCGTTTGTTAATAACTGTAGTTATTCCAAGCACCACAGAAACCCTGCTAGAAATTAGCCACAGCAATACTCATAAATTAGCCCCAATGGCATTTCTGTCATAACTTTCGACTACTTGAAAGGGGATCACCAGGTTGCCGGAACGGTAAGTAACTCTCAAACGCCTTCAATGAGCTAGGCAACGTCCAACTGCTGTACTCAAGCTGAACGACAAACTGATACTTACTTCTTAAATTTTTTCGTTCGTTCCTCACCTCTGTCTAGCCTCTCCTCGTGTCGTCTCTCGTCTGCCTGTCGCGTGCGTTACCTATGCTTGTTTGTTTCCTTAAATATCTACCCATTTCGCTACTCATTGGGGTTTGCGTTTGTTTCTTCTTTGAATAATTTAACATAAACGGTGATTTACTTTAACCGGAGGGGGGTTAATTTAGATTCAATACCTCACATTCATACCCCCCCACCTCGGGAAAAATTACTAGCGCTGGTTCAAAACGGGTCGGTAATTTTAATTTTACCTAGAAAAAACACGTGCTTGGAAGCATTACATAATATATTTGCAAAAGAATATCATATTTTTTTAAATACTAAAACTTTCTTGTGGAGGCCTGGTCTTGACCTCTTCGTAGACAGAATTACGGAGCCGGCAGCATTCGCTGTTTACCGTTGGAAAAAAAGACGTAAAATAAATCCAAAGGACCGGCTTTAGAAAAATTAATCGCACGCAGGCTATTTTTTTTCATTCATGATATTTCAAGTTTCCGTCCCCTATGAGAAAAATATTAGCTTCCGAAAAAAATTACAAAAATTACAACTTTCCTAAACAGTTTTCGTACCCAACATACAAATACAATTTATTTTTCTAGTTCTCTTCCCAACAATAATAAAAGGCACTAAACGCCAATAAATACAATTTACCCATATTATTTCATATCTAAAACTTATTATCAAATTAACTCAGTTATAGTACCATACTTTTAGTTGTTACTTTCAACATAGTAATAATATTTAAGATAGTAAAAGAGGTAAGCCGATATAAAGTATAAACCACCAACTAGCAACAAAGTTTGGCGTTACTTGTAACGTATAAGTCATCAGCAAAAGTAAACACCACTATAAATACAAATTTGTCGTATAATTTATAGTATAGAACTATTCTTCTATCTCATCCAATGATTGATAATAGAATCGTATTCCACAATAGAACTGGATTACGCTCTAAGCTCTAAAACATACAAAAGCAAACAACTGGTACACAGAATAAGAATCATAGCAGAATATAAACAACACATAAAAAAATTCAGCATGGCACAACGTTTACTTAGCATAATTAGAGAAAAAACTTAAAAGATATTTGAGTTCCAGACAATCTGGCCTGTATACTGGACATATACCTTGAAATGAAGAAACTGTGTCCACAAAAAAGGAAAACCTTCACGAACGATAATAACTAAATTTATAATACTTCTTCTTTTGTCATCATTGCGGTCACCGGATTACGGCATTGCCTCCACTCCGGTACAGATATGTCGATGGCGGCTACTGTCATCTAGTTGGGTAGCCGTGGGTGGCGGTGTCTTGCCTGCGGTGGTCGAGTACGGTGTGGCGGGCACTGACTATGTCCGGATTCTGGCGGCCGTTTTGTTCTCGGCTTCGGTCTCCATGGTGGCGTTTTCGAAGGGGGCAAATCAGCTTGTGGCATGGTAGACGCTTGCCTCTTCCCTGGATTTTGGCACTGTTGATGGCTTTCTTACTCTACATGGGAGATAGATGTCTTGCATTGAGGTCGCTCGGCTGTCCATGGTTTTTCGTTTTTAACCTTGTTGACTTATCTGTTTGCACGGAAGGTCTGCTTGTTTTCTTGTGGCACCTGACTAGACGTTTGGCCTGGGAGCAGTATCTCCTGATGTTGTGGTTCTATTTCCGTAAGCGCCTGCGGAACTTCATCTGCGGCGTGGCTTTCTGGAACCCTTTGCATGATTATTTGGTTTTCAATAATTGTATGTCGGCCCGCACTATGTAGGGTTTAATTTTAACTAATTTCGCTGTTGTTTGTTAGTGGCTTGTTTGTATTGTGACAACCGTACCTAGCACCTGCAGAATCTTATATGGACCCTCAAACTTGGGGCAAAACTTTCCCGCCATATGTTTACATATTTTTGATAGTGTGTGTGTAATATTTAGAACCCGCTGACAGACTTCAAATTTTGCCTCTCTACGTCATTTACAGAAATAAACTTTTTGCTATTTCCGCATCCTGTGACTAGCTGGCTTGTCCTCGTCCATCAGTTTCTATTCGTGGGCCAACTGAAATTGACTTGACCGATCGGGAACAAAAACTGCTTTGAGGCGTGACGATTATCCTGTCTAGGAAGACTTCGGATTTTTTTTAATTATTTATTTTTTAACGGCAGTATGTAACGCGAATGCGAACTCATGTATTGATCCCAGTTACTAATGTTACCTTCTATTAAAGCTCAAATGATTTTTACTATACTACGATTTACCCTTTCAGCTATGTTAGATTGTTGTCTATATGTTACCAATTTTGCATGTTTAACATTGAGTGTGGGACACATGTCGGAAAACATCTCACTGGAAATTTGCACATCGTTATCACTAATAATTTTGATTGGGGTCCCATAATGTAAAACATACGATTCACGAAAGCATCTGACACAGCTTTGACCGATGCGCGCCAAAGCTGTGGTAAAAGCAGTGGTAAAATCTCAGTCCACTTTCAGGAATGGTGAACTATTACTAATAAAAATCTAAATTCCCCTGTGTTACAGGGATATGGACCGAGTAGATCAATGCCAACTATTTCATTAGGGAATGTGTCCACTATAGTGTGAAAAAGCCCCGCCAGCTGACAATCTATATATATAAAACGCGTAGGTATACGGCGCAAAAATCGTCGATATTTTTACACTCCGAATGGCAACGGCTGCAACTACCAGAGGTAAACATTACCGAACGTCCACAATTTGTAACCGCGTGTCAACATGGATCTACGCACTGAAATCAGGAATGCTCGAAAGTGAACTGCACGATCAAGTGAAATTCGGGAACAGTCTCAAGAAAGAAAGCGAAGAAGAAATAATTCATTAAGAGAGAGGCGTGAAAGAGAGCATAAATGATCGCGAAGTTAGGCTTAACCGTCGCAGGCATAGCAACCGAGAGCCAGTAATAGTTAGTTTTCTACACATTTTTCAGTACCTGATGAAATTTTACTCCATTTTTATAAGTGAAGAAATTTTTCCCAACAATTTATTATTTGATATGATTAAGTATAGATAAATGAATTGTGGGCAATAGCACATAAAGAGAGTGATGTAATGCACACTATATATTAGTACTTGCTGAATTTTTACTCCATTTTATAAGGGAAAAATATTTTCCTCAACAATATCTTATTTGATGTAATGATAAAGTGTAAATATCTTAATTTTGAAAAATAGTACATACAGAGAGGGATGTAATTTTTTAAATCATTGGTGTTGGGTTTCTCAGTCTTATCTTTAACTCTGTTCTGAAGTAATGGAAATTCACATTTTTTAATCACGATGTTTTAGAATCAGCCTTATAGAGAATACCCCTTAACAACGTATATTTATGATAACAGGTAATGGTAACATTTCTTACATTTGTTACTTTCAGTTGAGTTGTTTTGCAAAAGAAAATATAAAACTAAAAGCGACCATGCTGGTTGCGCAGCGGTTAGTTAATATAATTTATCCTCTGACAAGTGTCGCAGGTCTGTAGTACTATGTTACCCACTGTTTCATTTGGGGCCAGTAATCCGCCTCCCTAGGCCTCGAAAAGGTTTTTCTAATACCCATATGGCCTGCTGTGGGTAAATCATGTAAACGCATAGAGTGGGGAATGACCGGCCTTAATTCTCCATGCTGATTTTTGTTTAATTTATACGAAAGTCCTCTATTAATTCGTAATGTTGAGCCCTGCCTTCAGTAGCTCTTACATGCACTCCCGCAACTTGTTCAGGATTTTCTAGATACCGACAATATCCCAAAATTCCGGATCCTGTTGTAGTTCCTACTTTAAATGTGCTTTGTTATCTAAAACGACTGTTGTTAACATTGCGTACTTAACCTCTTCTTTTGTATGTAGTACCGGTCTACTTAGAGCATATGTTACTATATTGCTTTTCCCCATCTATGTTCTATGCTCAAGTTGAACTCCTTCAGTTTTAATGCCCACCGTATGACTCTAGGGGATTTTCCCCCGTGTATAAACTGGTCATCGCGGCATGATCTGTCACCATCCGCACTGGGTGTTCTATAAAGTAACACCTAAATTTTTGTAAGGCCACTACTATTGCCAACAATTCCCTTTCCGTGTTCGTGAAATTTTGTTCGGCCGCATTTAATGTACGTGAAATACATTAAATGCTGCTATGGGATGTTGCTTCTGCATTAGAACTGCCCCCCTCCTCCATGGGATGCGTCTGTTAGCATTACAAATTCTACATTGGTATCTGGGTGTCTGAGTACTGGTGCGCATATTAGATTTTCCTTTAGTTTTTCGAACTTGTGCTGAGCTTCAGAGCTCCATATATATTTAGCTCTTTTTTACGTAATGTGTAAAGTGGTTCTGCTATTTATGAAAATGCTGGAATAAACGTACGATAATATTAACAGAGACCTAAAGATTGATAGCAGGTCCCTGGTTCTCTCCATATGAACGTATGGCGAGAATCGGTATTTAGGCTGAACCGGGACTCATCAGTGAAGAGAACGGTCGTCCATTGATCCATACTCCAATCTCTATGCTCTCTGCACCATGATAAACGGATTCTCCTGTTCGTAGAAGTGATCGGGACGCAAACAGAAGATCTTCTTGCAAACAACCCTCTCTCATGAAGTATTTTGGAAACAGTCACCCTTGATACACGGGTTCCTGTGGCTGCATACAAGTCACGAAAGAGCTGAGAAGCTGTAGCACTCCTGTTACGCCTCGGTATAATCGACAAATGACGATCTTTTCTCGCCGTCGTGGCTCTTGGACGGCATTGCCCAAGTTTTCTCTCGATAGATCCGGTATCATGGAACTGTTTCCATAAGTTACACACGACGCTGGGCGTTAAATTGAACTCTCTACAAATTTGAACTCGAGATTGGTCTGCTTCTAGCCTTCCCACAATTCGCCACCTCATTCCATCATCTAAACGTTGGGGGTTACTCATTTTTACTGTTACAATTTGAAATTAACCGATTGCTGCAAAATAACACCGAGAAATTCGCCGAGGTGTGCTAGCGAACGAAATGCGTCCTAATTTACGCGCGCCTATAAAGCCTGTTTCTCTACTGGCTCCGCCTACACACACGTGTACACTTACGTATTTGACGTACAAGATTTGCATTTTTGTCTAGAAGCAGTGGTT
The DNA here is from genome assembly GCA_907164885.2 of Dolomedes plantarius. Classification (NCBI taxonomy): domain Eukaryota; kingdom Metazoa; phylum Arthropoda; class Arachnida; order Araneae; family Dolomedidae; genus Dolomedes; species Dolomedes plantarius. Next base: position 207,867,695 of record OU015494.1, read on the forward strand.
TTACATTCAGTTCAGTTCTTTTCAAGAAATTTGATAAAATATGCAAATTCTCTTCATTTATTTCACCAATGAATATATATATATATATATATATATATATGTTCATTATATATTTAATTACTAAACCTTTCTTATACAATTCAATCACATTAATGTGACCACCTGTCAAGATCCAGAATAACCACCTCTCGCAGCGCGAGAGATCTCGCTATGAGACGGGCAGGAAGAGAGTCAATGGTTCTGGAAGGTACTCACAGGGATATGGAACCATGCCGATTCTAGTTCCGTGGGCAGCTGCCCTAGATTGCGTGGTTGAGTATCCATGGCGCGAACAACCTCATCGATGTCGTCCCACAGATTCTCGATTGGGTTTATGTCCGGAGAATTTCGAGGCCAAGGGAGTACGTTAAACTCTTCCTGGTGATCTTCGAACCACACACGTAATGTTCGAGCTATATGACACGTCGCATTGTCCTGCTGGAAGATGCCATCATGCTGAGTAAAAACAATCCGCATTTAGCAGTGTACATGGTCCGCAAGGATAGGTGCATACTTCCGTTGATCCATCGTGCCTTCCATAATCAGGAGTGTCCCCAAGAAATGCCACAAAAATATTTCCCAGGCTATAACGCTGTCTGCTCCACCTTGGATCTTTCTAGCAATTGTTGCTGGGTGTTGGTTTTCTAACGTTTCAAGCCGTATACGCTAATGTCCATCTGTCTGATGGAGCATAAAACTTGATTCATCGAAAGAAGCTACCTGTCGTCACTTGGTTAAGTCCAGCTGCTTTGTACTGGCATGCAAATTCAGCCTTAGCCGCCGATGAACAGACATTCGCATAGTTTAACCAGCCGTTTGTTGTGGAGGCCCATATGCAGCAACGTTCAATGAACTGTCGTTGAGGATACAAATTTGTTTACCCTTGGTTCACCTGGGTGGTCAGTTGGTCGACGGTCACACGTCTATTCACCCGAACGCAAATTCCGCAGCCGTCATTCACCTTTGTCATCTATGACCCATCGTGCACCACATTTTCCATGTTGCTGATTTTTCATAGTGCCCTTTTGCCATGCACGGTTCACTTTTACCACGATGGAACGCGAACAGTTCAAAAAATTAGCCGTTTTGGAAATGGTACCACCTTGGTCCGAAAGCCAATGATCATGCCCTTTTGGACGTCAGATAAATCACTCCGTTTCTGCAATACTCCAACGATTGTAATGTTTTCCGCTTCCTCCTGACACCCTTTATATATCCTCGACTGCTAGTGCGGTAACGTGCCTTCTGCGGTAGGTTATTTCACTCTTACGTCCAAAGTAGGGGGTGGTCACATTAATGTGACAGGACTAGTTACAAATGGTTATTGAGTAAAGTACTACAGCTGCATTCATTACTTTAATCGACTCTTCTTTTCGATACTTACAATGTACGACTAATTTTCTCCAGTCATGTTGCAATGAAATTTACCGTTGCATGCGGAACGGAAAATATTTATAGGGTTTCAGTCATTAGAATACGAGTAAATCATAAAAGAAAATCAGTGGTCATGTATATTAGAGGACATTCGAGATTGCCTTGACTTTGTTGTTTTACAAATATAAATCATGAAACTATAATTTTTGAACTCAAGAAAAAACTTTCGTTCTCTAAGAACGGTTTTCTGAACAACTAAATGAATTCAGAACATGAGTACTTACGATTTGTATGGAACCTAATTCTATACCGTAATATTATTAATTTCTTTACGAAAGAGGAAAGAGGATAGGACAATAATGAGTATCTATTTCTTTTATTTTTTATCATTTAAAAATATTCGAAGTCTAGTTTTTATCATATTAGAAGGTAATCGAAGGGGACTCTGTGGCATTCCTGTAAACTATCGAAAGAATAATTGCCCAAGTCTTTCTTACTAGTTCAATAAGATCAGTTACCCTTTTTATAGTTTTTTGCTTTTTACTATTAAGACGAAATCCCTCCTTATGAAGGTATTACATATTCTATTAATTTTTTGCATATTCTATTAAGTTTTTTGCTTTTTACTATTAAGGTATTACTATTAAGGTATTACATATTCTATTAAGTTTTTTGCTTTTTACTATTAAGACGAAATCCCTCCTTATGAAGGTATTACATATTCTATTAATACCATAAAAATCATTGAGAAAAGTATTTTAATATTGCATTTGTACTTAGTGACTAGACCTTCCTTTAATCTGTTTTAAAATCTTGAATTCATAAAGAAACCTCTTCCTATCTGTTCATAATAATTTTTTTCAAACATTTGGAAAATAAGCTCCATATATGCCTTATAAATTGTTTTCCTGAAATTCGGAGATCATTTTTATGCCTGCGTGGAAAATACTCATTTTTGCAAGAAAAAAGTCTAAAACATTTAAACAGTGGGATTGATTTAGTGGCACACAGATACAGCTCATTGTTTATGTATTGTATTTACGAATCAGAAGAATGTAATAAAATAAATTTCATCTAAATAAAATGCGCAACATATTTTATATGACATTGCAGTATTGGAGTCGTTACCTACCCTAAAAAGTTAGTTATATGCGTGATTAAACACACAGACAAAATATGACATAATTGTTACGCATTTCTTAAATACTTGTTATAGAAATCTTATATATTTTGAAACATTACTTATTTTTTAACTATCACTGGGACACACTTACATACAACTTTAAACTCATTCACCGACAAAACAATTTAAATGCAAACCTAGCAATGAACAGGTCTCATTGGAATTTTTCCTTCCCTTTTAAGGTAGGGTAGTAAATTAATGTAACTAACAAATATATTGCATTGTTCTATTTTATGGAAATAATACTCCTTTATACTTCCGAATAAGTCAATAAATATAGTCTGTGATTACATGAAGAAATTCTTCTTTTGATTTATGAATATTGGGCTCTTTTTCTTATGTTAAGGATGACGTGGAGCAAAACATAAGGATGTGCTCAATTCATTTTATCTGTCATACACGTACACAGAAGAGTAGGGATCTTTCAGCAGCAAAAATCAACAAGACGGAAGTCACCCCCACACACACATCTGTCTTCTCCCCGCATGAGCAACTTCCATCCACTTTATCGGTCACGAAGCTTTTGCGGAAAAGTGCTTTCAGAAAGATCATTTTTTTCTTTTCCCAAACTGAGAGAAAATGCATAGAGAGGAATTCTTAGTTTAATTTGAGGAGATGGAAATTAAACCGTTTGTAATTTCTCTCATCAATACTGAAACGGATTGAAAAGGAGTAAAAATATTTTTGGAACGAAGTTCTTTTACGCGGTTTACAGTAGAGGGAACGGGCAGGAATCGTCATGTAACGAAAAAGCGTTATGCCCCATTCATAAGAGGTTTTTCTCAAGAACTCTGTGGCTGAATGGTTATCGCATCGGACTACGGAGTATCGGACTATCGCACTACGGAGCGAGTGGTCCCTGGTTCATATCCCCGCACAATCGCTGGCCGTTTCTATTCCCGCTCATTCTGGGAATAGCGCAGTATATATATATATACTGCTATATATGTATGTGTATAAATATATATATATATATATATATATATATATGTGTGTGTGTGTATATATATGCATATATATACATATATATATATAAGGAACTTCGTTTCTGAAGGGGGTCCCCCGACCGCACAATTTTTTTTTTATTCATTGAATTTTTCTCTTCTATTTAGCCTCCTGTAATGTGTAGTAAGCTAATTTCATCAACATAGACAGAAAATTTGCTAGCAAAGTACCAATATCTATTATTGGATTCTAAATATTTATCACGCACAGTCCTATAAAATGTCTGTTAATTTTTATCAAGCATAAATAAAAGTTTTCTTTCTAGTTTAACATCCTGCCAAACTTTCATAAGCCTGACATAACGTTCAGTACTTTGATACTTAAGGTAAGGTAGAAATATGTTATTCATAATATTAAATGCATAATTAGGAATAATTATCTCTATAAAAGTAGACCATAATGTATACATCAAAGGAGTTTCAGCACAATCGATTGTTTCTAACATAGAGAACATTATCTTAATAAGAGATTGAACAGTCGTCAGTTAGTACTTAAAATCGCTTATCAGTAAAACAAAAATCATAATTTATTATTGAAACATCGCTTTGCATTTTGTTTCTACTAAAGAAACACTTTAGATCAAGCCTCAAAGATTCTTTGAAAGAAGCTCCTTTAAATGCAAACATTATTTCTGATTCGTTGACAGGCTTAATTTCCAGATGTTTCTTCTTATAAATACTATATATTGTGGAATGAAGTATTTTCTTACCTAATTTAAAAAAAAACTGCAATTTCTAAATCGAAAGGGGAAAATGGAAATAATCATTTTACCTAAAAAGAAAAATTTCTTAAAAAGAAATATATATGTAATGATACCGGGTACTTTCACACACGAATAACTTTAACTGTGTAGAGGAGATGAAACACAACAGTGTAGACGTAGCCAGAGTGGAAATACTTCTAATAGACAAGTACAGGTGATGGATTGACACTTTTGTAGACGTGGCGATTGACACATTCGAGAAAAGAGCAGGAGTGCACACACACTTGAGATCTATAGACGAGCACTTTTCTCAGAAGCCAAAACACATCGGGGAGGAAATAACCACATAGAGAACAGGCATTGATGAAGACGCACAACACTGATGAGAAACATATTATTTTTATTATTCCACATAACGAAGACATTCCGGATTCAGCAGGACACACACAACCAATACTGGTGGCACCCCGGCCGTCTGCCGGACTTGAGAATACAGACTTGACATTAAGGTATAGGATTGGAAACAGTATGCGGAGAGCGAGCTAGGAAGTAATAAAGCAGAGAGTGCGAAAATCCTCTGCATCACCTTTTATACTGAGTAACTTCTGATTTTGCCACTAAGCTTATAATTCCTTTGGGTGACCCCGATCATGTGGTATTTCTTCGAAGGGGGATCGAGATCACGAAGTCTAAAAATAAATTTCCCGCGCATGCGTTAAAGAGAATATTATGTTCCGATTTCGTTTTTAAAATAGAGCTGGGCTTTACTGAGGAAAAATTTTTGGATACACGTTAGATATAGGACAATTAATATTAGTGGAGCGTTATTATTACACACACATATATATATATATATATATATATATAGGGTAAGTATGTCGAATATGAGACCCCTTTTTATTTTGATATATAACTAGGAAAGTAAGTGAGGGATTATACAGACGCTGTTCGCACATTTTTTCGCACATTTTTTAGATTTTGGTAAGCGGTAATAAAAAATCGTTTGCTGCAAAAGAAATAATTACAATTGTACTGTGTTTTTAAAAGGAAAAATTATCGTCTAAAGCTTGAAAAGTTTTGTTTTTATTCAAAATGGCGTTTTTAACAAAGCAGTGGTTCGAAGGCTACATTTATGCTCTTTCCGAAGAGAAATATGCATACTCCGTTATCCAAAACGATCTGAGAGTCATGGTTTTGTGATATCTAAAGCATCGATAGGTAATATCGTCAACAAGAAAGGAAGAAAAACGTCAAATTAGAGTCTCAAGTGTGACAAAAATTCCAAACAAGTATCCAAGGAAAAAACGGACATCTTCGACTATTACAAAGGTACGTTGTTTAATGTTAAAAAAATCCCCCTAGTTAAAGGACAGTTGCAAAATCATTAAAATGCTCGGTGTCCACTGTAAACAAAATTATAAACGTTGATTTAAATCTTAAGAAAGCGAAAAAACGCAATGTGCATCGTCTTCTTCCAAATCATATCGCTGAACGCAGGACACGCTGCAGAATTCTATATGAGAAACACTTATCCAAACAAAATGGAAAACAATTGTCACAATAGATGAATCATGGGTGTATTTAAATGATTGCAACAAAAAATGAGCCATTTATTATCATAAAAGGGGGGGAAAATTTAAGTACATGGTTCAAAGAATCGAAAGAAAGTTTTTCTAAGGGATTCATGATTGTTGCTGGTTTTTCTTATAATGGCAAGTTAAAAATAAAGAGAGTGGAAAAAATGTCAAGATTAACTCCAAATACTATCAGGAACATATTTTATCGCCAATTTTTCTGAATGAAATACCATCGCTTTACCCACAGTGCCATCAATCTGTGAGACTCCATCAGGACAAAGCTAGCAGTCACACATCAAAATCCACTGTAAATTTCCTAAAAGAAATGGAACAAAAAACTTGTATAAAGTCCATACCCTTCACTGATATCCCTACTAAATCTCCAGATGTATCATCTATGGATTTTTGTAGTTTCGGACTTTTAAAATCTGCATTATCCAAACGTCGTCCCAAAACCCTTACAGGACTCTGGAAAGCTGTTCAGGAGGATTTGGATAGAAAACATCTTCTGACACTTCAAAAGGCATTATTATCCTGGAAATTGCGGTGTCGAAAGATAGTTCAGAATAAGGGATGTCAAATAGAACATTTAAAACACAAGAATTTTATGTAATTTAGTTTTGTGAATACAATATAAATCGTCTAAAAAATGTGTGAACAGCCTGTAGTACCAAATTGATATCTTTTTAATACATACACTGCTTGACAATTGCTAAGGAACAACTGGTCTTTTTTCAAACTACCGTTCCCGACAGCAGACTAATCACAGTAAAATGAAATGCAAAGGGCGTAATATGGCAGGACCTGTTATCTGTATAAAAGACTCTTTATTCATTCGAAAGTTCATGCAGTTAGGTGTTTGACGAAAATAGTGCCGTAGGTTTTTGGAAGTTATTTCTGTGAAAATCAGAGTGGTGTGGCTATAATTAAGTGCAAAATGTTTCGAAGACAACATTTGAGTGCGTACGATGGTGGACGAGCAGTTAGACGGCTCGAAGCGGGACAAAGTGTCACTACTGTGGCCAGAGTAATGGGAGTGGCAAAAAGTGTCATATCGCGATTAAAAAAGGCCGCTGAATGTGGAAATTCCATGCGAAAGCATGCCGGTGATTGTGGAAGGAACACCACACCTCAGGAGGATCGATTTGTATCCCTAGTGGCGAAAAGGAACAGCCATCTCACTCCTAGTCAGATAGCTAAAGACCTTGCAACCGCTACCGGTACAAATGTATCAGCCAGAACCATTTCTAGGTGATTAAATCAGGTTGGTTTGTATGCACGGAAGCCTGTTCAATGCATCCCACTACAACCACGCCATCGTCGAGAAAGATTACGTTGGTGTAAGGAACATATTGGTTGGGGTGAGCAAGAGTGTTCCAGAGTGATGTTCTCTGACAAATCCCGTTTCACTCTGACAAGTGATTCTGGCCACCAGTTAGTGTGGAGAGAGAGGGGTACACGTAATGCACCACAGAATGTTCAGGAATGTCATCGGTATGGCCAAGGCGTAATGGTGTGGACAGGCATTATGCACAATGGTAAAACACCGCTTCCAATCTTTGAGCAAGGTACCGTTACATCGCAGCGGTATTGCAGAGAGATTATTCTGGATCATGTTTCTCTTTTTAGGGGTCTGGTAGGTCCAGATGTACTGCTTATGGACAACAATGTGCGCCCACACAGGGCTGCTGAAGTATCGGACACACTAGAAAGTGAAAATACTGGACGTATGACATGGCCTGTTTACTCTCCTGGCCTGTTTACTCTCCTGGCCTAAATCTTATAGAGCATGCCTGGGATGCTCTTGGTAGACGTGTCTCTCAAAGAACTTGCCCTTCCCGAACCATGCAAGAACTGAAAATCGCCTTGAGAGAGGAGTGGGACAATATCCCCGAAGGACTCCTCAATACTTTAGTAGACAGCATAAAAAACAGATTCAAAATGTGCACTAGTGTCCGAGGAGGTCACACACCTTACTAAGGTACTCATAACTGTTTTATTTTGGCAGGAAGACCCAGTTTTCGGGGCTGTTTGGAAATGCTCCAAAGAGCATCTTTTTTGTTTTCGTTTTCTTCTTTTTCCATGTGGCGTAATCTGTACCATTTTTCATAATAAATAATGCACAGTATCTCTACTAAATAGGTACGAAGATTCATTTCTTCAGTCAATATATATTATGAAATATTCCGGAAAATGTGACTGTTCCTTAGCAATTGTCAAGCAGTGTACATTTTACTATATATAACAATGACAGAAAATTGAAAATAATCTTACAATTTTCGTGTATGAAATTATAAACAAAAAGTGAAAAAATGGAAAAGTGTTCCATTTTTGGGGTCTGAAAAAAGTTGTCCTAATGTTAGAACCCCATTCTACAACTCTAAATATAAATTAGAGATACTGAAAAGTTCGTAAAAACAAAACTGTACACAATAATTAGATAACATTTACCTATATACACTAATAGGTGTAAAAGAAAACTGACATTTTAAACAAATTAGTTGGTTTACACTACAGGTTTTGTTTACTTTTTGTTTTAAGATTCAAACTTTTCACATTGTTTACAAATAAAAATTCGTCAGCTCTACAATCGTCATGGGCCACTTGAAACACCTTTAACAATGACGCCACTGCTCTTTCCGTTTGTCTTCTGAAAATAAACAACCACAAAAAGGCTTTCAGCGTCATTTCCATCAATGTTATCATCACTGCTGTCATGGAAAGAAAGTTTTTCACCGTCTTCAAATGAGCTCAGATCATCATAGATATAATTAGTCTTATTCATTCTCTGTTTTTAAACTAGTGTTGCATTTCATCCATCCTTAATTTTCCCCTTACTTTAGGGACCCCTTTCCTTTTCATTTTCCTTTTATTATTTCCTTATACATTTCTTTTTTATCTTAAACTCCTTTTCCTTGTTTATCCTTTGATTTCTTATCTTTTAGGTCTATTCATTTTTTTTTTCTTCAAGGAAACAAAGTTTTCTTTCGAATATGCTGCAGATCTTTTATTAATGCTATCAATCAATTTAGTTTTATTGGGCGATGATGTGACAATATGATGTGATGATGTGATAAACGGGCCCTACTTGGTTCCGAGGTGTTTTTCAGGTAACGTAGGCAAGGGATTTATTTCTTCAGGAGTCACTAAGACCTGGTTTGAACTTGCTTGATCAATACTTTCCACATTGTCACTACTGTTACATGGTTGTGGATTTCGCCTAGGCGTCATTGAATCTGCAGCTTCAGAGAAAATAAGGCAGTGAGAGTGAAAACTAAAAGGCCTAATATGAGACCCTACCTGATATTAGGCATGATTTGCAGCCTCATATTGGCCACGGCCCTGTTGTTGAACACGCCAAGGAATATTTTAGGGCAGGATTGACGTTAGCTTAAAAAACAAGCAGTCGTGTTTACACGCCACATTTATAGCTACCTGTCCAATACTAACAGTTTTAATAAGAGTCTTACCTTAAAGGTGAAAACAGCCAATGAAAATGGTGATGCACAAACGTCGACGAGCACGCTTTCAGGAAAAAAAAGTACTGCATCTTTGTGTGCGCTTGCAAACACTCGACCAACTCACCGATTACGAATGATGCAATGGACTACTGTCTTACGCTCCAGTCACCAGGCGGCAGCACTTTATACGTCCTATAAGCTGGGGTCTCATATTAGGCATACTTATCCTATATATATATATATATATATATGTGTGTGTGTGTGTGTGTGTGTGTGTGTGTAAGAATAAGGTGGTAACAGGGGAGAATAAAACTTGGACTTTGGAGCATCAGGGACGAGAAACCTTAGCGTCCCAGGAAAATCTTGTCGTTGAAGTGGCTGAGTGGCGCAGGAAGGATGTCCAGGCAGAACAAAACATAGTACTCCACATAGCTGCACAGTTCTTTTATTAAGAATGGAGTTTAAAAGACTGGCTACACACTATGTCAAACTTAACATTCAAAAGGCACATCGTGGCTAGCCGGGGACGGGGCCCCGCCAGCAAATATTGACAGCAGCGAAATTCTACATGTTTGCGGTTCGGAAGCAGGTACACAAGTCGTAGGGATTTGCCGAGAAAAGCGCGGATTTTCAGGCGCACTGGACTTTTCTGATTGGTCTGAATTCCTCACCTGACTATGAGGTGTCATATGGTGTGATCGCTGGAAAGTTCTTCAATGTTCGAAGTTATATAACAGTTAAGTTAGGTGCAGGCGCATGACTTTTAGGGGGAAGTTAATCGGCTACTCTTGCTTATTTCTAGGTCAAATTGAGGGATAATGCTTTATTGCAATAGGATGAAAGAATTTTGGATTAACGTTTTTAACGATAACAAAAAGGTTTGAAATTTATTTCAATTTTTCCCCCTCCGGAAAAGACTTGCGTGAGGGGCCGACTCCTTCAGCAAGGCTCTCCATCAGGCGAGAACCGCGTAACAAAAGAGTAATTTTGACTAAAATTTTGAAGAGTGATTTTGAATAAAATTTTGACTCAGGTGTTGAAAATTTCAATTTTGTGTTACTTTTATCCTTGTGTGTCTGCTCAGGTCATGTAATATACAAAACATCACTAAACAAATAAAAAAATATTAATACACTTACATTACAGTTTGGGATGAGAATGGCAATATTTAACTATTTACAGAAATTTTAATATACACTTTAAAATGGAATGATAAAAATATAAACTTATTAAGGAACACAATAAATCACATCACTTTTTTTGTATAAAATAAGTACTTAAAACTTTAAAAAGGCAAAAATAAAACAAAATTGTCATAGTCCGGTTATATTCATGAGATCCAGAGGTTATACACATAATAGGTTTTCTAAGAGAAAGTTTAAAAGATAGGTTTTTTTTTCCTTTACTTGGACGACACGCAAAGTTGAACCATCTAAATGGAGTCAAGGAGGTTAGACACACAAATTAAAAAAATAAAATCAAAAAGAAATGGATTTCTGGCTCATGAGGTTTGTCGTTATTCAGGTTTAGGCTTCATGCTGGTTAATAAATTGAATTATTAAAATCTTTGTAAACATCTTCAGAGGTTTAGCTGTAATAATTTTTTCAAATGCACTATGGAAACAAATTAATAAGAAAAAAATTTAAAAATACAATTCAACATAGCAAACAAACTATATTTAGATAAAATGGCAATAAACTAATTAATTAAATATAATTCTGTTTATTAATAAATAGAAATAATACATACATTATTTCTATTTATTCTCCAAATAAATAGAAATAATGTATGTATTTTTAATAATATTTTCTTCAAAAGTTGTCTTAAAATTTCAGTTCAACATAACAAAACACTCAATCAAGGTAAAAATGACAATAAACATTTTAAATAATTCGGAGTAAGCAGGTTTAAAAGTAATTCTTTCAAAAATTGTCTTAATTTGAATTCAACCAATAACACTCAACATTAGTATTTTAATTTGGGAAAAGATGGATTTACACCACTGGAGCAATGAACTTAGCCTAGGTTTCCAAATGTGAGAATCTGCGGTGTGATAAATGTCCTCAGCGGTCCAACGAAAACACACTAATTTCAGGCCCACTGAGCTACCATTGGGTTGGGTTGGTCGTAGATTGTCTTGCGTTCGGGGTCGAACCGAATCAAAGTGATCCTGTATTTCGCTACTATGACATTTTATATTTTTTACCCTAAATTACCGAAACGTGTCACTCTTCTAACTAAATTTGTATATTGAAAGAAATTTATGATTGAAAATAATTTGAACCGAATTAAGTCAAACCAATTAACTTCCAATAACATACACTCAACGTAATTGAAATTTAATTCCATATTGGCTCTGTTGAACCCAGAGCTCCAATTATAATTTAATTCCAAAGTGAGTCGGTAAGACCCCGACCACAATTTTAATATAAAATATAAATCCCAAATGAGTCGGTTCGACCCCGACTACAAATTTAGTATTAATGTCATGAACTGCCGACGCGATTGTTTCACAAGCTCTAACAGATAGGCCATATCGGTCACATGTTTTTGACAAAGACAAAAAGCTGAGATTTGACTTTTTCTGAGACACTTGGAGCTTTGGAGAACACGGTTCTAAATTATTGCCTATATCAATTGCATCTTCTGACTCGTCCGATATGCCAGAGCTTCGTGGAGAAAGTTCTGTATTCTTGCGTTTCTCTTTATTTGTCACAGACGCATAATATAGTTCTAACTTTCCATTTCTATCATTTCATTTTTCTATTTTTTTTTTCGTTTGTAAAAAGTCTATAACACCAATAATAATTTATTTCAGTCCTCTGATCAGTCAAAAAAGTTTGTTCTTCTTTCGCTGCTTTTGTTCCTTTTGGACACTTACTTTGTAGACAATCTTTGCACTTACAAGAACAGATATCAAATAGCTTATTACTACGGGCGTGGAAATAATCTTTTTTATCATCAGTGACTCGTTTCCAAGATTTTATCAAATTTTTGCATTTCGAATGGTAAGATCTTATAACTGTATAATGCGGGTGTGGGATACGATTGGAATTGAAGCTTTTTGCCATATAGTTTGATTCTCACCACAACAATTTCCGCAATATGTAAAACAGCTGGCTCCCTTCGAGTATCCGATTTAATCATTAGCTGAAATTATAAAATTGCATGACTTGCTTATACGTAGGTAACATAATACCTTCACCTCTTCAATATTGCCAAAAACAACACTAGAAGATTTTCTTGTTTTATCCATATTCAACTCTGTAACAATTAGCAACCGAAACTCTAGATACGACCGAACTGTGAACAATAATAGCGGTAAGTCACTGATTTTGGCCAAAGAAGTGTGTATGGCACGTGTGATTGCGCATGCGCACGGGCAGAAGAGTGATGACTGGTCAAACATATTTTTAATTTCACCCCCAACACACCTATAGGTAGGAAAAAACGGTTAGGTGGCATCTTAATTGATTCTTGCTTCCTCGCTCTTTCGCGGTTACAAATGACATAGGAAAGAGAAATTTGATCAGATTTTGAGCAATTCAAATCAAATGCGAGGGTAGATAGACTGAAAATAAATTTAAAATATTTTAGGATACGCTTTTTGAACGGTTGGGTCAAATTATTTTCTCTATTAGGAAAGAATTTGGCAAAATTGGATTTTTCGCCCCACCCTATTATGCATGTTTCGCAAAACAGGTTTGGAGAGATTTCGTTGGGAGGGATTACTACAATGGGTGGTTTGTTTGTTCTGTTGGAGTACTACAAGACACCTACCGCAGTGGATATGTTTAGTTTCTTTCAATTATTATTGCAAAAAGGGAGATGTTAGGTTAACCCAGGGCCTAAACGCTTATTTTAAAAAGGAAATTCCAGGTATAAATTATTAGTTTAATTCAAGGGAATTAAGTAAAAGTTTGCTCCAAAAAAGAAGATGTGAAAGTGTGTATAAACATTTTCTATTTGTATTTGAATAAACGGACTCAAAATATTTCTTACTCGTAAATGGTAAGATTCTTTTCAAATTTAAACAGTAGCATTTGAACTACAAAAGCTTTTCCTCTGCCCCATTTTTATGAATAAACGTTTTATTTGAAGCATAAAATTTTTTAATTCCTTTTAAGAATAAAATAAGTGAGAGAAAAAGAAACCTAGGTCGTTATAATTGAATAATACAGAAAAATATGTGGTTGGTGTAAAAAGTGATGGGAATTGGCTTTGTATTATCAGCAAAGAACTTTTTTAATCAATAAACTGAACAATAGTTGCACTTGAGGTATCTGAACAATAATCTACTTTCAATCTCTCTCTACAAAGTATCAAATTTTATACTAACCCTGGTGGATTTATACTAAACTAGTCTTAATTTATTAATCATCATGGATGACACTGAAGTCAACTAATTTCATGCGTTGAGAAAATTTACAGTTTCTCCAGCAATTGCAATAGGATGTGTTGCTCTTCAATTCCTATTAATATAGTAGACTAATTGTTTCTTTTGGTAGACGTATCATTGCTATCACTTTAATACTAACAGACGAATCTAAATGTTATGAGAACCCCAAATAGAGGTTATATTGCATACCTTAAGGCTAGATTAAAATGCAGTAAAATGTGCAGTGTAGTTTTATAGAGTTTCTTTCTATTATATATTTTAGCTACTTCTACAGATTTAATTTTCTGTACTCAATCGACACAACTCTGTAGATAATACCAAGATGTATATAAATTTCCACAATAAAAATTCTTTTAAAAAGTTTTTAAAAAGAAGAAATGTGAGTGTTTTCAACATGAATTTTTTTTTCAATATCTCCATCCAGGTATTTTAAGATAACTATAGTTGTAACATAATGATAGTTTATTCTTTTTGAATACTTCTTTTTGACAGTCCCTAGCCCAATACATGATTTTAAATTCTAACTAAATTATTATAAACCTTGCATAATTAATAGATAATTGACACCTTTTAATAGCTAAAATCACTTTCAGTAATGTTCTTTTCTTACTTTCTTCAAATACAAAACAGACTTAACTAAGAAATATGTTATCAATGAAAATTTGGCACTAAAAACTCAGTTTATAAAACTTTCTGAAATAAATGACTCGCTGTGAAAAGCTAATTAGTTTACAATTGCAAATTTGTTTTTCAGAAGTTATCTATTCCATTGCATGACATTAGAATTTGAACAGAATGTTTTTATTCAATTCGACTATTTATCAGGTATAATTAAAATATCTAATAAGTAATTAAAAATTTGTCTCAAATAATAAAAACTCCTACAAAATTCCTTAAAATAGAACCATTTGATAATTTCATGGGGAAATATTTGGAAATACAGATATACAAAATGCAAGACTTTTTTTAAATGAGATACTTCAACCGGCTGTTAGTGGTGAAGGACTTTAACAATTTTGAAAAGTGTACCTTCATAAGTCGAGAAAAAAAAATTTCTCAAATACATAGGAGATGAAATAATGGATGGTTTGATAGTTCTAAGTCATTTTTTTTTCACAATATGTATGAAAAATCTATCTGCTTTTCAATAATAACTTCACTTCTTAGTATCAGTGTAAAACCTTAAATTTATTTATAAGATTACTCAAAATAACAGGAAACTGACAGAGGATTTCAATAAAGATTACAATGAAACCCATGTTATATGTAATACTTTATATTTATCAAATCGTATTTTTATATTGAAACACACTAATACTTTTTCCTTAATATATATAGCTTTACTATTTTATTTTAAATTCTTGAATCAAGTAGTTCGGCGAAAGTAATTGTCTTGAATTGCTTCCATTTTTATACATATGAGAAAGCCTTTATTATAGAAATGCATTAAAAGGGAATCATTTTAAGCTTTTACTAAGCTCAAGTTTGACAACTTCATCTGCATTCTAGGGGATTAAAGCGAAATATGAAATCCCTTACAAGCAATATATGTCTAATTTAGCAGCTTTCACATTGCTTCGGGATATACCAGATAGAGTGCGATTTAAAATGCAATCTAGATAATGGGATATTTTCCCTGTTTCCTTTGATTTGGTGTTTGAATATTTCTAGCACGTGTAATGCAGAGCCTTAATTTACTGATACTCTCGTTTCATTGTTTTGAATCAAGGTTTTATGTTATACATTATTATACGGTGTTTCTTTCATTCATTTTCCCTTAGATTTGTACAAGGATCAAAATTTATTGCTTTTGTTTCCTTTTTGGCATTATTTGAGAGTTTTTCAGCATTGTTCTTACCAAAGTGCCATTTAAAATTTAATGTAGACTAACATGCGTAAGGCAAAATAATAAATAATGTACATTGTCAGTATTCCGTTTCGTTTTCATTTAGAGTGAATGTCACATTTCCCGAGAGAGTCGTTACAGTTAAAAACAAGTAATTCATACTGATACCTTAACTTTATCAAGCACACAGTGATCCCATATCGTTGTTAATTTTATTACCTTTGATAAAGTAACCGTTACAATGATAGCACACTGAAAAATACTAAGCAGCGTAAATTAGCCATGAGTCAAAGGTGATAAGGGCATAATTTTTCCCTCTTTTCGGGACACTAACAACGAAATATAAAATAATGCATTAAAACAAGAAGTTACATTATTCTCAAGGTTCTTCATCTCCACAAAGAAAAAAAAAGTGAAGTATTTCCACCAGAAAGGTCAAATTTTGTTAGTACTGGATTCGGGTTGCAAGCTAGAATTCAAGATTACCTGAACAGAAAATCACTGATCAAGAGATGACCACTGTAGATCAAGTTGGTATTGTCACAAATGGGTATATCAGCCCCATAAAGCTTTTTCAGTCCTTACAGAAAATATTTTGCCTACACAAAATACATTATTCAGCGAATTATTTGGGTCAGGCTGTGCCTTTTGTCACGAACTGAAATTTTTGTATTCCTGAGAGTAACATTAAAAATAATTCTTAAGGACTTGTTTCTTCTATTTCGATACTATTTTTTTTTCTTTCAGCAATTCTCTCTCCTTTTCATAGCTAGCGGCAACATTTCATTATCTATAGTGTTTTTAGAGCTGACTTTTCTTCATCCAATGTATTCAGTTTCCTCCCATCCATATTTTACTCTTGTGATGTGTAGACTATTGCCCCCCCTGAATGCCCCTCAAGATAATGCCTGACCTGAATGTTTGATCTGATTAATGAAACATTCGCGCTTATATAATTACCCGACAAACACAGAGGCATTGAGCCGGAGCCGAATGATTTCGGCCTGCCGATTTCTACTCTTTTGGGCCAGCGCATTTGGTCAGTATCGAATCCGTCACGGGAGTGTCCTCTCGCCCGCGACTTTACCGTCGAACGCCGAGTCTTCTCCGGTAACAATGAAGCTATCGTACATCCGACTACCAACCATGAGACAGTCACAAGGCACCCGTGAATGCGGACACAAAGCCGCAGCATAGGCGAAGGTTGACAAGTTTTTCTTTTAAATGTCTAAAAAATTACTGCATGCTTAAAATTAAATCTTATTAAAATTTAAAATTACTTATTAAAAATTGCTCTATTGAAGCCTTGGTTGAATATAGTCATCATAAACACTATGAAAGCTTTAGAGTAATAGGAAGTGTTGATTTAATTATCTTCTCAATCCATTTCTTATTGATTAGTTGTTAACTTCTTTCTTTAACCTTTGTTCTGTGGAGGAAATATTTCAATTTTTGTTGAATACTTGCTTAACATACTTATGAGATCTTCATTTACATCAGAATACTCTTTCATCGCCAGATCTGTAAATCAGGCCTTTTGCTTTTAAGACTGTATCTTTTATCCATGAATTCATTGACTATGCAGGTGTTCTATTCCATTGATAAGATCTATGAAAATTCTCTCGTTATCAAAATATTTTTAAAAAATTTGGGGTTGTTATCTCGATTCAAATGTCAAAAATATTTCCTTATGCTTTGTAGTATAATTTATGCCACTACACTCAACATTCATAGCTAGTCAAACTTACTCACTTAATTTTTCAACTTAACCTAGACTAATCAAAATATAGATCATAAAAAACCAAAACACTTAAAAAATTAACTCATATGATTTTGTCTTCGATAACTTAATGCACATTAATAGTATGACAGTAACATTAACACAATGGTTATTTCATTCACTGCTTGTTATCAAACACACATTTTGACATAATAAACCACAACTCACAGTGGATGTCTTAACTGTTTTTTTAGAAAAAAAGCATTATATATATATATATATATATATATATATATATATATATATATATATCAAAAATTAACACTTAGACGTCAGTATACGGCAAAAAACGTCAAAAAAGAATTATTAGCACTTCTACTACCAACTTTTTTTGTAGCACTGAGTGCCATTGGGGTCACCAATGACCCCATTAGTTTTTTTTTCATTCTAATGTTTATAATTTATGACAAACATATTATTTACAATAAATTTATTAATTAAGACACATTTTATACAGTTATGAATATATTGAACCTTTAAAAATTGTAATTAGGCACAATTAGTTGAGGATATATTGAAATATGCATCATGCACAATTTGGACATAAAGTGTTGAATGTTTCTTACACACAAAAACTGAACATTTACTGCACTTATCACTATATTTTCGGTCCGCTAAACGTTTCCAATAAAAACATCTAACCCTTTTTTCCCTTTCACGCTCATACCTGCTTCAAGTGTCTTTGGAACAGGTACGGCTTTTGCAGTTGCCTTTCAACTCAAGACTTCCCTAATTCCAAATGAAATACTCTTCTCTTACAATTTGTTTTTTTCTTCCCACTTTGGGTTAAGGTGTAACAAAATAATAAAGCTATTCAATGCACTTATATCTAACCTATTGTAAAAGCTGACCATTGGCCATCTTCTCGTCATTCGCTTTGTTGTATATGTTCGCAATAGCTGATCCATCGTATCGACTCCTGATTTTGTGTTATTATAATCTTAAATCATAGCTGGTTTCGCTACCTGTGCATTCTCAGTTTCGGAAGAAAAATACAGTGTTCTCAAAAAAGTTACAACTTTTCCTTTCTTTGGACAATAGGATACAATTGTCGCTGACTTTTGAAATCCAAATATTGAAGAGTTGACTTGTTTTCCTTTGCATGTGAGGAACTCCTGAAGTAATTCGGATCGATTTTTCTTATCGTACCCAAAAGTGTAAAATTTTTATTCTGTAGCTCATTTGCTAGATTTAAGCTAATAAAAAAGTTGTCTGCTATGCTATTTCTTTCACTTTTCTCCATTCCTTTCACCATATCCAGAACTACTCTCTTTCCTTGATTAACTTCTCTAGGCATATTTTGTCCTTTTCCTGTGAATACCTGAATATTGCATACATAAGAAGTTTTACTGTCACAAGCAGCCCACATCTTTATTCCATATTTTCCTGGTTTTGAAGGGATGTACTGTAAAAATGGGCATTTGCCCTTAAAGGTAACCAATTGTTCATCGACGGTGATATTCTCATGAGGAATGTAAGCATCTTGTAATGTGACTGTCCAAAGCTCAAATATATTTCTGATTGGTGTCAGCTTATCATCAGATCGATTTTTGCGCCTATGCTCAGCATCATCAAATCGAATGCAACGGGATATTTTTGTAAATCTATTCCTATCCATAGATTTATTAAAAACTGAGCGACCATCATTTTCATTCCACGGGTTCGTTATTGCTTCACTATGTGCTTTATACACTCCAGCAAGTATAAGCAGTACAAAAAAGCCCAAGATTTCTTCTTTATCCGTGTTAGCCCAACTATCCCCATATACTATTTTTTTCTTCTTTACTTGTCTATTTCAGAAATTCTTCAACGATATTTGCTTTTATGAAGAGTTCAAAAGTAGATTGTATATTGTCTACATTTCTTTCCGTGTAACGTATAGGCCCTGGTGGAATTTTCATCACATTCCGGCTCAGCTGTCTACCTTGTGTGTTTGTTTGTGGAGTTTCATACCATGTTTCATTTTTATTTCTTGAACTATTCATAAAAATATATTTTTTATCTAAGATTTCTTAGTCAGTTAGGATACAGAAAAATATAATAAATACATTATCTACGAAGTTCTCAACAAAGCGGTAAAGAATATAGGTTTTTTAAATTTTAGAAACTTTTAGATACTTTTTATATATTTTTAGATACATTTTATTTGAAATATTTTACTAGAAGTATATAATTATACAAAAGAAGTTTTTTTTACTTACCCAAAGCTATTGTTTTCAGCAACATCAGGTTCTTTTGTATTTGATGATGAGTCATCTGAGAGATCATTGTCATCGTCAATATATTCAAACAAATCGACCGTTCCAACATCATCTGAAACTTTGTTGGTGTCTAATTCATCATCTGATAACTCAAAATCATTTTCTTCATTCATAATTCTTGAAATTTCTTCTTCAGTTAGATATCTCTGCTTCTTACGTGCCATTTTGAAACACTTCTAACTGAGCATGCTATAAAATGTTCTACATTGATTGAAATTGCTTTTAACTGATTAGAGCTGCCATCTATAGACAGAACCAGAAATATTTTATAAATATCCCTCAATTATAATATTACTCTAAATAAATTTCGTTGTTTTTGAAATTCATACTAAATTTTTTACGGGATCACATGTGATCCCAATGGTACTCAGTGTATAAATTGGCAAAATCCATTAAAATATATGCGCATAATGAAATTCTTATGTATGTATGGGATGTTAGGGTCTGAATGAGAAAAGCAAAATTTTTTCAGAATATTAGAAATCATACAGTTATTGCAGCTGTTTGACAAAGACACAATGAGGTCACTGGTAACCCCATGGTATTAGAAGGGTTAATACATAAGCTATGGCAATATAACCTATAGAGAAAAAATATTTTTTGTTGCTAATGATAAATTTTTTAAACTTTCTTGTAAACTCTCTCTGGTCGCAGAAATTCGAGGAACGCACTACACTGGTGAAAATATTTTATCGAATTTCATGAAAAGAACTGAACTGAATGTAAAACCACTGCTTCTAGACAAAAATGCAAATCTTCTGCGTCAAATACGCAAGCGTACACGTGTGTGTAGGCGGAGCCAGTAGAGAAACAGGCTTTATAAGCGCGCGTAAGTTAAGACGCATTTCGTTCGCTAGCACACCTCGGCGAATTTCTTGGTGTTATTGTGCAGCATTCGGTTAATTTCAAATTGCAACATTAAAAATGAGTAACCACCAACGTTTAGATGACGGAATGAGGTGGCAAATTGTGGAGAGGATAGAAGCAGGCTAATCTCGAGTCCAAATTTGTAGAGAGTTCAATTTAACGCCCAGCGTCGTGTGTAACTTATGGAAACAGTTCCAGGATACCGGATCCATCGAGAGAAAGCATGGGCAAGGTCGTCCAAGAGCCACAACGGCCAGAGAAGATCGCCATTTGTCAATTATAGCGAGGCGTAACAAGAGTGCTACAGCTTCTCAGCTCTCTCGTGACTTGTACGCAGCCACAGGAACCCGTGTTTCAAGGTTGGCTGTTTCGAAAAGACTTCGTGAGAGAGGGTTGTTTGCAAGAAGACCTGCTGTTTGCGTCCCGCTCACTTCTACGAACAGGAGAATACGTTTATCATAGTTCAGAGAGCATGGATATTGGAGTATGGATTAATGGGTGACCGTTCTCTTCACTGATGAGTCCCGGTTCAGCCTAAACACCGATTCTCGCCGTGCGTTCATATGGAGAGAACCAGGGACCCGCTACCTACCCTCCAATGTCCGCAAAATCGACCATTATGGCTGAGGAGGTTTAATGGTCTGGGCAGGCATCATGTTGGATGGCCGCACACCTCTCTATGTCTTTGAAAGAGGCACTGTCACTGGCGTGAGGTATAGGGATGAGGTCTTGGAGCCCTATGTTCGCCTTTTCAGGGGTGCAATTGGCCCTGAGTTCATCTTAATGGACGATAACGCAAGGCCACATAGAGCTCTTCTGGTCGAAGAATTTCTAGAGAGTGAGAATATTCGCAAGATGGATTGGCCAGCCAGATCTCCAGACCTTAACCCTATAGAGCATGTCTGGGACGCTATGGGGAAGGTAATTGAACTCGCAACCCCCCCCCCCCCCCCGAGAACCATCCAGTGAATGAAAACAGCGTTGCTGAACGAGTGGGACCCATTAACACAGGAAATGTTAAACTGCTTTATTTCAAGTATGAAATCCCGTTGCGAGGCCTGTATATCTGTAAGAGGGGACCATACCCCCTATTAACCCATCCATTAACCCATGTTTTTGTTTATTCTGCAACCGCTGTTTCATACCTTCCGACTCCAACGAGTGTTACGCACGATCATGAATGTGTATTACAACTATTGAATGGTTATGTGATTTGTATTGTATCAATGTATGTACATATCAAATTTAATTAAAATTGGTACAGTAGTTCTAAAGATAACCGACCAAGTCTGCAAATTCTCTTAATTTCTTACACCAGTGTATCTCTTTTCTATCTATTTTACTAACAATTCTTTCTACCAATGATGTTAAGTAAGCTTCACAAAATAAGAACTATTTAGAGAAGTAGAGGGCATAAATATGCCCATGAACTTCTTCCCAGACTGGAGGTCTGAAATATGGGCTTCAAAATTTGGCAATTGTAAACATATTTTGGTAGATGATGCACTTTCTTACGCATTTTAGGTAAAATATAATTTGGTTACATACAGTAAACAGCATTTTCTTTTTGAAGAGTAGGTAAAGCCAAAAAGGGATGATCTGAGTTTAAGAAAAAATATCTTAAATATTTACTGGGAAATTCATTGTAGAAGTTGTTTCTTAAAAGTGTGATATTCACCTCTCAAACAAAATGAGAAGCAAAATCAGACAGGTACCACTACTTATTCTATTGTGAATAAAGAGTAGTGCAACAAGGATTCATTTTTAAGTCGATAATTTTTTCATTTCTCCAGTGATAGATAAAAGATAAACAATGACAAAAAAATAAACAATGAAACACAGACCCTCCCCTTGTTCAATCAAACCAATGAACTACCCTTATAAAGACAAACTGTGCACCTTTGCCATTATAAGAAGTTTTGGTGCTATGAACAGCATGTGTACCTTAAAGAATTACAAATCATGCCGAAACGCGTCTCATAAATTTCATTAAACATCAGTATCTAAGATAAAGTGAAATACAAATATAAATATTGTGAAATTATTAATTGGGGGAGTTGGTTGCGTTGTGTTGTAGTAGAGACGTTATATTAACAAGATGGCTGACAACGGTGTTACAAGAGATACCTCCTTTCATGTAGAGCTGCAAAAGTAAAAGGACACAAAATGACAGAGTATGACTAAAATTCTTACTGATCGTTAGGTTTATTAATTGTTGAAATAAGGAGTTTTAGTGGACTTAGGGTCCGTGGCTTAGTGCCAATAATTACAATCAGGTACATTGCAGATATTAAGTAGGATCAGGAGGATGGCATATCAGCGGTGGTAGTTGCAGGAACACCTCCGGTGTGAGCGTCTGGCTTTCTTCTATCAGGAACATCTTACTCGGGCCATTGTCAGTCGCTCTCTGTCTGTCGTCCCCGTCTGGAGCACCACGTGACATGATGCGAACACCACCTGGAGTAGATCACGCCAAATTTCAAGCGCCAATGCGCGCGGTGATTGCTGTGGACAAAAGATTATACATGTGGTCTGCGAGGAGAAAGGGGATAAGCAGTGAAAAGCTGGATGACCGTGGTTGCAACCCTTCTTTGCGGATTAAGTTGAAATTCTCGCTGATAAGAAGAGGGACACTGAAAATGTGTGAAAAGGGTGCATTTCTCCTATTTTTCCCAACTGTCTGGGGAAAATACACAAATGGAGGAATCATGGGGGAACAGCTCCTTATTGCTTTTTTGTAGGTGAATAGCAATAATGTACTGATTACAAAGGTTATAGAAAGCGTTAAAACGTTACGACAAATATCCTAAATAAGATAATAAATTGAGCTCAAAGTATCGATTGTATAAACGCAGCGTTATACTTTTTACATTATATAATCTTTACATTCTAGGAATGTTCAGTAAATTTTCCTCATAAAAAAAGGTTATACAGAAATAAAACTATTTTTTATGAAAAATATATTTTCTTTAATCATTGACTTCCCTTTCAATTCCATAATTTTGATAAATATTTCTGTTGCATATGGCGAAGAATGGAAGTCTGATTCCGGGACGTTGCAGATAAATCAGTGACGGGTCGATTCCCATCGTGCCGTCACGGGCCCTCAAATACATAAACGTAAAGGATTCTCTCGTTGGATATTCGTAAACGACGCGACAATGGCCCGGAAGATTAATCCCGTACCTGTCGTTCTACCGACGCCTCCAGCACCGGTCCGTCAAGATGCCGTCAGCCCTGTGTTTGTTGGGTATATATCTTCAAAACTTTCTGCATACGAACTGGAAAATTTCTGGTTTATAAACAAATAGAAGAATTGTACATGCTGTCATAGAACATAACGTTGTGGGAATTTCTAATTGTTGCATTTCTATTTTAATTTACACCTCTATTCGTTTTTTATGAATACTCAATGAAATCTCCTGAAATTTATAATTTAATTCTTTATTGAAGTGTTTCAATATTTTATTGATTCTTTTCATTTGTTCTGGTAATATCTTTAGGATGAATTTTTTAAGACTTTATTAATATTTTATTGGAAATATGGTCTGGGTTTTAAGAAAAATAGGGCAAGATTTCAGATGAATGCAAAAGAGTAGGATATAGATCGAGGTTTAGAACATTTTACATCTGATACACTTCCTTTAGACACTGCAGACCAAACAAGAGTGGGCCATAAGCCATCCTGTTTAACTTAGTGTTTATCCTGATAGGGATATAAAGTTGCTTCCGGAACTTACGTCATTTCAGATAGATTCAGTAAATAGGTTAATGACTAAAATATCGAGATCCGTCTTGTTCTATTGACATCATCTCCATTAAGTCTGATTATGAAATGAGATTTAACAGAGACAGGAGAGGGACTAATGGGGCCTAGGAGCTAGGCGTCATATCTTAGAAACTATGAAAATTTATTTCCTCTGGACCCAGTGTCGGCTGAAGAGACTTCTGAAGAGAAATGTTTTCATTTATCCTAATTCATTATTCACTGTTTGACAATAGCTTAGGTATTTTTCGTGATACGTCTCTAATATAATTTTGAAACTTTTATGGAATCCATACAGTATATTTTTGACAAATCAAGGCCTAAAATTGATCCAGAGTATTATTACTATGATAACTTACAAAAGCAGTCGTTCAGTGTATATCTTTTTTTATATGCTTATGAAGTTTCTTTATACATTGGAACAGATAATTAGAAAATATTAAAATGATTTGTTTAGAAAATTATTCGAAGATTAAAATGGGAAATTTAATGCATGAAATTCGTGTTTTTTTAAAGAAAAGCAGAGTGATTAATAAAGATGATTTAAAAACTATTTTTATGTATTTTAGAATTACTGTAAATAAAATGAGAAGTGCAAGGTAACAATATTATTTTTCCTTATCTATATGATAATTATAGTGAAAGTTTTGAAGGTTTTAGTCCAAAACATCGGACACTAGAAAATAACAAAAATTCTTTTACAAAGTTTTTAATCGGTTGAATATTATGAAGAACCGCACTAATGAACAACTTCATAAAAACAAAAAGTTTTTAGTGTTTATCTCTACGTTTGTGAATATGTGCTTCCATTTAATAATATGTGCGATAACTCTTCAAAGTATAAATACAAAAATATTGCGATAAATTTTGTGTACATTTGATCACTATCTTTGTTAGTTAAGAATTCTATTATAAACAGGAGTAGATATATAGTACTCAGTCCTGCATAAAAGTTTATTGAATGTTTCGTGATTTAAATTATGCGAGAGGTCAAAACTTCAATAAATCCACAGCAAAAGTTAATATAATTGAACTTGGTAAAAGTATTAATAGTACTTGTTAAAACGAAAGAGAATTCAGTGCCATTAATGATTTATTTCCATCTGTAAATAATATTCAAGAGATTTCATTTAATACCTCCAGATTTCAAAATAAATCAAACTATGATCTGACATAAATATATCCTCTGAAAGAACTGGTAGATAGATGGAGAGGATTGAAATAGAGTACCAAAGGGATTGTAGAAAGAGAAATTTTTTTGTACAGAATGTTACGTCGAGAATACTTTAGAAGAACAGTAAAATGGAATCCCAAGTAGTGTTACTATAAATACTGATGAATTGAGGTCAGTGACAACTTCTTAGTCATAGTATAATTACGTGAGTAATTTGAATTGAATGCTAAGTAAAACATGAAAATCTACTTTGCATTAAATGCATGGACTTTTTAAAAACTTTTCTTAAAATAAGTATACATTAAAAGCGGATAATAGATTAGATTCACGAAATTCAAGACTAATTATGAAATTGTGAGAATGTAAGTTTAATTATTTATTAATTTTTGTCTTATATATATATATATATATATATAGTTGTTAATCACTTTTTCTTTTAAACAAATGATACAGAAGATACATAAAAGATAAAACGAGGAAAGATAAAAAAGAAAATTTACACTTCAAGAGCATTTACTATGTATACATCTCACGATATAAATGTAATATAAATATAATTTAAATTAGTTAAAATACCTAGTTAATTACAAAACAAAGCGTGGAATCTTGTTCGTATTACACAACTGACTTATTCATAAAAGTAATTTTTTATAGTTTACTCCCAAAGGAAAATTAATTAAACGCTGCAAAAATGTTTTGATACTTATGAAAGAAATAAAACAGAGAGAAAGAATTTTTCGAGTCCTTAATATTTAAATTAAGGAAAGATATTTAGCATCTCATTACTTTTTTAACACGTTTTTCAACCTGTGTTCTCTACTCTAGGCTTTTTTCATTTCTCACGGATTTTACTCTCTTCAACCAATGCTCTGTTAAAAAAATGATTTCTAAATCCTTTAAACAGAAGAAAAACTGTACACTTTTTAAATGACACCCTTAAATCTTGTTTTAAATAGCATAATTTTTGCATTTTACCCATTGGATTATAATTTGAAAAAGACTTTTATAATTCTTACCCCAAAACAATTAAGAAATAATTTCATCCTTAGTGACAGGTAATAATAGTTGGGAGATATTAATTAACTGCAATATAATATAATTAAATTATTTTTCATGCGTATCATATTGCCTCAGATTTTCCTCAGTTGTATTTCAAAACATAAGAAAAAATTCCCACTTTTTGTAGATTATATTCATTTCTATTTCTGATCTTATTTTAAAGGAATTTCGTGAATCCGATCTATTTTCCGCTTTTAATGTATACTTATTTTAAGATAAAGAAAACGTACATAACTATTTTAAATAATTAAATTTTAGCTGTTACTGAAATCCCAAAAGTGTAATTTCTCTCGTAAAATGACGTGAATTTGTTTCACCATTAGTAAAAACCTAATGTAATTAGTTCTTCTTATGATAAATGCTTGACAATAGTAACGATACTATAACTATTTTTTAAATCATATTTTGGTAGTTTGGGGTTTAAAGTAAAAGAACTTTAGTGCAGCTGTATTCGAATTTTAAATTTCACTCTCCACATTCAGAAATATTTTTGAGACTCTGACCGCATCTAATTGCATCATTTTGATTAAGATAAACATACTGACAAAAAAGAAAGGCCTTTGCATCTTTATAGCATCACAAAAAATACCACTAATGATTTCCAATGCCATCTGCCTAAATAGGGTGGGAATATGGTTTTTCTTTTTAGCAGGTGAATCAAGATTGAAGTTAAATTCACTGGTGTTTAACCTATATTGTTTTCCTGACAAACTTCTGTCTCATGACCTTTGATGTAATTTGCACAAACTCCCCCAAAATAAAACATTCTCATTATTTGAACATGGTACTTGTTAGCGAAAGTTTCTTCCTTAACATGGACAACTGATGCTCTATTAAAATAATTTTTTTGTGATAAATTACCGATTTCATCACAGATTTTCCAGTTTCGTCTATTGCGTCTGATTTTAAATATATTCTTAACTAATGATTATCATTCACCTATTTTTTGCATTTTCTTATCTCAAATAAGTGTCTCAACATTAAATTGGCATAAAGCGATAAAAAGCCCCTGAACAGAAAATATTATGTAAGATGTTTATTTTCGAATACTTCCACATTCACACCCACGCAAACAATTCATATTCAAAATAAAATTAATTATCAGAATTCGGAATGTTTTCGCTTTGCGCACTATGAATACATCGAAAGATCCCTACATCTTTACATACTAATACACTCTACTCAGGGACATGATTTTAAAACAACGTTGTTTTAAAACTTCACCGGATTTTTAAACCATGCACTACAATACCATATATGATTGCCATTATATATATAAATATATATATATATATATATATATATATATATATATATATATATATATATATATATATATATATATATATATATATGTATATTTATATATATATATATATATATATATATATATATATATATATATATATATATATATATATATATATATATATTATATATATATATGTATATTTATATATATATATATATATATATATATATATATATATTATATATATATATGTATATTTATATATATATATATATATATATATATATATATATATATATATATATATATATATATATATATATATAAAATGATTTTTAGACAAACATCTATCGTTCTAGAATATATATTTTAATTTATTTGTCCTTTTTTTACAAAGTATTTATTGTTGAAATATATAAAGTAGTCCTCTAGATATGAATAAATTAATATTCTACATATACGTACAATTATCTTTGTGCATATAGTAAGTGTATAAAATGTAACCATAGTATGCTTAATTTTTTAGTACTCTATATATGTAGTCAAAGAGATGACTGCCGAAATTGCATAACATCCGAAAAAAATCTTGAGAATTTCAAACTGTAAAATGTAAAAGAACTTGCAAAATAGAAATAAAATATTATGATTGAAAATATATGTTTTACGATCGTACTTTCAGTTGTTGTAAAATAGTGTATCACAGAACGGTGAAATAAAACTAGTCATCACAAGATCTTATTTCATGGAGTCCTCTGAAAACAGAACTTATTCGCAGAAATTTCCCAACAAAAAAGCCTCTCATTTACATAAAGAGTACTTTTTATGAATGAAAACTTCATTCGTCGAAATATAAAAAAGCACTTTTTATGACAAATGAAATACTAAACATGGACTTTCTTTTACATTTTCGTTAGATAAATATTTTTGATATTGAAACTTGCTCGCTTTTTCAATATAGAAAAGAATGTTTTAAATGATAGTAAGCATTACTTGATATCTGATACTTAAAATAGGGGGGATCTGGCAATATGATTATAACTTGGGAAAAATCATAAAAATAATTCCACATGGTGAAATGTAAAGAATTTCGTACGCACATCAAAATAATCAGCTAATTCTGGATCAACTGTACTGATGCTGTGTGATAGCTGATACCAACAGTGCACCATAATATACACTGCTGGCCACTGTAAATGCAACACCCTGAAGGAAACATGCAAATAACATGAAATTTACAACATGCATTAGCGGAGGTGAGATATGCAAATGATTAGAATTTCAGCGCAGACGCACATCACGCGCGCCTGTGGCGCCACTTCGAAGCGCTATTTAAGGCTTGGAGATTTCGACGATTTCAAGTTCGGCAATTGTGTTTTTCTTGTGGTTTTTTCAAAAAAACGATCAATTATGCCTCGTCGAAAACGGCGATCATCTTTTGATCAAGTATCCGAGTTCGACAGAGGAAGGATAGTGGCCTACCGAAATTGTGGATTATCTTTCAGGGAAATCGGTAGTCGTGTTGGACGAAACCAAACAACTGTAATGCGGATATGTGATCGTTGGAAACAGGAGGGTACGACGGACCGGCGTGTTCGATCGCATCCACCTCAGCGCACCACTTCAAGTGATGACAGGCAAATTTTGCGCATGGCAGTGACGGATCGCTCAGTCACATCACGAACCATAGCACAGCACATGCAGTCTGTAACGCATCATCCAGTGTCTGCGCGTACCATTCGACGCCGTTTATAGCAGAGTGGTCTGTCCGCAAGACGTCCATTGCTTTGTCTACCCTTGACGCAGAACCACAGACGTCTCCGCCGCCAATGGTGCGATGACAGAAGAATGTGGACGGCAGAGTGGAATGAAATTGTCTTTACTGACGAGTCACGCTTCTGTCTGCAACACCACGATGGTCGCATTCGAGTCTGGAGACACCGTGAAGAGAGGATGCTGAACAGCTGCGTTATGCACCGCCACACTGGTCCTGCACCGGGTATTATGGTATGGGGCGGTATTGGATATCACTCTCGCACACCTCTAGTACGCATTGCCGGTACTTTAAACAGCCAGCGCTACATCTCCGAGGTGTTGGAGCCAGTTGTCCTTCCTTACCTTCAGGGCTTGCCCACAGCCATATTTCAACAGGATAATGCGCGACCCCACGTGGCACGCATTGTCCAACTGTTCTTCGTCAATCGCCAGATTGAATTGCTTCCCTGGCCGCCTCGCTCTCCGGATCTTTCGCTGATAGAAAACATGTGGTCCATGGTTGCTCTACGATTGACCCAGATTCCATCCCCATCTGCCACAGCAGATCAACTTTGGCAACGTGTGGAAGCTGCTTGTTCTGCTTACCCCAAGAACTCATCCAAAGTCTCTTTGAATCAATGCCGAGGCGTGTGGCAGCGGTGATCTCCAACAATGGCGGCTACTCAGGCTACTGATTTTGGCAGGAACCACACTTCACAGAAGTCTATAAATTTAAACATTTGATACTTGGTGAACATGTTATCTACAAAATAAATTTTGTTGTGATATCTCTTTTCTTTCTTGGTGTTGCAATTTGGGTGGCCAGTAGTGTATATTGCCGTTCTTTGTCGGTATTTTCAAAATAATGCAAATGCTGAACTTTTGTGCTGATATTTTAAATTATAAGCCTTCTTTTAGTATGTAAAATAGCATGAAATTGACATGGTACACATGTCGTGTACATAACATATTGAAATTTCGTACCATTCACCTGCAACTTGTCCTATCTGTTCCAATGATATTGGAGGGGAAGAAAGTGATTGACTCTTTCTCTCCAAATGTTCCTACAGACGTTCAATAACGTATTATCATCTGCTTTTCCAACTAAATATAAACCTCAAAACACTTAGATATTGATATCTCTCTGCTATATATATTGTGATAAAATCAATGAAATGTGATTTCACTTTAAGAAGGATTTTTATCAGCCATAGCTGTATACTACGATCCTTTTATATCAGCTCATAAAAGAGGAAATTGAAAAGTTTCATTAATATTCATTACCTAATCATAAAAATAAACATATTACGGTTAATTTGTTTATCCCTGAAACTTCACAACTTCATTTTTAAGTTCGTTATTTTACATTAAAACTACATTAAACGTGAAAAACGTAGCCATGCAAGAAGTGGAAGTTCAACATTCTCTTCCATTTTACAGAAATAGTTCAATAACCCCAGTTATGTCTCTTTTCCATTGAAATCTTTTACCACTGTTTAATATAATTTAATATAGTTTTTACCACTGTTTTAATATAGTTTTTTACCAATGTTTAATATAATCACCCTCGGATACTTTTCTTCAGACGTTGGATCTGTTTTTCGTAACACTTGCGAAAATCGACTTCATCAAGTAATGCAGTTGTTTGTAGATTGTGGCGAACTTGCAATATCGATATCAATGCAAATTTTAGAAGCAAGTGCACGATTTAATGTTATCTCAATCACTATAAAAGCCTCGCTGATTCCCCGATCAAGCAGTTCGCTACTTCAACGGCAGTTCCCTTGGACAGCAGTGGCATGTGCATCAAACAACCGGCGACTGTACTGTTCCTTCCTCCAGTGTATCGAAGTTGTACACTATCCACCAATAAGTATTTAGACAACCATGCAAATGACGATATCTGCAGTCCTGATATACGTCACAACCTCCACTATTAAATATTGTGTAGGAAATAACATTGGCATTAGTCTCATACAAGATGTCACGAAGTGCAGATTTATCTGATTTCAAGAAAGTTGCACATTAGGGTTTCACACAAATTAAAAGACATATCTAGCGAGCTGAATAACCAAAATCGACAGAGGCCTATGCGATTCAGAAGTGGAAGGTTAGCGGTGATTGTCGGAATGTGCCCCGAGTCGGCAGACCCACGAAACTGGGAGATAGAGAACGACGGGTGTTGTCCAGAGAAATTCGGAAGAACCGCATCCAACCGATGGTCCATATACTGCAGGAGTTTCAACAGGCATCCGGAACTGTTGTTTTGGTGAATACCAACCGTAAAGAAGCACATCACCTTTATTTCCATTTGTGCTGCCGCCCATAAGCCTTTGATCATAAATTCCAACGACACTGCTATCGGCCGTAGATAAGGGGAAATAGGTTCTCTGGAGCGACTAATCAAGGTTCACCCTCTACCGTTCGTATGCCAGGTCCTGGGTATGGCGTCTGCCAGGAGAAAGCCTTCTACGAGAATGAAATGTGCCCACAGTAAAGTTCGGTGGAGGTGGAATTATCGTCTGAGGATGTTTCTCTTGGTATGGACTGGGACTCTTGGTCCCAATTCATGGTAAGCTCAACGCCGATGCCTATTGACCTTTTTTGGATGACAGTGTGCTTCCTACGTTGTGGCAGTTTTATGGGTTGGACCCATGTTTCTTCCAGGAATACCACGCCAGCTGTCGTATTGCGAGGTCCACTATAGATTGGTATGCTGACAATGGGGTTAACTGAATGGTCTTGCTTGCCCAGAGCCCAGATCTGAACCCTATCGAGAACCTCTGGGACGAGTTGGACCACCAAATTAAGGGGTACAACAGCCGTCCAAAATCGGTGAATAAACTTACCTGTCTTCTCTAATCCGAGTGGAAGAAAATATCACTAGCCGTCATATAAGAACTTGTGGAAAGTGTGCCCCGAGGGTTGAGACTGTAATTGACACTCGTGGAAGCTCTACCAACTATTGAATATGAATAAACTTTGTTTTCTTTTCTATCATAGGTGTCCAAATGCTTATTGGTAGATAGTGTGTTGTTAAGTATTATTTCAAGCTCCAATAAAGGCTAGTTTGATTTTATTTGCGTGGATTCGTTATCCTCCAGATAGATGGGGGCCCGGACGTAATAGTTTTGTCACCTAATATATAGTAAATGGTGAGTTTTGAAACAATTTTTTGTACCATTATTGGCGTTTCGTAACGTAAGTGTGATTTCCTGTCTAGTCACTGGCCATGTTGTTTTTAGCAAAAACTAAAACAAAAAATCTGTTCATTATTAAGGCTAACGAAGACGCAACTACTTCTGAAGTCATCAAGGTTGCTTTTAGGGCATCGCCCTTTTGGGAAACAGTTCGCTCAAGCTGAATCACAGTTTCACATGTTTGGCATCTCGATGGACTTAACAAAATTTCATGTTATAGTTGCTTTGCTAGATGCATGGGATTACTCGATTATATGAGTGATTACTCATATGTACATACACAAATCAATTTATTAAACATAATAATAAAATACATGCGCTTATACATTTCATGATATATCAGGTGCCAACATAACTGAAACCAACTAATACCAACATTACTAATTTACTAATCAACAATTCTTAAGTGATATATATCTATGGCAATATATGTTAATATTAACGGTGACTTCCCCTATCATTATCCTACGCGCTCAACTAATTTATCATTATTCAGTGAGCATCTAACATGAAATTACCAAGTATACAAAAATCCCATACCGTAGCACTTCTCTCGCTCGCACAGTTGGGAAGGCGCTTTCTATACTATACAATGGGCTCTCCTTTTGACAATAGCGGGGATGGTTGGATTGCGCCTCTTCCTGATTGGCTCAAGTCGGTCTCCGGACATCGCATGCTTCTTGTGGTGATCAGCTTACGGTGCGGGTCCAGCTTAAACTATAAGATTGGTTACGTCGGCACGAAATGGTTGAGGATGGAAGCTGGTCATTCTTCGCTGGGGATGAGTGTCATTGGTGCTTCGTTGGACTAGGCTGGTCGGGGAGTTCTACTGTTGTTCGCCCCTTCATCAGCTGGTCATCTCCGGCCTTGGTGATATGGTGGCCTCCGACTGCTCTTTACCGTCCGTCCAAATCTACTGGGGAACAATTGGATGCGGTACTCGGATCTAGCCTGGGTTTCACGGAACTAATGCTTACGAGATTCTAATCATCTGCCTGGGTCCGTCCACTGGGCATCATAACATCATCAGCTACCTATCATAATGTCAGCTTTCAATTTCCGCTTTCGACTATCTCCGTCTCTTCGACACAACTGCTTCTTTTCTCTCTCTATTCTAACTCTGGGGCTAACATATCGGCCAGGATAAATCAACTACTGCCTGTCTCTGTCTCAACTCAAGTGACTTTCTACATCAGGTTCCGTCTACAATTTACTCTGCGGCTCTAACCTTTTCCATTACTAACTTTCGGGCTTACATATCCGTAACGCTAACTCAACTGCGACTTATTCAGTTTCCAATTCTGCCTACATCTCTCGATTTTTCTAATCAATCTGCTCTGCTCAACTTCTCTCACTTTGAACTTAACTTCAACTCATTCAATCTGGGCTTCCATTGGTGGTCACCTGAGCAATGGGCCAGCCTGGACCTATATTATTGGCTGCACATATATTTTATAATTCTTCTTCTCCCAATCTAAATTGAAGGGGACACCCGTCCCTGTTTCTGACGTCCTCCTTTATGGGGTTCCCTCACACTCCCAAATTCTCATGACTCCCTTCGACCTCCTACTGTGCTCCTAACGAAGCCAACATCATAAATTTCTTTATCTCCCTTTTTCATCTTTAACTTCTGACCCCTTAGTTTCCAATTTTCGCCTGTTTAGTTCATTAAATCCAGCTGTCCCCCTTCACTGTGCGTACTTCCTTTCAACTTGGCACCTATCATCTTCATTTTCGCGTAAGCAGTTCGTTAAATCCAGCTGGTCACAATTTATTACCCTTTCTGAATATATTCTTCTCATATTATATTTGTGCCTATCTTTCATCTGTTTTATTTGCGAAAACTGTCGCCCACATTGCGGCAGAATGACGAATTTATGGCTTGCGTTAAAGACATAATAACAGCACCCCCCGAAAAGAACACCCCCTATGCAATGAAAGACCGCCTTCTCGCAGAGATGTCTCAGTCAGAAACGACGCGTTTTAAATTATTACTTAAAGATCTACAGAAAAAATAAGAGAAGATTTGCTTCGTACACTTTGGTTACAGCGCTTACCTGCTTATATGCAGCGGATCATGGTCATAAGTTGTATATCCCGGACTGCATTGTGCCGCATTGTGTCCCGGACAACCTGGCTGCCACTTGCAGGGTCGTCTTTTCGTTTAAGACAAACGAAGGAGATTGTGATTTTCAGAAATTCAGACACTTTCTACCGAAGTTCAACGACTATCTCGCAGTCGATATAAGTATATAACAGGCCATAAACCTCGCAGTCAGTCAACTGGTTCAGGTTCCAGAAATTCAAGACGCCTATCAATAGTACAAGAATTGTATTGGTGTCATTACTGCTTTCGTTCTAAGGCACGAAACTGTACACCACCATGTAAGTGGCCGCAAAACTCAGAGGCTCCTCCGTCATGACGGCTGTGGATGGCTGCTACTTGCAGGGTCGTCTTTTCGTTTAAGACAAACGAAGGAGATTGTGATTTTTAGAAGACAGTGGTGTGTCTGTTATTTGTTTTCCTTTCAAATTACTATCCCGAGCCGACCTACCACGAAAGCAGAGTGATTTCTGTCTATATGCTGCTAAAGGTTCCCAAATAAACACTTACGACTTGAAGTGTTTGGAAATTGATTTAGGTCTTAAAAGAAATTTCCCATCTGGTTTTGTTATTGCTGAAGTATCACACCTTATTATAGGCGTAGATTTTTTTAGAACGATTTGGTCTAGTGCTAGACGTAAAAAATCGAATGTTAATTGATAATATTACATCATTAAAACAAAAAGCTAGCAGTTTATCAGCAATTTCATTTGGTTTAACTCCTATTGCAACAAATTCTTCCTACCATGAAATTCTTTTGAAGTTTCCTGATATTTTAAATCAACCTTTGAACTTTAAACCGAAACCACACGCAATTTAGCATTGCGTGCCATATAAACCAAGGGGCCTCCAGTTTTTTTCAAACCCATGACGCTTAGCACCTCATAAACTTCGAGCTTTAAAACTCGAATTCCGAACCCTCTTGGCAAAAAATCAATGGGCTAGTCCAGTGCACATGGTGCGAAAAAAAACTGGTGAATGGAGAGTCTGCGGCGATTTTCATCGCATAAACGCGGTTACTTTACCATATCGCTATCCTATACACCACATTCACGATTTCGGCTATAATCTACATGGAAAAACCATTTTTTCTACAATAGACTTACACAAAGCATTCCATCAAATTCCAGTATACCCTCCAGATATTCCTAAAACAGAAATAACCACACCAGTTGGACTTTTTGAATATAAATACACGTGTTTTGGGTTACGCAAATCAGGTCAAACCTTTCAATGATTTGTTGATAACGTCTTAAGGGATCTCGATTGCTGCTTCGCTTATTTATATGATATACTGGCTGTTTCTACAGATGAAGCTGCTCATAATGCAGATCTCACCTGTGTTTTTCAACGGTTAGCTGATTATGGCATAGTCCTAAATATTGACAAGTCAGTTTTTGACAAAAAAGAATTGCCATATCCCGGGTTTCAGATTTCAAATGACGGTATATCTCCCTTACCAGAAAAAGTCAAAAGTTTAAAAGAATATCCTATACCAAAAACTGTTGCTCAATTAAAGATATTTTTGGATATTTTAAACTTTTACCATCTCTTCATGGATCATGCAGCTGAATTTTAAGTACCTCTTTACTCCCTAGTAAAAGGGACAACCAAGAAAGACAGGTCGCTAATCATATGGACCGAACAAGCGGAAGAGGCATTTCACAAGTGCAAGAAGGCCATTTCTGATGCAATCTTGCTATCGCATTACAACCCAATGCTCATTTAGCCTTGGCAGTGGATTCTTCAGAAACTTCATTTGTCGCAGTGTTAGAGCAGTACATTAATAGTGAAATACAACCACTTGCATTCTTTTCACGTAAACTTTCGCCGACTGAAACCAACTACAGCACGTTTGATAGGAGTTGCTAGCAGCGTGTTAAGCATTTAGACACTTTCGACATATGCTTGATGGTAGAGAATTTACTATTTTCACCAATCATAAACCTCTTATTTTCGCGTTACACAATTTGGGTGATAAAAATTCTCCCCGGGAAAACATACATATCGAATATATCAGCCAATTTACTGCGGACATAAAGTTTGTAACAGGTCATAGCAATGCAGTTGTGGACGCATTTTCTCGTATTAAGGATATTCATACCTCTTCACCAGTCGACTTTCAAGAAATGGCTCACGACCAAGGATCGGATTCTGGGTTACGCACGTTACTTTCTACCGATACTGGTCTAAGATTGCAGCCGTTACAAAACGACATGGAACATTCATTGTATTGTGACGTTTCTGCAGGAACTGTACGACCTTATGTTCCCGAAAGTCACCGTCATAACATATTCTTATGTTTTGATAACTTGTCGCCTCCTGGTTATAAAGCCACAATGGATTTCATTAAACCACGTTATGTTTGGCCTTCTATGTTCAAATACATTAAGTATTGGCACAAAAATTCCTCCAATGTCCCAAGTCTAAGGTTCAACGCCATATTAAACACCTCTGGGATCATGCATACTACAATCAGATCGTTTTAATCATGTACATCTAGGTATTATAGGTCAGTTATACCCTTCGAGAGATTGCACTTATATTATTACTTGTATGGATCGGTTTACCCGATGGCCTACGTAAAGCCTTTAATTTACGTAACCAGCGCTCAGATAACAAAGCTGAGGCATTTTTTTTCTGGCTGGGTACCTTGTTTTGGTGTGCCAGAAACAATCGCTACAGACAGAGGTACTAATTTCGAAAGCAGTCTTTTCCAGTCTTTTTCTATATTCCTGGCTAAATTTAAAACCCGAACTACAGCCTACAATCCGAAGAGCAAACGGCGTGGTCGTTTGAAAGCAGCTATTATCTGCCGGTCGTCAAAGAACAGGTATGCAGAGCTTCCTGGAGTCATGTTGGGAATAAGCGCCAGCCTAAAAGAGGACCTGCAAACTTCGCCTGCTGATTTAGTTTAAGGTTGTCCTCTGCGTTTTCCGGGAGAGTACTTCAGAAATTCTTCTGCTACCGTGATGGCTCCAGCACCATTCTTGCAGTCTCTCCGACAACAAATGAGAGGCCTTCGACCAGTGCCAGGGACTAAACAAGATTCGAGGGCAGTATTCACATATCCTGAGCTTTCCAGGTCGTCTTTGTCCGGAAGGACATCGTACGTAAACCTCTGGAACAACCTTATCAAGGTCCGACAAATATTTTCCTGTACTCGTCAAGGGACGCAGTGTCAACGTCTCCGTCGACAGACTGAAGCCGGCATTTTCCTTCTCCGACAAAATTTCTGGTGATTCCGCTTTACGTACAGAGTCTGCGAGTTGCCTTCCGTCAATTGTTCCAAGGCCTGGTCGTGTGTGTCGTCCCGTTGTCAGATTCCAATCCTGAACTTCGTTCCGACTCCGGGGGGAGTATTGTGGCGAACTCGCAATATCGTTATCATTGCAAATTTTAGGAGCAAGTGCGCGCTCCTGTTACCTCAATCACTATAAAAGGCTCTCGGATTCCCCTATCGCCGTTGAAATAGTTGTCTGTTTCACTGGTAGTTTGTTTGGACAGCAGTAGAATGTACAGGGTGAGGCAGAAAGAACTTTCTGATTTGGAACGTCAACAACAAATATACAAAGCAAGATAGAGAAAGAAATCTTTTATACCTGAGAAAAAAAATAATTTATTTATTTATTATTAATTATTATTTTATTATTATTTCATTATTATTATTTATTTAATTATTTAATTAATTTATTTATTTATACTCTTGGAACGTTCTTTCTGTCGCACCCTGTACTTCAAATAGCCAGCGCCTATACGGTTCCTTCGTCCAGTGTATCGAAGCTGTACTGTTAAGTATTACTTCAAGCTCCAATAAAGGGAGTTGGATTTTATTTGTGTGGATTGTTCATCCTCCAAAAGACCTTTGATGCAAGTCTGATGACATTATCTCAGTCCTTTTATTATTATCTACACTTAGGAGGTATGCTTTTATTGAAAATTGCAAGGAAGCATATGGTTTGAGATAAGAATAATAATGTGAACTTGAACCAGTTTTTTTCCTGAAGCTCAAACAGACAGGAGTGCTTTGTGGTCGCTATTGAAGATCTTCACTAGTCTTTTCTCTCTTTACCAGTTTAATTCATTAAAAATTGAAAAAATTAATAGGCCTTTTTTATCGTTCCCTGGATTGTTAGATGATTACCTAAAATGATATGGAGCCCTGAACAATAAATTAAATTCCGAATGCAATATTTGTGC
The DNA here is from genome assembly GCA_907164885.2 of Dolomedes plantarius. Lineage (NCBI taxonomy): Eukaryota > Metazoa > Arthropoda > Arachnida > Araneae > Dolomedidae > Dolomedes > Dolomedes plantarius. The sequence continues at coordinate 207,906,698 of OU015494.1, forward strand.
ATCAAAGAATACATGCTTTTAATTTTGGTTTTAAGAGCGTTCACTTTTTCTACTAAATATATAAAGGGAACATGCATTTATAGTAATCATTTACGGTTGGAGTATTGAATGCTACATTTTAAAATAAGCACTTCAAGATTTCCGATCGAAATGAAATATTAAATTACCTGTATATTTATTTCCCAAAGCATATTTGTTATTTAAGGTAAAATTTTTCGTTACATTGTAGTAAAAAATATTAAATTTAAGATCCACTTTAGTTTCTGAATATCAGCTTTGCAATTTATATCATTTTAGGGAAAGAAAATCCGCGGATACTAATCTTTTATGCAAATGAGCTTTCCTTTTATAGCTCATTCTAAAGGAAGCACCGGCTTTAGTAAACTACATTAAATATGATTTCACGGTGACTGCTTTTCTTCATCCTGTTTTACATTTCCAAAATGCCGAGGGAGAGGTGAGGTCGTAAAACTATACCCTCATCCAATTACTTTTTCAACGTTTTAAAAATTTCGAACAACTACAATTCATAATTCAAGATATTTCACGATATTTCGGCCCACAGGTTTGTTACGTAAATGGAGCGTTTGCACACATTAACTTTTTTAATACAAATTAAGAATGTATTTTATATCTACGCCGTATATTTCGTTTTTCAAGAAAAAATATAACTTGGTATTTTTACAGCGCAATTGATACGATATTCCTTTTATTCACATTGAATCATGTCATTATTTTGAGTTTGCTCGTAAATTTACACACCCCATTGCATATATTAGCTACTTATCCCTGTTGTATGTACAACCTTTGCGTATCGAGTCTAGCGTTTTAAAACGATTTGATTTGCAGAATAATGGAAGCACTTGAGCTTTTAAAAATGAACATAACATTTCGCATGAAATGGCAAAATATTTTCGGCAAGAATTTCGTTAAGCCGGAGGTTCTGTAGCATTTAATTATAGCTCAATTTTTTACAGCTAATGTTTTTACAGCGCAATTGATACGATATTCCTTTTATTCACATTGAATCATGTCATTATTTTGAGTTTGCTCGTAAATTTACACACCCCATTGCATATATTAGCTACTTTATCCCTGTTGTATGTACAACCTTTGCGTATCGAGTCTAGCGTTTTAAAACGATTTGATTTGTAGAATAATGGAAGCACTTGAGCTTTTAAAAATGAACATAACATTTAGCATGAAATGGCAAAATATTTTCGGCAAGAATTTCGTTAAAACTGGAGGTTCTGTAGCATTTAATTAAGTGCCGTAATGCTCTTTTAAATGAGATTCTAATTGTTTTGTCTTAGGGACGCGTGATTCAACCTTTGTTTCCTAAAGAATAGTAATATATTCTGAAATAGGAAATACCCACACTTTAATATATTTGGCATTGCTTTGAACCCTCGCAATTCCAAAACAATTTTCCAACGGGAAAATCTATTAAAATTTTTATCCGAGATAAAACAAAATTCATTAACCGGGTTTAAAGAATCGGAAATAAGAAAGGAAAAAACTGCTCGGCGCTAGACTTTACTGATTCATTTTTCTTTTTCTTGTTGTTTGGTTGTTCCTTTTATTCTCTCAGCATTGATGAGATATCATTAAACAAGATATTTTGTGTGAAAAATGTTATAATGAAAAAAATTAATATACAAGAGCAAATTGAATATATTTCTGATATTAAGATTGCGTGTTTATTTTTTTGAAACCCTATTTATGAAAGAACGAATAATAGAAAAATTTTATCGGTTAATGTAAGCAACGAATGATGAAAACAAAGTTTGATACTATAAGATAATACTTTTTCTCATTTTCTTAATATGTGTTTGGTTTTCATAAATATGAATTACTGTTTTAGACGATATATGACTGAAAGCGTTCATTTCTCACACGAAACTTTGATTTCCACAAAGACATAGATTAAAATCTCATACTAAGTAGTGAACAATAAAGAATTCCGAATCCATAATCTATGAAAGAAATATTCTCGTGATCCCGCATATGAAAAGAAATAATGCCAATGGTACAGGGCCATAAAAAGAAATAATTTGATTTTCTATGAGAGCACAAATTAAAAAATTCTTTCCATAGCAAAATTTAGACTCCAGAGTTTTTAATCAAACATTAAAATCATATAAGCTTAATTTGCGGCTCCATATAAATTACTTATGGCAAAGTATAGAAAACAAATTCATGAACATAAATCATAAAAGGGTATTACGCCGTATTTAAAACCGAATCTCGTATCAAAAAATTACACACTTTCATCTAAATTCAGAAGTAACCTCACGTAACACTGACTCCTAAAATATTGTTGCTACTGCAAATACACTTGACTGGAATATGCTCATATCATGCAATCATCTTTAAACCCTGGTCTCTGCTGTTAGATGATACGGAGAAACTTTTTGACTCATTTCTTCATAGCTTGTTCCTAGCCTGATTTTTATATCAGTGATAGATTATTCATGAGTTGGGTTGAAGAAGGTTTATGTACTATGCCTCCGACAAATTATAACAGGTACGGGAAATGACAAAAAAATCATTTACAATCAAGAATCATAACGTAATTCCTCACAACCTATAAAATAACTTAACCGGAGCTCTGAATCTCCGGCTATATGGTTTAGTGTACCACACCAGTATATGTATTTGCTATGTAAAAGGATTTTCCTAAATTAACCTGCCAATACCTTAATATTTTTGGAACCTTTCAGAAAATGCTCGTAAACTTATCCCTATTGAAAAATCCTTCTCTTTTACTAAATTAATACACACACACACACACACACAGATATATATATATATATATATATATATAAATGCAATTTTTCACATTTATAGATATATGCCTATTAATACATATATGTACACAATGTTTAGTCAAGTGAAAAGTTTAAGAAACATTCTAAAAGTCTGAAATATAGAGGAATTATTCTGTAAGTTGAGAAGCGATACTTATGGTCTAAAGTCTAAAGAGTAGGCAGATGGGATCATAGTGCGGAAAAGCTACACAATTACTCGGCAACATTGTTAAGATAGTGGCTCAGCTTTCAACATGTCCGAAAGAGAAAAAGCGTTCTCTTATTCCTTTTATGAGTAGTGGAGGGATAAAACCCATGGAAATTCACTGAAAGTTCAGTATGGGGATGCATGTGAGGGCAACTCAATCTCGTCATCCCCCTCCGAGAATAATCTAGGAGCTGAAAACTGCGTTGTTGTAGGAGTGGGACCGACTGCCACATAGTAGAAACATCAAACTGCCTCGTTTTCAGTATGACTTCTCACTGTGAGGGCTGTATGATGGTGAGAAGGGGCCATACCCCATATTAGAGTCATTTTATGTTCAATCTTGCAATGTGGGTTTTGTACATTCCAGTGCTGATGAACCTAAGTGACAATCATAAGAGCGTACAATGACTGTTATAAGGCATAAATTTTACTCTTATATAACTATGCCTCCATACCAAATTTCATTAAAATCTACTAATTAGTTTTCCAGAAATTCAATAAAATGAGTAAATCCTCGTAATTTTGAGTACTGTGTATATATATACACTTATGGACAAAAAAATTAGCGCACCAAGAAATAATTGCGGGATCGTAACGAAACTTGCAATGGAGGTACATGTCGGGGAGATATGCAAATAATTAGAAATGCAGCGTGATTGCGCATTACGTATAGCCGGTAGAGGGCGTTGAACATCGTACTCTGTGGAGTATAAAACAGGTAACCAAAGCTTGTTTGAGTGTGCTGAATTATTTACAAAGGAAGAGCTGAGATAGACATGCCATTACGCCGTGTTCGAAGACAATATAAGCAGTTGTCGCAGTTTGAGAGGGGGAGAATCGTCGGGATGATGGAAGCTGGGTGGTCAGCTAGGCGAGTAGCTCGTCAATTAGGCCGCTCTGATTGTGTTGTGAGGAGGTGTTGGGACCAGTGGACCCGAGAGATGTCATGTACACGAAGACCAGGCTCAGGATGCCCTCGACAGACCAGTCGTCGAGAAGACCGCCACATCGTAAGAAATGCACGCGTACAGCCAACTGCTGCATCGGCCGCCATCCAGGCACAAGTAGCACCTTCACTAGGGGCCTCTGTGTCTTCTCGAACCATACGAAGGCGCCTGGCTGAAGGACAGTTGGTATCGCGGCGCCCATTACGTGTGCTGCCCTTGACGCCCACCCATCAACGTCTCAGTTTGGAGTTTTGCAGCGCACGAGGAAACTGGACTGCAGCGGAATGGAACCAGGTCGTCTTTAGCGACGAATCCAGATTCAATCTCGGCAGTGATGACAGTCGTGTTCGTGTGTGGAGAGCCCGTGGTGAACGCTTCAATCCTGCCTTTGCTGTACAGAGACACATCGCTCCCACAGCTGGCGTGATGATATGGGGTGCCATTGCCTACAATACACGGTCACCCCTAGTATTGTTCCGTGGCACCATGACAGCCGAGCGGTATGTTCATGAAATCCTGCAACCACATGTGTTACCACTCATGCAACGGCTCACAGGAGCCATTTTTCAACAAGACAATGCTCGGCCTCATACAGCAAGGGTGTCACAAGACTGTCTCCGCACTGTTACTACCCTTCCTTGGCCTGCCCGATCCCCAGATTTGTCTCCAATCGAGCATATCTGGGATCATTTGGGACGACGAGTTGGGCATCCCACGAGTTTGAACGAACTAGAGGCAAGGTTACAGCAAATATGGAACGAAATGTCTCAAGACATCATACAGAACTTGTATGACTCAATGCCCGATCGTATCGCATCGTGCATTCGCGCTAGAGGGGGTCCAACGGAGTATTAATTCCTCCGTTATTTTGCCTTTTTCTCTGAAATAAATTATCCTTTTTCTTTGATTTTCTTATCATTTAATTATATCAAAGTAGTCATTACGTATATAAAATTTCGTTTCATTTTGACGACTCCTTCTTGGTGCGCTAATTTTTTTGCCCATGAGTGTATATATATGTATATATGCAGTCGGACCTCTATTTAACGAAGTCGCTAAATCCCGAAAAAAAGTTCGTTATATGGAAAATTCGTTAAATAGAGATTTTCCTTTTAAAGTACACAAGATAGATTTTAAATTCATAAAAACTAAATATTATTAATAAAAGTAATTAATCACTCCTTTATGTTGTAAATTAATGTCTATTTGTTCTATATATCTTACCCATCAAACAGAAATCTGCAAGGAAAACATGAATAAAACAAATCATTGTCCGGGAATACACTATATTTTCAATTTAAAAAATTATATTAAAATTAATGAATTTTAATGACATTATCGCATTTATTATAACAAGTAATTTTAAGCTTACATTACCACATGCGTCCTTAAATTTAATTACTGATAAAGTTTGTTAATTTTGTCTGAGTTTTTTGTTTGAAAAAGTGTTTTCTGTGGCAGTGATTGTTGTTAAAATTAATTTAATGAAATGATTGGGAGTTATTATATTATTAATTATATTAATTATATGTATTATGATTTTGATTTAGTAATTTATTGGTTCATGATTGTGGCTAGTACATTGGTTGATTGTGATTCCCAAATAATGGAAATAACTCTGGTTATATTGACAAATTAATTTATTGAATATTAACACACATAAATAATACACTCCAATGTTACTCAATATTTCCTCCGGCATTTACACATTATTCACAACTTCATTCCTACTAAATTAATTTATATATATAAGCATAACATTATATTAAATTGTTTGTACGAATTATAGGTCAATTCCGCAACATCTTATATTCAAACACTATACTCATCGCGCTCTATATTAATTATTATGGCTACACACTGAGAAGCAATGATAACAATATAAAAAGGAAACGCAAAGTCGGTACCTCGGAAGATGACTGTGGAATCACTATGGGCAGCGGGCACTCGTAAAGATGAACTCGTCGTCTTTATCATCACACGGAACTAGGGCACTTTCTTGTCTGGTATAAGGCTCCGTAGGTCATTGCAGACATTTTACGTTCATCGTCGGTAACTAGGGCACTTTCTTGTTTGGTATAAGGCTCCGTAGCTCATTGCAGACACTCGGCACGGGACACTGGGCGTTCGACAACTTCTATCTCCAAACTTTTAATGCACTCTCCTCATATGTCTATATGCCTTGGCACCACTTCTACATCTCAACAAACTTCTGACTGACTCTGACTTCTTAGGTTATCTCTGCCTTCATGCTATTTCTCATTTCATATATTTTCTTATTAATGTCTCCACCTCTTATAATTTCCATTGGTCATATAATTATCATGCCATCGCCATTCGTCCGTGGCTGCCTCTTCTCAATCCCCTTTTAACCAATGCGCATCGAGGGCGGGATTTATAAATTCTCCCTCAACTTTAACTTTTTTCCCATGCTTCGGCTTCAAGCAGGGTGGGCTGTTTTATAGCCATCATAAATTTTCTTTTATTCTCTTCTTGCAACTCACTCTCTTCAACTTTTATCTTCTCTTTCTTGCTACAAACACAATCTCTAAATTTCGTTTCCGTCTATGGCTTTCTTCCCTTCTCTTTTATTGCCCTGTTTCTTTCTTGCATTTCACAATTATTTTACTTTGTCCTGTACTTTTCAATGCTCCTGCCCCTGGCCGTGACACTACTGTCATGTCCCTATGACATTTTCCCTCATAATACGTCTCGCATCTTTGCAATGCACCAAAAACCTCTTCAGGCGTATTTTCTTCAAACTGTAATCCGTAATCCTCGTTGGAATGTGTTAAAAGAAAGTTATGTGTTATATTGTGTTAAAAGAAAGAATTAGTTTGAAATGTTCAGAAATATTTTGAGAAATATGGAGAAAAAAATATTGGATCACAAGAAAAAGTTCGTTAAATAGAGAATGCACTTCGCTATTTGGAGGTTATTTTACGAAGAAATTCGCAAAACATTCTTGGTTCCAAGGAAAAGTTCGCAAAATAGAGGTTCTTTAAATAGAGGTCCGACTGTATATATATATATATATATATATATATATATATATATATATATATATATGTGTGTGTGTGTGTGTGTGTGTGTGTGTGTGTGCCTTTAGGAAAGGATCTGAAGCTTTTCCTACTAAATCATTTAAATTATGCGTCAGTTATTAATCACTTCGTCTCAACAAAGAAAGTGAGATTTAATTTACACCTATAACCTTTTGAACGAAAAATTGCAGGCTGATCTCCTTTGAGTCTGTTTAAAAACACATTTTTTATTAAAAATAATATTTATTATCCAACATTCCACGCAAATTCAATCATTTCTTCATCTTTATATTGGGCTGCTCGTTGACTGATGGAAGACATGCCGCAGATTGGCGTAGGATAAAAAAAACACGAATTCAACAAATCTAATATTTTCAGTGATATTAAACGAGTTAACAGCATTTAAAACTTATGGTTCAAAAGAATCATGGCATTACGAAGAGATGTTATTGTTAACTGGTATGTCCAGATAGCAAAAGGATCCTGCGTGTAATTTATGAATATATAAAGATTTTATTTGGCAGAAAGATAAAGATGATTAAAATAGGGTCTAGAGGTTAACTTCGTTGTAGGGAATGATTTCTGTAATTTGTTGATTTCTGACTGCAGAATAAATATTAATTTTTACTTCAATTTTAACAGTACATGTGAGGGTATACATTTTCTACTTTCACAGTAATATATATAAAATCTTCATGTTTGCATTTTTTATACCCATTTTAGATTTATATGAGATTTATTACTTATAACGACATCACAGTCCCCGCGTAGTTACGTCATTAACATTGACCAAACGGGACCTACAATATTCACAAAAGTTAAGCTCTTGTAAAACTTTATATAGCAAACTATAACTTATTTATAGACATAAAGGGATAATGTCTTCTGTCTTTATTTCAATATGTATTAGAGACATGTAATGAAAAAAATGACAAGCAAAATTAAGGGTAAGCGTAGTTTGATTCAAAAATATTATTACAGGTACGATACCATAAGAAATTCGTTTACTTCGAATGGCTTGTAGTTAACAAGAAAATAAGGAATAAGTTGATTTTCAAAATTCTAAGCAAGACAAGTAATTTTTAGGGGAAAAAAATTTCCCATCCAGGTCATGGGACGGATCCTAGAATGTATTTACATCAACAATAACTTTTATTGAACCTCTTTAATAGATCTATAATTTAACTTTCAAAGATAGGTGATCACAAATCAAACTCAGTGCATCTTTTTCATAGATAAACATCTGCGAAACACCAAGGTTTGATATTGAAATATTAAATATCAACATTTTTCTTTTGAATGAGGAAATTCTCTTTTGATTAGGTATAAATTCCACTGGATTAGAAATTCAATCGATTATTTGAACCACATTTACAATAGCATACACTTTATCCAGAATATTATGCACATTCTTAAATTTCGTGATACTATGTAGTTACTGTATTATGTAAATTCCTTTTAGTACCAGTGTTTCCTGAATGATATTTTAACAGATTAGTAAGTATAAATTTAAAGAAGAATGTTTTAATGTATACTTAGATTACATATGTGTGTACTTAGACAGCATGTGTATTTTTTAAATGGTTTTCAATAAGGGTCAAGGTTTCTAACCTTTAGATTTTAAGTAAATTGAATCAAATTTTTCAAAATGTGGGGTGTAGATTCTTATTCGAAATTGATTCCGATTATAAAGACGACAAATCAGGTACAAATTCTGAATCCTCATTTTTCTTTCACCTTAAGGTATGTGCCTACCCTCAAATCGCTGTTTTTGCGAAAAAATTCGAATTTTTTTTTAATTATTCTAAATTAAAGTTCAAACATTTAGGATTTCAAAAATGCTTTACTTTTGGTTCAGCGATAATTAGAAGCAAAGTTCTAGCCCAAATTATAAACCGGAAATGAACTTTCTGAAACCGGAAGTCACGTTTTAAAGGGCCAGGGAAATACAAAAAATACATTTTTGCAGCTATTTCTTTACTTTTAAACAATTTTAATGCTCACTTTTCATTTTTTATGTAGAATTAAGTTTCCTCTATTTACTTTATGTAGTTTTAAGACCATTACATAACCATTAAAGAACTTGGTGGAAAGGGTAAACTACTTGATAGCTTTATAGACAAGCTACAAAACTATTATGGGATTGCAATTTGCAACAATGTTGCAAATCTTCAGAATATGCAATCAGCAGTATTAGCTGTTTTTTTTCATTGTTGCTCAAGCAATGAAAAGTCGATGCATGGACAGTGTCCTGAGGATCTCGACAGTTGGTGTAAATACAAGCAAGCATTGCATCATGGAAAGCAGTTTTCGGAAAAATCCCCAGGACTTCCAGATACAATTGTCAAAATCATAAAACCAGCTTACTTAGAACTGGTTAGGCTAATTTGGGAGACTAATTCGAACCTCTGCTGTCTGAACCCACCTACCCTCCTAAGTAATCTCTTCATCCATCTTCGATTAAAATAAATAGGACTCAGCGTAAATTACTTCCTTTTTTAATGAATACCCCTATAAAAACGAGAACCCTCTCACATATTCCACTCGTATTTTCACTTTTATCTCAACAACACTAGATTCTTCAGACTATGAATGAAAAACTATGAACAAATCATCAATCTTAAATTCCTAACGCTGCTACGCAATTATTATTTTCAATCAAAAATTACAGTTTTTTTTAATTTTTATTAAATTAATTTTATCATACAGTGATATTAATTATTTTCAGGCATGTTCATGTACAATGCAGAAAACTATAAGGAGTATTATCACTTTTTTTTTAACTTTAACCAGCCTAACATTTACTGAAATATAACAAAAGTGCTAAAAGTTCTACCAGGAAAATTATGTATTTTTCCTAATAAAACAAATTTTGTAACACAAAATGAAACGAAGCATTCTGCAAAATTTGATATCAAGATTTAACTTTTATACTGCATGTATCTTTAAGCATATATATAAATGTATACATACATAAATGCTGAGAAAAAGAGGGGGAAAATATTAAATATATCCCAGTCTGAATATCCGTCTCAAACTGTATGTATTAATAGCAAAGTCTGTTTATCTACATTACATTGCAATATTTCAAACGTACGAATCAAATATCAACTTCTCGATATATTTCTCAGATAATAAATAATTCATACGGGCGTAGCATTTGCTGATCGATATACTTTGGACACCATTGTATTAGCTAAAGTGTTGTATAAAATATGAAAAAAGTCTACAAGTCTTTACGAGCTAAAAATTATACAAAAAGGCTACGAAATGCAGAGAAATTTATTTATTCACATATACTTTGAAAAAGTTCTCGAAAAGCTCCCTAGCCTCATGTTTAATTTAATGAGCTGAATCAAACGTTTCATAAATTCTCTTACAGTTAATTGTTAGGCATTCAATGATATACTTGAGTTGAGAAAAAAAAGTTTCCCTGCTGCAGTATAAGTACGTTAATACGCTTTCTGTAAAACTGTGTGTGGTTTGTTCCCAGTCCATATATGAGATAAAAGTATTCCTAATAAAGACCCTGACTCTTCTTGAACTTGAAATAAAATGCATTTTGGCGTTTATTTTTTCTTTTGGGGGCTTCTACGGGAGAAGCAAAGTCTTTGTTACTGAAAAAGGCCCTAAATAATTTTAGGAATGTATATGGTTCTATTTCTTATTTACCCCGTGAATCCTCTAACGGTCCAGGCACACTATAAAGTAATAGGCATAAATATAAATAATTCCTTTATTTTCTACGTAGAGGTAGACTAACATAGACCGACTTGGGGCTTCAAATAATAACACAACAGCACTGCAACTTGCGGTACTAAGAAACTGAACTTTAAAATCGTAATGAACCCTTTCAGGCAGAGTATACGTTCACTAGCAAGACCCGTAACCATCGGGCTCTGAACTAACTATGGAAATGCTGCAGCCATCTAGGCTAAATTCTAATACGCGCTCTATCAGTTAAATACCGCTATCACCTTCAATCTCCACTCCCTTCTTGGGCTCTTGCCAACTCAGCGTGTGTCACTTAAATAGACCAGACACCTGCTCCGAACTCACTTCGACTGGCCTGCACTGCGCAGCTACCAGAAATTTGCATCTGAGCAACACGCGAACCCTACAAATGTATACATTAATTCTATAAAAGAAAAGAAGGTGTCTCTGATATAAAATGAACAACAGATGCTACATTTTAAAAGAAGGAGTATCTCTGAGAAATCCATGACAGTGATACAAAAATAACTTGCAAGTCCAAACTGATCATTAATTCTTTCATATTAGTTTTCACTGTCCTCTTGCGATTATTTCGAAAGATTTCCTACAATCATTAGCTCCTCTTTAAAACAGGCTGGGACATACTTATCCCGAATTCATATGCAAAATTACAAAACCAGACATACAAACCAAACTTTTCTCATTCTATTCCATCTCTTGAAAGGATGAATTTTGACCATCAGTCAGACATATATGATCAGTAATTTATTTGTTTCTATAAAGGAAATAAACGATTTTCAAAAATATTTTATATCATTCTGGGCAGTTTAATACACGTAAACGAACGGATATAGCTGGTAAAAAATATTTTTAAGTAAGAAAGGGTAATATGCTGACTTATTATGGTAAAAATCTTATTTAGTTTAAAAGAAGCAGACAGTCATATGCATACTTTCTGCCACATGTAAATAAATTTTCCAGGCATGATTTCATAAAATTAGTATGGCATATTCACTCTTTACATTTTTAAATATTTCAGGAACGCTGATATAAATTGCTATATTTATATTTGAGGATAAGATATGTAACTTTTTGTGACATAATACTCAAGAAAAATGGTTTATCTGCTGGAAGTAATTAAAATGCAAATGTTACAGATTAAGAATTCTTATTAAATGCATCATGAACTTTACGCATGTTTATTATAACTGGTTTACTTCCGTAATGAAAAGAAAGATTATAATCTTGATTTACACTGAAATAAAAAAATACTACTTACATTTCTAACTGAAAACATAGCTTTTAAACTTTTAAAAAACATAATAAAGTTCTTTAACTATTAATTATAAACATTATTCTAGAGTATAGAAAGTGTGGATCTACGTTCTGAAAAGTAAAGGGATTGGAAAACATTGATGATCCAAAATAATCAATAGATAAACGTTTTTGATTGACAATGCATACACGACCATCTCTTTATAATTACAATAAGAGGCGATAAATTTTAAATATACACTGCTGGCCACTGTAAATGCAACACCCTGAAGGAAACATGCAAATAACATGAAATTTACAACATGCATTAGCGGACGTGAGATATGCAAATGATTAGAATTTCAGCGCAGACGCACATCACGCGCACCTGTGGCGCCACTTCAAAGCGCTATTTAAGGCTTGGAGATTTCGACGATTTCAAGTTCGGCAATTGTGTTTTTCTTGTGGTTTTTTCAAAAAAACGATCAATTATGCCTCGTTGAAAACAGCGATCATCTTTTGATCAAGTATCCGAGTTCGACAGAGGAAGGATAGTGGCCTACCGAGATTGTGGATTATCTTTCAGGGAAATCGGTAGTCGTGTTGGACGAAACCAAACAACTGTAATGCGGATATGTGATCGTTGGATGCAGGAGGGTACGACGGACCGGCGTGTTCAATCGCATCCACCTCAGCGCACCACTTCTCGTGATGACAGGCAAATTGTGCGCACCTAAGTTATGAATGTAAAAGTTGTAGTTAAAATTAGGTCCCTTAACTTTTTTGATATTTATAAGTGATAGCGATCCTCCCCACAGCGATTTCTGTTTGTTTTGTTTGATTGTCATTGTATTCTTCCCATTATATAAAAGCTTTGTCTGTTGAATTATTTACATTTTACTAGTTATAATCATCTGTTTTTTCAGTATGAGGATTTGTTGCAACTGCGCAATCTTTTATTGAAAAGTTTAAAATTACTAAACACCAGTGCAGTTTTACTGTAAAATTCGTTCGGTTGTCTATGCCTTTTTTATGTATTTCAGTTTCTTATTTTGTGATGAATCATTTACATTCTATAAGTTACTATTTATGAAGAGATAAATATACTCAAATTTAAGGTTTAAACATTATTATGAGAGAGATATCTTCCTCAAAAAATAAAATATATAATAGATCTATTCTGATACCTATATATGATTTTGCCAAAATTCTTATCATTTTTGCAGCTCATGCAAAATAGAGGAGTTCCATTTTTTGATAAACAGTTGTGAGTAAAATTTTCGTAATTGCTCAAAAAACAGTAGAGATAATATTTTGGTGATATAATTATAGCGATTGAAACCTGAAGGTGTATTAAACTCTAAAGGAGCAAGCGACGAATTGCTTTTTCTTTTTAAGAAAAAAAAGCAATTCCTTAATTTTTTTTCCGAACTATTTGAAAAGATCTTAAAAGAAAAGAATCTGTTGAGCGAGATAATTCTTTTTATGGGAGCTTTTTCCCTGTCTTGTGTCATTTTTAGCTTTTTTTTTACTTCTTTGTTTCCCATTCAAGACTAAATTCACTACTCACTAGGTGCTTACAATGACTGGTCATGCGATGTGTATAACTACAAAAAGGGGATTCCACACTCTTTTAAATTTATTCAAAGCAGACATGAGGAAGGTATTTAATACGTATTTTTAGTTACATAACGCATAAAAAGCATCGCGGTACTTACTTGTAATTTGAAAACCACACAAAATAAAAACAGTTTTCAGAATTAGCTTTTGTGTCATCACATCTGTAACAAATAAATAAAAATACTTTAAATGTTTCATATTATTCTGTGGATGGCTAGAATTAGATTCCTCTCCCAGTTTCCTGAAATATGCAAAAATTTAAACAAATGAATGCATTATAAGACCTTTTATTACGAAAAACATTCTTTATTAAATATTGTATGAACACATTCATGAAAAGATATTTAATTTTCAATTACTTTAAATATGGTATCTGAAAAATCAGCTGCATTTAGTCTGGTCTTTTCTTCCCGGTGAAATTTAAGTGTCTTGGATTTTCTTTACAAAACAATTTGTTTAACTGATTAAGGTACCCGTACACCTTTAAAACGGCATTTTCGGTCAAAATATCGTTTTTTGTTTTTTGCAATAACATTAAAGCCCAATCTTTTATCTTTCAAATTCCGTTTGAATTATGCTTCTATCTTAATTAGAAGCCGAATTACAGCAATTTAAATATTACATGTCGCAGAATTTTACAACCGGAAGTGTCATTCTGCAAACCGGAAGTAAGCCAAAATGTTTGTTTACATCGTTCTTTTTTTAGATTTAACGCTGAAATTGGGTTATACGTCAAAGGAAATACTTAAAAATAAAAATCAAGGGATTTATAAATATTTGGAAACATATCTGGCAACATAATTTTCACTCTTGTATTCCTAAACTTGGCAACAAACTTATATTTCAAAAGCGATTGTTTACATATCTGCAGATTTGCCGCGTTGTTTTTATTGGCTTTTTAAAGTTTTTAAATCTATTTAGTTTTTACTTTTCTCTGGTAAAAATGGGTAAAAGTATTGGAAGAAGTCGAAAACGCAAGTTTTACGGAAATCGTTTTACAAAAAATGTCAAAAACGATGACGTAGATGAGTGTGTACAAAGCACTGCGAGTTGTATAAAGTCTAAAGTTGATACTGTTTTAGACTCGGATAAAACTAATGGAGCGATGTCTGGAAATAGAATTTTTGATTTAGATATTCTTTCCAGTGTTTTTTCTGAACTCTGCTGCCCAATGTGCTATTCTGAGAAGCTAGTATTTAAAGAAGAAACTAGATATGGATTATGTTCTCATTTCCTTTTGAGTTGTGAAGGGTGTGAGTTTCAGAAGGGTTTTGCCTCTTCTAAAAAACATGTAAATTTCCCTGAAGTAAATACGAGACTAGTATATGGTATGCGCCAAATAGGTAAAGGATTTTCAGCTGCTTATAAATTATGTGCAACTCTGAATTTACCTAGATTGACCAAAACTGCATATACTTCTCATGAACAAAAACTGTTGAAAGTTGTTTCTGAAGTAGCAGAGGACTCTATGAAAAAGGCTGCAACTGACATAGTGAAGAAGCAGGAAAATCTTGGCAAAGAAATTGTGAAATGTGGAGTTTCAGTGGACGGAACATGGCAGCGGAGAGGCTATACTTCTTTAAACGGATGTGTTGCAGCAATTTCCATCGACAGTGGAAAAGTATTGGATCTGGAGGTCATGTCATCATACTGTCCAACATGTAAAAAGCTAGAAAAGATGGCTAAAAACCTGGAATACGAGTCATTGAAAGCTGATCATGTATGCCAGTGTAACTTTCAAGGCTCAGCGTCAAAAATGGAAATCGTTGGTGCGTCACGTATATTCTCAAGGTCTGAAAACAGACGCCAGCTTCAGTATACTGAATATTATGGTGATGGCGATTCCAAAGGATTCATAAGCGTAAAAGACACATACGGTGAAAACAGTGTCACAAAATTTGAATGTATAGGCCATATTCAAAAGCGTGTTGGGTCCCGCCTGCGAAAATTAAAATCAAAAACGAAGGGTCTGTCTGGAAAAGGGAAACTGACCGATACATTTATAGACAGACTTCAGAACTACTATGGAATTGCTATACGTAACAATACTGGTAACCTAAACGCAATGCAGCAAAATGTTATTGCTGCATTATTCCACTGTGCATCCAGTTCACGAAAACATATGCATGGGCAGTGTCCTCTGGGCAAAGACAGCTGGTGCTTCTTTCAGCGAGCACTGGCATGCGGAACATCTGTTAAAGATAAGTATGCTGGTCTACCAAAAGAGGTATTGAATGCTGTAAAGCCAGTATACTTAGATTTGTGCTCAAGAGAACTCTTGAGTAAATGTCTCCACGGTAAAACTCAAAATGCAAATGAATGCCTGAATGGCATAATATGGCAACGATTACCAAAAGAGGTATTTGTTTGTCTGAAAACAATGAAACTTGGAGCATATGATGCAGTACTGCAATTTAATGATGGATACAAAGGTTGCCTGAATGTTTTAAATAAGTTGGATATTAGTTACCCAGGATTTTTTACATTGCAAGCCTACAACCATTTAGACAACATTAGAAAAAATGATTCCATACGTCATTCTGTTCCTGCGTCAAAGAGACGCAGGAAAATTCTCAGAGCCCTTAGGAAAAAAAAAATAAGTGTTGTAGAAAGCCAAGAGGGAGAAGTTTATAAATCTGGTGGATTTTAATATGAAAATAATTATTTTTAAAGTAAGAAATGTGTTATAAAGTTATTTTTAGTGTTTTCTCAAAATGAATTTTTTCATCGTTTCTCTTAACGCAATACATCCTATTATAAAAAGTTACACATAAAATGCCTTAAAATTTTGCATACTTTATTTATATATATTTATAAAGGGAATAGTGTATGCTCATGATTGCAGATTGATTAGTTTTTTTGTTTACATTGGTATAAATTGCAAGTGACAATGAATTTTAAGTGATTTTTATGAACATCAGTACTTTAAGTGCTACAAACTTTGAGGTACACATAGTTCAATCTTGAGAGTAGACTATTCCCCACAGACAGTTATTATCTTCATTTGGTTATTTATAAAATGGTAATATATTTGTTTGTTTTTGAGTTACCATGCAATGCGGAATGAGTTACCATGCAATGCGGAATGTCAAATTTTGACCAATTTTTTCCAGTTTTTCCTCCTAAAAAAATTATTTTAAAGAAAAGTATGCTGGTCTACCAAAAAAGGTATTGAATGCTATAAAACCAGTATACTTAGATTTGTGCTCAAGAGAACTCTTTAGCAAGTGTCTCCACGGTAAAACTCAAAATGCAAACGAATGCCTGAATGGCATAATATGACAACAATTACCAAAAGAGATATTTGTTTGTTTGAAAACAATGAAACTTGGTGCGTATGATGCAGTATTGCAATTTAATGATGGATATAAAGGTTGTCTGAATGTTTTTAACAAGTTGGATATTAGTTATCCAGGATTTTTTACATTGCAAGCCTATAACCATTTAGACAACGTTAGAAAGAATGATTCAATACGTCATTCTGTTCCTGCTTCAAAGAGACGCAGGAAAATTTTCAGAGCACTTAGGTAAAAAAAAATAAGTGTTGCAGAAAGCCAAGAGGTTGAAGTTTATAAATATGGTGGATTTTAATACGAAAATAATTATTTTTAAAGTAAGAAATGTGTTATAAAGTTATTTTTAGCGTTTTCTCAAAATGAATTTTTTCATCGTTTCTCTTAACGCAATTCATCCTATTATAAAAAGTTACGCTTAAAATGCCTTAAAATTTTGCATACTTTATCTATATATATTTATAAAGGGAATAGAGTATGCTCATGATTGCAGATTGATTAGTTTTTTGTTTACATTGGTATAAATTGCAAGTGACAATGAATTTTAAGTGATTTTTATGAACATCAGTACTTTAAGTGCTATAAACTTTGAGGTATACATAGTTCA
This sequence comes from Dolomedes plantarius, assembly GCA_907164885.2. NCBI lineage: Eukaryota > Metazoa > Arthropoda > Arachnida > Araneae > Dolomedidae > Dolomedes > Dolomedes plantarius. The sequence goes on from OU015494.1 coordinate 207,924,192, forward strand.
ATCTTGTGAATAGACTATTCCCCACAGACAGTTATTATCTTCATTTTGCAATTTACAAAATTGTAATATATTTGTTTGTTTTTGAGTTACCATGCAATGCGGATTGTCAAATTTTAACCAATTTTTTCCAGTTTCTCCCCCTAAAAAAATTATTTTAATGTAACAGCTAAATTTTATATATATTTTTTCAAGTTTTAACTTAAATGTCATCATAAAAAATAGATAAAAAGACAAAATTCAAAAAATTTCAAAAAATCACCCCCGAAGGTGTACGGATACCTTAAATATATGATGCACATTTATATAATCTGCAACACTTGATGATCTGTAAACTAAGATCCTAACATCTTAGAGTGCGGAACACACCAAAGTTAACTTTAAATACACTGAAGTGCCACTGAATTAGGGATACCTACCTAGTAACGAGTTGGGCCTCCTCTGGCCTTGATAACGGCTGCCACACGACGAGGCATAGATTCAACAAGTTTCTGGAAACGTTCCACGGGAATGGCTTGCAAATATTGGCTAAAGCTGTCCATAATTCAGTAAGGTTCTTTGGTGCTGTGTGATGGCCTTTCACGCCTTGTTCTAAAACATCCCAAAGATGCTCAATAGGATTTAAGTCTGGGCTTCTAGGTGGCCAATTCATGACAGAGAAGTCAGAGGAATGCTCATCCAACCGGGACTTGTGGGAGGTACAGTTGTCTTGCTGGAAAACTCCATTACCGTGCGGATAACAGAACAGCATAAACGGATGGAGGTGATCACCCAGCAACTCTACGTACCGAATTGCATTGAGGGAGGTTGGTACACGCACCAAAGATCCCAAACTGTGCCACGAAAAAACACCTCAGACCATGATTGAGCCACCATGCCCTTGTACAGTTCCAGCCAGGCATGCAAGATCCATGGCTTCATGAGCCTGACGCCATATTCTCAGCCTCCCGTCGGCGTTAAGTAGTCGGAATCGAGACTCATCACTCCATGCTACTCGTTTCCAGTCCTCTACACTCCAGTCTCTGTGCTCTCTTGCCCAGGCAAGACGTGCAGCCCGATGGCGAGTATAGAGCAATGGTACTCTCGTAGGTCGACGGATCCCGAAACCCATACGGTGAAGCGAGCGTTGCACAGTCCGTTTACTGACTGTACGACTGGCACCGTCATTAAACTGGGTGGTAATTTGAGCTAATGTTTGGCTTCGCTGGTTACGTACAATACGCCTGAGCTGTCTCTCACCACGCACTGTCAAGGCTAATTGTCCTTTGCAGTTTGCCCGATCGCTAGTTTTTTTCCATCATCCATGTATTTTTGGTATACTCTTGACACTGTCGACCTTGAAAATCCTAGCTGTCTGACGATTTCGGAAATTGAATGGCCCATGCGTCGCGCACCTACGATTTGTCCGCGATCGAAGGCATCTACATCAGGCAGTTTACCCATACTGGCAATTCCAACAACTAATTCAGAACAACCACAGTACGCGCTATATATGCAGTTACCACAGCGCCCTCAATTGCGCATACATGAGGCTCAGCGCTACACAATTTGCATAGGCTTTGCTATCCCTAATTCAGTGGCACTTCAGTGTAGGACTATATATTATTTTTCATTTTACGTTTCTGTAACTACCAGAAAATAATTGTTTTTCATATACACTTCTTGTGAAGTGAAATAATTTTAAAATATCTTACTTCCAACATAAAAATTGCATTTTTTTAGTTACTGACAGTAATTTCAACTATAGAACTTCAAGAATCCCATCTATCTTAAGCATGATAAGTTGTAGTGTTTTTCTTTGAAATACAGTTTAGATTAAGTTACCTTTTTTTCTCCCTTTAGAATCTATCAGAGAATTCTTGCAACGAATAAATGACCTTCAACTTTGTCTTGCACGGTTGATTTCTTGGAGCAACTAAGGATGTAGAATACAGTAAAATCTTGATAAGGGGAATACCGGTCGTAAAATTACTTCTTTAGAACGCCGAAATAATTCAGTAATTGGTAGAGTAACGTCCGTCAAGAAAAAATGTCTCATCAGAGTCCATACTTAGGCTTTGGGTTTAGTTTAGGATTTCAATCCACTGATTTCCTTATATTAAATATTATTACTTATGCTGCCATAAAAACCATTTCTGTCAAGGGGGTTAGTGTCTCACCTCGTTTTACCCTTCACGAAGACAACACTTTAAGTTTTATATCACTTAGCCATTTTCATCCCATTTGTTGGAGGACCCTCACCCTTCACAAGGCCTAATGTTCCTTGGGTTCGACTCTTTCTATTGATTGGAATGCAGTACGTGACTGACGCATGATGATAAAATAATATATATAATATATATATATCAAAGAAAGATAGTTTTTAAACAAAACACTTTTCAAACTTTTACACAAATTAGTACTCACAGAAAGAGAAAATATTAGGTATTTCCAACATCGGTATCTCCACTTGTGCTATCACCAATCTCCCGTTCTCGATAGAATCCGTCCCGCAATGCTGTCTATCGGCAGATGCATAATATGGTGATTCCACCTTCTTAAAGAGACTGTCCATCGATTTAATTTTGGGCTATTGGGAATAGTCGCATTCAGATATTTTAATGGATTGGGATCAGTTGTAATTTCTATCTGGGCCCCATATATCCATTTGTCAAAGTTGTTCTATCCGAAATGCACTGCCAAGGCTCCTTTCTCTATACTGGCCCAATTTCGTGTCATTTCTGACAATTTCTGGCTGGAAAAAGCAATGGGTCTGTTTTTGCCCTCTGAGTCCATTTGGGTCAAACAGGCTCCGACGGTAACATTCGACGCGTCGTAATGTATTTGGAGGGGAATATCCATATAAGGGGCAGCTAAAGCTGTGGCTTCACATGAAATATTTTTTAATTTGACGAACATGGTTTGCTCCGCCATTCCCCATGGAACAATAATCGGTGACCCCTTCTTGGTCAAATCTGTCAGCGGAGCTGATATTTCTGTATAATTTGGAATATAATTCAGATAGAAACCCATGAAACCCAAGACCTACCTGACTTCCTTTTTATTAGTTGTTTTCACTAATTTCTTTATAGCCACTATTTTTTCTTCGTTAGGAGTATGTTTACCACCCCTACTTCATGATCCAGGTATTCAATTTTCCTCACCGTGAAGGTACATTTGTCTAGGAGGATAGAGAATGGCCTTTCTTCAAGTCTTTCAAGTCTGCAAATAAGTGCCCTAAGGGATCTTCGAAGGTCTCGGAGAAAACTACCACATCGTCCATATAGGCTTGAGCGTAATCCCCATGATTTTTAAGAGCACGATTCATTTATCTTTGAAACGTACCGGAAGCTACTGACAGACCAAATGGTATCGTTTTCCATTGGAATACCTCTTTGTGGGTTTTAAACGCGGTTAACGATTTACTCATCTCATCCAAAGGGATCTGCCAGTAACCTTAGAATAAATGCAGTCCCAGGTCGCTCATTTGTTTCGTAAAGCAATCTCCTTTATTAATAGTAGGAACTGTTTCTACTATTCCAAACTCTTCCTCACCCTCAAAAATGAATTTGACTGCACTCGAATTCGCTATATAATGCCTAATTTTATTTTGGTGTACGTGCCTCTTCGTAACATCCGGACATTGAACTAAAAATGAATCGGAATTTCTTTGTTCTATAATACTCCCTGATCCAAACCAAGTAGCGTACAGTTTATTCGTCGAGTCCGGTATTAATACCACTACTTGATCCCCTGGCTTAAACACTTTGTTAGATGATCTTAAATTGTTATAATGTGCAGCCCTCTCTTGCTGGATTTCGGCCGTGAGATTGGCTTGTCCGGCAGCCCTTTCAAATCCCTCCTTTAAATTTTGCAAATACATAGGGATCGGATCGAAGGGAGATCCAACCGTAGATTATCATGTTTGCCGGCCCAAGTGTTCTTCAAAATCGATAACCGGACATGGGGTCTTCCGTGATACATAAGCTGAAATGAGGCAAAGCGCTTTGTCGTGTTGGGAATTTCCCCATATGCCCACAGTGCATAAGTCAACTGTAAATGCCAACCCCTGCCCTGCTCCCGAATTACATGGTTTAAACTCCATTTCAACGTCTGATTAAAACGTTCCACTAATTCATTAGACTGTGGGTATCCGGGCACTGAAAATCTTGGAGAAGATCCAATTCTCCTCTGAAATTCTTTCATTTCTGACTTGAAATGGGCCTCATTATCTGAGGCAGTTACACTTGTTATCCTGATTCGCGAAAATATATTTGACAATGTCTCACAAGTTTCTTTAGCGGTGAGGCTCGTTAAAGTTACAACTTCCGCCCACTTAGTATGCTGGTCTACCATGTATAAAATATATTTATGACCCTTCGAGCTGATAGGTTCTATAGACCCGATGATATCTAGTTCCCCAGTTGGAATGACAACTCGGGTCTAGTTATCGGTGTAATTAGCGCCCTGTCCGATGTTCTCATGGGTCGTGTCAACTGACACTCCCTACACGAGGCACACAATTTCTTCACCTCCGACTTCATCACTTCCCAAAAGAAAGAGTATCTAATGTGTTGTAGGTCTTTTTTATCCCCATATGACCACCAAACACAGAACAATAAGATAACCTGAAAATCTCTTCCCTTCGGTGTTGGGGTACAAGCTGTGTGACATTTTCACCCAAAATCTTATCCCCGTGAAAAAGCTACCCATCAGCCACATAATAGTTCCCTTTTCTGGCCAATTCCTTCTTCCACCCTTCCTTCAATAAATCACAACTTTATTGTTCCCTCCGGAAATGGTTAGACACCAACTTCTCCCAATATCCACCAGTTATGAGATCCCCTAGTTTACCTTCCGTTTCCGGTTCCTGCTCATTAATCCTGGTGCAGTTTGAAACCTGAATGACTTTCTCGCCAACCGGCTCTAGCCATTCGCTTTTGGCTACAGAGAATGGGGATTCACCTGTCTCTTTTGTTCTTCCCTTGGGATGCGGAGAAACGTTTTCGATACGGGTTCTCGATAACATCTCAAATATTTCTGGAGCAGTAAGACCTCATATACTAACGTTTTTGCAACAGCACATAAAACCTCCGGCCGTTCGTTCACGCCGATATCCAAGACGCCTAAAGGAACATTCTCCAACGGGCATTGAATCGCGGGCCCAAAAATTATTTTCTAAAATATAGTGGGTTTTCCCTATGTTTTAATTTTTGGTTCAACACTTTCCCGTACTACAGTTATTTCCGTCCCGGAATCAATTAGTGCGTTAGCTATTCACCCGTTCACGTTGATGGAAACCCTTTTTAACTTGCACATTGTTATTTTACTGAATTTCCGGGATTTACTGAATTTACCGAATTTCGGTGCACTGAATGAACTCGCCCTACCAACTAGTGTATCCTTCCCCAATATCTCCCGTTCTTCTGATTTTTTCAGTTTTTCCATCTCATGGTCTTCTTCTGTAGGCGACCTATTTACACTCGCCTTTTCCCCTTCTCCCTATGCTATATTTTTTTTCTGTTTTACAAATTTCAGACAATTTCTCTTAAAATGAGCAGACGACCCACAACCATAGCACTCCATCTTTTTCGGTGTTGCACTTTACTTTTCATTTCCTCCTGACGAAGAACCATTTCCCTGGATCATATTTAGTTTAAACCCATTGGTATTCCGGTCTCTACCCCTAAAATCCGGAAATTTTGTGTCGTTACCCTCCTTCGCGCTTTTCCTTTAGGCGAAGAAAATATATCGCACTCTTTTGCCAACTTCTTTGGTTTAAACCAAATATCTCTTTGTCTAATCCTGAGATGGATTGATGTTTCTTTGCTTAACGTCTGAAACATTCTATCAGCTACCACTGACTGATTTAAACCTTCGAAGTCACTTACTGCTCTTAATTTAACTTAGTGTTGCTACATAGACATTAACCTGGTTGCGAACTGACCGAAAGTTTCGTCGGTACCCATTTTAACTTTCCTAAAATTATCTAGGCACGTCTAAGGAGACGTATCGTATTCTATCAGCACTATCTTTTTCACCTCCTTGTAATGATTGTACTCATCCTCGTTTAAATATATTAATAAATCTGCTGCTTTATCCCCCAAAATGTAAATTAAAATTTTGGCCTTCTGTTCCTCTATATTCTCACTATCGAATGTCCTTTCTAGACTCGTGAAAAAATAACTCCACCCTTCGGATTTATTTGGTACTTTCACGGTCAATAATTTCATGGTTTTTATAATTTCATCTATTGATCTACTTTCAATAGGTATGTGATTCATATTTAAACTGCCTCGATTTTGTAGTTTTAATTTTTCGATTTCGATGCTTTCATCTTTTTCCACCTGCAGTTTTAATCTATTGTATTCCCCTTTTTGTCTTTCCTCCCTCTCAGTAACTATCCCACTCAACATATCTTTTATGAGGTTTTCCTCATAATTTCCATTTTTAAGAATAAGTTTCCTTAAATCGAATATCCTATATTCTTCTATCCTATATTCTTCTTCGATTCCTAATTCTTGTTCTTGCGTTATCAAGTTTACTTTCTTGATTTTGCCATGTTAGGAAATACCAATTAAGAAATAAAACAAGAATAAAACTAATACACTGGAAGAAATATTAACTAAAACACAAATCAGTCTTTTCTCTCAGTAAATTACACCGAATGATAATATATTTCGTATACACCATAAACCTTTTTAGAATCCCAACAGATATCAGAGGCAAACATTACTTACCTTAGAAAACATCTCTGGATTGCACAGATTTCTTAGAGCTAGATTCAAAGAAGGTACGGCCTCCTAGGTGATCATCTCCTACCATTTTATTTATAGAAGACATTGCTGATGAGAGAACACTGACTGAAGAAGTAGCAGTTGTGTCGTGTACCGTTGTTCTAGTAGCTGTGGAATAGCCCCCCAGTCTCTTTCTAAAACTGAGATCCTCGTCCACGTGACTCAGCATTCCATACCAGCGCTGCCACACTGTTGAAGGACCTTTCTGAGGCCTAATGGTCCTTGAGTTCGACACTTTGTTGATTGGAATGCAGTACGCGAGTGACGAATGAAGATACTACGCTTTTAGTCCCAATATTACTTATTTGGTATACACTCCTACTGGGACACACTACAAATTACTAATATACATAGCTTATGTAATACACACACGCATCATTAGAAATCACACGTAAGCGACATCCCGCATGGCTAGACCGCCTCAATGCACGTGTGTCTCCCTTGGTACCAGAAGAACGTCTCTTGTTTATTTTCAGTAACTTCCGCTCCTTCCACCGCCTGTCTAGCAGGTTTATTCAATTTCCCGCGCCCGACCATCCCCCAAGAAGGAAGTTCTGGTCAGGTAGTCATCGGGGAAGAATAGAGGAGTGAGTTCCATTCTTGACACCATTGTTGTGGGAAAGATTGTTGTGGGAGATAAAAATAGTTTTGGTTTATACACATTTTTTTGTTTCATTATACTACAGTAAGCGTGAAATATATTGTTACCCATCTGATAACCTGAAAATTTGAAATAATTAACATTTAATACATACTGCATGAAATGTTGCCTCTTTATTGCTTTTGTGACAATCAACTGGCAGATATTATGAATTCATTTTTAAATACTCAAAAATATGGATAATGTTTCCACACCTATTAAACATAAATGTGACATAGTGGAAAGTAAATGATTATAATAGCGGAAAGTAATTTTGGGTAACCCTAAGCTTTTAAAATATAAAGGTTAGCTAAAGAACGAAGTTTCTATCCTTTCCCAACAACTTCTTCTATATCTTATATAGAACATAAATATTTTGTTACAAATTCCTGATTATACAACACTAAGGGCCTGTTCACATAGGAGTCCGTTGCGTTGCGTTAAGGGAAAGATGACGTTGAGACGAAAATAAACCAATCATAGGCGTTAAAAAGTTTAGCAATGAAATTTTTAACGCCTATGATTGGTTTATTTTCATCTCAACGTCATCTTTCCCTTAACGCTACGCAACGGACTCCTATGTGAACAGACCCTTATTCATTAAAAAAGAAGTTAACCTGCCTGCTTTAATTTACCTATAGATATGCGGAAAAGATTAAATATATTTTGATTTAGCTTTAAAAACGTTAAACAGCTGACAGAAAATATTTCAACTTATTATTGGTCATTCCCCGTATACAACTTTTCTTTACTACAAAAAAAACAGGTTATTAAAGGAAGGTTTATATTGCTAGAGTAATTCCTTTGTAGACCTTCTGTATTTTCTGCACAGACACAGAGTAAAAAGTCTTCTTTGAGTTGATTTGATTTGATTTTGAATAACAAAATCCACGCGTAGGCGTTCCAATCCGAGAGATTTTCATTTTCAATACTACAGAATATACTAAGCAAGTGAAAGGAAAATTCTCTTGATGCAAGAATGAAAACACTGTGTGTACAGAAGATATACATTTAATTTATTGCTTTCAGTGCTTCTGCAGAACAGTCTATTGAAAGTAATGGAATGTGTTATTATACTGCTGACATATGAGGAGGTGAAAGGCAAACTGGTGTAAGTCAAATTAGAGTCATTTTGAGAAACAAAGCGTTTTACTGCAAACACTACAAAAATTTTCCATCTTTTTATCTTACCAAATATGTTTTAGTCTTAGCAATAGATAATTGTTGTATGTTCTCAGAAGTTTTGAATTGTTAGAAAAATGGGAGGAGGGGTTCTTTGGGGGGGGGGGGGGGGGATTGTTTGACTTACACCACTTTACCTATAAGTTAATTTCTCTTTCTGGTGATGTGGAAAAAGACAATGATTGTTTTAAAAAAGAGAAAACATTAATTAACATAAAATTTTATTTATAGATATAAATACAGGTTTAAACCCCCAATAGTAATTGAATTTTTATTTAAATTTCTTCGACATCGTCATTCGGTCTTGACGGTCCAACTTCAAAATGTTCGTAGACATTAGTGGTCACAAGCATGTTAAAAAACCAGTGGTGAATAGGTGGAATGTATGGAAGTAAATCGCACATATCCTGTTTCTTCATCACTGTAACTGGTCTTGGCCCTTTGTAAAGCAAGTCCTGAACCATATTCTTCAGCTCAGATGGTCTTCCGATTCTTACTTTTTTCTGATAATGGCATGTCTTCATTTAAAGTCTCCTTGCATTGGAAAGAGAAGGGATCACTTTTCACACATCGAATCCACTGCATTTTAAGTCAAGAAACTTGATGATTTTGGGTATTCATTTTCCTTTTAGTTACGGATTTAGCAAGATTAGATGAACTTTTGAAGTCCTCGCGAGTCATGTATTTTTCGTAATTCACTCATTTGTAAGTTCATCCTGATGAAATCGTAACTAGAATAAATCTTGTCCTGAATGCGAGCCCGTGTTTCCATTTGTATAATATAATTTTATGAACACGGTTTATACCTTACGTGTTACTATGTACGTAATGTTAAAAATGCATTTTATCGTTCTGAATCTCGCGATTTATTGTAAGATGTCTCATTCAGCCAGCGTAATAGATAGTAAAATGACCTATTTACAACTATTCTGTCAAATAATCCAGTGATTCTGAAATCAACAGTTTAAGGTATGTTACGCGAAATTGAAAAACGGATAGGCTTGAGAATCAGCCTTAGAGCAGAAACATCTAGAATTACTTCCAAACAAATCAAAAGGAACACTGTAGAATAGTGAGAACAAAGCGTAATTACTTATCACACATGCCCCTCACATTCTATGATCGGGATCTCAGGACAATTTGGTAAGGAAGACCTTCCATGGTCTATGTTACTTCGGTCGTGCAACTAATATCAATCTCCTGGTGACCGTTAGTGTCGAGAGCTGGATCCTCACTGGCTTGGAGTAGATTATGTGGGTGGCCGCATTAAAGCCAAAGTGAATAAAGATTTGAATTGATTTACGAAAAATTCGTGGTGAGTGTACGAATACCGTGATAATTAAGGACCGCCAGGGTGACAATCATAAGAAACAGGTTTACATTCGTCAGAAGTTATAGAAAAACACTTAGACATTATGTATGTATTCATTCTAAAATAGAACAAGAACAATCAGTTAAGGAAAAACACCGTAACTAGAAAAGTTAATGTCGAATTGTTACAAAAATTTAATGAAAATTAAAATACTTTATTCCTTTAAATAATGATAAGAATTTTTTAAATTAAATTCGAATTCTTCCTTTCATTAAAATTTACTCCCTGGTCGACTTTCATGTGATGTGTCTATACAAATTAAGTACGAGTTCAAACATGATGCATTAGGATGGTCCAAAAAAATTAACTTTCGAAATATATTGCTCCAGAAGGTTTATTTTATTATTTTACATGTAAATAACGCGCACAACTTTTTTTCTCCAAAATAGTAATATTTACAGGTCGCTCAAGCTCAAACTTTAAAAGTTCAGATTAACAAAGATTTCTTGGAAGTAGTGGGAAAGATCTTTTGGTGGTTTGCTACTAGACGAAGCAGGAATTGTTTTGTTCTTCGTCTTTTGTAAGGGTTTCATTATATTTTTATATTAGGGTTATAGCTCTTTTAGCATTGTCATTTACAACTTTCATTTTTAAGCACCTTTCTCGAAAGTCACAAAAGCAAGGATCACTTTCCCACTGAGATGGTGATTTTCTATGAAAGCTTGTGATTTAATTTTACCTCCGTTAACCATGGCATCAAATAATTGTTTTGTCTTTTCAGTCACAAGTTCTTCGATCTTTACATTTTGCTCTTCATTTTTAGTTCCTGTCGATAATCATGGGTAGGTTTTAATGGACGATCAAGATTTTGTATCATTTTCATTATTGTGTTTGACTCTGTTATCAAAAAAAACTAATGCTACTAAGTGCTCAGATAAATACCATAGGTGTCTGTAAAATGACGATTATGCTATATTTGCTACAGATAGATTTGGATATTTCTTCAGGTCATTTAAAAACTGAATATCATTGTAACGAGCCTTAATAGCATGCGATGCTTCATTCCAATATTTTATATATATTAGGCTCACAAAAAGGCACAATTCTGTAATTTTACCAGATTCTTCAGATGACAGCTTAAATTGTTCTTGAAAAAGGAATATCGAGCATGATGTGTGGGTACAGGAGCGCGAAACGACTGATTATTATTATCTCCTCCAAGAAAAATTAATGATAATTGCTTAGTCACCCCTTATAGCTGGAGATTTAAGTGCTTTTGGTAGAAATGTTAACATATATTCTCTCAGTTTAGTAGTTTACATTGTCAAATAGTTCCTTATTTACTGGATTATAAGCAGATTTATCTATTTCTGGCGATACATTATTAAAGCGCTTATATATTACAGTTTCTAGACCTTCAGATGGGCCCAATATAACAGGCCCAATAAAACACACTGGATAGTACAATCTCCATTATATGGTGACGACATGCAACCCAAATAAGATCATCTCTAAACATTTTTGAATTCTGATGCATGCACCTTTGTGTAAACCAGTATTAGCGGCTGTGGTATCAAACACCAGTCCTTTCATTTGAGGTATAATATTCCATTTCTGAATTGTCTCAATACATGCTTTTGCTTGTAATTCTCCAGTTGCTCTTTCAATCTTCGGAATTCCAAGGAGCTTCTCTTGACCATTTCCTGAAACAATAACGGCAACTAGATCAACATTTGTTTATGATCCATTAATATCTGGTAACATCTTACCATCCTAGTGTAATAATAGCAGTTAATCTAGAGAAATTATTTTATGTTTCTGCAGCTTGTTGCCTCACTTTTCTTCTATGTCTCCTTATTGAGCTTCGAGAAAGGGTTTTTGGAGAAATATCGTTCCCAAGTGTTAGACTTATTAAAAAATGTAAATAATGTTTTTGTTCAAAATTATATGCTCCTTTCAAAGTCAACTATCTTTGTTCGTGTTTGACTTATAAAAAAATGTAAATAATGCTTTTGTTCTCAATTTAATGCTCTTCATTTTTTGTATTCACATTTTTTACATAAAATCAATATTTCTCAAGTTACTTGCAAAAAAACAAAAAAGTGTACAGATTTTCCAACATGGCGGCGAAGGCTCAAGTCTGATCGGTGGGGACTTTTAGTATGTTCAACAGTAAGTCCAAACAAACATCTCCACGAATTTTCAAAACTTTCATATTTTTTTTAGCCATAAAATCTATTTTGACTGGGCTATACGCCTTCAAACCACATTTGAAGGTGTACCAATGCGAATGCAGCGTCATCTGATAGACGTATTTAAAATTAATTATGTAATTTTTTTCGGGTTATATCCTGCATGCTTATACTTATTGCGCTACCATTTGTTAAACATTCCCTGTAATAAGTTTTCTTTCATGTTTACTAACTTTTGAAGCCTCTGGTATGTATCAAAATACAGTTTAAAAGCCTAAAATAAAAATTTGTGAGTGTTTTGAAATTCGTACAAGAATTTTGCTTTTGTCCGTTGATAATAATGTTTTGAAGTTTAATTTTGAACAGTGTTTTGAAGTTTAATTAAAGCCCTTCTCTTTGAAAAATTATTTAAGAGCATTATCTGAGAAGTTTATTGTATTTACTTTAATTCTCATATTATATACTTATTAGCATGTAGCATTCGTTCTTTAAGATAAATCCTGCATATTACTTTAAACAACTGATTTTTTTTTCAGTTTTTAAAGTTTCCATCAATTTTTAAGCCGGTTAAGTACAAAACACATTTTTACTAGAGAAATATTTCAACTGAAAAATATACATTTGGATCAAATAAAAATAGACATACCATGTTTTTGTTATTAATTAAAATATATCTGATCAGATTCATGGAAACTAGAAATGAGAGCAATAATTTTCTAAATTATATTTCGCTTTATTTTTCACGAAATATATTGATTATATTGAGAAAATCAGAAATTTAGCTAACAGAGGCCCAATAGTTTATTGCAAAATATACATGTGTTTTAGACTCTTCTGTCTTAAAATATCATGTTGAGCCGTATCATGGATCTATGATGACAAATACCATTTTGAAAACGTCCGTAAGGACTTATTTTGACATCCTGTTAAACGGTAGTCAACGTTACGAAAAGAATTTTCGATTGCTTTTAATTTCAAGATCATGAAGCATAGTAAATTTCATTTCAAAAGAGAGATTCTACTCTAAGTTAGAATATGTCATAATTGTAATACATTTCTTATATAAAGGCTTTTGGCTTTCATTATTATTTGATTCGATTTCGAAAACAGCTTAATTTTCTCAGAAGCATAACAATTATTACAATAGTATCTTAAGTTTGTACGCATTATTTTATACTTTATTCAAAATCTCGTTTATCCCATGTGAATGATTAATTTTTTTTCCAGGCAATCGTATTATGTCTATTTTAATTTGTGGATATGAACACAGTTGAATTATTAAACTGAGTCTCATGAACGTTATGAAGTACAGGTTTAACAGTTAAATACGTTGGTTGATATCCAATGGGAGAATACGCCGATTACTTTGATTTTTTTTTAACTTTATTGTAAAATCCATCACACTTGTACACTTGTAGATAATTCCCATGAATAAAAGTTAGTAACAATGTTATTCGACTAACCTGTAAGAAAGTGGGCAATATTTATAATAAAAATTATCTTTCCCCAATTTTTTGGGGAAAGGCGTAGTTTCTATTTTTAGGTCCAACATCTTGGATTTTGCTGTTTCATGGATCCTTTTAGTGATGTGTGGTAAACTGAGAGCCTTACATGTACCATCTACTACTCAAAAGATAGACTGGAACCTACATATTAATAATGATTTCGAATGGCTACAAACACTGATGTTGACCGCCGGAGTCAAGCCTGCATTTCTAGTACCACATGTCAGCGCACTTGACATTCGACCACCGTCCGCTCTTTTAATACAAACTTTAATTATTGCATTCTGACAACCCGATAGGGAGCGAACGTGTTCGAAAACCAGGAAATTTAGGACACTAACACTAGAAATACGGGAATTTTTTCTTGCTAAAAAGACTGATTGCCGTCATTTTTACGGTTTAAAATAAAAGGAATATAAAATATTTAATTTTTTAAATATCTAAATATTTAAAATTTGAACTATTTCATACCAATATATGATAAATTAGTATATATTTAGATATATTTTTATGCAGATATGCCGAGTTGACAATTTGGTTTGGTTTATCCGTAAAAATATATGCAGGGTTTGTGCAGTCCTTATTTTTCAACATCAATATTTCCGAAGAGAAGTCTACGGAAGTTATTTGCAAATGGGGTAAGAGACGAAATGTAACTAACTTTCCGGTATTATTTTAAAGATTTTTGTCTGTTTTCTATATTTCTGTCAAATTGACGGCTTTCAGTCTTAGTAAATATACAACATATTTTCTCCCCCTCTTTACTATCGAACATAATTTTGTAAATGTGTGTGCATATTTCACGTAAAATTAGAAAAAGTCATCAAATTTCAGAAGCCTGAGGACATAAACAGACATAGCACTCAATAGTATGTCCAAAACCGTCAAAATGACTACAGACGTCTGTCTAGTGTAAAAAAAAATTGAGAAAAGGTATTGACAAGCAAAATTTTCATGAAGAAAACCTGACCACTTAGTTATTAACTTTTATTGAAATTAGCTGATAATGATCAAGACTCAGCCTTTCAGTAGAAGAGAATGAGAGTTATCAAACTAAATTTGATATTGGCGCTAAATTCTCATAACTCGAAGGCGTGGGTTCTAGGTTAATAACCTGAGTATGGATATTCTTTTCAACGATTGTAATAACCCACATTTAAACAATTTTATGTCTATAGCTTTGTTCAGTGATTTAAAGTAATTTTCAGATGTTTAAGCATTTTTATATATATTTAAAAAAATTTTAAAACTTAAAAAATGTTTCCGAAATTATAGTAAATAGAAATGTGCTGAAATTTTGTATATATATATATATATATATATATATATATATATATATATATATATATATATATATATATATATATATATATATATATATATATATATATATATATATATATATATATATATATATATATTTTAACATTTAACACTCTCTTTTAAGTTACTATTGACAAAGATTAGTGATTTATTCTATCAATTTTTTGTGTCTCACATTTACTAAAAATCTCCTTTCCAAATATTTTGGAGAGATAAATATTTAGTTTTTTGCAGAGGCAAAAGGATCAGCCCAGAAATGTTAGTGAACATATTTTCCGTCTATGATCTTCTTTTATATCGTTATTAGCTGAAAACCCGCACTTCACTACGGAGTACATTCAAATTAAATACAATGGTCAATGTAAGCAAATAATTCCAAAAAAATAAATATGTATATTTATAATAAATACGACGAATAATGTATACAACTGATATCAAAACCGGCGATGCAACAGGCCGGTGAACTGGAAAAATCTTAAATGTATGCGTAGAAAGTGGCTGATTGGCGTAGGGATGAAGTCCAGGCGAGAAAACTTAATACTCCGCATAGCGGGTTACACAGTTTTTTATTAAGTAATATTCTACTGGCTCAAGTACACTATTTAAGTTCCAGTTATAATAGCTATAGGACGTTGTGCTATTACATACAAAGGTGATCCTGTCCCGTATTAATAAAGGTTTTCATGATGTTCCTTAGTGTTTCCATTATTTTGATAACCACCTGCATATATATATATATATATATATATATATATATATATATATATATATATATATATACATACATACATACATACATAGATATATATATATATATATATATATATATATATATATATATATATATATACATACATACATACATATATATATATATATATATATATATATATATATATATATTATATATATATATATATATATATATATATTATATATATATATATATATATATAAATATATATGTATATATATATATATATATATATATATATATATATATATATATATATATATATATATATATATATATATATACATATATATATATATACATATATATATATATATACATACATAGATATATATATATATATATATATATATATATATATATATATATATATATATATACATATATATATATATATATATACATATATAGATATATATATATATATATATATATATATATATATATATATATATATATATATACATACATAGATATATATATATATACATATATATATATATATATACATACATAGATATATATATATATATATATATATATATATATATATATATATACATATATATATACATATATATATATATATATACATAGATATATATATATATATATATATATATATATATATATATATATATATATATATATATATATATATATATATATATATATATATCGTCCTGGGGCCGTCGGAACAGCACATAGCAATATAAAACCCGCAGTGCAAAAATAGCATGCTTGTCGGACCAGAGCGAAACACAGAAGACCCGCGAAAACCCTAGTGCTATGCCCTTGAGAACAGGCGGGCTGAACTTAAATTGGTTTAAACGTGACACCTAACCCAAGCATGTCATATGGGGTGATCGTTCGTCATGATTCTAGAACACCCGCTTTTATATAAGATGTAGGCGCGTGGCTTGCTTAAGGGGAAACTAATAGATTACTTTGGTTACTCCTAGGTCAAAGTTAAATGAGGGATAATGTTCTGTTACAATAAGACAAAGGTTAGTGCAGGGAAACGTTATTGATTCATATATATTTATAAAAAGATCGTAAGGGATATTTTTAAAGACAAAATAATGTAGAAGAAAATATTAAAATTAAATCTAATAGAACATACTAAAGAATATATTACTGTTAATATAGTACAGTTTGAGGAACAAATCTTTTACTGTATTTTAAATAATTTTTGGATAATGTCCAATCGTCTTCTGCATTAGCAAAAAAAAAATTTTTTGTGTCTATTTCGTTGTTATCACGTGACGATAAATTTATTTAAAGTGTGGCAACGAAATTGTGTATTTAGGGTTTTTTTTTTAACTTTAAATATATTATTGCTAATTATTAAATTAATTAATGAAGGGTTGGAATAAATCTTACTAATTAAGGTGGGTTTCAGTTAAATTTAAATACAACATTTGCCATTTGGCCGTTAGTGGTTAGTACATTTTGAGTTAGATGGTAAAGTTGCGTTGTGTTTAGCAATAACCCATAAACATATAATAATTATAATTTACCCTAGGTTCATTACTGTCTGCATCACTGTGGTGATTAATGAGCCAAAAGAAAAATGAAATTAAATCTAATAAATTTACTTAACCTTGGAGAACACCTAGAAATAAAATTATCTCACCTAAAAGAAAAAGCTTCATATCTGCTGAAATAAAAATAAAACCTAAAGCTGAAAGTCAGAAAATTTACTAAAAAGGCAAGGACCGACATGACACCACTTTACAAACTAACATAACAAATTTATTCCTTCCGATTTCATTCACAATATTACACAAATACCTTAACAAAAAAATGTTATAACACTTGAGGATTCCATATCTCCTCCCGATAAACTTATAAATATCACAAAAATCTTGCTTGCTTACAGTACAATTTATTATTAGTTTAACAGTTATTATCATAGTGGCTGGAGAGAAAAAAACCTTCTAAATGAAAAAGTGATGGGAAAAAACAAAAGAAAAAACTATAGAAAAATTCAGTAAACAAAAAAAGGAAATTAAAATCATATTACCCAATTAAAATGCTGCAGCACAAAAAAAAACTATTATTTTATAAAATTATGAGGGGAAACCCAGGCCAGCGCCATTTCTATAGCGTGCTGGCCGCCAAAAATCAAGACATCGCTCTCCATCGTGGGTTGCGGGTCAGCTCCCACTCTCTTGGCAGGCCTCTTGGCTGGCCTCTCCCCTCTCTGTCTAAAAATCTCCATTGGACGACCATCTCACCCCTTTGTATGGCTACTCGTGGGCGAAAATGAGTGCGTCTTCGCTCCTTGATTTTAACAGGGAAATTCGGACCAACAGAATTTGAGGGGCTTGAATTATAATTTGATAGGCAGTATAGTATTTTATTTTCAAACTTTGATCTTGCATCAAATCAGGATTTATTTTTTTTTTCTAAACTCTGGGACTAACTCGGCGTTTGGCGATCTCAGGCGTATTCATGCGCCTACCCCTCATCAAAACGGTCGTTTCGCTTATCTCTTGGCCAGCTGCAAAAAGGGGTTGTTTCTTGAAATGGATACTTCAGTTAATCCCTTTATCCGGTGTAGTCCTGGGTATGTGCTGTGAAAATACTGTGAAAATGGAGGAGATCTCGTTACATTGCCTACCAGCCCAGCTTACACAAGGGTTTGGGTTCATAATACAAAATTTACTATTAATTGAAAAAACAAAAATAAAACACTCTAAAATTAATAATTAACTATGTTGAATATATACCAGCCACCAAAAAAACAATAAAAAAAAACAATATACCAGCGTACCAGCCACCTCACAATTATTTCAAAATAAGGCTTATTAATTTATCAATATTAACAATAAGGTATAACCCGTGATGATCTATTTCAAACTTAATTCTTCTCAATGTCAAAACATTTAGAGAAACTTGCGCACACTTCTCCAAATGAGATGACATTAATCAAATCAATTAATATTTGATCACCACGAGTTTAAACCCTCAGACCTATTTAGCAGAGGCTTAATAAATTTATTAAAACAAAGCACAATCGTTACTAAAATTTACTTACTTCTTACTTACTTTACCAATTTAATTATCTGAAAACCCGATATTAATATTAACTTTAATCACTTCCAAAACTATTAATTATCATCACAACAAAAGTACCATAAAAAGAAATCATATGATCAGCATTTAATAAATTAAATTCTAAAAATTAATATTTAAAAATTCACCAAAAATCAGAATATGGAGGTAAAGATTCGAAAAAGATTTCATTTTAAAGGAATTTTTATGATCTTACTTGTGATATAAATTTTATAACTGTCAAATTATTATTTTAAATGCAAACTTTAGAAAAAAGGTACTAAAACAGCTTAAAAATTTAATTTAAAAAATCTAAGAAGAATTTTTCAAAAATATTTCTTAATGCACCCCTACTAGTGATGCGACATCGATAACAAAACACCGATGTTTTAAAGCATCGATATTCAATATTAAAACATCGATGCTAATAAAACATCGCCCAAAAACCATCGATGTTTTAAAACATCGATGTTTTAGAACATCCATTTTTTAAAACTGTTTTAGTAATCTCTAACATTAATGTTACTTCCGTTAGTCGTGGGGGGAGGGGGTGATTTAATTTTACTCTCTGATTGGGCAAACACAAATGACAAAAACTTGGTTGCTTTGGACTACATTGATGACTCAAAATTCTCGTTGTAAATACCTCCATGTTTTGCCTTCAAATGTCCAGATAAATTCGTGGTATTGCCAGAAGTTTTAAGGGACTTAAGGCAAATATTGCATTTCGCCAATTTGTCAGAGGTTTTGTAAAAATATTTCCAAACAGTACTTTTGGGAGGCATCTTACTAATAATATTAACGTCAACTTATATAAAACCAGAACAAAACAAAAACTTAAATGGATGCACTCGTGTATATACTATTTGCAAAGTAAAATGCCATGGAAAGTTCTGGAGTGTCAGGAACATTCCAAGCGCTCTGATTGGTTCATTGGTTGTTAATTGCCATTTGTCTGTTTGCTAAGGAATCATTCCCTCTTCTGTATTCGTCCTTTTCAGAATTCGGACTTACATTTACTGAGTTTAAAAATTGTGCTACGTGGTAAATGTTTATATTACGGTATTTTTTCATTAAAAAAAACATCGAGACAACGGAAAACATCGAGTACAAAACATCGATGTTAAAAAAACATCGGCTTCAATAAATCGATGTTTAAAACATCGATGGTTTTATCAAAACATCGATGTTTTGAAAACGTCGACATCGATGCCGCATCCCTAACCCCTACACCATAAGAAGAATCGCCATGGAAAATTTCAGTCCTTTAGGTCCGGCGGTTTGGTCTGTGCGTTGTATGTCAGTCAGTCAGTCAGTCAGTGAGTCAGTCAGTTACAGAACTGTTTTATATATATAGATAATGCAAAAGAATGTCTTATTTTAATAAAATTACAAATTCTTCAATTTCATTGCATTAATTCAAATAAAATGTATTCAAAAAGAGAAAAGGAAACTAATCGAATTTGAACTCTCATTAAGTATACGAATTATAATCAGCAAGGAAAAACGTACTTTTAGCATCCACTTTAAAAATTAGGGGTTTTTTCTTCCTCTTACTGGCCCCGAAACAGAAATTTTTGTATTTTTTAACTTATGATTTGCTATAATTACTGTAAAGCAAAGTTTAGTTTTTACTGAAATTCATTAAAGCCTTGTCAGCCGGGCTCCCTACACATAATTTAAAGCAATGAATATTCATAATTATGTAATTAAGTAAATATTAAATGATTGAGATAAAATTTTGTAATCATTTAATCATTTTAAAAGGAAAAATTATTAAAAATGTATACTGAATAAAATTAAATTGTGTGAAATTCGAAGTAATTTTTCTAAAAGCATTTTCATGCGAGAAATTTCTTATCAATGCGAATATATTTTTAAAGAGCTAGATAAATTAAGGATATTTATATAGTGTGTTAACTAACCTAAATATAAGTTGGAAAAAAATGCCTATTAATAAGAGTAATATGTTATACAATATGAGCTATCTTTATAAACATTGGAAACATTGGACTAGTAGACTTATCGAAAAATTTCTCTCTCAGCATCAAAGCAACAGGGATACTTGATACTAATTTTCAAATTCACCTTCAAAGCATGCAATATCTAAAAAAATATTCTTAGATATATATCAAAATATAGTTTAAAGAGACCTGTGTTGACTGCACATTCAATAAAAGGAATTAAATTTATTTTCTCTAATTAAAAATAATTTCGTCCTTTTTAAATATATAGATATTAAGACATTTTACCAAGCTTTAAAATTTCCTTTTATGACAAAAATAAACTAAAAATAAATGTAGACAATTTCGTAAAAATTTGCTTTATTTACCTGATGATTTATTCAAATTACACATTTCTTAGATTAACAAATTTTCAACATTTTAATAAATATATATCTACAGTTTTCTTCCTTGTACTCAGATTTTAATGTCGCAATACATGAATATATTTTGTTAAAAATGCAGTTCATATTTTCAACGTTTCGTTGATGGCAATGAAATACATTAGGCTGTGATCGTAATCATTATAGCAGCTCGAAGCAGGGCCTTCACATTTCATCGCAATCAAGAAAGATATTAAAGTCAATGATTTTGTTTCCTTTCAAAATCATTTTAACATGATGTTCCAGGTGATGGACGCATTACATTCAGGACATAGTCACAAATATAATTTTACACAGTTTACAATTTATTCCATGAACTTTTTTCGCAATATGAAGAGGAAGTTAATATAAGGCTTCAAGAAAAAAGATTCAAACAGATATTTACTTGGACATACTGATAGCTATAAATATTCAGAAATTACTCACTCTACTCAAAAACAAATACTAATTTTTTTATTGTTTTCTTAGAGTTACAAAAATCTACACGTGGGGCAGACTGGAATTTGTCAAGGAGTCCTTCTCTGATATTCAGTGTTGATACAATGATGTTATAAAATATAAAATGCTAACCTTTTTTATATTCCAAAATATTTATTTATAATATTCATTAAAAGACGTGTAAATTTCAAGTTACATTCCATTGTTATAAAATTTGATCAAGTAATATCACTGATTCTTTCCTTTAATAACATTTAAAAGTTCTGTGTGTCGTGACTGAAGAGCACTCCAAACAGAACTTGACCAATCTACCCCTATCTAAAAAGGATTGTACAGGAGTGTTTAAGAGACTTTTTATATCTTAGTATACTTATTCTAACCTGTGCGCATAGCTCGATTCATTTTTATTCTTAGAGACATTCTTTATCTACATGATATTCATGCCTGAGACAATGCTAAATTTCATTTAGGTTTTCACCTTCAGTTAAGTATAGAATATGCTTTCAATTATTCCATCGTGTATTATACATATGTAAATGTATATAATTATGTATAATTATAGATACATATATATATATATATATTTATATAAATAGTTATTGAAAAACCTACAAATTTTTAATGTCTGATATCACAATTATGAAATTACTTTTCAATAAGACAGTATCTGTAAAAAGAATTGAAAACAACTAGAAGGGTATTTGAGAATTTTGGAATATAAATGACAAAATGTCTAGTCCCAAAAATGAAAAATTGTAAGCAATCTTATAAAGAAGCTTAAAAATAAAAATTCTTCGACCAGTAGCAAGTATGAAATAATTATTACGGTAACTGAGAGAAAGATATAAGTTTATCTTTTTCATATCATTAAATTGTTTACGCATGTTGAAACACATATTCAATTTCTAAAAGTAATAGCTTCTAAAGTAAAAATTTTCTCCTTACAGTTATACGTAGATACATGTATTTTTTGAGGAAAAGAAAAAGGAATCCAGTTTTATAAACATTAATTTGTGGATGTATAATTTGCTGTTATAAATGATGTTGAAATTAATGTATAAATCTCTATTTTCATACGTGCACAGACAACCAATACTTACGGAAACAAGAATATGCGTACAGATGAGAACGCATATATTAATAAAAAAAATAATAAAAAATTTAAATGTATGTAAAAAGAATATACTCCTTAATTGAATTTGAAGCTGGACTTTCACATTTTTGAAACAAATATCAAATTTAATAAAATATCTTCTGTTTTAAAATTTCAAACATGACCAAAAGCTCTTCATTTGTGCAGACTACGGCAAGTTTTATGCGTATAAATAAGCCTTTTAGGGTCGACATATACTGATATGTAAGGATTCAGCAAATTATGTACCCTAAAACCAGATAAACACTAAATTTCTTCCGAAGATTTTGGTACAGTTTCCCTTCAGAGAATTAATATAGTTCATCCCAGTTTGTAAAAGAAACTGAATTTTGTTTGCTAAAATTCCCAGTATTTCTTCTCTAATTGTAAATTATTACTTTAAAATGATAACTTTTCGGCAAATGAAGGCCTTCAATAATTAAGTGTTTTGATAGCTTTCTACTCTTGCTTAACGAAATATAATTACATTACCCTGAGAAGTTACATTTATGAGGGTTTTAACTTATTTGTTTGGTTTACCGTGATTTAAATGCAATAAAATAATTTGATTATTAATTTGAGGTTATGGTACAACGTCAGTTTCCAGTATAAAAACTAACAAATCTGTCAGAATAAAATTATTATATAATCACAATGCGTCTATTTTTATTAATAACAGCACTGCATAAAAAGTGAAAATTTGGTTTTTGTAAGACGTTTATTCAAATAGGTAATATTTTCATCTCCCTAGATTTTCTTCCAATCCACAGGAAATATTCACTTGTGGGATTCATAAACATATTTGTAGAAAAGGGGCGCAATAACGTAATCAACATTATCTTAATTAACTTGATTTTAAATGATCAATTGTGTATTTATATAATTTTAGATCACTTGCTTTTCTGGCGGCGGCATCATAAATTAAGGAATTTCTTTTCAACAACTCTGAGAAAATATCATGAACTCAGGAATATTAATACATAGATCAGGAACTTCAGTCCTCATAAGGAATCTTGGCCTTATCACTTGGAGATAAAATGACAATTATATACTGCTCTCAATGATTCCATAGAAAAAAAAATTCTCATCAACTTACAGTGACGAAAATAACCTTTTTTTCTAATTTCTACTAAGGACACAGAATGCACAAAACCCTATTTGCCGGAAACCCATCATTTAACCCGTTTTTTCTTTTTTGTATGAGTAGAGGAAATCATAGAGACTGGACATTTGATTTTATTTTAAATTATAGAAACATTTAAATACAAATATTTTTATGCACTTAAGATCACTTTATAGGGCCTTTTCTAATTTCATTTATATGAAAAAGTTCCTTTTTCATATTTGTTCAACATGTTAGAATTCGCTTCTTTTCATTCTTATAATACGCAAAATTGGGAAATACACCTAATCCTCTTTTTACATGGAGGGTGCATTTCAGGCTGTGTCGTGTAAAAAAGACATAGTGTATATGGTAAAATGATTGATATTTTCACCGATTTGTTTTTGTTTATAAGAAACATATACAAAATATAAAAAAAAATTAAGATATAACTGAAAAATTACATAAAATCATCTATTTATTTCGATATTCGTGGAAATTGTATGTATTAATCATAAAGAAAATCATTATTCTTAACAATCTTAAAAAACATAAAACCAGATCGTTGTGAACCTGTACTTGAATAACTCTTTGAAAATTTCTATGTAGCATGCCATACAAATTTCAGATCTGATTGAAATTTGTTTGCACGTTCAACATTAGGATCATTTATCAAGAAATAAGTTTCCGATTTGTTGGAAATTTGAATGACTTCCATGAATCAGTTACTTTATTTGTTAAGGCCGGTGAATCTTCCTCATTGCTGGAAACTTCTGAATCATCTAGTTCCAACTGGATTTCTAGGAGCTCCCCTTCGTTAAAGGGTCTGTCATCAATTAATTCGTTTATATCGTCAACAGCTAAATTTTCGACACCCTCTCAGCCAATCGATGCAAAAAAAAACTGCGTGAAATGTAAAAAAAAAAAAATATTGACTTTTTGTGGTGTAAAAAAAACTGATCATGTTAAAACCGGATTAGAATATTTTTTTCGGCCGTGTCATTTTAAAATCGCGTAAAAAAGGGTAAGAGGTATTCAGTATGTCGGTAGTTTTAATTCCTCTCCTTAGTCCCGGCAGAGTTCAGTTTTCTGACTAAAGGTTTATGATCTTCATATGCGTTTTCAAGAGCACGAGAACTGCAGAAGCATCATGCTCACTTGAGAGACGTTGAGTGGCCGATAGTACTTCTAATTGCGAGTTTGAAAATTTCACGTCTTCCTGCCTGGTGTCTTAAAATCCTAGATAAAGAAAGGCTGTTAACAAAACTCTGTGTCCATTTCGATGTGGGTGCCTGCTTAGAGAAGCGTTGATTATAATCTTATTTAACCTCTAAACATGTCAAAAATTACTCATGACACATACATGTTTAATATATCAGATGTTGTTCTCTTCATATGATGTAGCTTAAGACCAGATACGTTTTATTATGGTTGCTTCGCAATTTGATTTTTCTTAGTGGATGTAAAGTTATTTTAAGTGAGATACTTGACAAACAGAGAGAATCATAATATTATATTTCTGTTTCAGTTGAGGAAAAAAGGCACCGGGCAGTCGTATCTGTAATTTGCTTACTATGGCGTGTAAAACCTTAAAAAGTCAAATTCACTATGATAAAATTAATTTTTAATTTAAATAACCCATACTTTAAGTAACCCAAACTTTAAGTGTCATACAAATACTTAAAATTTGTAAATTTAGTATTTCTGAAATAAATGTAAATGTATGACGTACATTAAATCCTCGTTTTGTAATCACACCAGAGAGTTTCCTTCTACTACATGAAACCATGCATTTTAAGCTAGCTGTTCAGCAGTCATTATAATACGAGGCATTTTCGGAAAGAAAAGATACTTCACCGATAGCAGCAAAGGAAAAGTTTCTGTGAGCCCGTTGGCAACACGGACTGCAACCTTGAACATTTCGCTTTCCCCTCGTAATTATTTGTTATTTTTACGGAGAGTCTTGTTTGAGCAGCACGTCTTTATAATGTCTGCGTCAATTTAGAATCCCGCCAAATGTGGGATACATCAGGATCCCCGCCAAAAAATCATGACTTCTGTTTTCTGGGACAGACAAGGCATTCTTCTGGTTGACTTCATGCCTCCCCGCACCACAATTAATGCTGATGCATATTGCGAGACTTAGAGAAGTCTCAGACAGGCAATTCAAAATAAACGCAGGGGCTTGTTCACAAAAGGAGTTTGCTTGTTGCATGACAACGATTGTCCTCACACAGTGCTTCAAAACAAAGCACTACTCAAAAATAGATAATTTTAGATCTCCCGCCATACAGCCCGGTCCTTGCACCCAGGGACTTTCACTTATTCCTTTACCTGAAAACACATCTTGCAGGGCAAAACTTTCATGACGATGATGAGATCGAAATTGAAGTTGAAATGAGGGTTCGACAATAGGCGGCAAAGTTCTATGACTGTGGAATGTAAAAGCTTGTACCCAGACTTAACAAATGCTTTGACAATGGCGGCAACTATGTCGAAAAATAACGCATGTACCAGTAAGTAATTTTTTATGTACATTTAATCAATTAAATTTTTTTCGAGTGAGTATTCGGCATTGTATCTTTACTTTTCGAAAATGCCTCGTAATTTTACGCTGTCATTTAATTATTTTTACTACCAGAATAGTTTTATTTAAATTTTGTCCTGATACCATGGAAAAATATTTAAATATATCGAATGATCACTATTAATTTTTCACATGAACTATTATCCATGCATAATACATCTTCTAGATATACGTTAGTCACAACGCAAAATATGCAAATACATTGCTTTTCATATTTTTTCATCTTTTTTCTACTGATAGAGATACCAATACCTCTCTAAATTTTTCTTGAAATTAATATTTTTAGTTGGAAAATTATGAGATCATACGTGACACAAGAATATTCATTAAGGGAAATAACTGCTATATAGAAAATATTTTAAAAAGCAATAAATCGTAAACATACGATGGGTATCTTGATGAGTGCTTATTCAGTAAATGCTTCATAATATCCAATGTGATTTAATTGTCTCTACCTGACAATTTATTTAGAAGAGTAGATAATTAGCATTTCATAGTTTTAAGAGGTATTATTTGACATACATAAATATGGTTTTATAACTGGATAGATCAATGTTCCTTCCGAGTGCTTATATGTTCTTTTTAAAGATTCCGACTTCTTTCTTGGGATATGCAAAAAATATATACGCATTTTAAAGGATTTCTTACCCGCAAGTTACTCCTTTGAATTACAAATATATGAAAAAAATTGAATGTGAGTTGACTTTTGCTGTTGGAAATGTTTAGAAATTTTGTATAAGAAATTAAAAGTTTATGATATTCCTGTACAACAGATCGTTAAAATTCTCTGCGTTGTACTCTTTTGAAATTTGAAATTACAATAAACCTCCCAGAAAAAAATATAGTAATTATGGTTTATAGCTAGTAGGAAAAATTACCAATTTAATAAGTCACTCACAAAATTAGAAAAATTCATTATGAAACTTTCTTAACACTCACCACGCTTTAAAAACAGAAACTCTTACTCCTTTGGTTTGTTTTTGTTTCTCTTCTGATTCAAGTATTGTCTAATACCAAAGCTTTTAAATAAAAAAGACACATATAGTTAATATTTTTACAAATTTATAGGAATTTAATTTAAAGATATGATTATAATTCTATAATTAATTAGGATTTTAACAGAGTGTTTGTTTTCCTATTTCAGTATTGTAAATGTTTTTCATTTGCCCAATTTCTTTGAAACTGCTTAATACGACTTGTCTAGAATCTTAAACTCCCGTAATATCTTAAAACTTTCATATTAAACAAGCTAGGTTTTAAACAGTCGTTTGTTCTTTATCGCGACGAATAGAACTGCCAAACATCCAGATATGGGGTTTTGGGGAGATAATATGCATTAAAAAGGTAACTAAATCAACTCCAATCTGTATTTGAACGTCACTGGCTCCTGGCTAAGTTGTCAAACATAATATAGAAAATATGAGATTTAAAATGTTCTTAATTTTAATGCAATTTCAAATATTCCACTTTTCAGAGTTTCACAGCATTTTTTAAGAATATAACAGAAATTTTCTTTCTTTTTCTTTCTTTCTTTTTTTTTTTTGCTGAAGAGTTTAATCGTTTAAACAACTCTACATTATTTGTAATAAATTCAAAGTAACATTACTTAAATAAATCTCAGCCTGAACGATTATGTTAATGTTTTAAGAATGAGATGAATGTCCCAATAACTAAGACAGTTTGTAAAAGATTATTCTATCTGAGTTTTCAGAAAATCAAAAACTTAAATTTAAAAATAAGCTTTATTTATGTATGTCTGAGGATAAAAATGTTTTCTGTACTGTTTATTAAACTACTTGCGTCACTCGTTAAGTTATTACTTATTTCAAAATTTGATGATATCTAAACTTTACAGGTCTACTACAAATTTCTTCTTACAAAATTGTACTGTAGTTACGAAATGTACTTTTTAGAATGGTGTAATATGTTCACAAAATTTAGGTGTCGAATTTTAATAAGGTAGTATGTAAACCTAAATGTATTACATAAACGTAAAATTCTAATTAATTACCATTTATATTAAATGACTGGGCCTCGAACCAAATAAATCCTCTTTTTTAACCATCAAAGCGTTTGAGACAGTTCTTTACTTGACTTACTTTCAGTCTGAAAAGCGTTTTTGGGGGAACCTTGATCCCTTTAGTTCTATATACAAAGACATTAAAAACAGATCCATGCGCTTTTAGAAAAAGCTAGCGGATGGAGTAATTCATCGCACGTGCTTTTTAGGAGGAAAGCATGTAACAGAAAAATCTGTCCCGAGCGCTTTGAAGGATGCTATAAATCGACTATATTCTTGAAAGTAAGACCATCTCAGGCAGCGTTTAGTACATTTCAAAACTTCGTGCCTTTAGCGCTTATCTTTTTAACTCTGCTATATTAACTACAATAAGTGGGTGATTATAATGCTTTTAGTATGGATGTACCCAATTTTCTTCGTTTTCCATCTTCGTATATAAACTATTTTACGCTTTTTTACTAAATTTATACATCCAGCTTCAAGAAAACGTGTGTATAGATTTTAGTTTCATGCAAACGATTACGTAGTATATAACATCCATACAGTGTATAAATAATTGGAATTTAACAAAATCTGCCTTTCAAAGATTCAGAACTAAAAAAGATACTGAACTCATTGTAAAAGAGCTAGATTCTGTGAGTTGGGTATTACATGGTAGATAACATAATTTTAGTTTTCGCTGAAAGAGTATTTACGATAAATTAAAATGCTGAAGTTGAATTTCTTGATGAAGGTGGGCAAATTTCTATCATGTGTTTTGAAAATTAGCGCAGAAGAAATTATAAAACTTGTTAAATTTTTTTCTGGTTCTTTGTTGAATGAGCACTGCATAGTGTGATACATATTCCTAAAAAAATATTTACACGTGTTTCAAATCATTTCTCCTTCATTGTTAAATTAATCTTCAAAATTTGAAGATTTTTCTCTTTTATGTAGATACATGGTTGTTTTAAGGAGTTTATTATATCCAATTAAACGAGGCTGCGTTACAAAATAAATTGCTTTTTCAAACTCAGCTGCTTTTCCAATGTAATGTTTTTTTTAACAGTTCACTAAACAAAAGTATTCTAGATTATTATCTGATATTTTAATGTATATGAAATATTAACGAGTAAAATGCGATCTTCTGTGATTAAGGTGGAGTTTGGTGACTGACGTTGCTTTTTCACCACTCTATGCCGTGTAAAAAAATGAGAAAAAGGATGAATTTTTTTTAATACGGAAATATTCATTCCTCTTTGTTTCCATTTTTGACTTAATTATTTCGCATAAATTGGTTTTAATAGGATGCTTGTATTTAATCGCATACAAAATTTTTACAAAGCATATTTTATGGATGAGTTCTCCTTTTTCACCGGAAAAGTTATTTGTAGCGCTTGAGAGAACGTATCAATTAATCCTCAAAAAAGTAAGGAAACCGTCTTCCAAGAAACGTTATTTTATGGCAGTAATAAAATCAGTATACAGTAAACCAGACTCTTCTGACTTCTATATTATTCCGAAATATGATAATGCACTTGTACTAATTTAATTAATCAGTTTCTTAAACATTTACGGAGCTACGAATCCCCTTTTAAACAGATTATCTGTGATTTAGACACTTTCTTTTTTTCTCAATGAATGTCATATGAATCTCAAGACACTATTGAAATACACTATTTGCAAAAGATACTTACTGCCTATCAAAATACCTCTGATATATTTGCAATAATTTTCGTACATTACAGTGATGCATAACTTCCATATCCAATATTAAGATTATTTGAGCAAAATATTGTGTTATTTAAAAACATCTCAAGCTCTATCATGTCAAAATATTCTGCTCCATTGCAATAAAAGCCTCCCTCCTTTCTTAGGCGAATCGAAACCTTTTGTAAATATCCATATCTAAAAGTCAAACCAAATTTTCACTTTTCCTTTAAATACTCTGCCTTCAAAATAAATAAAAGCACCAATAGATGGCGTTGAAGATCAAATACGAAACTGGGAATACGACTCGCGAATATTTGTCTATTTTGTTGACGTCTTTGATTCGAGGAACGGAGGCCTTGAGGGCATTGGCTCGTTTTTTCAGGGCTTGAATGACCTTTGGTTTTCGGCCGTAGTCAACTCGTCCCCTGCGCCCTATTCCACTGGGGACTCGAGGGCTGTATGGGGCGCGTAAGGACAAGTTGCTCATGCGAAGGGAAGGCGGAAAGATGGCTTCCGTTTCACTGGAGGCATTGCTCTGGGATTTCCGCTTCCTCAAGCAAGGAATAGGAGACATGCGCACATCCTGCAGCTCAATAATCTCCTCGTTCTGGAAAAAAAAAAAGAGACACACAATTTTTCGCAACAACAAAGGTAGTCACTCGGAGAGGATCATTTATTCTAAAGTTTTTCGTACAGATGATTGCTTTTCAGATGAGAAAAGAGAAGTCCTTCGAGAAAATACTTATCAAGATAGGTACTCAGAAGTGTATGACAACAAGCATTAACAAACAATTAATAAATAATAATATTTCACGTGTACTTCATCTTTTTACATTGAAATTAGTTTTTAAACCTGGGTGTTGAGCATACAAACACTGTGAACTTTCCTTGTCTTAAATGAATTGAAAGGAATTGAACCATGCATGCACTATGACTAGAGCTCCTGATAAATAAGTTAAAGGAATTGAAAGTGTATAATTTTTATATATGTAATCAACATTTTCTCAGTCAAGATACTATCACAGAAATATGACTATTAGTTACCTGTCTGGTGTAAATCTGTTTTAGTTCAGGGGTTTACCTTATCAAAATATCAATGCCTTAAACACAGACCATATCCATACTAAACAATTCAATTTTTTCGATTTATCCTTTCACAAGAATCGTTTAAAGGCTCATTATGTACAACTACTACTACTACCAAATGCAGAAAAAACTTAATAAATGAACTTAGCTAATATCTGTCTTACCTTTCCCTGATACAAAGCAAGTTCCCAAGTCCTTTTTCTTCAGGGTTATACCTTTTTTTAGCATTTATATGATCCCTTTAAGTTGGTTATTCATTGCGCTGATACAGCATTTCTAAAAATTTGCAAGCAATAACCTTGCGTACGTAAGTACTAGCTAAATTTCCTCCTCCACCCATATTAGATTTTTTTAATTAAATAAATTTTTAAATTAAGGGCAGTGTTCAAAAAAAGCGATTACTTTAGAAAAAAATACCAATGTTAGTATTTTCAGAATAGTACTCTAAAAACTATTGAAATCCTTTGATTCTATCAAACTTAATGTCATCACTTTGCCCATCCATAAGGGTTATATATATGCGTTTACGGACGTAAGAAATCTCCCTTAAAACTATGTTTTCTGGCAAAAAACACACCTTTTTCTTAAGTAATAGCTAAAAACCAAGTGTTTGTCGGAAACAAAAATAATCTTAAATTATACCCCTATATCCTGAAATATTGACTAACAATCTTTTACTAGGATTACGATAATTTTTACTGGAGTCTTTACATCCGTAAAATCCTTGATAACATATGTTTTTTGCCCCCTGCTCTGCACCCCCAACCAGCACACACACACACACACATACACACGCTATATATATTAAGTTGTTGTTTAGATAGCCATTTATTGAAGATGAATGAACGCACCTTTACAAAATTTTTTGCAAAAATTTATATTTATAAAAAAAATTAAATTCTTCTTAAGGGGGTCCAGGACACAAAATTGTTCGAATTTTCGAAAAAAAATTTATTGCATTAAAAATTTGTGTGTGCGTTTGTGATTAAAATGACGTTTAAACGATGTTTCTATCTTAATTAGAACAGGAGAAATTATTTATTTTTTTTTGCAACATTCTAATAGTAGCCAATCGTTGTTTAAACCTGTAAGTGCGTTTTTCTGCATGATGCGTTTTTTCCCCATTTCTCTTTTTTAAATTGTTATAAGTCAAGAACTGTTAAAAATAAATGGTTTAAACTTGTAACATGTCTTTTTCAACTACTTTACTTTAATTTTGATTCAGCAAATTTGAAAAAAAAATATTTACTTTTGAAAATATGATTTTTTAAAAATGAGTTACATAATTTATTTCGTAATTTTTAATCTAAATATTTTTAAATTTTTAAAAAATTAATATTTTTTAAAAATGATGAATCATAATTAAAACTTAAATATTTCTGTTTAATTAAAATTGAAATTCTACCAGTAATATTTCGAGTTATAACGATTTTAAATTACCCCACTTTTATTACAAATTTTAAATTTTAAAACTTTTTAAAAACTTTTTGAGAAGTTTTATGATGTGAATTTATTTACAAATTATATGGTTAAGCACCACAAATAAATTCAAAATGTGTCCTGGACCCCCTTAAATAGGGTATCTTATATAATACCGCATATTTATATTTCTTTTGCTAAACAAAAGATAGAAATATTATGTCTTCTAACAGTAAGATTGACAAATCTTATAATACTGAGGTGAGCAAAAAATTTAACATTTCTAAGAAAGGGAGAAATCTCTTTCGAAAGTAATTCATGGAGTTTAATATTTTAAAACTATATTAAATATATATATATATAATTTATAGGTGACGCACCGGGCAGACTGCATCGTTTGATTTGCTTTCTTTTTTCGATTTCTTTTTCGCTCGAGCACCCCAATACGTATAGTTGACAGCTGCATATTCCAGAAGTGCTGCAAATACGAATACAAAGCACATCACAAGGTAGATGTCGATGGCTTTCACGTAAGAGATACGGGGTAGAGAAGACCGAACTCCTGTGCTAATGGTGGTCATAGTTAACACCGTCGTTATACCTGCAAGAGACAAAGACCGACGCGTTTTACGGCTGGAAGAATTTCGTGATTCCATTTTACGAGCTTATTTGAGCTATAAAAGTATGGGCATATATTAAATTTGGGATTTTTTAGGGCGTGATTCGAATAAGAATGGGGCTTTGGGAAGAATATAGCTGGAAAAGAATAGCCTGTGTTTGCTTTATCTGCCAGTGTGGATGTTTTGGTTGGATTTCAGCCGGTAGTAAAGTTCGGGAGATACATTTAAAGGCTATAATTTTACTTCCACATGCATTTTATGTCTCTCTCAGAATCTGAATGATATTTATGAATCTTATCCTCCCAAAGGATCGATTTTCAAGTGCTTAGTCTGAACTTATTTTACACCGCTTAATACAGGAAAATGATAAGAACTTTAAAGTGTATCAGTTGTGCAGTTATTTAGAAAAATGAAATGACTTTTAGGGATGAATAAACTCGCAAAATGGAATATTTAAAATCACAGGATAAGTTCAAAAAGACACTTTGCTATTTTATTCTTTAAAAATAACATATTTTGGCGATATAGATTATTACCGAAGTATTTTTTAATACTTTTCTTTACAATATTATGTTTAAATTAAGCACAATAAAAATGCAGTACAAAACTGAACTTTACAACAGAATATTTTAAAGCTAATTAGTGTGTTTTACAAACCAGCCTTTGTTCAGCAAATTACGTATATTAGGGATAAAACATTTCATAAATTCATACAAAAATTCAAACATTGTTCATACATTGAAACAACATATTGAACAGTATATGAAGTCCATAAAATAATATAACTATAAATTAAAGATATTTAACATTCTACAAAAAAATTAAGGTTCATTTCAGTTTTCAAATTGCAATAACAGGAAATATTAGTTGTATTTTTAAAATTTTAATGTGGCATAATATTCCAGCTCTACTATTAAACTCTTAATCATGCATTTCCACTTTCATATATCTATTACATATATATATATTTCATATATATTTCATATTTCATATATCTCTATTTATCTTTCAACTTATCAATTTGAGATGAGAGAGTTAGATATTGAATGAAAGTGACAGTAAAATTTCCAGATATTTTCCAAAAAACAATTGATATTTGTTTAAAGGTAATTTTTCTTCCCTCACAATATTCAAAGAATGGCTACCTATCTAGTCTGATCTTAGAGACAAAAAAAATGTTGCTTCAGTCATCCTCCAAAAATGAAAAAAAAGATAAAACTTGTGATATATTAATCTCGAGATTACTTTTGTTGTTAAATAGAAGCTAAGTGACAATAGCAATTTCGGAAACTATGATAAAAGAAGTAATTTCCCAAACCTTCACGATAGAAGTAATAAATGCGTTAAATTTTCAAAATAAAACGGTCAAGTTCAATTTAAATACGAATTAAAAATGTAAAGCTTGTCTAAAAGTAAATTAATATTTGAAATTAAGAAAATAATTATTGGCTATCCAAATTAAATAATTACAAAAGAAGAAAATATAAAAACATTGTGACATACAATAATTAAATTTGTGCTGTGTAATAATGAAACACTGGGAAAACTAATTTGGAAACAAAAGAAATTGATTATGAGATTAATTAACCTACTTAGTAATTACTCTAATAGCACTATATTTGTGTGTTTTATTTGCTTATTCATATTACCTTCTAAACAAAAGATTTTCAACCAATTATAAGATACATAATGCGTCTCATAAATGATGTATATTTTTTTTAAACCAAACCCCAATGATAATAAATAGATTGAGGAAGTTAAGATTTCAAACTTGTAATAATTTCCTAGATAGCAAATATATTTTTCATTAATTTTATGGAGATTTAAGCTCTACAAAATCCACTTTACGAAGATTAAGACTTCGTAAATTCTAAAAGAAATAAAGCATAGTTACTTTTTCTTATATCTAGTACATCCTCAACGTGACGCACATATTATATTTAGAATATTTGTTATGATAATGGGTATATGGGTCCTTGTAAAATTGTTTCACGCGTGATTACCTTAGGAAAATTTTGAATTTGCAAACGTTGAAAAATCCAATTTTTTTTAATTATATGAGATAACAAAAGTAAATTTTGATGAGGTTATCTAATGATTTATGCTCATTTTTAGAGCTAAAGTTCAATTCTTAATACCTCAATAATATAATTAAGATCTTTAAAGTTTCAAATTAGGGCGTCAAATACATTAAGGGAATGTGTCTTTAGCTATTTAGTGAAATAAATCTTCTTCCCCATTTTTTTTTTTCAGAATACAAAAAATTTAGAATTCATTATAAATTTGCGTTTACAGTGGTTCATATTATGTTGTACGAAAGGCTATCTACGCTTTTGCAAAATTGTTGAAATAAAGTAATATATAGGAATATTATACAACATTTTAGATTATTCCATGTCAGAGTGGGGGAAAACAGTAAAAAAAGAACAATAATAAACTATGTTTATATAGAAGATAGAGCAGAAACATTGTACTGATCTAATTTTTTTTCATTCACCTTCTGAAATTCCAAATGCAATATTCAGTAGGGGAGACCTGTGTACCTAGGGCCATCATGTACCTAGGGTCACCCCACTTTATTTGAATAATATTTAGTTCTAGGTTTTATTGCTCAGTTGGGAGAGTGGCAACAGTAATTGCTATTTTAGCAGCCAATTAGAAATCTTGGAGGAGAAATCTGTGGCAAGTTATAAGTGAAAAACATTTTTGCATGGTCTGAAGTAAAATTTTGCAGCTCATCACTTTTATTGTTTTACAAAGGTAAGTCAAATACTTTTCTTTGAATTCTAGTATATAATTTTGTTTGTAACATCAAGTACTAAATGAGGTATTAAATAAGTCCCCTCTCCATGTGGGTTTTTCAGTAGAAGACATTTTGTATGAAATTACCTAGTCTTGTACCTAGGGCCACATAGTTCCCTTGTACCTAGGTCCATGGCCCTAGGTACAACTGTAATCATATTCTGTATGTTGTTATTTTATTGAAAAAGTTTTCATAATAAATGGAGGAAAAATCTGAACAATTTTGATTTAGTTAAGTTTTTTTTGTATTGAATGTTATTTAAATAGAAGGGGTACAATATATTTTGCTCTGGAACTCTCAATGTGCTTGACTTACAAAAAATATGTTTGGTACTATTATTATTATTCAGGATTATTAATTTGTTTATATAAACATGATAATCTATTTTAAAAAATATATTTATAAAAGCAAAAGTATAATTCTAAATAAGGTTTATACGATATTTTCATTAAATTTTCAACCTTTATCATATTTTCATACCACATTTCATTTGTAACGCCTGAACAGGTACTACCTTTTCTAAAAGCAAAACCTCGTACATCCAAAAGAGGCGGCCGAAAACCAGGGAGATGTAGAATCCTGACAGACACTCCAGATAAGAAATAAATTGAATAACAACGTGTAATTAGAATGGCCAAAAGAAAATTGTGAAAAAACCTGTGTTTCAAATAGAGGCAACTTCATCTGAAGAATGATTCATCTAAAGAATGATGAATCATTATGAAAATACTTGTAATTCACTAATAATTTGGCACATATTCATTTGGCTTCTGTTATAAAATTCATGTGTGTACGTTTTTTTCTATATATTATGGAGTGAAACCTAACTTTTAGGGAAATGCCCTAGGTACACCAGCTACTGGTCCTAGGTACAACGCTGTCTTGTACCTAGGGCCATTTGTGAAGTTTCTTAAAAAACCTTCTATTTCACAGAATTTATTATTTTGAGTATTTATGTTAATCCCAATGGGATGGCAGTTAGTGTAACAATGTACGCATATCAGTTTCACAATTTTAAACAGGTCAGTGGGTCTGTTTTCGTTCATTGAAAAAAGGTGGCCCAAGGTACACAGGTCTCCCCTACTTCATACTAGTCTTATTCATATTTTAACAAATGAGAGTGCGTTTTATAATACAGGAGCTGAAACAACTCATAGAAATCACGATCTGAAGTACTGAAAGAGTGATAACTCTGGAACCTGCGTTTCATTTCACCCCATTCTCTGTTTGCTAACTTAACATAAGTTGTTTGCTATCTTCCTCGCTAGCATCGTTAACTGAAGCGAGTTATGGAACTCAAACATTCCGAAATATACCCCTCTTATTGATATTTTTTTCTGTCGAACCCACTGTCTGGAGGTTAGCGTCAAGCGCTACCACTGCGTAGGCCTGCGTTTGAATTCCTGTGAAAGCATGTTTTTTTTTTAATATTGTACTTTCATAGGAAGCAATGCTGGTTCATCCGCTGTCTGTTCCAATGGTACAATAGTCTATTCCAATGAATAGTCTATTCGAATGATAAAATAGTACGAACGAATGTCCATAGGATAAATGGCTTCCGCATTGGAAAATTTTATTTCTCTTTTTCTTAGTTCTGGATAGCTATTAACATTTGACCAGTATCAGCTCAAAATAAAGTATGAAACGGGTTCAAGAGTTCTAGATTTATTTTTAAATTTTCCTTTTAATTAGAAATCATAAACCACCGTATTTTTGGGGCATAACTATAAAATATTTTATCCAATTTGGCTGTAACAAATATTTTGTAACTCAATGAAACCTGTAGTACAATATGCTATAAATAAGTAATTTTTCTAAATAATCCCTTCTTTTGTTATATGTGAGCGCAGCACTGAAATTTATTGTGGCAGATTTAGACGATTGAAAGATTTAGTAGAGCTCACTACGTCATAGATGTTTCAATTTGGACTTAAATCTTTAGTATCAGATTTCTTTAACTCTAAAAGACATGCTGACTAACAAACAAAATTATCATTTCTTTTCGCAGACAGAGTTTTTCTCTCACTTGTAAACTCAAAATTAATTGATATAGGTAAAAATTATAGCAATTTGTTCAGCCTTCAAGCCCACGGAAGATCCTCACGTGTGTAGTCAGAGTAATCAAAGTAGATGTACAGTCAAATTGAAGTCTGTATCTGATATTTAGACACCTCCGACAAAAGCAAGAAATTAGCGAAAGAAAGCAGCATTGACGTCATTAGAGACAGAGTAGAGACTCTTATTTGGTGCAAATGTTATCAGAATTGACAATTTCTGAAAGCTCTGCGCCAGAGAAAAAGACTAAAATACCTTGATTTCAAAGTTTTTGCAAATATGCAAAGAGCCTCGGCTTTCAAAAGTTCGAAGACATTTGATTCTACAGATAAAACAGTGCAATCAGTCTAGAAGTAAAGACATTGAGTAATATATTCCATCTTGGTGGTCACAGATGCGACTCTGAACAAAACACCAATATCAAATATTTAACCGCTGTTAAAAAAAATTTTAGATAGTACAAGTACATTCTGTACGAGATTTTACTAGTGGTAACTCTCTTGTACATCGGTCAAAACATTTGTTTGCAATCAGCATTTTAACTGGCATATATCTTGCTCTGATTTCATTTCATTTCTAACTATAAAGCACAAATAAGCTGAAATATTTCTCATAATAATAAAACTTTGCTGTAACCGATATTTAAATTTGCCGGATCAAAGGAGTTTTCATCCCAAATGGAAGTGTATTTTGTATTTTTTAACACCTCCATGCACTTCTACCCTTTTTACACAGAGGTATTAATTTGTTTGGTATTTCACAGAAGTCCTTTAAAACTGCAATTTATGAACAGCGGGTGAGCATTTCTAATCTCTCTCTCTCTATCTATCTATCTATCTATCAATCTGTCTCTCTCTCTCTCTCTATATATATATATATATATATATAAAATATAATGATAGAAGCATAAGCTATATTTAATTATATTAATGAGCGTTAAACGGTAATTTTCGATTAAAGTCCTAGTGTGATCTCCAATTCAGGAAGTAGAGTGTTTTTCGCAGCGAAGAGTTCAGGGTCATCGATTTGCTCACACGCGCGTTGTCTTATATAATCCATCGGATGTTCGAGAAAGGGGCTCTAGAGGATGGCCTACGCCTTTATATAACCAAGAGAAAGAAATTGCGCAGTTGAGGGAAATCTTTGATAGAGTCAGGACGTGCGTCTGTCGCGTGAGCTGGGATATGATTGAAAATTTAGCTGGGTTAATTGGGTATTCGATTAATGTTAATTAATAAAGGTGTTTAAATATTAATTAAGTATTAGTTCTTCCACTGGCCTAATGTTTTATGACTGCATTTAAAGTAATTATTTGAAGGGTGCGCGGCGAAAGGGCCGTGACATATATATATATATATATATATATATATATATATATATATATATATATATATATATATATATATATATATATATATATATATATATATATATATATATAACACAACTGTAACTGACTGACTGACTTACTGATTGACAGACAACGAACAGACCAAACCGCTGGACCTAAAGAGCTGAAATTTTGCATGGCGATTCTTTTTATAGTATAGGGGTGCACTAAGAAAGATTTTTGAAAAATTATTCTTAGATTTTTTAAATTAAATTTTTAAGCTTTAAGCTTAATTAAATTTTTGTACCTTTTTTCAAGTTTGCATTTAAAATAATAATCTGAGAATTATAAAATTTATATCACGAGAAAGATCCTAAACATTCCTTTAAAATGAAATGTTTTTCGAATATTTACCTCCATTTTCTGATTTTTGGTGAATTTATAAAGATTAATTTTTAGAAATTAACTTTTAGAATTTAATTTATTAAATTCTGATCATGTGATTTATTTTTCTGGTACTTTAAATTAATTTATCGTCACGTGCATAACTGCGAAAGAGACATTTTTTTTCTTCTTGCTAATGCGGCAGACGATTGGACATTATCCAAAAAGATATTAAAATACAGTAAAAGATATGTTCCTCAAACTGTACTATATTAAGTGTACTATATTCTTGAGTATGTTCTATTACATTTAATTTGAATATTTTCTTCTACATTATTTTGTCTATAAAATTATACGTTACGATTTTTCTATAATTTATTTTTTTCACCTATTGCATAGATTGGTCGTTGTATTTAATTTGAATGTATTCCGTAGCGAAGTACGGGTATTCAGCATATAGTCTTTTATTGAAGAAAATAAGTAAATAGTCTTTTATTGAAGAAAAAAATATTATAAACCTTCCCTGGGAAAAACTCTTTACATAATCGTCATACAGCAGATAAACAAAAGAAAACTAGCGCAATAGAATACTGATTCTTATTGAGGGTACATGATTATTACTTACACCGTATAGAAACTAAAACTTTAAAAATTAAATAAATTTCCATTGTTTTGGGGAAAATGATCTGTCCCCCTGCATTCTGCTTTATGCAAATAAATAATATTGTCGGGCAAACAATACGTAGATTTTAGTCTCATCAAAGAAATAGGTCTGGAGGAAAAGATCAAAGTAAAGTTTATGAAATGATTATAAAAAGGACCTGAACTAAATGAAAGTAGCAAATAACTTGTAGGACGAAACTTTCAAGAAAACAGGAGTAAAATGCTGATAAATACAGATAAAATAAATAATAGCATCTATTGGGGGGAGGTGTTTGTCGGAGTTTCCATAGCAAGCGGGCGTGTCTTTTGAATTTTGAGACCCTTTCCTGTTGTTATACATTCAAATTGTAGGAACTATCACTTGCTGTTCACTGTGAGTTGAAAAAGGACAGAAACTAATTTTGTCTCTAGGAAAACGTAAAGAAATTCAGCACAGTTACCCCACACAATACAGTTGATTCATGACAGTGAACAGTGAAAGTATTAATTAGATGGTCTGCATTGTAATACAATTAAATCCAAAATATCATTGAAATATTCTTTATATTTAATAATATACTTACAAAGAAATACCAATAAACTTAAGCATTTGAATCAAGTAGTATTCAAATTTTTAGTGAAATAGTACTAACATTTTTATTGCAATTTTCTACGATTAAAATACTTTTTGTACATTGTAATGAAACCATCTTTGAATTAAAGTAACAGTCGCATGAAATTCAACGAGTGTTTTGAAAAGCTTCGCTGTTTATGCATACATAGTTATCAGAGGTACCTTCCCATTTAACATGTTTCACATTTAATCAATATAATTTTAAATTTGTAAGTACATGAATTTACTGTGCTGCTTTACTTTTTATTTTGAAAAAAATCTGCGTGCCTCTCTGAAATTAGAGTAGAAATTTCTAATAAATGCTATAATTAAATTTTAATTTAATGGTATCACTAATGAAATTTCTTATATTATAAAGCATTTAACGTTTCACTCCTGTCTTTCTTTTGAAAAATCCTTTTTAAAACTCTGTCATTTAAAAATGAGTCTTAATATGTATGGCTATGGTTTTAATTATCAGAGTATTTTAGCACTGAAAATTATAGCTTACCAAGAGCAACGCGAGCTGATGTTGCTTCATGGTTTATCCAGAAAGAAACCCACGATAGCATCACTATGAGAATGGACGGTAGGTATGTTTGGAAGATGAAATAGCCAATATTTCTCTTCAGTTCGAAGCTCAATGATAATCTTTGATACGTCCCTGCAAGTAGAAAAGAAATGCAATTTAATGAACAGCAGGACTAGTTTACTTGCAATCTACTGAAACTAGTCCAGATTACGGCTCAACTGATCTTGTTTTGAATATCCAGGGCATCGCATAGTTTGAAATTTCTTTTAACATTTTCTAAACAAAAGATTTTACTTATTATTTTAATTGTTATTCACTTCCCAAAGAGAAACATTGTAAAAGCTAATGCACAAGCATATATTACTATTAAGCACTACTCAGAGAAAATGCCTTCTCTAATTCCATTATTATGTGATTTACAACAAAATGATTTTATTTTTGTTAAAAACTATACACAACATTTAAGATTGGAATATACAAACTTCATTTTATTAATAAGTTTTGAATACATTGAAACTGTTGATCCTAGTTAACTTCGGGAACGACCTGAATTCCATGCGACGGGAAAAAATTTTCATTTACACTGAGATCTGGAAACATATGGAGATACATCCCATTTACCACTCCCGAAGTCTAGCCTATACAGTTAGCATTTGGAATGCACGTTTAGCCTTCTTTAAAAGGCTGTTTCTAGGAAAGGCTATTTTAAAAATCATTTAATGCTTGTTCCACGAACTTATCAAAGCAGTTGATATTTGAGTGCCCTCAAATCTATCGTAGAAGATAACGAATAGCCCTATAAATATCACTTCTAACGAGTTTTCTGGCAAACTCTCCATTCACTGATGGGCAAAAATGAAAATTAAAGGGATGGACGTCCTCGAAGAAGACAAACCTTCCTGTCACAGGATGAGTCTCAATAGATCGCCTCTGTCCGCGTGTCGTTAGGTGGCAGGGCGCTTGCCTGGGACCGTGCGGCGGGGGGCAGGTGCCGACTGCGGTCTATACCCATGGACGGGAAAACCACCCGGAAGGCCTGATAGCCGCCACGACGGGTCCTGCCTCGTGCATTGGAGTCTCAATAGATCGCAGTATGGTGGCTGCACCCAGACAAGTACCTAAGTCGTCTACAGACGATTTGGCTCCCGCACGTCACGCCTTCAGGATAGGCAACACAGAGCGAGAACCGCACAGGTCTACGCGGCTCCTGGATGCTCTGCTTC
The DNA here is from genome assembly GCA_907164885.2 of Dolomedes plantarius. Classification (NCBI taxonomy): domain Eukaryota; kingdom Metazoa; phylum Arthropoda; class Arachnida; order Araneae; family Dolomedidae; genus Dolomedes; species Dolomedes plantarius. Next base: position 207,966,997 of record OU015494.1, read on the forward strand.
GTAGAGGCCTCGTCGACGGGGTAGTCTAACGTCGACGGGGTAGCCTAACGTCGCCCAACGACGCACATGGAGCGAACGGTATCGTTGCATTAAAGGGAGAAAACAATATAACACAGTAAATATCTGGCAGAACAAAACAATAAACCAGTGAGTACATTGCAAATGGGCAAGGGCACCAAACATTCCTAGAACCAGATGCACTAAGCATTTCCTAAAGGCAAGTGCTGCGTATGCGCCCTCACACGTACGCAGCAGGACATACGTACTATGTATGTGTCGTAAGAAAATTAAACTTGAATGCAGTCTACTCACAGTATTTGAGTGGTAAATAGTAAACGGTACAAATTGATAAAGACGCTGAATTGATTTTGCAATGAGGCATGGGCTCTTCGGATAGCACGTAGAAAATATCTAGAAGGATTTATCGGAGGTTACATCATTGGGGAGTTCGAAGTGTTCGGAATCACACATATCATAAGAGTTCGGAATCACACATATCATTGTTTCACGGGCTTGAAAGACCTTTAGAAATTCAGGTACAGCTCTTCGATTGTTTAGTGGAGGTGTTCGCGGAAAATAACACCGGATCAGGAACTTGGCATTGTTACACAATCCAAGAGAAACCGACTTCAGACAGTGCGTGATATTGCAAATCACACATGATATCGCGTTTTGCTGTGTCAAGGCTTGATTTGCTCGACGATCAGTACGTTGTGCTCCTTTGACGCCTATCCGTCGGAGATATCATTTTCTGTGGTGAAGGTAACACAAGGACTGGACAGTTGATCAATGGGGGTAGAGTGCTCTTATTAGAACAGATTTTGCCATGAGAGGTGATCATATCCACCACTACGTTTTTCCTACTTTCCACTTTTGGCAGGGATGAATCTGTATAGTGTCCACCAGTTCTGTGGATAAATTGTTTATTAAAGTCCCATTACATCCACTAGATCCTGTAGGTCAATGTCGTCAACCATCATCATACTCATACCTCACGAGAGTCTTATAACATGATTTGTACAAATCTTGAACACTGTTGTGCAACATTACATGTGAGCACATGTCTCGTCCTTAATATTTGCACGCCAATGTATATAACCCCTACACCAGTCACTAATGAACAATAAAAACCAATAGGTGTGAGTACATATCATTGCATGGGGAGAAAATATACATTTAAAAATATTTCAACTGAAAAAATAGAAAATCTTTCGCTCCATATTTTAAGTATATAATATCAGAGTTCAGAACATAAGTTAGTTTAAAAAAGTATTCCAAGCCCATTTTCTGCATGTTTGGAATAAATATTAAACTGAATCCCTGGGATTATAAATTCCGTTGTATTGCATATATTTCAAAGTGTTTCAACCTATAAAATTATCATTCTACAAACTTAGCTTTTGAAATTTCAATAAAAAAGTCAGTATCAAATAGGTATACTTATTCATATAGAAAACTTATGTCTATATCGAATTTCAGACATTTGAGGAGAGAAACAGAATTTATAAGTACTATTGACCTCTATTTAATAATTGTTCGTGTTAAAATGGAAAGTGTACAGATATCTCTTTCTAAGTTTTTAAATTACACTGAATGAAGTTTTTAAGTACACCACTTTTTCAAAGTAGAATTTGACTCGAGGTACGATAAAAATATAGCGAGAACGAAAATGTCTCAAAAGAAAAAATATCTTTCAACTCTTAATTAGGATTAAAGTAAAGGAAATATAAAGCCCTTTTCACATTACGCAAGAACTAAATATATATCCCATTTTCTAGACTATTTTCAGTGCATAAAATTTGCTATTCTGAAGAATTTTCTTTCGGGGACTTTTTAAAACAACTTTTTAGTATACAAAAACCGATAATATGCCAAAGCAGTTAACTAAAATATCTGAATATAAAATATTTTTAGGTAGAAACTAGATTTTACATAACAGCTCTGATACAAAGCATTAAATTACTTTTAAATATTCAAGGTTAGAATCTGACACTTTTTTTTATATTAACCTAAAAGATTATATTCCTTTAATTTCCTTCCCGAAATTGTCCTTTAAATATTTTTTGTTCCAATGACCTCCATTTTCATTCTTTATATGTAATCACAGCGATAAATTTGTACCTATATGTATTTTGTACCTATATGTATTCTAAAATATTCGCAACAACAACCTACATAAAGATGTTATAGAAGTCCATTCCCCAGTAAACTCGGCAACCATGATCCTGAAGTAGAAGGAAGAGAGCAAGTTTTTTTGTTTAAGAGACCCTTCGAACGGAAGCCATTTGTAGAACAGAAGCTAACACTTAAATAAACAGAACTGATGACAGATTAATAATATCAGATGAAGACCGAACGGAACTCGCAAAATAGAGGATTGGCTGTCATTATACAAAACCAACATCATCATTCTTAATATGAGAAATTCGGGGAACTTCAGCTTCTTTTCTTTCATTCAGCTAACATCAAGAGATCGGAGTTAAAGAATGATGGTGTTGTTTTTATTTTTGCTGCGTATGAGCAATACGCTATTGAATTCTTCATTTACAATGCGAAGTATAGAGGCAATAAGTTATCCTAGATCGATATTTTGTATCTAAGCACATTTCTATTTACAGCTTGAAACTCTGTATATCAGGATTTGAAGCCAATTTTAAAGGGAAACGATTTGGGTGCTATATTTCAGAATAATATATAATAATAAAACTGCATAGGAATTCAAAATATTTGTAATGTGAAATGTTATACACACAATTAGGCACGTTAAATACTATCGAGGAAATGTAAAACCTTTTAAAACAAAAATATTTTCTTTGGCAATACATTTTATAGATACTTTTTCTATCTTCGAAGTATTTTAGTAAATTTTAAACATTTCACATGATGATATTTGTTTTTTGATGTTAAATGATTAAGTACGCCTAAATTAGAAGCAATTAGAATAGATATCTGATTTTTTCCTCGTGATTCTTTTTAAGTTTATGTGATATATGTTGAATCCTTCATTCGAAGTGAAGTGAAGTGTTCATCCCTTGTCGAAGTGAAGTGAAATGTTCTATCAGTCATGATTTAAAAGCAACGTGTTTTCCACCTATGTATGTCTTATTTGTGTAATACTGTTCTGACGTGGCTCTTTAGACTGATTAAATGCAAAATTCTTTGAATTGGAGCTATGTGTACGAGTTCGTTTCACACTAATACAGTCCACTAGGGTAAAGTACCATAAAGACGACTTTCCACTATCTTCTCGAGGAACTCTATCTTTTCTACGTGGATGACCTATTGACTGGAGCTGCATCAAGGGAAGAAGCTGTTGAGCTAGTGACTCAACTAACCAATTTGATGAAGAAAGGCACATTCAATCTGCGAAAATGGTATTCCAACAGCCCATTAATAATTGCAGAAGTTCCAGATGAACCGGGGGAACACGATGTTATACCCATTCAATTGGACAATGAAGTAAAGGTCCTCGGAATCAAATGGAATAAGAAAACTGACTGTTTCAGTTTGTTTGTTGCCCCGATGAAGGAAAAGTTGTATACCAAGCGAGAAATCTTATCCGAAATCTCTCGAATATTCGATCCCTTGGGATTTCTGGTCCTTTGTGTGGTATTTATGAAAATATTACTTCAAGAGTTATGGAAACACAACCTTGCATGGGATCAACCGATTCCAGAGGAATTAAACAAAAGGTGTACAGCGTTTCGCAAAGAACTGGTTCTCATCGAGAAAATAAAAATCCCTAGTTGTGTCTTACAGGTAGATACTGAACTCTAATTGCACGCATTCTGTGATGCCTCCGAGAAGGCTTTTTCCGCGGTCGTTTATTTACGGTGCGTTAAATCTAGTTCATAGGTTTGTTTCTTTACTTACATCCAAGACGAGAGTTTTTCCATTAAAGGTTCAATCCTTACCAAGGTTGGAGTTGTATGCTGCTTTATTGCTTGCAAATCTTTTAAAGATAGTGTTTCAGTACATAGAACTTCCAATTCGAAGAGTGGTTGCCTGGTCAGATTCCAGGATAACGTTAGCATGGATATCATCAGAACCCTACAGATGGCAAGCGTTTATCGTGAATAGAATGGCTAAAATTCAGGAAGTCATACCGAATGCGGAATGGAAATTCGTCCAAGGTTCACTAAATCCGGCGGATTGGGCTACACGTGGACTTTTACCTTCGGAGCTTTTGAAATGTGATATGTGGCTCAATGGCCCAGATTGGTAGAAATCGTCAACAGATTTTTGAAAGGAAGAGTTTCAAGTTCCTTTTGATGAAGTTTTAAGAGAAGAAAAAAAAATGTAACTGTAACCGTTGGTTGTGTAGATACCGACTTCTTAATTTCTAGATATTCAACTTTCTCAAAATTAATTCGCGTGTGCGTATGGATTCTCAGATTTTTACACAACAGCTGTCCCTTTACCTCCAATAGATCTGGTTGCTTGACAACCTCAGAGCTCAGCAACGCAGTTACGCATATTGTGCGCTTAATTCAAAGGGTGGCGTTTTCGCTCGAAAGAAAATTCCTCAATGAAGGAAAACCATTGCCACGTGATAGTAAACTAATTCCTCTAAATGTGTTTTGTGATTTAGATGACATTCTTCGTGTAGGAGGCAGACTTTCCAAACATTTTTCATCTTCCTATGAACAAAGGCACCCAATGCTCTTACCAAAGAATCACGAATTTACAAGGAAGGTTATAGAGTTTTACCATCTTACTAATCTTCACGCTGGTCCCCCGTTAACACTATCCTTAAAACGACAAAAATTTTGGTTTGTCGATGGGTAATCAGTTGTTCGCAAGGAGCTTAAAAGGTGTTTAAAGTGCTTTAAGCTAAATCTGAAATCGTCTCCCCAGTTGATGGGAGATCTGCCTGCTAGTCGTATTACTCAAGTTCGTCCATTCAATAGCACTGGATTGGACTTCGCAGGTGTATTCTACACGAAATGTGCGCATAAACGTAAAGCAACTAAGTTCAAGTCATATCTTTATCTTTTTATTTGTACAGAAACGAAGGCAATACATCTTTAACTCGTCTTGGAACTTTCCACGGCATCTTTTCTAGCTGCACTTCGCAGATTTATTTCGAGAAGAGTTTGTCCGACCAAGATTATTTCAGACAAGGCGTCTAACTTCAAGGGTGCCTCTAGACATCTTCAAAAACTGTTAGAGTTGTGCCGTCATTCAGAAGTGCAAGACTTCAGTTCAATGAAGGGCATTGAGTGGTCCTTCATTCCTCCATATACCCCTCACTTTAGAGGTTTGTGGGAGTCGGGAGTTAAAAGCGCAAAGCAACTATTTAAAAAAAAACATCTAACTCTGGGCTTCTTAATTTTGAGGAGCTTTCTACGCTACTTTCTCAGATAGAAGCCTGTCTTAATTCCAGACCACTTACTGAATTATCATCTGATCCGTCCGAATTGAGTGCCTTAACTCCAGCTCATTTCCTAGTTGGAGGTCCGATTCATCAATTTCCAGAGCCTTCTTTGCTGACGAAGGTTACTTGCCTTACAGAGAGGTGGTGTCTTATCCAACGACTTCGAAAATTCTTCTGGGACCGCTGGTCCAAGGAATACTTACATAGACTTCTACCTCGTTCAAATTGGTGGAACTCTACGCCTAATCTCCAAGTTGGAGATATGGTCATAGTCCAGAGAGAAAATACTCCTCCCTTAGAACGGACACTAGGACGAATAAGTAAGATCCGTCTGGGGAAGGACCACAAGGTTCGTGTTGTGACTGTAAACACTAACCATGGACAAATGACAAGAAATATTAACAAGGTGTACAAACTTCCAAATTCTGTAAATGCTTAACAGCATTCTTTTCTTTTACATTTAATTCTGTTTATGTTTATGTATATTTTATATTCTTTATATTGGGTTTTGTGTTTTGTTCTTTGAAACCCTCTTGAGGTTTCAAGGCGAGCTGAATGAATTATCCCTCGTTCGAAGTGAAGAGAAGTGTTCATACCTTGTCGAAGTGAAGTGAAATGTTCAATCAGTCATGATTTAAAAGCAACGTGCTTTCCGCCTATGTATGTCTTATCTGTGTAATGGTCTTCTGGCGTGGCTCTTTAAACTGATTAAATGCAAAATTCTTTGAATTGGAACTATGTGTACGTGTTCGTTTCCCACTAATACAGTCCACTAGGGTAAAGTAACTCCAATATGATGGACTAAAAGTGGATTTCGGTAAATTTATATGTAGTATTGTGAAACTTTTAAAAAATTCTCATAATTGTTCAAATAAACATTAAAGTATAACGTACATTGCTGTCTTAATTTTTACGAGATTCAACAAACATAGTTAAGCAATTAAACTTTTGCGAAAGAACATAAAAATAAGATAAAATGAAGACACCAGTTTTTTTAAATTATTGCCTTCCATTTCGCTTCCCTATTCCTCGATGTCTTAATGTTTTAGTAATTTTTCGTATCTGCGTAATTAGATATCTTAGCAATTTCAAATATATTTATAAACTGATATATATATATATATCGACGCAGATGACTTCACCACAGATCATTCCGTGGAATTCTATGAAAGAAATCAAAATTGTAGTTAACAAAATTTTACGGAAATTTGCAAAAACTTACTTTGTTTTACGATTTGTGTTAGGATTTGGTCTAAGAGTAAAATTTATGTTCTAACCAATTTACACAAGAGAGATTACTGATAAAAACTATGAGTACACTACATTTAGTACCATTATATACACATTAACATCCGATAATTGCACATTGAGAACCAGTTTAAATGTTTTAAAAGGTGTGGTATAACAATGTCATTTCCTGTACATTTTTGTAATTATTTTTCCCTTTTTTTAGTTTAATCTCCGATTATTCCTACAAGTTGATTTATACAACAACTGTCGACTTGTCTAAACGCGTAAGATACATGACATTTTATAATACATTTTTTCTGGTTTCCTCCCTATCGATTACCTTATGACGTTTTCAAGACTAGATATAATTATCACTTTTGTCTGTATTATTTTGATCTAACTACTACTAAATTCATCATTGCTATCACACTAAGACCAATCAAATTTACCGGCGACTCGTTTTTATGTAAACCTGTTAGTGCTGGTATCTAAAAGAGAAAAAAAGAATTTAAAAATGCATTTAATTTTTATTCTAACTTTACAGTCTATTTCTATTAGCCACGAGTTAGAAGATATTACGATGGGAGCAATTTTTTGATAGCATCACTAGTGAGTTTGCTCAAAGACGAACTAATCCATGCTTGGCTTAATATCTGTCAAAGCCTGTTCACTACCAGTCAAATCTAGTTGATAAATGTTAATTTAGAACTCATTTAATATTGAATGCTTTTAAGTGTAGTCATAAATAAATTCAATTTGGTTTCCGACGCTGTACATCCATTTGCTTGAATGTTAAAAGTACAAAATCAAATGAATTTTTAGCTTATTTCTAAACTTTACACATCTGAAATCATGGTATTACTATAACAATGTTGAATATTTTTGGATTACTAGTAACATAGAACTTTAATATTAATAAATATTTTTTAATAAAAAATATTTGAATAGCGATTAAATATTTTTAAACTGGTAGGTTAGAATGTCAATGACAGTATATCAAATGTTTGCCTGTTCATTCAGCTAGCATGAATCTTTACATCTTTAATGAATTCTTCGTCTTAAGTTGAAGATTAAGAACAACACGCTGCCAACATATCTTTCCCTTTAATTGCTGCTAGATAGCAGTGATGATGACATGCCCTCCTTCCTTTCTAAAACACGCCCTCTTGATCAATACCTTACTTTCTTAAAAGGAATACTTCTCTCTTACTGTTATCTGAGTTTCACAGTGATAAAATAACCATAGCGATAGAGATAGAAACATAAACTCTTCTTTTAAGTCCGTGATATACATTTCATAAATTTTGAAACTTCCAGTTATCATATATTTCATCCTGCTTTGTTTTGTTAAAAGTCACGTAGATAAATAAAGCCATAAAATATAGGATAGGTCGCTAAGTATTTATGTGCATGCTTCTTTAGCTTGATGCATATATATATATATATATATATATATATATATATATATATATATATATATATATATATATATATAAATAAATAATGATAACGCCCCATCATTATTAACTGTTTTGCCCCACCTTGTTTTCTTAACGTGCATTCGAAATTATTCCCTTTTCAATAAAGGACAGTCCCTTTTTCAAATTTGCGACCATCAAATAAACGAATTAACTAATTTCTCCCTTAGTTCACGCGCGTTAAAGATATTTTTAAAACACTAATCAACACCACATGATGTTTTCGCCATGGTGCGCTTTTCGGAACATCATGCGACACTTATGTAATCAAGTCAGATGCCCAATTCTAGCCAATATAAAGATTTCCCTGCGGTCAATACCCCTACACTTTATAACCTTCTGCAAAAGATTTCGGCGTACACTTTACTGTCTGTCGATGTCTTGTCCTGGTGTCGTCGTAGCGTAGACGTAGACGGAAGAGTTCATGGGGTACTCAGTAGGGCCCGAAGGGCCCTTTATCCTCAGTATTGTACATGGACACATTATATATTGTATATTGTGATTGAGCCAAGATTCCAGAAATGAGAGAGAAAAAAAAACCTAGGCTGGCGCCTATAAAATAATTAAGGTATTAAAAATAAATAAAAGAAGGAAATTAACAAGTTAAAACTTAAGGAATTAAATATTAGAATTGCCAGAGCTGAAAATCCACGAGTGCAGAGGTCGTCCTAAAAGTTCGTTCTGAAAAGCGCACCGTGGCGAAAACATGACGTGGTGTTGATTCGTGTTTTAAAAATATCTTTAACGCGCGTGCACTAAGGGAGAAATTAGTTAATTCGTTTATTTCATGGTCACAATTTGGAAAAAGGGACTGTCCTTTATACAAAAGGGAATAATTTAGAATATGTGTTAAGAAAATAAGGTGAGGCAAAACAGTTAATACTGATGCGGTGTTATCATTACACACACACACACACACACACACACACTTATATATATATATGTGTGGGGGGGCAATACTTTTGAATTCATCTTCTATTGAGTGTGATGTAAACTTGATTGTAATCTATAATCACTGGCAATATAATGTTTACGGTTTTGAATTTTCATCATACAAATTTTTTTGTTAAATCAAAAAATCTACTTTAAATTTATGTTATAAGAAGACTATATAGATATACATGTATTTAAAACAAGTTATATTGAATATTAACTAATTTAAAAACTATTTTAGAATGCAAAATCAGTTTGCACGTGAGTGTAGTTGATAAAGAGAAAAATAGTTTGGGAATGATTTATCTTAACTCATAAGATGAACAATTATTTTAAAAATAGTTTGATATACCCTAAAAAGAGGCTTTTCGTGACCAAGCATGAATGCATGAAATAATATTTTTGACACTATTAAGCCTTATGAATGTTAATGCCAAGGTCTGTTTCTGACTGTTCATGTTAGGATACATGACCTGTAATACACTTCCACAACACGTGCTACTCTAAAGAATATTTGTAAAATACTAACATATATTTTCCAGTAATCGGAATGAAATATGATACATAAATTACCGAATAAAATGCTTAGATGAAGGTACAAAACTGTTTTCTGAACAACAAAGTTATAAATTACATAAGGGTTTGAAAATCAATTTTTATTCTTCCTGTAAAATTTTCTTTTATAAATACGATAAAATTGCATTCTTATTTATCTTAAATATATTTTTTAAAACCACAACCAAAAAATATCACTTAATTTTCATAAAAAAATTTATGAATTCTTAAAAATTAATGGTAAATAATATGTATGCAAAATTGAAGTTCAAATTAATATTCTTAGTTTGTTCTATGCTAGTACAAATTGTTGGCCTAAAGTAATTAGCGCTTGCATGGAAAAGAGATTCCCATTGAAAGGAATTTTCAATTAGTGAACTAACTTTCTTTGGTTTTAGCTGAACGTACCTTTCAAGGAAGTTCAACATTTTGGCCTCCGATCACCGTTATGAATCCTCAGATGAGCGGCTCTCAGTAAAGGGTTGATCTTTCTTAGCAGGTGTGAGACATCCCAAATATACGGGTTACAATGCATTATCATCACTCCGGCAAACCGGCGGGAGTATTTGCATTGAACCTGCATCTCCAGCATGCTCACTCAACCTAAAAATACGGATTGCAATGTATTATCCCCACTCCAGCAACTCGGTGCGAATATTTGTATTGAACCTGCATCCTCAGCGAGGTAATCCAGCTGTGGTAACCCCTCCCCCCGAAAAAAAAAAAACAAACTCAAAGTTTTCTTAGCAACCATAGCCAATACTTTCCGATCAGTTTTTCAACAGCTTGTTTAAAAAACTAATAGTATATATTTTTACTGCAATACATTTTTTAGCGTATTTATAATGTGGATAACTAAAAGTAGAATTAGTCTGAAAACAAATATGGTTTCATTTGCTAATTCTCTAGAAAGAGAGAGGCATGCATAATGAATTAGCCATAAATCATGGATTTTTTAAAAAAAATCAGTGTTTTATTTGTTTTCATGCTAGCACAATGATAACGTCGTTGAAAGACGTCAGAAATCAACAAAATTATGTGTATAGCTTGTGAGGGAAAAAAACTATGATTAGATACTTTCCTGTAGACAAGATTATGTTGTGCCGAAAATTAAAATAGAGAAGTTAAGAAATGTCTTCTGTAAAGCGTGGTATGTATATATAGATTTTTATGGATTTTACATGATATTGCAACTTTTGGGCTTGTGTTTCTGTATGATCTGGATTATGGTAATTAAAAAACTCGGCGAAAATTAGAAATTTAACATCTTCCGTAATTTTTACAACACAGTGTAAGGTATACATAAGATTCGATTCACAAGAATAGAACTTTTGAGTGAATAAATTAAAGAAGCTGCTTGGTATAAATACCATGCAGCTTGATTAATAGAAAGGTTGTTAAGGTTGATAGATAAGCCAGAGGGAGCTACGAGGTAAGCTACTCCAGGTGTTAACCGGCGCTAGTGCTTAGGGGGCCCAAAGTTTACGTGGCAGAACTGCTGGTTTGACTCTCTAGTTTGTGAGTATTGCAATGTGCATTTTTATTGAATGCTAATATAGATTCCGTACAAGTAGTACGTATGCTTATTGCTGTAAAAGCAAATTCTATATGTGCAGCGAATTCAATAAACATTGTTTCATGCATAAACTGTGTTTGTATCAAATTCATTTAGAGTGCCACTTCAAATTATATACACCCAAGAGCGGGTAGAAGTGAGCTATACTCTACAGCCGTTATATAGCATAATATAAAAAAAAGTTATTAACAACTGATTAAAAAAACAATTTATTGATCTTCTCCTGTACATTAATTCAAAATACTTTTGGATTTAAACAAAAAGAGAGAAATATTTTCAATGAATTTCAGTAAATCTTAGAAATATTAAAATTAAGGACCAACATAACCTACAATTTAGCATACAGTATATTAATCATTCAAATAAAAACTGTTGTTTGCGTATAAAAAACGCTGTGTTCATTAATCAACGCTACGAATGAGACATTGGTCTTTGATATTTGCAGTTTCTATTTTCCATAATGTAACCTTAAACATGTGATGCACAACATAAATTTCATTGTATCATAAATTTCATTAGACACTGTCGACACCGTAACAGCACCCTATTTCTTCCTTATTAGGAGCACCCCGGCATGACGTATCCTCAATATGACATATCATATACAACAATGCAATTCCACATGCGAAATATTAAAATGTGCTAATGAATTTTTTTATATCCTTACGAAATACTATCAAAAATAACCATTAATTAGTTCTCAAAGTGAAATATATATTTTGTCATGTGAGTTTTAGTTCCAATTGTCACTTTCGACTGCTTTTCATTAATAAATGTTAAAAAAAAATTTTGTGGCTCTTTCAGTGAATAATATGTATATTTAAATATGTTGAAAATAAATATTTTAATGCTAAATTCTGCAATATTAATAACCTAAAAATATGATCTAAATTTATTTTTCTCTTTCGCAAATTCCCCTTTCTCACACGACAAATCAGTTCGTTCTAGTGAATCTGCTGTATGGAAAAGGGTATCAATCGAACGCCTGATTTACTATCCTGTTTTAAATATTGTTGAACTTGCAATATCGAACAATATTTCGGGATAATTTAATGCACTTTTTGTATGTTAAACACTAAGCTTTCTGAAAGTGAACTCGGGATTATTAAAATCACATCTATCATGCTCCTGATTGGTTATGTAAGTCACTAGATGGAGCTTTGTAATATACAAATGCTATTTTTCTATGGACACCCAACTTACGCAAAATCTTTGGCCCTCAGACTTAATTTTTTCAATTTAACCCATGCTTAAGTAAGCTACAAGTAATAATCAATTCCGAAAGAGAGTAGGTTAGTTTTCATATTAGGTACATTTACACTCTTAATTTCTTCCCACCATTGCCCTTTCTTTGGATCTCTCTCATGCGAGGATCATTAATTCCAAATATTTACTTGAAATGTTATTTCTTGATTAAAATAAAACCCATAGGTTAGGTGTTATATGTTTTTTATTCAAGTTTATAAGTAAAGTAAAATGTTACCTAATTATGTGTATTTCTTAATGCGGGACATAACTAATATTCTAGTTTTCATACGCAACTACGTGGACAAAAGGAGTGAAGATTTTTAGATGACGTCCAAGGGCAGATCAAACGATATATGTTCTTCAAAATACAGTAGAAGTAAATAAATAAAAAAAAATTGTGCGGTCGGGGGACCCCCGTCAGGAACGAAGTTCCTTGCGGTTTTTTAAACTCTAAACGTGATTTAATATGTAGATTTCTATTGATTATATATGTGCATATATATATATATATATATATATATATATTGCGCTATTCCAAGAATGAGTGGGAATAGAAACGGCCAGCGCTTGTGCGGGGATTTGAACCAGGGACCTCTCGCTCCGTAGTGCGATAGTCCGATACTCCGTAGTCCGATGCGATAACCATTCAGCCACAGAGTCCTTGAGAACAAGCTCTTATGAAGGGGGCATAACGATTTTTCGTTACGTGACGATTCCTGCCAGTTCACTCTACTGTAAGCCGCGTAAAAGAACTTCGTTCCAAAAAATACGTTAAAAAGTACAGGAAGTTTCGTATACAACAAATATTTAAAATCATACTGATTATTTACAAATCATTAATGACGATTTACCCTTTATTCTTACCAATAATAATCATGAAAGAGTATAATCGCTGTTACAATTAACATGCGCCGAATCCGAAAGGCTGCAATAGAAATTTGAAATGCTATTTTAGAATGATATAGTGCAGAAGTAAGCTATTTTTGTACGGCGAATTTTATGTTCTAAAATGCTTGCAGTCGACTGAACAAAAAGTAATACCTGTTGGTTTATATATATATATATGTGTGTGTGTGTGTGTGTGTGTGTCTAAGCTCTATAACAGATGTAAGATAAGAGTTCTAGAGTGGATACAAACGCCCCTAACATTGCCGAATGAATGATGAATAATATAATGTACGCTTAAACATTTATTCTCTACCTTTCCATAGATGCCTACCACCGAAAAGCGTTTTAAAAAATTCCGTAGCACCAACAAAAATTCCTCTAAACAATTAGAAATTCAAGGCTAATTCAGATCTACCTGCCAATTTATGTGTATCAATGTTTGAAAACCACTGGACTTGAATTTTTAGAATAAAAGCATCCCAAGGAATACTGGCATTGGATAAACTTAACTATTACTTCAAATTGCTAGACAAATTTCCTATTATTATTATTATTATTATTATTATTATTATTATCTATATCGCACATTTTTATGATGGTGGAATTATTAATTTCTAACAACTTTAGTTGAGCTTAATTCATAATTTAAATCTTGTAAATAAAAGAGATTTTTCTTATCAAGAAATGCGCAGAAAATCTGTAACTACAAAGTATAAACGGAACATTTCCGTTTAGAAGTAATGAGATATCTCTAAATTGTGAAGATGATCCAAAGGAAGAGATTTGATACGTAGGAACAACATTTTATAAATTAACAATCTTCACAAATATTTTGAAATTATTAATAAAATTATATACCTAGTATTTCCAGAAATTTGACTAGATAACACAACACTATGATGACAAATGTAGTTAGCTTCATTATTAAAGGGCATTTTAACTTAACTCACTGATCAGTTGTGTGCATAGATAGTTACATAAAATAGTATGGATCATTAATTTTCGAAAAAGCTTTACGGCAGCTACTGTTTTAAAAAAATTAAATAATTTTTTCATACTGTTTTACACTGCATAAATTTATTTTCCTAAGACATTCAAGAGTAGGTATGTATAAGTCATAAATTTTGAACTTTTAAATATACAGGCTATATAAACGAGCAAGCACTCAAATTTTGACCACTAACAAACGCCGCCCTTAGCGTTTTAACAGGCAGTCTGTCCCTCAGATTTTGAGAAGTAATATTTTTGCAGATGTGTAAAATCAATAAATATGGTCTTTATAAAAATTATATTAATTGAAAAATTGATTGGGACAATACACATTTAACACTGTTTATGACGATAAGAAATCATTTAAGTTAGCCCCTTTAAACAACGTAACACGTAGCTATTGGATTTCGGTTTTAAAAAATAGCTGTTATATGATAATACAATCGGTAAGAAAAAAATCGACGCACCAAGAAGGGGTTGTGTTGTCCGATTGCGACAAAAATTGGAGATTGTGAAGAACATGCACAGAAAAACAAACGAATGATTTGTTCCAGAGTTTGATCGTAGCAAAGTCAGGAAGTCAATATTGTTGTCTCCAACTACCGGGCTAAATCGGCAAGATTCGAGAATAGTTGAAATCGCCATTACGTCCCACTAATGCTCTATGGGGGGGGAGAGATCAGCGACCTAGGTGGTGAAGGAACTGTTCGGTGATCTCGAAGACAATTCATAGCAATACGTACCGTATGCGGCCGGGCATTATCTTGCTGAAAAGTCCGGCGGGGCGCAAGAGGAACGGTTCGCAGAATGTCGTCTATGTACCTATGTGCTGTAAGTGTGTCACTAATGACTACCAAAGGGGACCGGCTATCAATGGAAATGACACCCCAGACCATAACGCCCTGTTGTGGGCGTGTGGGGTTTGCAATAGTAAGGACAGGATCCCCGCGCTGCCTTGGGTGTTTCCAGACACGTCTTGGGTGGTCGTCAGAACACAGTTGGAAACGGGACTCGTCACTAAAGACTATATGTCCCCAGTTAGCCCACTTCCAAGTTGATCGAGTTAAGCACCACTGTAATCGGTCTTTACGTTGTGCAAGCGTCAGGGGAAGGCGGCGCAACGATCATGGATGTTCATGTGCGCTGTAAGTGTGTCACTAATGACTACCAAAGGGGACCGGCTATCAATGGAAATGACACCCCAAGCCATAACGCCCTGTTGTGGGCGTGTGGGGCTTGCAATAGTAAGGACAGGATCCCCGCGCTGCCTTTGACGTTTCCAGACACGTCTTGGGTGGTTGTCAGAACACAGTTGGAAACGGGACGCGTCACTAAAGACTATATGTCCCCAGTTAGCCCACTTCCAAGTTGATCGAGTTAAGCACCACTGTAATCGGTCTTTACGTTGTGCAAGCGTCAGGGGAAGGCGGCGCAACGATCATGGATGTTCATGTGCGCTGTAAGTGTGTCACTAATGACTACCAAAGGGGACCGGCTATCAATGGAAATGACACCCCAGACCATAACGCCCTGTTGTGGGCGTGTGGGGCTTGCAATAGTAAGGACAGGATCCCCGCGCTGCCTTTGACGTTTCTAGACACGTCTTGGGTGGTTGTCAGAACACAGTTGGAAACGGGACTCGTGACTAAAGACTATATGTCCCCAGTTAGCCCACTTCCAAGTTGATCGAGTTAAGCACCACTGTAATCGGTCTTTACGTTGTGCAAGCGTCAGGGGAAGGCGGCGCAACGATCATGGATGTTCATGTGCGCTGTAAGTGTGTCACTAATGACTACCAAAGGGGACCGGCTATCAATGGAAATGACACCCCAAGCCATAACGCCCTGTTGTGGGCGTGTGGGGCTTGCAATAGTAAGGACAGGATCCCCGCGCTGCCTTTGACGTTTCCAGACACGTCTTGGGTGGTTGTCAGAACACAGTTGGAAACGGGACGCGTCACTAAAGACTATATGTCCCCAGTTAGCCCACTTCCAAGTTGATCGAGTTAAGCACCACTGTAATCGGTCTTTACGTTGTGCAAGCGTCAGGGGAAGGCGGCGCAACGATCATGGATGTTCATGTGCGCTGTAAGTGTGTCACTAATGACTACCAAAGGGGACCGGCTATCAATGGAAATGACACCCCAGACCATAACGCCCTGTTGTGGGCGTGTGGGGCTTGCAATAGTAAGGACAGGATCCCCGCGCTGCCTTTGACGTTTCTAGACACGTCTTGGGTGGTTGTCAGAACACAGTTGGAAACGGGACTCGTGACTAAAGACTATATGTCCCCAGTTAGCCCACTTCCAAGTTGATCGAGTTAAGCACCACTGTAATCGGTCTTTACGTTGTGCAAGCGTCAGGGGAAGGCGGCGCAACGATCATGGATGTTCATGTGCGCTGTAAGTGTGTCACTAATGACTACCAAAGGGGACCGGCTATCAATGGAAATGACACCCCAGACCATAACGCCCTGTTGTGGGCGTGTGGGGCTTGCAATAGTAAGGACAGGATCCCCGCGCTGCCTTTGACGTTTCTAGACACGTCTTGGGTGGTTGTCAGAACACAGTTGGAAACGGGACTCGTGACTAAAGACTATATGTCCCCAGTTAGCCCACTTCCAAGTTGATCGAGTTAAGCACCACTGTAATCGGTCTTTACGTTGTGCAAGCGTCAGGGGAAGGCGGCATGGATGTTCATGTGCGCTGTCTCCTCATAAGGAGTAGCGTTGACTCATCTACACGATGCTTGCGCAATAAAGCAGCTAGTGATTGGTGAAAGTCCTCCAAAAATATTCTTTTATGTTTTCCTCTGCTGAAAGTTAGTTTCTGTTGGAGTCTTTTATACTTTAATACATCCCATAATTACAACAGCTTTGTTTTATTGAATTTTCACTGCCTTCTTTATTTCTTTGTTTCTTTTTCGGGTGCGTCCTATAGCGTGGGTTTACCCTCTTCAAATTTGTCTTCCCTGGGAAAATATGTTGTTTTCTCTGTTTATATAAGGATTTCTCAAAGAGATAGCTAGAATGATCCGGGGGGGGGGGGTAATTTAAATTCAAATTCAGCTATCAGCAGTCCTAGCTGAGAAAACAGATATCGGTACTGAGAAACAGATATCGGTATCCTGGATTATAGGCTAGAGTATGGAAGCTTTGAATTACATTTCCTTCATCTCACTTAGTGGAAAATGTATCTGCTTATTAAAAACATAAATTAACTATAAATAGCTAATCGTGACGATTTAAAAATGCTGCTGACAAATATAGCACTGCACGTTAATTAATGGATAACAGGTGCTGTTGGGTGTGAGATTCATTCATTCAACTTAGTATTTATTTTAACTGACCCTAAAAAAAGTTTGTTAATAAAAAATACAAAAAAATGTCGTGGTGCCCCTAGCCGATTTCATGACACACGGGTTGGGAATCATTGCTTAAAAGAAGAGAAAAAAAACCATTTGAACGGCGAGTTGACTGCAGTTTGTTCGGTACAGAAATTCCTTCCAATGCGATTTTTCATACTTCAAAACATCCTATACAGCGCAGCTAGAATCCTCTCCTTTTTTCCAAACAGTGGGCTCAGAACGTTTCTAGACAGATAAGAAAACGTTTGTATATAGGGCAGCAGGTAGGTATTGCTTTGCAATGAAAAGCTGAATGTTTCGTCCGCGAATCCTTTAGAGCAGCGTTTCTCAACCTTTCAGGATTCGCGGCCCAATTTTCAATCATAATTTTCATCGCGCCCGCCGCATACAATAAAATGTATACAATAATAATGTATTTTGAGTTTTTCGGCTCTAAACCTACACTACGACCATAATTTTAAACCTTACAAATTACCAAGAATACGGAAATTTATTGACATTTGGCAACACCGATCCTCAGCATTGCAAAACAAGAATCCGGGGCCTTTTTATTGCCTTTGCGTCTACCATGTCGGACTTTTTCGCGGTTTTGCGAGAAGTTCCGATTTGTCTCAACCATTCTGGAATGTCGACAAGATGCCGTCTCGGGCATGCGTAGATGTGAGCAAATGTTTTCTCGTGGGGAGAAGGTGAATGTTCGATAACGCCAGTTTCAATTCCAGCAAGTCTCATTCGAGTCGATCCTTCTATCGCTATCGAATCTATCGTGAATGTGTTTACGGCAGAAAATTTATGTAGAATCATGGATACATTTTTAAGCGGGCGTAAGCGAGCATTAGACGATAGTCAAGCATCAACAAGTTCACAGACGAGCGTGGTTCCGAAAATAAAATCAAGAAAATATTCTCAAGAATACTTAAGTTTTGGGTTTACCAGTACTGAAGTAAATGAAGAAAAAAGGCCCCTGTGTATCATTTGCACAAAAATGTTGGCGGAAGACAGCATGAAACCTAATAAACTTAAGGGGACACACTACTTTTGACTACACTTAAATGACCGTAAGCATGAACAAATTCGAGCTACTGAAACTCCACTAATATTAATATATATATATAATTTTTTTGAATTATATCAAAATTACAATTCTTCAGTTACATTTTATACAAAAATAGAACTTGTAAATCCATAAATAATTTTTAGATTTTATTTTTAATTGTACACGTTACTAAAAAGGGGAAAAAATCATTGAATGTTTCGCGCATCATAAAATTAAGAAATATTCAAAGCCGGTTCAAAGCCTGTATGTTCGAGTCCCGCTGTTGGCATGGATGTTTGTAACCGTTCGGATTCAGCTTTAAACTGTAGGTCCTGATCTAATTAGCCCTCATGTAGCAAAAAGTTGACCGTAGCGCTCCAAGCCAAGCCAAACCAAACAAAAGACAAATATTGTTTGGAATACCTTTAAATAGTATAAAGACACTTATAACAGACATATCTTTCATTTTAAAAAAATAAAATAATTTTTTTAAAGAGTAAAAAAATTTAAATTTTGACTATATTTTCAAATTTTAAGCTTTTACGGCCAAACTTTCCCCTTAATCTACAGTGTTTAAACTTCCCACTTTTTCTTTCGTACCAAAATGAAACCATGGGGAGCAACAGTTTTCGAAAAAAAGTTTTTCTTTTAGACACCCTATAAAAAGTCTTTTATGGCAATTTCTTACAGATCAATGTTAGTAATAAAAGAAATTTTTAGCATTATTTATAAGGCAGTTATTTATTTAGCATTATTTATATATTCAAATCCCTCCGGTTAGTATTCTTTAAAGCGTAAGAAACTTGAATTTCTTCTTGTTATTCCCCTGTGAGAAATAAGAAAAAAAGGCAAAAATTCTTAATTGCACAGTAAAAAATGGAATTAGGAAGTTTTTTTATATGCTGCGATTTTTTCCACATGTTCCTTGCAGGCTTGGTGCTATAAACGAGTAATTAGGGGAACTTATTTTTATTTAATTTTTTTACTGCAATTGTATAAAAGAATAAGTATTTCGTCATTCATATCCAAAGATCGACTGAATTCCTTCTTTTATCATTTTTTTTGGGGGGGGGGGAGGCTTAACATATTTTAATACGTGCCTAACAGAGTCTGTGGTTTTATACACTCATGGACAAAAAAATTAGCGCACCAAGGAATAATTGCGGGATCGTAACGAAACTTGCAATGAAGGTACATGTCGGGGAGATATGCAAATGATTAGAAATGCAGCGCGATTGCGCATTACGTATAGCCGGTAGAGGGCGCTGAACATCGTACTCTGTGGAGTATAAAACAGGTAACCAAAGCTTGTTTGAGTGTGCTGAATCATTTACAAAGGAAGAGCTGGGATAGGCATGCCTTTACGCCGTGTTCGAAGACAATATAAGCAGTTGTCGCAGTTTGAAAGGGGGAGAATCGCCGGGATGATGGAAGCTGGGTGGTCAGCTAGGCGAGTAGCTCGTCAATTAGGCCGCTCTGATTGTGTTGTGAGGAGGTGTTGGGACCAGTGGACCCGAGAGATGTCATGTACACGAAGACCAGGCTCAGGACGCCCTCGACAGACCAGTCGTCGAGAAGACCGCCACATCGTAAGAAATGCACGCGTACAGCCAACTGCTTCATCGGCCGCCATCCAGGCACAGGTAGCACCTTCACCAGGGGCCTCTGTGTCTTCTCGAACCATACGAAGGCGCCTGGCTGAAGGACAGTTGGTATCGCAGAGCCCATTACGTGTGCTGCCCTTGACGCCCACCCATCGACGCCTCCGTTTGGAGTTTTGCCGCGCACGAGGAAACTGGACTGCAGCGGAATGGAACCAGGTCGTCTTTAGCGACGAATCCAGATTCAATCTCGGCAGTGGTGACAATCGTGTTCGTGTGTGGAGAGCCCGTGGTGAACGCTTCAATCCTGCCTTTGCTGTACAGCGACACATCGCTCCCACAGCTGGTGTGATGGTATGGGGTGCCATTGCCTACAATACACGGTCACCCCTAGTATTGTTCCGTGGCACCATGACAGCCCAGCGGTATGTTCATGAAATCCTGCAACCACATGTGTTGCCACTCATGCAACGGCTCCCAGGAGCCATTTTTCAACAAGACAATGCTCGGCCTCATACGGCAAGGGTGTCACAAGACTGTCTCCGCACTGTTACTACCCTTCCTTGGCCTGCCCGATCCCCAGATTTGTCTCCAATCGAGCATATCGTTGGCCATCCCACGAGTTTGAACGAACTAGAGGCAAGGTTACAGCAAATATGGAACGAAATGTCTCAAGACATCATACAGAACTTGTATGACTCAATGCCCGATCGTATCGCATCGTGCATTCGCGCTAGAGGGGGTCCAACGGAGTATTAACTCCTCCGTTCTTTTGCCTTTTTCTCTGAAATAAATTATCCTTTTTCTTTGATTTTCTTATCATTTACTTATATGAAAGTAGTCATTACGTATGTAAAATTTCGTTTCATTTTGACGACTCCTTCTTGGTGCGCTAATTTTTTTGTCCATGAGTGTACTTATAGAATTATTAGTAACGATTTATTTAATTTTGAGTTATAAACAAGGAATTCATGAGCTCTGCAAAAGAAACTTTCTGGTAGATAAGTGACAGGTGATTTTCGTTTTGTTGAAAGACATGTTATATTGCTTTTCGATATAATATATATGAATTTCAATCATATCAAACGAATAAATTTACCTGACACCTTAAGTGAAAACTAGACGATTTCTCTAGATACATATTTGGACAAATTTGTATTTGATTAATTTAACATCTTTAATTATTAGAGATGAAAATTAATCTACTACACTAAAATTTAGACAAATATTTTTGCATATTCCACCGAAGGAAAGGATTTTAACTTACATGATATAATTTTAATCCTTGAAAAATTGTTTATTTTCTTATTCCCTGATGTATGGTTTGGCGAGTATACCTTTCAGATAAATTCGCCTTCATAATCCGGATATATTTAAAAAACAAACTTTATCTCTTGACACCTTTTTCTTTTCTCGTATACCTGTTTTCCTCAAATTTGTTGCTGCAAGCAGAAGAGTACTCTGTTAGCCCCATGGTATCAAAAGATGGTAACATCGCTTAAAAAGGCAAAAGAAAATGTGTTGCTTTCTAATATCCCGCTGAAAAAAAAGGAAATATGTTGTTTTCTTTTATCACAGTTTGGATACCTGTTAGAACTAATTACCTTTAACTAGCACTGTGTAGTTTGTGTTCTTTTTATCGAAATCGTTAATTTAATAATATAAATAATTATTTTTATTAATTGCTTAATTAGTTCCATTTCTGTTCTACATAAACTAGAAATAAACTGCGCCGTAGCACTTGTGAGCAAATTTCCAAATTTAAGCAGTAAAAACTGTGAAATTTTTAAACATTTGCACTTTTTATTACATGCTGCTCAAACAAAACTCACCGTAAAAATAACAAATGACCTCGAGGGGAAAGCGAAATGTTCAAGGTTACAGTCCGTGTTGCCAACGGGCTCACAGAAACTTTTCCTTTGTTACTATCGGTGAAGTATCTTTACTTTCCAAAAATGCCTCGTACTTTCAATATACATATTAAATTTGCTCCGGCTCGTTCCATGCATTCGAAGTTACAAGTTAACACAAAAGTAAGCAAAATGTTCTACTGGTCGAATTTTACACTATTACTACATGATATAATGGTCAGCACACCTGTGTGGCAAGCAGGAGTTTAGGGTTCGATTCCCGAATGAACGTATATGTTTGCAAAAAGGGATAATGAGTTGTAGAGTTTTAATAGTTATAAAGCATTATTATTAATTTAAAATTAATTAGTTATACTACAATTACTAACTGCCTAATTTTAAAGTACAGTATTTTTATTATTATTCCATTTTGCACGTGGGACAGAAAAGAAATGTCATCTTGAAACAGCCCTTGAAATTATACTTTTTAATCCTGTACTCATTCCTAGAAGAGTAAAATTTGTTACATTCACATAATTGAATATTACATACTGGGCAAATATTCGCTGTTCATTTCATTGTCTAGAATATTTACTTTCTTTTTAAATTTCCCATGCTGCACATATCCATTCACCCATCAAACTGGTAAAGTTCCTCCTACGATAAAAGTACATCTGTCTTAAATGATTCTCTCGAGGTCGGTTACCGAGATATAAGTCCATCCAAGCAATGAAATCCTCAAAACTGAACCGACCGATCCAGATAAATCTTGAGTTTGGGTGAACCCGAGGGCGTTCATACATGTCTGAAGATGAGTATTTTGCAGTTTGCGTATTTTTAATTTTTTTAAGAGAAAACACCTTTTTTCTTACAAAATGTTATATTTAACTACCCCTCATTACGAATGCTCTGAATTTACGCGTCGTTAATTACTTTAGAAGAAATAATTATTATAAAAATGTTTACCAGTAAACCTGTTTGTTAATCGTTTGTAATAGAATTGTATTATGTATGTAATGTAATTGTTTAATGCAATAGTAAGTGTAATTATGTTTGAAATTGCATCTTAAATGTAAAATTGTAAGAGTAAGGTAATTGTATTGAAATTTTACCTTGAATGTAATTTGTGAGTATACAATGTAAATCGTAATTTAAAATTGCAATGTATCCATAATGTAGTGGTAAATGTAATTGTAATGGAAATGGTAATTGAAATTGCATCAAGAATGTAAAATTGTTAGTATATAATGTTAATTGAAATTGTAAATCATAATATGTTATTAATGCAATGGTGAATGTAATAGTAACAGTAAGTGTAATTGAAAGAGCCCCGTGAATGTAAAATTTGATGCATATAATGTAAACTGTAATTGTAAATTGTAATATGTTCACAAGCGACTTTAAATATGCCGTATAAGCTTATCGCTGTGGTCGGCAGAACACTTAGAATTACGCGTCTTTATTGGTCTGGGATCATCAAACATTGGTTTGGGATCATTTGACAGCTTGAGGACATTCAGTTGAATACCTGGTAAAGGCGTGCATTAATAAAATCAAGGCATGCACATTAAACTTTTTTTGCTCTTACTAGTCATAATACTGCAAGGAGAAAAGACGCAGGTTTCAATATTAGCTGTTTATCAGGAAAAAATTCCTAACGATACAGAGACATGTGTGTTCTTTTAAGCACAAAGCTTACTTTTCGGGTGAAAAAAAAATAAGAAGTAGCCGATAAGCAAAGAGAAAAAGTAACGAGACAGCATTAGCTTCCCTCCCTTTCTTGGGCAGGGAAGATAGCCTTTGTTGTATTTAGTAATTTTTCTTACCTGTAACCACTAAACTAAATGTGATTATTTCTCAATTATTTAAACATTTCAGAAACGAATGTTTGTTATCGTTAATCGTTATACAGCTTTAAAAGGAATCTACTACTTAATCGTTAGATACGCAGATCATTCAAAATAGAGCTCTTGGAGTTAGTTAAACATCGATTTCTTAGAAATCAGTTCCATTTTTTGGTAGAAGAAATTCACAGAAAATTTTCCCGTAAATTTCCCAATTATTTCAACGTAAATGTTCAGACAGAGTTCCTGGAGTGGCTACTTCAGTCCGTAGTGCATTCTTTTATAGACAGAGCCAGAACTCTACTCAGCTTTATTGCTTACAGGTGAGGTCTTTAAGAGACATCTTGTTTTGTTCAGCACACATATGAGTGATGAAGCAAGAAAAATCTTTCAAGAGCTCTGATTCGTATTTGGTTATTAAAATTTTGATCATATATGAAAAATCTGAATTTCGAAAGGGTGCTTTTGAAATTGTATTTATTATTAGGAGCAGGATAACGTTTACCACTAAGAAAAGTAGGCACGTGCCTAGGGCCCACACAGAGGTATTTGCCATTACTGCACGAAATAGATAAATACACAGGCTTTGATTGTGGAATTTAATTTGAAAATGTATACCAATAATAATACTTATTGTAATGACAACGTTATACTTGAGCGATATCCTATGTCAATATACCGGTGGCAGGTGGGCGCGAGCTGTGTAACACCGCATTTACACATTCGCGTGAGTGGCGTTGAATCGCGAGGAGAAGTGCGAGGCGAATGTATGAAATGTGCACTCGACGTTCGCCTCGTTATTATCATTGCCACACGTGGCGCTCGCCTCAGGAGAGGTTTTCTGACAGAAGTCAAAAGCTCGAATGGCGAGGCAAAGTCAGTGTTCACAAATTCTCTGTTTAAACTATCAACACTTGGTTTTGTTTTCGCAAAACTGGTTGGTTGTTTCCGGTTTAATGGCGCTAGGTCAAGAGAGGACAAGCTGCGTCCAAACAGATGGTAAAACCCGAAAAACACACGCACACACACACACATATATATATATATATATATTTATTTATATATATATATATTATAATATATATATATATATTTATTTATTTATATATATATATTTATATATATATGTAGGATTTATGCGAAATCTCTCCTTATGCCATAGTAATATTCTCTGTTGCTATGCGCACCAAGCCCTTTTCCTGCGACATTCTTGAGGGGACAGTCGAGGGTTGAACGACCCCGACTTGACAGAGTGATATGTTTTCTTGTGCCCCACGCGAGAGGGTGCAGGTTTTAAGCTGGAGAGAGAGAAGTGCAGACCTCGTTGAGGGAGGTTGTGTTTTGGACTCCGTGCGATAGGCACGAGAGAGAGATTATAATTCCAATGGGGCTTGTCAAGGCGTGCGTTGTGGTGTATTTGACGGGAGTGAGAAAGCTGCCCGATCTTTTGTTCTGTTAAAGGGTAGGGAAGCTATCCCGTGATTATTGTTATATTGTACCTGAGACAGTAAAATAGGCTCTCCGGAATATCATAGTTGCTGTCTACATTAATAAATTAATGGTTGTTGGGTTTTACAAAGTGTAGCGTATTTATGACTCAAGTGTGTTGTTCTTAGACACCCCCTAGACGCCGCCACATAGGCAGGACAGTCTATATTTTTATTTATATATATATATATATATATATATATATATATATATATATATGTGTGTGTGTGTGTGTGTGTGTGTATATTCACTCTGTCACAAAAAAATATACACACCCAGAAGGAAACGAGCTACTATCACGAAACTTAACATCTATGTAGTATATGAGGAGTTGACCAAATGATTACAAATTCAGATGAACAAATCGTTTTATTAAGAAGATATGGCATGAAAATGTTACAAATCAGTAAGTAGTAAATCCACCTCTGGCAGCTATACAAGCCGACACACGGCGTGGCATTGATTCATTGAGGTCACCTTTGAACTCCTTCGGAAGATCATGCCATAATCTTTGCAAATGGGCAGTTAATTCACCAGTATTCCGGGACGGCTGCAGTTGACTTCCACGTCCCAGACGTGCTCTATTGGCGAGAGATCTGGTGACCTGGCAGGCCAAGGGAGTGCGTCATATCCTTGAAGACATTGTTGGGAGACTCCCACAGTACGAGCGTTGCCTTGCTGATAAATGACACCTGGGCGACTAGATAGCATAGGCAGTTCAACTGGCGTTAAAATTTCGTTCACTTAACTGCGTGCCGTCAAAGTGCGTTCAAGGACGGCTAGAGGTGATCGTATGTCCCAACAAATCACTCCCCATACTGTCACACCTTGTGTAATCGCCGTATGTCTCTCGACAACAAATGCCGGATCGGACCGGTGGCCTGGTCACCTCCACACGCGTATGCGCTGGTCATCAGCATTGAGACTGAATCGGGATTCATCGCTGAAGATCACACGCCTCCAGTCGGTCACACTCCAGCTTGCCCGAGGTCGGCAAAAATCCAATCGACACTGTCTATGATGTGGGGGTCAGTGGTAGTCGTCTTAATGGACGTTGGCTCCTTATACCTGTGTCGGACAGTCGTCTCCGAATGATTTCCCTTGATACGACCGGATGTCTGGAAGGTGGTAAATGGCATCGAACCGATTCTAGCGACGTTGTTGTTGCGGACGTGGTCGCTCTTATGATTGCGCGATCCTCGCGCGCATTTGTGTTCCTCGGATGCCCTGTCCCTCCACGACGGTAGACTATCCCTTCCGTGATCCATTGTTGCCAACACCGAGCAACTACCATATTGCTCCGACCGAGGTGACGGCCGATACGTCTGTTCAACCAACCTGCTTCTCTGAGACCTGCTATACGCCCCCTCTCAAAGTCCAACAATTGTTCGTACTGTCGCCGGTTGCATCTCGGAGGCCTCTCTAGTCACAATACCGTCCATCCAAGTCGACAGATTTGTTTGAATAACCCTATGGCAGGAGCATTCATGCTTTTAAACTCTCCTAGCTGCGCATCTCATATGCGCATAGCGCACTTACTGTTGTATCATTGACGTCGAAATTGATAATGATTTGCATATATCTTACTCTATTGATTAATGATTTGCATATGTCTTACCAGACTACATTCCTGCTAAGTTTCGCTATAGTAGCTCGACTTTTTCTGGGTGCATATATTTTTTTGTGACAGAGTGTATATATATATATATGTTTAATGGGATCCGCACTTGACTCAACAGAGAGCCGCATTTGCCCATCTTTGCAAATGCGGCTCTCTGTTGAGCCAAGTGCGGTTCCCATTAAAATTTTAGTTTTTTTATATACATTTGCATAGTTTGTGAACCCATTTATTTGTGACATTACTGAAGATGGTTTTCCAATTTCTGAAATAATACTTACTGAAAATGCGGCTGGGAAATTGGAGTTATTAGAGATGAAAGAGGATCAGGCATGGCAAATGCTGCACAAAGCTTCTTCTGTGATTGAATTTTGGAAACTCGTGCCAGAATCAAAACATCCAAACTTAAAGAAAGCTCCTTGTCGTCTATTTTCGGTTTTTATACAACATATTGCTGTGCATCTTTGTACTCTATAATGAAGTTTGTGAAGTCGAATCAGCGTTCACAGTTGACCGATTAACATATTACAGAATTTTTGCAGACAGTTTTCGAATCAGTTTAAAGCCCGCCGAATTTTAAAATTTTGGTCAAAGACTGCCGTTAGATGTAATTAAACTTTTTTATTAATAAATATTTTTTTATTATATTTGACTTTTGTTAAATTTAATTTTTCTTATGTTTGAATTTTCTTACTAAAATTTTGAAATAATTTTTTTTGTTCATAGTTTTATTTTTTGTATGTGTTCTTATATGTGAATTGTGAAAATATGCAATTACATTAAATAAAAAATTTTGAATTAGGGTATCTACGTGTGGCTCTTTATAAAACATAAAAAACTGGATCGTGGCACTCTTTGGCCTCATATGTGCCCACCGCAGCCATAAACCTTTAAAACGATAGCAATAATATATATCTAAATGAAATACATTGATAAAAACAGTCAAAATATGGAATAAAACCATATAAAAACGCAGTTATAATATCTAAAATTTGGAAGCATAAATATGATATAAACTTTTTCATAAAAAAATTAAATTAGTGGATAAAAACCGATATGACGGATGAATGTCAACAGCGCAGGATGCGGATGTTCACCAATTAAAAGTGGTAAAGATGGAGATGAACTTTTATAAAGGCTTATGTACAGATTTTTAAAACGTTTACAAGTTCCTCTTCAATATCCAATATTTGCCCCACGTACTAGAGATGGGACATCGATGTCGATGGTTTCAAACATTAATGTTTTGATAAAAACATCAATGTTCTGAACATCGATTTATTGTAGTCGATTTTTTTTAACATCGATGTTTTGTGTTAGATGTTTTATGTTGTCATGATGTCTTTTTTATTGAAAAAGTACCATAATTTTTAAAAAAATTAACCACGTAGCATAATTTTCACACTCGGTAAATGTACGTCTGAATTCTGAAAACGACGAACATAAAAGGGGGAACGATAGCCTAGCAACGAGACAAATGGCAATTAACAACGAATGAATAATAATTATATTCCCCAATAATTGTTATTTACAGTAAAGAAAAAATAAGCTTGATTAGTTTTCCCCCAAAGGCTGACTTTGCATCAAATTGGTATAAATGTATGTAATTTTCATTTGTATCATTTAATATGAAAATAAAATATTTGTTAATAAATTGCTCTTATTAATTTTTTTTATATTAAAGTCTGTTGAAACAAACACAAAAATTCTTTTACATGATTTTGCCTTATACTCTGTTGATATAAAACCAATCCTTTTATATTGTGTTACAATCATGAACTTCAGAATTTTTTTACACTAAATTATTTAAGCCTCCTGGAAGTAAATTATTCTCCAACTTGTAAATAAATATGACTCGATATTTACAGTAATTTTTCACATTCAACCAATTTAGATTAGAAAACATCACGGATATTTCTTTATGGCTTCGATCCCATCAATTGTTTTTATAGCAATAATTTCTTCCTCAATTTTCTGGTAAAAGTAATAAAATGCTTAATGGAAATTCTGTGATATGCCCTGACTCTATCAACCAAGTTATTGTCATTTGTGTCAGCCCAAACAGAGTAAAATTAACCTCCCCGCCGAACTGAAGGAACATTAATGTTAGATGTTACTAAACCAGTTTTAAAAAAATGGATATTCAAAAACATCGATGTTAGAAAACATCGATGGTTTTGGGACGATGTTTTATTAGCATCGATGTTTTAATGTTGAATATCGATGTTTCAAAACATGGATGTTTTGTTGTCGATGTTGCAACCCTACCACGTACAACTGACTACTACGTATGTACGACTGGCTGATGCGAGCACGAATGACAACACGAGGCGCGAATGTGAGGATGGTCAATCTCCTTGATGTGCCATATGATAACGAATCCCATTGATGTACCATATGATAATCCCATTGATGTGCCATGTGGTAACGAACATGCCGAGTGTCTCGGCGAGTGACGAGGCGAGGTGGGAGCGCGAATGTGTGAGTATAAGTATACAATGTTTTTCACAAACCATTAATTCGACGCGAGTGGAGGCAGGAGGCAAGTGAAAATACTTGTCTATTAATAGTATGCCGTAAACAGTTAGAGTCCAACCGCTATTGCTAAATCAACACGCATCAAAGGACTCGAACATTGAGGGTTAGAAGTTTTACACAAAATAGATCTTACCATCATCGCGTTCGTTTCTTATACAATTTTTAGTTACTTGCATTAAAATAATTATATATATATATATATATATATATATATATATATATATATATATATATATATATATATATATATATATATATATATATACAGTGGAATCTTGATCTATCGTTTTTCAAGGGACAGATTGAAATGAACGATAAATGCAGGAAAACGATAGATACGGAAACATAACAAAGCAATATGATCGTTGGGACTGGATAAAATGAACGACACATACGGAAAAACGATGGATTCGAAAACGATCGATCGAGATTCCACTGTATATATATATATATATATATATATATATATATATATATATACATTTGTATCAGAGTCAAAATATACACTCATGGACAAAAAAATTAGCGCACCAAGAAGGAGTCGTCAAAATGAAACGAAATTTTACATACGTAATGACTACTTTGATATAAGTAAATGATAAGAAAATCAAAGAAAAAGGATAATTTATTTCAAAGAAAAAGGCAAAATAACGGAGGAGTTAATACTCCGTTGGACCCCCCTCTAGCGCGAATGCACGATGCGATACGATCGGGCATTGAGTCATACAAGTTCTGTATGATGTCTTGAGACATTGCGTTCCATATTTGCTGTGACCTTGCCTCTAGTTCGTTCAAACTCGTGGGATGCCCAACTCGTCGTCCCAAATGATCCCAGATATGCTCGATTGGAGACAAATCTGGGGATCGGGCAGGCCAAGGAAGGGTAGTAACAGTGCGGAGACAGTCTTGTGACACCCTTGCCGCATGAGGCCGAGCATTGTCTTGTTGAAAAATGGCTCCTGGGAGCCGTTGCATGAGTGGCAACACATGTGGTTAAAGGATTTCATGAACATACCTCTGGGCTGTCATGGTTCCACGGAACAATACTAGGGGTGACCGTGTATTGTAGGCAATGGCACCCCATACCATCACACCAGCTGTGGGAGCGATGTGTCGCTGTACAGCAAAGGCAGGATTGAAGCGTCCACCACAGGCTCTCCACACACGAACACGATTGTCACCACTGCCGAGATTGAATCTGGATTCGTAGCTAAAGACGACCTGGTTCCATTCCGCTGCAGTCCAGTTTCCTCGTGCGCGGCAAAACTCCAAACGGAGGCGTCGATGGGTGGGCGTCAAGGGCAGCACACGTAATGGGCGCCGCGATACCAACTGTCCTTCATCCAGGCGCCTTCGTATGGTTCGATAAGACACAGAGGCCCCTAGTGAAGGTGCTACCTGTGCCTGGATGGCGGCCGATGAAGCAGTTGGCTGTACGCGTGCATTTCTTACGATGTGGCGGTCTTCTCGGCGACTGGTCTGTCGAGGGCGTCCTGAGCCTGGTCTTCGTGTACATGACATCTCTCGGGTCCACTGGTCCCAACACCTCCTCACAACACAATCAGAGCGGCCTAATAGACGAGCTACTCGCCTAGCTGACCACCCAGCTTCCATCATCCCGACGATTCTCCCCCTCTCAAACTGCGACAACTGCTTATATTGTCTTCGAACACAGCGTAATGGCATGTCTATCTCAGCTCTTCCTTTGTAAATGATTCAGCACACTCAAACAAGCTTTGGTTACCTGTTTTATACTCCACAGAGTACGATGTTCAACGCCCTCTACCGGCTATAAGTAATGCGCAATCACGCTGCATTTCTAACCATTTGCATATCTCCCCGACATGTACCTTCATTGCAAGTTTCGTTACAATCCCGCAATTATTTCTTGGTGCGCTAATTTTTTTGTCCATGAGTGTATGTCAAGATTATAAAACAAAAAATTTTAAACTTCTTAACATAACTTTTTAAGGAAATTTTTATTTCCATTTTTTAATTTTTTAATCGCAAATTAATATAAAGAACACATTTTCAAAAATTGCGATTTTTTTCTAAACAAAAATCACCCTGCTACTTGTTTATATAAGATGGGCCTCGACTTTCATTACGGCCCTGAAAGCTCTAGAAGCGGTCTGATTATGTGCATTAAATGTGTAAACTGGAATACAGAAAAAAGTGCAGTAGGATATTATGACCTGTTGTAGAGCTTTTTCGATGTTGGAATAATTTGAACAACCCAATGCATAAACTCTAAATTCCAAAAGGTAGAAATAATTATGCATAGATACAACATAAAAGGAAATAACTTCAATATCTGGATGTATTATTTGAGAGAAAATATGAACTCTAGATTTCCTAATAATTAACCAGCTTCAGATAATAAATTTATTTTTAATAGAATTTTACCTTTAATAAATAAATTTATTAAAGGTTATAAATAAAACAGAATATATGAATGAAATGAAACACGGAAATGAAATATCTTATCTACGTCATCGAACGGAAGCTATTTTAAACAGATTCTGTTTATTTTTTTAATTACTGCGCTTGCATATTTTTTTAGTCCTTTAATTTCTTCTTATTTTTATATTTATCTTTAGAATTCCAACATGTGCTACCATCTATTGAAAATTATCTAAACTAACATATATCCATTGACTCTTTTTTTCTTTAGTATCCCAGAAGTATTAGAGATGGCAGCACTGTACATATCACATATATGAATCTCGCAATTAGTGCCAGTTAGGACAGCCTGTATCAACGACTTATGAATTAATTCCCCTTTGCTCGAAATTATAACTTCAAATTATTTGCAATTTTTACTTTTCTATACCTCTATAAATTTCTTTTCCTGAATGCATGGTGTGAACGAGAAGTTGATTAATATGCGTAACTTTGACATACATCCTTTTTTAAAGAATAAATAAAAAATAAACTATCATAAATATATTTCATTTTCCTGTTTACAAAGTACCAGACTTTTTAAGGAGGTAAATATAAAAATTTAAATCCCTAAAATAGAAGAGCAGGTAAGCCCATCAAAATTTTTGTT
Organism: Dolomedes plantarius; assembly: GCA_907164885.2. NCBI lineage: Eukaryota > Metazoa > Arthropoda > Arachnida > Araneae > Dolomedidae > Dolomedes > Dolomedes plantarius. Next base: position 207,999,664 of record OU015494.1, read on the forward strand.
ACTCATTTTTAGAGTTCTACAATCTTTAAATTTCTGTTTCTGAATATATGGCGTGGTGTTGATACGACGGTAAATAAATATGACAAATGGCAACAACATTTTAAAAACTGGCAAGGGAAAGCATTTTTATTAATACGTTTAAAATATATTTAAAAGGAGATTTTTTATTTTTTTTACCTTATATAATCAAATTAATTTGACAAATACGGCTAACTTTACAAGTAACATTTTATTCGTGTGATTTCTAGGAGAATTGAAGTCACGGACTGTTTGTGGTCTAATTAGACTATTATGTTTCTTTTTCTGTTCTTATAATCTTAGAAACTTGACCCCGTAAGCGAACTAATAAAATTATAGACAGACCTCGTTTCTTGCAAAATCCCTTCGATTGACATGTCGCGACCCAATAAAAATTCTCCAACAATAAACTGAAGGGAAATTATCAAGGAGAAATTCCACTTACGTAGATTATAAGTACGCAAATACGTAGATTGATTTGAGTTCGCAGAGGATTATGCTGATCGGATCAATGTTAGGCTCTACGGTGGTAAATGGGGGAGTTTTTCAGATTTAAGGTCCTCAAAATTTAATAAATTATTCGATAGCGGGATTGTTTATTTCAACAGTTAAGGTTTCATTACATATATAGTATCTAAAGGAAATTATAATGCTTCTAATATTCAGTAAGGTTCAAAATTGAAAGGAACTTTTTTTGAAACTCTATAATGAAGAAAGAGAAAAAAAAATTAATCTATATATATAAAAGAGCTTGTCTGTTTGTTTGTCCGCTATAGAATCATAGACTGTTTCACCCACTGGGATCCAAATTCGGCACAGTTAATGTTTTGGACCCGAGAAACTTAAATCAGGAAAAACGAAATTTGGAGCTCAATTAGTTTTTTTTTAAATTAATTTTTTAATGTTTTTTGTGCCCGATAGAGGTGCGTCTACCCCCTGTGGATACCCCTCAACCAGCTGCGTTAAGAGGGGTGGTTTGAGAATGACGAAGGGGGGGTCAAATTCCAATTCGCGGGAGAAAGAGGGTTGGGAATGACCTTGGGGCTCCCCAGATAAACACAACTTTCCTGGCTCTGCTATGTGTTGAAGTAATGGGAAAGTACAATTGCCTACAATTCAAGAACCACCCGAGCCTTTGAGAACAATACTCACAGGTAATACATCTGATTCAAAACATTTCTTACAAAACATACAAGCTTAAGGAAAAAGGCTTCATGGGGAATCAAGCCTTACTTTGATTAAATAAAGGGGATAACGCATCTTTCACTTTACCTCTTGGGTAAAATGGAAAAAAGTGCGTTTTTAAATGAAAAATAAATAATAAAGGCAAATGTAAATTATAAAACTTATTTGTTATTAAACAGTGGATCAAAAAAATCTAATTAAATCTAATTGAACAGTATCTAACAAATATAATTTAACAGTAAACTTATTCAATCCAAACGTGCTAATCACGCAACACGGTGTTATTAATTCTCAATAAAATCAGACGAAGGTCCGCAGGCTCAAAGTTTCTTTCTTTCTTATTGTTTGTATATCATTTCAGTAGAAACGCGCTGAGCGCATTCTGTTTGGCCAGATGAACATGAAGAGCGGGAGTGCAGCCCAGTATTTTTTTGATGGAATGCATGAAATATTTTATATCTATATATCTACCCGGGCAACGCCGGACAATAATGCTAGTAATTAAGAAAATAAAAATACTGTCAAATTTATTCTTTAATGATTATGATAAAGTTATTATAAAATTATTTAAATCCGTGTTTTCATATTTAGTGATAGATGTACCTAGAATCCCCGGAAAGTAGACTTTCGGGACTTAACAGGGCTCTATCAAGGCATCAGAGCTAGGAGTCAGGTTGAAATTTTTATCCGACATCTGAAAACGACTCTGTGCGACTTAAAGACCTTTAATAAATGAAAACAACTTATTATACGGTTGCTTGGTATTGCTACTCAATCATTAGCAATGATATTTTGATTTAAGTATGATTACGATTTATCTCGTGAAAATCTTTGATTTCATCCTTTTTTTCAAAATAGGATGGAATCCAAAAGGAATAGCCATTCTCGGAGCATCTTATGATTCATCAGATATTACTATCACAAAATGTTTTTTATCGCTGCTTTTAGTCAGAATTATTTCCCAAGGCAACTCAAAGAATTCGGAAGATTTGTTAAGCTTTCTGTGAATGCTCCATCATATTTTCTCATAGGTTTTCAATAGATAGTAATTAGAGTTCATTAAACTAATGAACTCTTACTAATATGTAGCTATTAGAGTTAATATAACAAATGAATTAAGTTATCATGTAACAAATGTACTTGATACATATACCATTTTTTACATTGTTAAATACGTTTCTCTGACAATGGTTATTGTAAGTATGGAAAAATTTGTCATCTATGAGAAGCAATTAAAACGTTAGCAGTTAATATAACAAATGAATTAAATTATCATGTAACAAATGTACTTGATACATATACCATTTTTTACATTGTTAAATACGTTTCACTGACAATGGTTATTGTAAGTATGGAAAAATTTGTCACCTATGAGAAGCAATTAAAACGAGAGAAATAAAATATTTAAAATTTTTTTGTTTAATTTTTTCAATACTAATTTATAAACTGTAAAATTTGTTTGCATATAACTTGTCAATTTATAAAACTTTTAAATGTTCATCAACGTTTGCGAAATACTTTTACTCATTTTATTAACCTTAAAAACATTTAAAACATATGCAATAGCGTAGATTTGTCGGACTATACGAACGACCATGTTATAACACCGATAGCGTAGTTACTATATGTTTTTTTAACCATTTATTATAATTATATTTGATAGGGTATAGTAAATCGCTCAAAAATTTAAAGGCTCCGAAAATTTTATGTACGGTAACTTTTATAACAATAGGTTTTAATGAAATACAAACCGTCCAGTGACGAGCAACGCCGAAATCCCTTTTTTCCTTATTCTATTAATTTAAACGGGTCACGCTATTATTGGGATGCATTCAATTTTTAGAGTATCTGAACAGCGGGACACGTTGTTTTACTCTCGAATGAATTTTGTTGTGTTATTTGCGAGACGTTATTTCGCCAACCTTACCTCCAGGAAATATTGTTTCTAATAGACTATTAAAAATATTGGTTTTGGGTCGTGTTTTATTTTCTAAATTCCTTATAGCAAAATGGTTAATTTACTTGTCAGTGTAATAGTAATTGGAATTGCTCTTAAAATGTAAAATTGTCTGTATATAATATAAAATGTAATTGTAAATTGTAATATGTGTGTAGTGTAATTGTTAAATGCAATAGTAAGTGCATTGGAGGCATATGAGCAAAATAATGTTTGAAATTAATCAAAAAAAAGAAGGATTTAATTAATTTAGAAGAAATAATTATTATAAAAATGATTACCAGTAAACCTGTTTGTTAATCGTTTGTAATAGAATTGTATTATGTATGTAATGTAATTGTTTAATGCAATAGTAAGTGTAATTATGTTTGAAATTGCATCTTAAATGTAAAATTGTAAGAGTAAGGTAATTGTATTGAAATTTTACCTTGAATATAATTTGTGAGTATACAATGTAAATCGTAATTTAAAATTGCAATGTATCCATAATGTAGTGGTAAATGTAATTGTAATTGAAATGGTAATTGAAATTGCATCAAAAATGTAAAATTGTTAGTATATAATGTAAATTAAAATTGTAAATCGTAATATGTTATTAATGCAATGGTGAATGTAATAGTAACAGTAAGAGTAATTGAAAGAGCACCGTGAATGCAAAATTGCATGTATATAATGTAAACTGTAATTGTAAATTGTAATATGTTCACAAACGACTTTAAATATGCCGTATAAGCTTATCGATGTGGTCGGCGGAACCTTTAGAATTTCTAAATTCCTATCTGTATTTTTGGTAAACGGGATTTCCGCATGTTGGGAGTTATTTAATAAAAATATTTCTATTTTCTACACTTAATATGATTATTGTTATTTTTTATATTGCTTTAAAAGTCTCCAAAGCAAGATATGCATTTCGTCTGCGATTGGTACAAAAAAAATGTGCAAATAGCCTATGGCTGATGGGCCAATAGGGTTAAACGAAACCCGTTATAAATACATTGAGGTATTAGAATCTCCACATCATTAATATCAGTTGCGGAGGAGGAAACTTTCGTTGTCATCATTAGATGAAAGAGGAGATGTTGATAAAAAGTAAAGTGCGTCAAATTGTTTTAATGTTTATGCCGGATTTATACTCATCATAAGTTGCTTCAATAACTTTCAATTTTTGTCTAGCCATTCTTTGCACAATACTCGATAAGCTTGGAATTACTTATCCATTAACTTTGGCTCGTATTTTTCCAGCATTGGAAAACAAACATCATAAAGCCTAAATTGATCTAAAAATGCTAATACCTAAATGACTGTAAACGAGCTTTTTATTTATTGCATATTAACATTATGGGAAGATAGAATAAAGCTTCAAACACGGCATCACTACTCAAACCACTTGTATCCATGCATTCCGTTCTGTTTGGAATTCGTATATCTTTTCAAAATTAAAATATATTCACTCTCCCATACACATACATGTATGCACGTAAATATAAAGTTCTAATAGAGGTTGTATTTGTACACCGTATATTAAAATCACCCCTTCAACACAAACACATAACCTTAAGAAATCTCTCCTTTTTCCATCTTAAACAAATACAAAACTCGTTCTAACTCATGTTTATATTGTAGTGCTTTGAGCATTACAAAGATAAGGTTTTTAAAATTTATTTAAAGTTAAAATATTCCATTTCATCAAAAATGCATGGTGCAAATAGCTAATATTAAAATGGAAATATGTAAGGGAACTGCCTGTTTCTACAGTACATTACCAGTATTTCTTGATAGAGCCCAAAGATTTAAAATTCGTAATTATTAGTTCAATACTACATAAATAATTAAAAAGGATAATCCTTGATCAAACATTTTGCATCTCTGAGAGATGGTTACGACTAATGATTACTTTCGCTATAAAGCGATGCAGTTGAAATCCGTGAAAAATTACGTGTAACGAATGAAATTTTCAACCTGCAAATGTTATTAAATACTATAATAAGAAATTAGCAGACTCACTTATTGAAGTCGAATAAGTAATTTCAGAGTCTCTCCCCTGCCTCTTCATTTGGAATGTCCCTTGTTCTTATAAATGCTGCAAATTTCTTATAATTGCTGTGTTTTAATTATGAAATCTACCGTGATAAAAAGCTTCCGATATTCTATTGTGGTAGAAAATGCAAAGCAAACTTCAAGTGCGTCTAAGTTCGAATACCGGCTAAGACATGTATACACCATACCGTTCCCTACTAAAGGGAGCTATACTAAGGTACTCCTTTTACTAAACTAGAACGTTTGTAAAATCAAAACATGTGACTGTAAACAGAATGGCAGAAAAAGTTTAATTATAGGCCTCCTGTTGCATGAAAGCGACGAAAAATAAATGATCATGGAGTATCTAAACCAAACACAAATGAAAACAGCAAACGAATCGCATAATTCAGATAGATATAATGTCAAATGTAAACAACAGCTGGGACTTTTAAATGACCTTCGGATTTTGTACTACGATTCAATTTTCTTTTTAGGATTGTGAGCGTTCTAGTAGGAATTTTTCGATGCGGTTTTTTGCAGATGATAAAAAAATGTCTAAATATTTCAAAAAAGAAATAAAAAAAAATTTCGATTTTTTTTGAGGATTTAAAAGTGACCACTCCCCTTAAAAAAATACTCAAAGAATCCACGAGGTTTATAGGTAAATGTATACAGGATTTGTGTCTGCCGAATTCGGAAATAAACAAGTAACAAAAAAAAAACTGTACTTTCCGATATTTAAACACTTAAATAAATCCTTCAAGTAATGGGATATGAGAGAAATGAGATTATCCGATCAAAAGTAAAATTCCGATTAAAGGACGAAACAGTGCATTTTTAGGCATTACCTTAGTTCTTAAACAAAGTTTAGCTCGTCACTGAAGTACAGATCAAAAAAATTTTTCTAGAAAAAATAATCTGCATAACTGTCATGAAAGAACGTTAGAATTTTATTATTAATTTATATATGATACTATAAGTGGATTGAATAATGTTTAAAAAAATTTGTAAAACCAAGCAAAAAAAGGTGCAAAGAAAGTAGCAAAATACAGAAAGTCGTTCGCACTTTATGGAAACGATTTTGTAATTTGTTTTTGGCGTTTGTATTTTGAGATAAAAATTTGGCAACTTCAGAATAATCGTCTGCTATTGTTTTCCTTTGATTGGAATCTAAAATAAAAGATTTATTTTGACAATGGCTCCTAAAATTGAAAAAGGGCTCAAAGGTTACGTAACTGCACTTTCCGGGGAGAAATATTCGTATCAACAAATTATAAAGCGATGTAAAAATTGCAATTATGGCATTTCAAAAATAGGTACTTATAATATATTAAATTTGAAAGCGAAAAAAAAACGTGTAACGAAAAGTAAACATGAAAACATGACCCCTAAACCTCATCCTAAGACTGTTTGAACGCAGGTAAATATCAAGAAAGTGAAGTCTCTGATCCTAAAAGAAAATGCGCCGACTCAAAGATCCATTGCATCGAAACTAGGAATGTCTTCTGGCACTGTAAGTAAAATGATTCATAAAGATTAGAAGTTAAAAAAGATGTTTAAACCTAAAGTTCATCTGCTTTTGCCAAATCATATTTCTGAAAGAAAAACAAATTATAGAAAATTATATGAAAAACACCTAGCTGCTAAAAAATGAAAATTTGTAGTAACACTCAATGGGGCATGGGTGTAGTTAAGTGACTGTAATAAAAAAAGAGATCAATTTTCTATTGCTCAACTGATGGGAATGACCGTACGACATGGCTACGTCAGTGTATTTTTGAAGAAGAAATTCCAGCCTTATATGGACTGGACATTGATGAAGTTGAGCTTCATATGACAATGCCTCTAGTCACACGTCTAAATCAACTGCCGCTTATTTAACAAGGAAAGAGTCAGAAACAGGAATAAAATGTATCCCATTTAATGAAATACCTGTAAAATTATCTGACTCTTCTCCAATGGACTTTTGCGATTTCGGTTCTTTAATACGAGCCTTAGGAAAACGGCATCCAAGAACACTGAACGGACTTTGGAAAACGGTCCAAGAGGAATGATGTAAAACTGACATGACAGTACTAAGAAAAAATTTACTTTCATGGAAAATTCGAGCTAGAGCTATTGTCAAGAACCATGGCTATCAGATAGAAGCAAATCACTACATAAAATACGGCATTTGTACATAAAACTTAACTATCAAAATCGTTTCCATAAAGTGAGAACGACCCTCTGGATTTTTTATGCCACTGCTATTTTGACATCTTCTAGATTGGGCAACTGTATAGAGAGTTTTCTTTGCTTTTTTTTTGGGGGGGGGGGGGAGAGGGAGGATTTGAAGAAAGAATCATCTACAAATATGAGTTTTTCTTCAATATTTAGAGATAATTTACTTTCCTTTGAAAGATTCAACCGTGCTAAGAATATATTATGAATTTTTCTAAGCGAGTACTCGCATGAACAGAACTGAAAACGATGTTAATCTCTGAAGAAAATGAAGAATGAAGTCTGATAGAATTACAGAAATCGAATAGCTTGACAAACTCATGCTTTACAGAATTCTTAACTGATAATTTTCAATAGTAAAAATAATACAAAATTCGTATAACGCTTTCCAAGTCTCTAAAACAAATAACTAGTTATTATATGTGAGACATGAGATGATAAGTTATTTTCATTTAGACTCAGAATCTCGCTAAATCGTAGTTCAGAAGAAGGAATTAAATTTATTTATTTATATATATATATATATATATATACATTAATTAGGTAGTCCGAAGTAAATTTACATCATACTGAATTATTTATTTTAAAGAAAATGCTTTAAACTTTCTATATTTACATATCTTTAATATTTTTATTTAAATTTTGTGTATGTTAAAAATATATGATACTGTTAAATAAGGTGTAAAACAGTCTTAAAAGGCTACATTGTTTCCATTCGCTTTTACTTATATGTGCGAGACTTCGTTTTCAAAATGAGAAACTATAAAATCCAAACACCGATAATATGAGAGAAACTTTCTCAAATACTTCACCAAATATTGAACAAAGGCTATCTGTAGTCCAAGTTCACCCTTCTCGCTAATTTCTTTCGAGATTAGTTTTATATAGATAAATGAAGTTAATAATTTTCAATATTTTAATATAAAGCTTATAATTTAAAACCATGGCCTTTTCTAGTTTTATTTTTTGTTGATTTTAATATAAAGCTTATAATTTAAAACCATGGTCTTTTCTAGTTTTATTTTTTGTTGATTTTAACCTAAATGAAATAAAAATACATATTAATATTTAAATACGAAGTATTTGTCCCACGAGATTTGGAAAAAAAAACAAGTGTAGATGGTAGCGAAAACATTTTTTAAATTATAATTTTGCATAGTAAATGTCTACCCAAAATTGACAGCTCATTGATTTTTTAAATACTTTCTCAAAATTTACTTATTTCGTTTTTAATTCTTTTGTAAATATTTTCCTCATTAAAACAAAGTGCTATTACCAAAAATTTTAATTGGGATCGCGTCACTCTTCATTTAAAGAAAATAGGTCAAGATCTAAAAAGTTTGTGCACCACTGCTTTAGACGACAAAAAAAAAGACACATTCGACATTTTGTGTCAATTTTTTGACTGAGCCCACACGGAGAATCCTTTAACAACACCGTAGAAAAACATATCTGCATAATCAGTGCTAAGATCACAAATCCATATAAAGCAGTTAGAAATCTAGCTTCCATGTACAGATAACAAAGGCAAGAGAAGTTGAGAGTAAAAATTTTGGTGCTTTTAAACAAGGCTTTTTTCTTGTCTTTTTCATCATGCAAATTATGTGAATATGTTCTCTGATCATCTTTGACTCTTTTTATTTTTGTTTCACATTCTGATAGTATTTTATTTTATCAGGACATTCTGCATCGGTTCAGATTTGCACTTAAGTAGTAGATATATATTGAAGGGAGTTAACAACTGAAATCCGAAATCATATCCATTATTTAAATATATTAGGTAAGCAGGGAAGATCTGTTTGGCCTAATAAACAATTACCGGTTTCTGCGAATACTACATAGCTGGTACACCTATAGTTCTTTTTCAGCCAGTACTAATTCCTTGTATCAAACACCTCCTATTGGAAATAACATATGTTACCTCCGTGGTTCTGGGGTTCTTTTTCTAATGTGATTTGTTTTTTTGCTGAGTGGCACCGAAGTGTTTTTGTTATGAATTTATACAGCTTGAGAACTATCTAACAAAAATGTTGTGTTTTTAAAAACTGTGAATGATCCGTAGTAATAAATATTTTAATGAACTCTTAAATTGGAATTTATTTCAACTGATCCGATTTACATTACTTGGCGTCCGCGACAGGTCCATTTACTTTTAGACAAGTAATTCGAACCTGATTTAAAACTTTGTTTTGATTTGATTTCTATCTACGGAACATGGAAAGGTGAATATTATGTTTAGATTTCACGCGTTATTATAATGAATAAAATGAACTTTTGAGCAGTAAAGATAAGGTTGAAATTTCAGCATGATTTGCATCTTTTAATTAAAAATATGGAAACTTAAAGGCTTCCAATGACAAGATTTATAGAGAACTGCTTACCTAAGAAGGTGTCAAAGACAAAGAAGTTGAGGACGAACTGATTAAATCTGGTGAATACTCAATTAAATTCTACAAATTTAGGGAACAAGTAAATAAAATAGAACGAATCTCTGAGAATCTAGGAAGCATTGTTTTGGCTAACTCTGGTAAATTGCAAATACGTTTTCCGAAAATTGAACTGAAAAAATACAATGGATATTTTAAGGGATGGATTGAATTTTGGGTTCAATTTTACAAAATGCATGACATGTCTCTAGCTCCAGAATATAAATTTGATTATTTACTTCAAAGTATGAAACCAAACTCTCCGGCTTATAAGTTGTTAGAGGGCTTCCTCCTTCCAAAGAAATTACGAGACAGCTATTGAACTTTAAAATCGAGATTTGGTAAGGAGGATTTCTTAAATGAATATTACGTTAGGGAACTTTTGAACTGGGTTTTGAAAAAAAAGATAAAGAAGTCGCCAATTTCTTCGAAATTACGACGAAACGAAATAAAGACGCAGGTCGTTACATAGTACGCCAACCATGGATTATCGGTTTTACTCCAGTCGTGATGCTGCTGAAAAAAAGATTACAGAATACATCGAAGAAATTGAGAAAACTAAACAAATTCGAAGAATATGATGATGTAATGCAATATTGGTGGAAAAAAAGAAGTAGTTGAGATTGTGCCAGAAGCAAACATTAATGAATCGGCCCATTACTTACCACACTGAGTTGTGCTCAAAGAGTGTAATACAACTATGAATGGTATTTAGTGCCTCGTATAAAGATGGAGGTGGAAATTCTTTAAATAGCTGTCTGAAAATCGGCACTAATTTATTAGATTTGATTCCAATTGTTTTAACTAATATTAGAATTTACCCAATTGCACAATCGGCTGATATCAAAAGAGCCTTATTACAAATTTAAGTTGATCAGGCAGATAGAAATTTTCTCCATTTCCTGAGGTGGGAAAAGGAAAAAATCCTAGATTTAAGACATTACAGAGTAGTTTTTGGTGTTTGCAATAGTCTATTCTTACCATCAGCTTTAAAGAATTTGCTGGAAAATCCACCGAAACATTTATGTGAAATCGCTGAAAAGCCAAAAGGTACCATTTATACGATAATTACCTCACTGGTGTCTCTCATGACATAGAAATAAAGCCATTCATTAAAGAAGCTACAGATTTAATGTCATCGGCTAGTTTCAAACTTAGAGGGTGGATAAGTAGCTTAGATTCAGATGAGTGTGCAGAATAATATTTTAGGTCTTCAGTGGGATCGAAAATCACATAAAATAGGACACCGCTTGATATCTTTAAATGGGTCGACCACCAGATGAATGCTACTTTCATGCATCCAGAAAATAATCAACCCGTTTGGATTCTCCGCACCCACGTTACTTATTCCTAAAATTGTTTTGCAGAAATCATGAAAATTGAAATCTGACTGGGATGAGGAGCTAGCTACAGACATGCAAGAGGAATTTATCAGATGGCTAAAAGAAATATATCATTTGAATAACTGCCTAATGGCAAGAAGAATTTGTTTTAATTCTACGAGTACCATACACGCCTTTTGTGATTCTTTCAAACTTGTATATGTTGCCTGCATATTTTTGAGAATAGAAAAAAAATGAAGAAGTTAATTTAAACCTCATCTTAGCTAAATCACGAATTACGTCATTAAAAGAAACTCGTTGTTACCCATCAAAACATGACGGCTGGATAGTAAATAAATGCACCAATACACAAATTATACTCAACACATCATTGCCAAATGTTGAAAATCATAATACATTTATTACTGTATTAAGAATAGAGAAATACACTCTAAAAATTTCTTATTGAAACCAATAAAATTAAATATGGTTACTCAACAGCACGAAATATACAATTTCCGTCAGGTTTAATTCTGTATCTCACAAACATGAGTAAAAATAAAAATGGCAGAGAGAGAGCTAGAGAGAAAGAATGAACAAATTAACGTATGCGGCCTCGTGCTTAGTAACTATCTAAAGCCACATTTAAACATGTCACTGAACATGCGCAGAAAGCAATTTTTAATTGTAAATTATCACTAATTAATAGAAACTGGGGTTACAAAAACCAAATTTGACACATCTATCGATCAAAATCTTTCGTTTAAGACCAAAATGAAGTAAATGGATGTAGTAGTTTTCTTTCACGGACTGCCCAAAGAATAGGCTTACTAACTTAAATATATAGATTACATTGCCACGGCTGGAACTGATAGCAGTACTTTTGGGTGTTAGGATGTACCAACTAGCCACTTAATTCTTAAACAGAACGAACTAAAAAACCTACTTTTGGTCAGATTCGTTTGTTATCTTAGCATGGTTGAAAAAACGAAACAGTTTGTCCGTGTCAGTAGAAAACAGGGTAAAGGAGATACAAGATTAATTAAAACTGGATGCTCGAAGCACGTTACCAGGTATCTTAAATCCTGCGGATTTATTGTCGAGAGGATGTTCATCATTGTAACATTTAAAATCGCAATGGTGAACAGAACCTACATATCTGAGAACGTCTCTTGAAATTTTGCCTTCGGATCATCCTGATCCTGTTACAGAGAAAAATATTAAAGATAAACGCAGAACAACAGTGTCAGCGATGAGACGATCATTTCTAGACGTGTATTTGGGTTTTCTAAATATACTATGATGGTAAGAACAATAGCGTGAATAATGCGTTATCGGTACAAAATAATAGGAAGATCAATTTCTCCTGAGATCACATCGGAAGAATTTTTGCACACTGGGAAAATGCTTTTCCGGTACATGCAGAGTGTATGTTTTTCAGATGCAGTTTCTAGAGCTTGTCTAAAGACTTTCAACATTTTTATGGAAGATGCTGGGCTGCTAAGAATAACATCAAGATTTTACCTGTGCGCTCTATAGGACAGTGCACTTAAAACTGATTCAATCCTTAAAAGCAAATCAGGGGTGCCCAGAGACTTTACGGAGCCTGGGGCAAACTTCTGTTGGGGGCCCCAAGAAAAATAAAAAATGGAAAGAGACGAACACACACATTCAAATTAAGTTACTCATACTTAGTATTTTATTACATGAATGATTAAGATAATTATTATATTTCATTGCACAGCTCTCTTGTTCTATTCTCCAATAAATATGACAATGTGTAAAAAACTAACTATTGTTTAATTACATCCAACAACTTAGTAAATCAACAGATATTTAAATTATCAACTTAGGTATTATAAATAAAGGCTTTGAAATACTTCGACTATAATAAAAGTTGCTGTAATAGAAGACGAAGTGGTAAATTTATAACTAAAAAGGAAACTGAAAATAGTTGAATTTGAACGATTTTAAAAGTTAAAAGAGTAAATTTACATTAATTTTTTTCTTGCCTTAACTTTGTCAAAGTCATGTATCATTTCTCTAAAACTAACAGTTTTGACTAAATCATGTTCAATACTGAGCACCATTAGATGATTATGTCTGTCCTCACCCATTGTCGACATTAGTCGATTTTTTATGTGGGACATTTTGCTGAAGGCACTGGAAGCACAAATTAGGTCTGCTGAATGTCTAAATGAATGACAATCTAATTTCTAATCTATATATATAAAACTGTTCCGTAACTGACTCATTCATTCACTGACTGACTGACTGACTGACATACAACGCACAGACCAAACCGCTGGACCTAAAAGGCTGAAATTTTGCATGGCGATTCTTCTAATAGTGTAGGGGTGCACTAAGAAAGATTTTTCAAAAATTCTTCTTAGATTTTTTTAAATTAAATTTTTAAGCTGTTTTTTAAACTTTTTTTACGTTTGCATTAAAAATAATACATTGATGGTTATAAAATTTATATCGCGAGAAAGATCATAAAAATTCCTTCAAAATAAAATTTTTTTCGAATTTTTACCTCCATTTCCTGATTTTTGGTGAATTTTTAAAGATTAATTTTTAGAATTTAATTTATTAAATGCTGATCACGTGATTTCTTTTTCTGGTACTTTAAATAAATTTATCGTCACGTGCAAAAAAAATAGACAAAAAAATATTTTTTTCTTGCTAATGCGGCAGACGATTGGACTTTATTTTGTCTATAAAAATATCCCTTACGATTTTTTTATAAATATGTTTTTTTACATCAATTGTATACATTGATCGTAGTATTTATTATAAATATATATATATATATATTTTTTTTTGAATTAATTGCATACATTGACCGTTGTATTTAATTTCAATGTACTCCGTAGCGAAGCGCGGGTTTTCAGCTAGTCTAGCATAAACAAAGTAAGCGCTGCAGACGACTGCCGATCGTACTATTACGCGGGGAGTTTGGGTGACCTTGAATTTTACGTATGTTTTGGAACTTACTAAAGGAGACATAAATTAAATTTTAACTTCTTCATAAAGCTGAAATTACCTTTCTAATAGCTTCCATTCTCGAAACTTTTTTGCTATTTGTTTTAGTATTTAGAACTGTCTTCAATTTATTAAAGAGAATGTAATTTTATAGCAGTTAGGACTCAACAGATATATTTTTCATTAAAACCAAATTGCATATTTTTCAGAAAACAATTTTGGAGTAAGAGAAATCTAATTAATCGAATAATTTTTTAAAAAAATTTTGGAGGCCCCTTTTTTCAGATTATTTTGAATTTTGATGTACTCTTTTTTCAGAATTTTCTTTCGGATGAAATCTAATACTCTTTTTTTTTCATTTTTTGGGATCCCCTCCGGCAGTTGGGGACCTGAGGCAAAGTGCCTCAGTTTCCCTCCCCTCTGGGCGGCCCTGAAGCATATACGTATTGATACAAGTTCTATGAAGATTCACAGCCAGAAGAGGAAGGGTATCTGTTATTTTCTCAGTCAACGGAACTAATTTCGTTGGCGTAAATAAAGCCCTGAAGCAGTTAGATTGGGATAAAATTCAAAATGGATGTAGTTTAAAATGCATAAAATGTAAGTGTAACACACCTATAGATCAATGGAGGGGAGGCTATTAGGAACGTTTGATTAGAATTTTGAAAGATTTGCTTAGAAAAACTTAGGCCGTGTTTCTTTAAGTTATGAAGAGCTAATAACCTTAATCTGTGAACGTGAAGCTTTGATGAATAATCGTCCTCTAACCTTCTTTTTCGAAGTTTCAGATGATTTATGTATGCTTAAGCCCTCGATGTTTCTACAGAGTCTTGCTGGTAATGACACTGACTATTTGGATCAGCTAGAATCGATTAGTCTATCAAACAGGTGGAGTTATTTGCAGAAAGTGAGGGAAAACCTTAGACTGAGATTTAAGAAATAATATCTCGGTTTCCTTTGATCAAACTAGAAAATTGTTCCAGACAATATTTAGTTAGGACACAGTGTACTTGCGACAACAAAAAGAGATTAGACTGAGATTTTCCCAAATTCATAGAGATATTTCTTCGTAAGGACTCCATTAGTCGTCTAGATCATGTACAAACTGCTGAACTTAACATACTAAGGCCTATTCAACGATTATAACAGCTGGAAGTAAATAGTCGGTATATAACAGATATGACATATATCTTCAAAAGCAGACAATGCCGAAATGACCACTAAAGACCAGAACATAGAGATTGTTAGAAAAGAACAGAAAATAACTCGTTGTGGTCGTATAGCCAAGCCTATAAAAAGACTTAATCTGTGATATCAGTTTAAGACTTTAATAAATCTGAAAGGGTATTTTACATTTATAAATGCTTCAGTATTTTTTTTTAAAGTTACCACTTGTGAAAGGTGGGGAGAATTTTGGAAATAACATCTGCTTTCTCCATGATACTTGGGTTCTTTATGTAATGTGATTTGTTTTTTGCTAAGTGGCAACGAAAATGTTTTTGATATGAATATACAGCTTGAGAACTATGTAACCCAAAATATTTGAATAAAAACTTGAATATTCCGTAGTAATAAAGGTTTTAATGTACACGTAAATTAGAGTTTCTTTGAACTGGTGCGATTTATATTACCTCCCTTTGGCATTATGGCGTGGTGTGTGCACTTCTAAATGCACAGTAAATAAGCATTTATTAAAAAAACATATTTTTTTCTATATTTATATTGAAAACCTACGATGTTGGATTAAAAATTTCTAATGTAATTTTTAACGAAGATAAAATTACTGGGAATTTCTTGTGACGAGTATATTTATTTAGAGAAACGATATGACATTTTTTAAACAATTCGAATAACCCAGTCAGGCTGGCTCACAGAAAACAGACATAAAATGCGGTATGGTATAGCGATATATCGCATAAACAAGTTATCTATTCCAAACCGCCTAAAGCAACAGTATTCATGTGTTAGTAATTAAGATTGCATGAGAAATATGGATGTTCACCGATTATGCTACTTTAAAACTGGGATCCTATAAATCTTTTAAACGCTTGGAAACTTAACGAGGACTCTTCATAAAAATTCTTGCAACATACGCTCGAGGTACCAAATGGACTATTTTAATATTTTAGAACAATGTTAATGTAGATAAACAATAATATATGTTTAATACAGATATTAAGCGAATGGTATTCTTCGCTTAAGCTGCATGCTCTAGAGAGGGCAGAATCAGTTTTCTAATTTGGACAGCGACGTTTCGTGGAATCAGTGTTCTGTTCTAAAGTTGCCTCAGGTTGGTGGGTTTATTTAGTCTGTTCTTTCACTGTGAGCATCATCTGTGTATACCTATTTGGAAATCTGGCTCATTCGGTCCATTCTACGCCTCTTCGTATTTATAAAAAAATTTCGACAATGACTTAAAATTATTGCCTTGTCTCTTGAGAGACTCGGTGTACATACATCAATACCAAAAGGAGAAGAATTAGAACAGAAATTAACGCCAAACTTAAAAACTTTACAAACTTAAAATGCCAGTTAGGAGCCTCATTTAAGGAAGAAAGGATAATCTCTAATAGCTTGTAAAGCCAATGACCATACAATGAGAGTGGCATAATAGTATAAGATTATAGGGGACTGCTTTCGGTAATGATGACTGCATTATATGATCCAGGTATGTAGAACAGTAGTCAGCTGTAGAATTTTGTGGTCATTAATAGCATTACAAATTTCTATACCTGAGTAGGGCAGCATTTTGAGGAATTTTGCACAAATTCTCGTAAGCAAGATTATCTGAATAAATTTTTTGATGGACACTTTATTATTTCATTACCCTTAATTTGTACTTGCATTTGCTCTAAACCTAGATGTTTAAAAACTATAAGGCAGCATATAAGAGATTAGTTAGCTACAAAATGAATTTTACACAAATTTTTTTGTTGCATTGAATTAATACCTATATTTAAGTATTAAAATTTCAGTAAAACAAATCTGTACATGCATTCACTTTAACGTTAGATGTTTAGTAACTATTTAGAAGCTGGTAAAAAATCAAATTTATCAATTCTTATATATATATATATATATATATATATATATATATATATATATATATATATATATATATATATATATATATATATATATATATGTATGTATATATATATATATATATATATATATATATATATATATATATATATATATATATATATATGTATGTATATATATATATATATATATATATATATATATATATATATATATATATATATATATATATATATATATATATATATATATATATGTATGTATATATATATATATATATATATATATATATATATATATATATATATATATATATATATGTATGTATATATATGTATGTATGTATGTATGTATGTATGTATGTGTGTGTTTGTTCACAAGGGTATGTACAAAATTGCAATTTAACGTATTATATTATATATCCTTAAACCTAACTAGAAACATTCATAAATCTAAAATATCCTTTATTACCCCATTCTTTAATGAAATGTAATATTAATTTCAGTAACATGTTTTAAGACACTTACTTATGTACAATTATTCTTATATAGTAAAGATTTAAAGTGAATATAAATTTCTAAGTATTATAAAATGTTTAAATATAGATACGATGTTAGCTTGGACTTGCTCCCCGTTTTACTTTATGAGCATTTCCACTACTATATTAATCAGGTAGTTCATATATTACGAAAAATGAAGATGATGAAGTAGAAAAGAATGAGTTTTCATCTGCACTATCATAATATAAGTAAAGCAATCAAGTTCGTAGAAGAGAAAAATTTACTTAATGCATGAATGAACAAAGAAACAATAATTAATAATGGGCGTGTTCGTAAAAGGGTTTAGGGACTTTTCTGTATAATTAACTTGATGGGCTCATGAATAAATTGAAAAGAATAATGTACAAGTAGTGAAGAAAGCTTACAGTTGAAAATGTAAAATATAATGCAGTTGAAGTTTTTATTTTCAATCTTTTCTAGAAACATGACTAAAATATAAAACATTTAATTTCATTTATCTTATGTGATACAGGTTTCATTACAATTTGTTCATTATTTTGAAGATCCTCTTTTAATATTATTAGCCGATTAATTTTTATACCAGTGATTGTTTAAAAATAATGAAAAAGTCAAACTATCGTTAGTGAAATTATTTGTGCCAATATATATTAATACAAAATTATTGATAATTAATGTCATCCCCCGGAAACAAATTTAGTCAAAGGAAACAGGCTGTTTAATACTACTGAAAGGATGAATATTAATTTATATAACGGTTAATTTGTATAAGTTTTGTAGATAATAAAGTTTTATTCAAATTCTGCAATAATGTTTTACACCTGTTTATATTTAGAATTCTAAATTACTTATATTTGTTAATTGTAAATATACCGCTATATTGACATTAGTAATAAACGACCTTTGTCATTACCGATTTGTATTGCGATTCAAAATTAAATGACATGATAGATTAATTTTGACTTTTAACTTTAATAACTGAATTATAAAATATATTCATGTAGTCCTGCCTTAAGTGAAATGTATCTTTATCTGAAATATATACTTTGAACTGCTGCATATTTGAAGAGAAAAAGAAAAATACTTTCATTCTGTAAAAAGAATAATAGAAAAAAAGCATTTTTGAAAATTGCACATTAGATTCTTTTTAATTTAGCCTTTTCTAATAATTCAAAACCCTAATAAAACGAAAAACGTTAAAATGCGGTAGAGCATGCATGGGGATACTTTGTCATATATTATTTTTTTATTTTCATTCGACATAATATGACCTCTTTTTTCCCAAAAAATTAATTCTGTACTGAATTGTGATTTGCATGCATTTTTCAGTTGAAAAACAGTTGAAGAAACAGAACAGTTGAAGAAACAGTTCAGTTGACAAACAGAAAATCTGTTGCTTTAGTTTTTTAATTAGGATAATATTATATTTAATGTGAAATGATATCACTCAAGAATATTATTTTGAGGAGGTTATTACTAAGGTATTTAAAACACATCCTACTGTAATGGTTTAAATTAAATTTTATTTAATCCTTTTTTCTACTTGAGACAAAATATTTGTCAAGATATTGAGAAAAATCAATTTACACAACAGACAAGAGTAAATTATTAAAAGGTAAATTGACAGTTATCATTTTTCTTCTATTTTACTTCACGCAAAATAGTAAAATGAAATGAATATATATGTAACTTTTTTATGTATAAACATATTAGCTTAAAGATATAAAATTGATTGTAATAGTTATCCACCTATTTTTGGTTATTTGTAAATGGATTTAAATTACTTGTTAGTTGTAAATCTGCTATGATAAAAAGTTGGTTTAGTAAGTTGCATAGGAATAAAGCCTCTAGTTTGACATTTGGGATTATTTTAAAGAACTAGAATTATAGTGGTTGAGACAGAAAACTCTCAATAATCGTTCAAATTTTGTAAAAAGATCTTATAACGCCAAGATCTAAAAATACATTGAATATTTTCTAAGTTCCCAGCAACACTATCTGGGCAATTTGAAGGGAAGATATATCACATCTACACTATGTTGGAACAAGACGTGCATACTGAATGAAGAGGCGATGAGAGGAAGAATATCGATTTTTCGACAAGAAAAATGTGTTACAATCGATAAAATCTTCCTAGCTTCGAATAAGGTTTTAAATCTAGTAAAATTTTCCTAGTTGTTTTGCTACTCTGGAAAACCAGAAATTTCTCTTTTACTAGTTTTCCTTATTAAGGTGGTTGAAAAAAGAAGTACTATAAATATTCCTGATTATTAAATGCTACCACTAGGCTTCAGACAACGGCATATTCAGCAGTTGCTGACCTAGCCATTGCTTAGACGTTGGTTTGAAGGCAAAACTAGTGTTTTATTTAGATTTTTGTAAATTCTTACCTATTCCTGGAAATTTCATTCATTTCATTAAATCACTATAATCACTGCAACAATATCTATCATTTGATAGTTTGGACAACTCAAAAAAGACTTCATTCTTATTCGATCTTTTAGCTGGTTAAAACACTTCAATTTAGGTTTGTTACCTTTAACTCATTAATTCTTAGAGGAATAGAGGGAATATTTATGTATCGTGGATCTCCATCTCTTTCTTTCTGATAGTTCGTCCAAAAAACTTCATCATTTTCTTAAAGTATCCTGCTTTGTTGAAATGCCTATTTTCATTATTACTTTATCTCCCTCCCACAATCTGCATTATTGGAAGATAATATGCATTGCTATAACAGGTAGTTTTACTTAAGTTTCATAAGAATGAGAGCTAAATTCATACCTCAGTTTCATTACTCTTCTTTTTAAACAGATAGTGCATGTAAGAAATAGACGTATAAGACGTATTTACTTTTTCTTCCTTCTGTAATGTTTCAAATTAAGTACTGACACTTTCAAGAAAATTTTACGCAATTACGGTTTGTTAATGCAGAAGGTATCACACTCAAGATGATTATTTGACCTGAATCGAGTAAAAATACTTCAGATTTATTTTCTAAAAATACCTCAATTCTTTTCAAGAAATATCTATTGTATAGGAATCGCAAGCACAAAACTCAATGCTACTATTTCAGAATAGGTTTTATATATTGTCAAATGCCATGCCTAGACTATCTAATTCATCTTGTTGAAACTTTTTTGAACATCAATCACATACTCAATTTCAATTTTTTTTCACAGAAAGAAAATGATTTTTTTGAATGTTCTACTTTTAACCTAACACAATTTTATACATTTCGAGCATTCATAAACATTCTTAAACTTTTATTTCCCTACATAAAAATGACTGACGTACATTTAAGAACAATCAAGGGTATAAATGTTAATTTATATTTTCTTAAATATAATGGATGACAAATGGAAAAATTTATGGAAAAACTTTTAATTTTCTCACTTTTCAAAGTATTATGCTAATTTTCCTTATTTTCATTTCTTAAATCAGTTTACCTTTATAATACAATAAAAGACTTTTAAAGGAAAAGCTGCCCGAAATATGTCAAGCATTAGTTTTAGGAATAATGCGGAGACTTTCCAGTATATATGTAAAAGTAAAAAATAGAGCAACCTTAAATTTTCCCTTGAACTCTTATTACTTATAAACTTAAATTAGATTATATAATCATGAACTTAAAGATAATTACGGTCATTTTAGGAATGAGAAAATTATTTTTAAGTACCTATAGAGCATAAAGTATAAGAGTTTTCTCTTATTTATAAAAAGGAAAAAGTTAGAAAAACATCTTCATATCATTAACTATCATATCACTAGATTTTATGAGTGACAACGTTACAATAAATGTTATCTGAACTTCAGTGGCTGAAAAAATGATATAATTTATTTTTATTTGGGCAATTAGGAGACTTGCAGCAATTGTAAGATCAGAGAACCGTACAGTAAAAACAAAAAATGATTTTTTTCTTATTAAACTTATTTTTAAGTCTGCCTATTATTACCTTTCACATAAATCATAATGATGAAATTATTCCTAATTAAAATCATACTAACAACCTGTAGTATTCAATTTGATTTTTAGAATAAGATAATTATTTTTCTTTGACGAGAAATATCATAAATGTGAAAGTATATCTAAAGCTTACTTGCAAGCTTATAAATTATATTTTTATCTGATTTGTGCTTATTATAATAACTCTTAGATAAATATAACTTTAAGAGAAATCCTTTTTCTTAAGGTTTTAGCAATACAGGACAAACAGTTTAACAATATAAATTTTGTTACATTAATTGCACGAATTCCGCATCAATCTAATGAGAAACTGTACAGTAATTATATACTACTGTTATCAAAATATTTTTCTTTCAAATTTCTTTCTTTAAATTCATTGTGCTTTTCTATTTTTAAATTTTTAAGGTTATAATAAAGTCAAAAACATTTGCAAAATCCCATGAGATCTTGAATACATCTTTAAGCCAGCTTAATTATTATTCTTCAATTTTGTGCTTCAAAAATAATTTTTTATATCATTTCGATTTCAAACAGTTTTACCTAAAATTACAAATAGCGACAACAGGTAAAATTCATGTCAAAATACGTTAATTGTTATTTAAAATACAATATATCTCATAAGTTAAAAAAATTCAAATATAAAAATATTTTAGCAAACTATTATAAAAAAATGCTTATGCACTTCCTTTTTTTTATTAGCGTATAGATATTTTATTTCTTCTTCTTAGGTCATATTTAATAATTAGTGATTTTAATAGTTAACGAAATTATTTTTGCTAGTTTTTGCACATAATAAATCGCGCTTTCATTTTCCATAAGCAATGTTGGTCGTTACTGTACAATTCATCATGTTGAAACTGTTTTGACAGGGTTGAGATATTGTGGATAAATTCAGATTTCAAATGCAATAAAAAATGTAAACACATAAGTATATTTAATAAGAATGATATTAAAATTTTTATAAAAAAACACAGTGACATACCAGTGGCAAGTTCTTCCATTCTATCTTTAGTTTCATACTTAATTATTGAGAACTGGGGAAGTTCTGCGTCTTCCACACCAACTACAGGCGTCGTTGTCCAGTACATTACAACATCTCGGACTGTGTAACCATCTAAAAAAGATAAAAGGAGGCACTTAAAAATCTTTCATACAAAATCTAGGTGAATTTCACTGAAAATCAAAAAAGGGCACCGAAATACAATTTAATACAAGTAAATGCAATTTTAAATGATACTGTATACAAAACTTGCTAATGTTGATTTAAATAATAAAGAATGAACTTTAATGTTGATTTAAATAATAATAATGAACTTGCTAAAACTTGCTAATGTTGATTTAAATAATAAAGGAGAACATTTTTCAAAGATACTGCAGTTATGACCACCATTTCATTTAAATGCTCTTTTTGTTTTAGATTCTGAATTCGTTTTCTGTAAAACTAAAAGCTGTAAGACACAAATATTTGTAACGAACTTTTAAATGATATGTTGTAATTAAACAATATTTTTTTGAAATGATATGCTGTAAAATGTATAATGCTAATTTTCTAATCACATGGGAGAAGACATTTCAGGGAAAAAAACCCTACGACTTTTAGTATTTAGAGTAGTAAATTTAATGCAACATTTACAATACATTTTATGCAAACATTAAAGTTCTTTTCTGTCAGCCCATTTAACAAAATTGTACAGACATATACTGTGGTTGAAACAGATATAAGATGAAAATAAAAAGAAGGGGAAAAAGATTTATTAAAAAATAAATACATTTTTGATAACTGTAGAGCAAAAGTATTTAGTCACGTAAATCTGTAATATGATGTATGTTGTACGTGACAAAGATTTAGGTTCGTGACGAATCCTAAAATAAGTGAGATAAAATTCATTTCTATCAAACCTTAAAAATAAAAAATAATTTAAATGTAATATTCACTAAGCATAGTTATTTTAACAAAGAAGGAAATCATTTTACGATATGACATATATCCCCCCCCCCCTCCAAAAAAAGGAAAAAAACCACGCTCACACGCTCATTACATATTATGCTTTTGAAAAAAATGGCCAGTGTTTGAATGACAAGTTTTGAAATGACAAGTTCGTGCTTTTAGATTAATTTTGTACACACTGTGGATTGAGATTATCTATGGATAATTACATTAATGAATGAAATGTTGCCCAAAGGACATTTCTTACTTGAAATAAATATATTATTAAGAAAGGTTGGTTTGGAGTTCTTATTTATCTATATGAAACACTAGAAATTAATACACCTATTATTAAGTTGTACCTACAATTACATGTAGTTAGACCTACTATCGACTTTGAAACAAAAAATAATCCAACCAAAATACTCTTAGGAGATTTAAATTTAAAATATATACATTTTAATATTCAATACAGTCTTTGCATAATTATTCCTTTAAAAACTGGTTTATTTGGACTCATAATAGCTTATCATATGAATGTAATAAATGTAGTTTCATAATTTGCTTTACAGGTTTTTCGGCTTTGTCATGATTTGAACTACCATGTATAAATATCAACAATCATAAATTTAGAATCACTTTACTCATAGAAACGAGCATGAATTTAAGAGACAATTATTTCCTAGATTTATTCTGGGTAAATTAAGAAATTAATAGTTGAATAAATGTAATCTTAGACATATTTTCCTGCAAATAATTTTAAAGTTTCTAGGTTTATTATTTCATAAGAGAATCAGCATTTCCTTGCAGATCATAATAAGAGTATGAATTAAAAACACTTTATCTGAAGTTCCCTTTTTCACAATAATAATCGCTATTGAGACAAATATTTGCAAAGATTGAATTACTTTTTATTAAGAGAGTCATTATGATTTTACAAAACTGTTACAAAATATCAAAATAAAATAGTTTTATAATATTTATAACAAACTTACAACTTTCTATTTCAACGGTGCAATTTTGTGTGTCTAATGGATAATAATGAAGATCCATCATACATGCCAAAGTCGTTGTAAATCTATAAATAAAATGATATTGGATCATTAAAATGAAATATAAATTACACGAAAAATATTAATTTCAAATTTCTGGACAATAAATTGATTTATTCGTGTTTTTGTAATATTTGAAGTAAATCATTATTTAAATAATATAATAGAAATTTTAACATAAAACGTATTGTGGAAACTTCATTTGGTACAAAAAAGCAGGTGAATGTGTAACTTGTTTTCTTCCTTTTTTTAAGACAAAATTGTGCGTGACATTCCTATATTTCCAGCCCAACCGCAGGAGGAATAAATGAATAGAGTTAACCTACATTCTAGAACATGTTGTACAATAAAATCAGACAAAAATGTCAAAAGTAATATAATTTTTTAGGGAAAGTAGTGGAAATGTATTACGTTTTCATAGAAAATGTCGTTTGAACCATAAAACGGATATGGAAGCTGAATATTATTACATAATTGTGATATAAACGTGGGGAGATTTTATTTATTAGAAAATGTATTAGAATTACAATTGAAACTCTGGGTGGAACAGAAATTTCGATAAAAGGGAAAAAAATGTTTCTTTAGTTCATACCGCTAAGACTTGATCTACGTAGCCACTCAAAGTGACTGGCTTTAACACTGTTAGAAACGGGCTTATATCAATAATCAGTTGTTCTAGTGTGCACAAACGAACCATTGACACGGAAAGAAATTTTGTTTTAAGAAAAAAAATAGAAAAATGAAAAGACATTTTGAAAACAATGTCTCGTTTAGCAAAGTTCGAATATTAGGAGTAATTTAATTTTTCTCTTAAAAAATTAATTTTAAACCATCGCTCAATTGAAAGACTTAAATATATTAACATTTAAAGTCATAAATAGCAGTTATATTGTGTTATAATATCTATTTCTTTAATATCACTTAAACTTTCTTCAAATGTATTATATTCAAACTGATAACTATCAACTGAAATATTGATTATCTTATTCACTTTACTCGCGTAAAGTGTAACTAACATTTTTCATAAAAGTTTTTTTCAAGTTCGATTGTACAGCAAAATCTAACTAAAGACTTTTTGAAGAATATATAAAAAATTGTTTAAAAAATGAATAAGGTAATTACATAAATAGGAAATCTTCTCGTCTTATTTTTTTTTTAATTATTAAGTACATTATTCTTATTGACATGAAAGTTTCTCCCAGAAATTTTTATATTTTTCATTAAAATCCTGCAATTTCATTTTCGATGTCAAAACAAAATTTCTATTAACAGAAATCATAGTTAAAATCATTTTTATAGTGTATTTCAATGCATTAGTGCATTTCTGTTACGACAACGTTCATCATAAAAAGTTTAGCTAATGAAGCAAAGACAGTAAATAACGCCAGGGAAAAAACGTTATGTAAAAAAATTAAAAATTTAATATTTAAAAGATATTAATATTTTTTGTTCATTTATATTGTTAAAGTTTCATTTAAAATTTCAGAATTAATTTATAAAATATGACAATAATGAAATGTCGTAACGTGAATAATAACACAGATTGGAGATGTAAAATATTTCTCGGTATATCATAAAGTTTATCGAACCGTTATTTAACAATACACGGTGTCTAATAGAATAAATATTTGAAAATCTATTATTGTTATACACATATTCCACTACCATTGAATATCATATTTTTATTAAAGAAATATACTGTCATACCGATGTTGTTCAGTTAGTTAATTATATAAGAAAGGTTAGAAATTTTCTTACCTCATACCATATGCTATCTCCCCGTTTGACTTTAATCGCACCATTTTATTTTTTTCTGTAACTTCATGAAGAAATGAGTTTTTGTCATTAGCAAAAAAAGTGTCAGGAACCCATATCTTCTCAGCAAAATCACCTGATAAAGTTAGTTCATAATTTTCTCTGCTGAAAATCAAGCGCTCATCTGTCCAGAATTGATTTAAATACAATGTCAGAGTGTAATCCTGTAATAAAATGCAACAGATTAATTGCGAAAGTATATGACTTTTGCTATGAACATTTGCTATGAACACATGCGAAATTTGCTATGAACACATGCGAAATTCACGTTAAAAGAAATTCCAAAATAAAATAAAATAAATCCCTACATTTTCAAGACAAATACACATTTTATATATATATATATATATATATATATATATATATATATATATATATATATATATATATATAAATAATAAAATATCTGAAAAGTAGGTTAAATAAAGTATTTCGGGGTGTAATCTCAAATACTGAAAATTTATTGCGAAAATTTTCGTATCTATTATCTTCTTTTTCGCGTAATCAATATCAAAGAATAGCAAAATTATTTTTCCATTTACTTATGCTCTGGATATAATTCACTTTTTTAAAGATAATCTGGGACACTTATCTTATAAAAGATTCAGGATTTGTAAGTGATAAGAATGATTTGCTAAAAGTATCTCCACATGTCCAAAGTCATTTTATGTCTATTAGAAAGAGACCCATTAATCAATATATATATATATATATATATATATATATATATATATATATATATCAGTTCTATTGCTTATACTTAATTTGTTTCAGGATTAGTTTTTTTTTTCAGTATCTCAGTAATAAAAGTGATATCAACTATGATCACCCTTTTCGTTTTAATTTACAATTCCAGGTAACAATATTTTGATATTTTAATTCTTCTACAGGAAAATATTTTTTAAATTATTTTGCATAGTTATTATTTGACAGGATTTAATCATGTTAAATAACTCATTTTATTCGTACTAGTTTTATACGTGCATTTTCTATCTGTAGCCGACACAAACTCTAAACATAGTGAGGAACATAATTTAAAGTTAAAATAAAGTTTCCGGTAATCAAATAGTTTTAGCACGTATAAAGCGTTATGATAAGCAATATTAAGATTTAGTTCCCAACTGCAGTCAATGCCACCTGAATTCTGAATTGAGATATAAACTTTTAATCGCTTATAGTACCACGTATGAAATACAAATCTTTTTATATAAAATCTAATTTAGATAGTACCTTCTTTTTCATCATCATAATAAAAGTCGATATAAATATTTTTTTCAGTGAAAATGTTCATTTTTATTTTCTAGTTTCATCAGTGCACATAATTGCCTCCTCACGATGAACTTAACTATATTCAATAGCTGAAATATTTAACAGAAAAATACAGACTGCACATCTTAGCTAATTATTAATTTAAAGCGAGTTATACTTTAATTATGTTACAGTAGATGTAACATATTTCCATTTAGTTATAAACGTACATTTTCTGTTAAGTGAATATTTACCTAACTATACTAAAGGCATTCACTGCAGAACATTATTTTTTTCACAGAAATGCATTGCTGGTAAGCAGACTAATCATAGAGAGGAAATTTAAATATTTCTATTTATTCAGCCCCGAATATGTCTTTAAACAATTTCTTTTGATAGCGTGACAAGCGTATAATATTTGCCACTGAATATTGTCAAATAGATTAAAGGAGCTAGAGAATATTCGTAACTTTTATGCTTAACAAGAGCTGGTTTAAGTTAGTGTATGTATCAATTGCGAATGATTTCTTTCACAGACCTTGTCAGAAAAATATATTTTACTTTCTATTATTCGATTAGTTTTAAATAAAATAGGATCTTTTCCTAATATATTTTGTGGCTAACCTAAGAATAAAATGGAAAACACCAAAGTAATTTTTATTCGACAATGAGCATTAAAAAGAAATGAGTTCTCTCATTCTGAGTTCAGTCATATTGATCTTTTTGGTGGTATGTGATTAATGGCAAACGAAATGAAAGAGAGTTTTAAAGATAAGGAGGTATTAATCCTCTATCTATCGTATAGCTTAGTTGTTGAGTACATTTGATTGATTAGGAATCTCAAATAAAAAACGCAACACGTTTGACATTAAGAGAAGACAATGAAAAAATAGTTCTATTTATGAATTTTTTATTTTTAAAAAAGGATTTGTATATCAATATTTTAACTGCTGGAAACAAATTCAAGAATTTTAAAAGATGCATTGGTATTTCAATTTAACTAACAACGACTAATCATGTCTTACGAATTTTTTATTCGGTCTCCTTTGATATACATACATATAAAACTTATCAAAAAAATATCCTCAGTTTAAAAAGTGTTTGTTTTTCGTAGAAAGTAACTATATGAATAGTGTCAACAATGTAACTAATTATTAAATGCATTACTTGGAGCAACATGACATGGAGCAACGAAAATTTCTTAGTGTATCGTAGAAAACCCCCAAAATCAAGATTAACGAATCATTTCAAAAAGAACTTTAAATTAAAAAAAAACAGTTCTTATAAATATTATTTTAGTCTGGACACTAAATATATTTAATACAGGTTCATTGAGAAATTTTACGGAATGGTTTTAAGGGAATGTTTTGCATGTAATTTAGCCTAGAAAATTCATGAATTTAAAAATTACAATGGAATACTCCAATTTAGGGGTAAGTAACTTTTGCAAACGGTTACTTCCATGTCCATTTATAGAGACATCGTTTTCAACACAAGTTTTCGTATATCTACATTAATTTTTATTTGCGCATTATTCTAAGCCCCACATTTTTTTTCTGAAAATCCAAAAAGAAAAATTTTTAAGAACGTATGATGTATGCATCTGTCCTGCGTAAAGTGTGATACAAGGAGAAATTCGAGCAGAATTACTGTAAAGATTATGAAACACTCGTGTCTCGCCCATTTAAACAATAAACTACTCGTATGCTCGTTATTGATTTTCTATAATCGCTAAAATTTTATTTGATAAGGCCTAGAAACGTATAAATTTAAGACATCGAAATATTGTATAAATTGTGGTATTTTCTACAAAAATTCTGAAACACAGTTCTCATGAAGTTCTAAATTTAATGAATATTTCTACGGACCCCTTGTTTTTTGGTACATCAAAGTTTCAGTAACATTAGCAAGGGATACTCCCCTTTTACCCCATAGAAATATGGGTCATTATATATAATCATTATTACAGTATATTCACCAACGAAATGAACTTATTGACCGATCTTTTCTCCCTAATCCGCAACTATAAGAATTTTCTGGTAACATCGCTGCAGCTTTCTAATATTTACAATTTTGTTTTGAAATATTTCATTTTGAGGTATTGTATTTCATCAAGGCTAATTACATATTTTTGAGTATACTTACATATTTTTTTACATAATATATGTTCACGTACTATCTTTCTTAAATCTAACAATTCTTATAGGGGAAAAATTGATAACATTATTAGTTGATAATAAATCATATGCAACATGGAATATTCAGTACACGAGTATATACCATGTACTATCCAAAACATTACATTTAGGAAGAAAATAATTTCAGCAAAAATAAAACAGTACAAGTTAAAATATCACAACTATCAAAGTGATAATTATGAATACAAGTTTATTTTTATTGAAATAGTGAACGCTCATTTTACCATATTGACTTCGGATATACTGTCGAAACTGGCGATGACCATGTCCATACCAATAAAGAGTGGCTCACCTATTGGGAAAAACAAAAGCAGAAAGGGAAAAAAATGTTACAGTGTAATTAATTTTGGATAGTGGAATAATTTATGCAATGATTATAAATAAAAAGAAAGAGAATAAACTAATCGTTCAAATCCCAGATTTATATGTTAAAATATACAGGGTGATTCCTAATTCATGGTACAAACTTTAAGAGTTGGTACCGTACACTGTAACAATCATTTATTGTATACGAATGTATGGGAACAGGTGAAGCGTTAAACCACAAACGCAGGTAATGGCATTAAAATGGAGTGATTGCTTGGTTCCGTTGACGATAGGAAGCAGGTGGTGGCTTGCCTCGCATAAACATGATGCATCTGCGGGAACATGACATTCTTAATTGTGATGTCGGCCGTGATGGGAGACTTTACGTATGCCGAAATAGCAGGCATGCATCTCATGTACGGCCGTGCAAATGGTAACGGCAGAGTTGCGCTATGAATGTGTAAGGAGCGCTTTTCTGATACACGAATGCCGGACCACAGAATTTTTAAGCGGTTACACCGCCAACTTTGTGAGACTTTGTGAGGTTCTTTCCACGTGACCAGGCACGAAGCGGGTCGACCGAGACCTGTACGCAGTCCAGGACTGGAAGAAAGCATCTTGAACCTTGTGGATGATAGACCCGACTCAAGTGCAAGAGCTGTTGCAAATCGCGTAGGTGTGAGTCAACCCACCGTTTGGAGAGTATTAAACGAAGAACGCTTGCACCCCTTCGATTTTCAGAGAATACAAGCTTTGAAACCGGCAGACTATCCTCTGCTCGGGGAATTCTGCCAATGGGTTTTGCAGCAGAGTGCATTGCAGCAGGACTTCAAAGCTCATGTGCTATTCACTGGTGAGACAATGTTTACACGCGAGGGTGTATTCAATTCCCACAACTGGCATGTGTGGGCAACCGATAATCCACACCCCACACTCCCACATGCGTATAAAGAACGATTTTCTGTGAATGTTTGGGCGGGTATTGTGAAACACTTCTTGATTGGACCATATCTACTATCAACGGGACTCGATGACAGTTAATATCGTATTTTTCTGGAAGAGGTTTCACCAGAGCTGTTTCAAAATTTTCCGATCGCCATTCGTAACCGACTGTGATTTCAGCATGATGGGCGCCAGCACATTTCAGCACTGTTGTGCGCAATCACTTGGATGCCACTTTCAGTGAGCGATGTATTAGGCGTGCTGGACCAGTCCCTTGGCCACCCTGATCTCCCGATTTATCGAGCCTCAATTACTTCTTATGGGGATATCTGAAGAGTCTCGTTTATGCGACTCTAGTTGATTCTGTTGAGGATCTCGTCACTCGAATATCCTTTGCTTCTAGACATGTGCTTGAAATACCCGGCATCTTTGCAACTGTACGCCAATCACTCCATCGACGCTGCCAAGCATGTATTACTGTTGGTGGACATAATTTTGAATACTTATTGTAAACATAGGACTTATCAATGACACTGTCAATAAACAATTTTTCTTTCGTTTCATGTATCTTTCCTGTGTTTGTGCTTCAACGCTTCACCTGCCCCCATATATTCCTATACAATAAATGATTGTTACAGTGTACTGTACCAACCCTCAAAGTTTGTACCATGAATTAGGAAACACTCCATCCTGTACTGGTATATTTTTAAAATTTGTCAACAGTGATTGCATTTTTACGTCTTGCCTTATTCATTCCTTTATTCGTAGAATTTTACCCATTCTGATACTTACAGAAAGTTTAAGACTTGATTTGCTGTCAAGACATCCATTCTTGAGATCTTGAAGCTTTACATTACCAGAAGGTATGACAATTATTATTTTTAAATCCCTACGTGGTAAAATTTTAATCGTATTATTTCCAGTTCAGAAAACTTCAAATAACTGAATTCAATAATCATACAAATGTGTAAATACAAGCATTTAGGTATGAGTGCATGCATCAGTACTAGTTTGTAAATAAACAAATTCGCGATGGATTTACATTCTTGTGGAGAAAGGAGTAAGCAATGTACTTTCAAACTTTTGTTGCAATCCGAATATAAGGTCGGCGAACAAAACTTTCAGGACTAAATTCCAATTGCCTTTTTACTTTTGATAAAATCACTATCGGTTTGTGTAAGTCTTGCTAGGCATTAATCTGGGAATGAAGGAAAGTGGCCGGAGGCATAACATCCTCGCAACTGTAGCACATCATAATTTGTAGAGCATACACGTAGAAGGTGAAAAAACTTTTTGACATTCGATCGCTGCAGTGGTGCCAAATCTTTGGAAATCATGCCTAATGGACTGGTCAAGTGAATACTGGATAAAGGAAAGATGGGACATATTAAAGCTCATTGGAAGATTTACTTACTTACACACACACACACACACATATATATATATATATATATACAGAGGCTGTTCGCACATTTTTTAGACGATTTTGGTAAGCGGTAATAAAAAATCATTTGCTGCAAAAGAAAGAATTGCAATTGTACTATGTTTTTAAAACTCAAAATTATCGTCTGCGGCTTGAAAGTTTTGTTTTTATTCAAAATGGCGTTTTTAACAAAGCAGTGGTTCGAAGGCTACATTTATGCTGTTTCCGAAGAGAAATATGCATACTCCGTTATCCAAAAACGATGTGAGAGTCATGGTTTTGTGATATCTAAAGCGTCGGTAGGTAATATCGTCAACAAGAAAAGAAAAAAACGTCAAATTGGAGCCTCAAGTGGGACAAAAATTCCAATCAAGTATCCAAAGAAAAAACGGACATCTTCGAATATTTCAAAGGTACGTTGTTTAATGTTAAGAAAGCGAAAAAAACGCAACGTGCATCGTCTTCTTCCAAATCATATCGCTGAACGCAGGACACACTGCAGAATTCTATATGAGAAACACTTATCCAAAGAAAAATGGAAAACAATTGTCACAATAGAGGAATCATGGGTGTATTTAAATGATTGCAACAAAAAAGAGCCATTTATTATCATAAAAGGGGAGAAAAAAATTTAAGTACATGGTTCAAAGAATCGAAAGAAAGTTTTTCTAAGGGATTCATGATTGTTGCTGGTTTTTCTTATAATGGCAAGTTAAAAATAGAGTGGAAAAAAAAGTCAAGATTAACTCCAAATACTATCAGGAACATATTTTATCGCCAATTTTTCGGAATGAAATACCATCGCTTTACCCACAGTGCCATCAATCTGTGAGACTCCATCAGGACAAAGCTAGCAGTCACACATCAAAATCCACTGTAAATTTCCTAAAAGAAATGGAACAAAAAACTGGTATCAAGGCCATACCCTTCACTTATATCCCTACTAAATCTCCCGATGTATCACCTATGGATTTTTGTGCTTTCGGACTTTTAAAATCTGCATTATCCAAACGCGTCCCAAAACCCTTACAGGACTCTGGAAAGCTGTTCTGGAGGAATGGGATAGAATACCTCTTCTGACACTTCAAAAGGCATTATTATCCTGGAAATTGCGGTGTCGAAAGATAGTTCAGAATAAGGGATGTCAAATAGAACATTTAAAACACAAGAATTTTATGTAATTTAGTTTTGTGAATACAATATACATCATCTAAAAAATGTGTGAACAGCCACTGTATATATATATATATATATATATATATAGGGCCAGCATCTAATTCGTTAACCCTGAGATGGGGAAATGATAACATAATAAAAATTAATAGAAGCTCTTTCTCCCAACCCCAGGGCCTCTTAATCAAAAGACCAGGATTTCATTTTTCGTCATGACAGTAATTTGAAAATTCATAGTTCTAAGGAAAGCAAAAGGGCCTATTAAGACAAAGAACTTCTTTGTTTGTTTTACAAAATTAAAGGCTGAATTACTATTCATTTGAAGCAGGAATGTATTTTGCAGAAGAGAGATCACAAATAAATAACACAAATGATATTAAGACAATGCATGGAAGTTCAGTTTCTTTTTGCCTGAATGAAAATTTGTTATATTTTTTTTATTTGTAAAACTAAAATTTTTCTGTTTTTCATGTGCCAAACCGATTAAAAAATTTTTCTATATGTCTTTCATGAATAAATTATGATTTTTCTATATTTGATGCGACATTTTGCAGTAGTTTTAATATTTGAATGACATTTTTAGCTTGAATTTCTAACATGCGAGTTAACATGAATGGACTGATTACACTGACAATATCATTATATATATATATATATATATATATATATATATATATATATATATATATATATATATATATATATATATATATATATATGTATATATATATATATATAAATTCTTATCCATTTAGAACATTTTACGTCCAATTAATCCATGAAATTGCCAGCTCTGAAAAGATACTTCTTAAGTATTTCATTACTTTAAGTATGATATTCTTATTGTGAAAAATTGGTACATTTTATGTAATTATCGAAGAAAAATTTTTTCTAAAAAACTACCTAAATCTTTTGTTTTTTACCTTTATTTTTTCCTCTAAATTTGTAATTTTACCTCACAATATCTAGAGTTTTAATATTTGGATATATATATATATATATTTTTTATTATGTGTGTGTTCGTGCAACATAAATTTGTGTTTGAAGGATAACTCCTCCCAAGAGACAACGAACTAAATAACTTCAGTCACGTTTTCTCTCTAATTTACTACTGAAGGAGTAAACGAAATTTTTAATAGAGAAATTTAATGAGAAACTTTCTTAAATTAATTGGAAAATAGCATGTAGTGCATCCGAAAAAATTCCATAATCTAAATTTAAGGTAGCAAGAGTCTGTGAAATAAAATTGTTTAATGTTAAAAATTAAATAAGTTCTGCATTTCTGCTTACTAAACCTCATTTACAAATATATTTATTATTGTTAGAGAATCATTAATGAAAAATAATAAATGTTCCCAATATAAAAATAAGCCGAATCAAATGCAAAACAAATTGCTTAAAAACTATGGAGTTCGTTTATTATTTTTTCGCACATCTGCCTCTTTTCCTTACTTTCTCCATTGCCGCAAGCCCGCAAGCATAGGAACTTCCATTTTGCATCGATAAATTATTGATTCCAATTGCTCACAAGTTCAGCTTCCCTAAGCATTTCTGCCGCGCGAAATCTGCGCATTGTCGGTGTTTCTCATAAACACATTTGAAATAACATATGAGTAATACATTCCTGCTTGAATATCGTCTCTCAAGGGCAATGTTCCAAGAGACATCCATAAAATAAAATTCTCCACTGTCCAGTCCCGATAGGTAGAATATTGCTATAGCAAATAAAAAAATTTATGATTTTGTCTGCCAGCATTGATTGCGGCTCTTGTGATTCTCAGCGGTGCTCCCTAACGTAATTTGTGGCGTGCAAAGCCACATTTTTTTATTTATCGAAATAGAGAGAATTCCAGATTTTTGGACACAATTAAGATGTGTTTACATGGCGTTTCACAAATGACATGGACATAATGATGTCGTATCACTCAGTTTATCTTACAGGAAAAAAAACGAGGAATGATTACACACGTTCGTAGATAGAATTATTAAGAAAAAGTGATAATATGTGAAACATCCAGGATGAAATATACTTTTCTTTTTAAACCAAACATGAAACTTGGTGCTTGTTATCAATTGAATATTTTTTTTCCTTTAAGGGGTGATTTAGCTGAGGAATTCATCAATGTTTTCAGTCTGCTCAAATATATATATATTGCTATTCATTGATTAAATAAGGAAAAACATTATATGTATAACTGTAGTCTGTGAATTCTTTTAGGGCATAAACATTTGCACGTTTGAAGATACACATACATTCTCTATGATATATATATATATATATATATATATATATATATATATATATATATAATATTTGTTATTAATCATGATATTTAGAAAAAATAGTTTTCTAAAACGTTCCTCCAGCTCATCTTATGTCTCTATCAAAACAGGAGAAAAATTTTCCATCATGCATAACTGTATTTGTAAATATGTGGATTTATACACAATTTAAAATAGGCTTACAAAACTTAGGGATCCGTCCTTAACACTTTCTATGCATAAAGCTGCCATAAAATCCAAAAGTGACAGCAGTATTCTTATATCATCTATCTTGAAATGTAATACAGGGCAAAGATTAAACGCGACTGTCTGGTACCAATTAACCTTATTATTACTTTTCCAAATACTTTAGAAGTTCATAAAAATATAATTCGTCATTAAAAAGAAGCTAATTTATTCATAAAAACATGCTTTGAAACATATATTTTGTTGTGTTTTGCAACGTGTACTGTTGGGCTCATTCTTGCTGCAGAAAGTACACAGATGTCGACCGAGAAAATTACATGTTTTCTACAGCACAAAAATTTTTCCATGCTAGTCAGAGATAGTCCCAATATTTTTGGAGAGAAAGAGATGTGGTGAAATATTTTTGAAGCAAGTGTAGTTTCAATAGAATATGGCAAATTTATAACCTGGTAAGAAGAATATAAGTATAACTTATACGTTTTTATCATATTTTGCATTTTCGAGAAAGTTTTAGCATACATCATAAGCATTAATTAAGCTCTTTTGTTAACATAATTCAATTTGGAGTAGAATAGGGTGTCATAAGATATTCATTATTTGAGAACTAACAAAAATCGCGTTGTTTTTATCTTGGCTCAGTTTATATGGGGAATTTTTTTTGCTTTAAACTGGTGAATCTTGGCTTTATTCCTATTTATAGCTTATTTGATCAAATACCTTGATCCTCTTGCGTCCAGCGTTGTCATTTTAAAGAATTTTAGTTCTATAATAACCTAGTTTCTTTTCATCTGAAATGCATGCCTGAGGCACTGAATGAGTTTTTTTACATGAAACAAAAACCGTCTTCACACAAATCTATGAAGAAGTCATAAAAACATCTCCAATTATCAGAATACTATTTATTGTGCTGTTTTATTTATACGTAATCTTAGAATACAAATATTTATCCATATAGCACAAACTCTGATGAACAAATATAAATACCAATATGAGACCAAATTCCTTACTTTTCTCCCTAATCATAGTATGTATGCGCTTGAAAGCAACTTCCACTTTTGACACAACACTCCTTTGAGAGGTAAAATGAAGAATGAACTGTGGTAGCTGCACTGTTTCGCAGACCTATAAATTATTAACTATTTCAGTGCTGAACCGTTTGAAAGTAAACGTCTGCTCTAAGCTGCTGATTTTGTACAATAAAGCCCATGTTGAACAGATTGAGTCTGAAGTTTTGATCGAAAATGTATATATTGTACTTGTAATGATATTCTCAAAAATCAGGATAACAATGTAACTCAATATCTTAACAAATGCGCAAATAATGCACATAAAAACTTAATGAGCAGCACTTATAATGCATTTCACACGCACGCAGTACGAAAACGCTCCCTTACTGGTATGTAACGCATTTATTCGTTGAAATCCTGAATTGGTTATATTAGAACACATAAATAGATTCATAGCCTATGATGAATGATTTTTCGGCCGGCATATATGGCTTCATAACTCGGAGAGTGTTAAAGGGACGAGATAACCACCGATTTTCTGGTTTAAAATTTTTAGTAGTCTCTTAATCTGTTAAAAAGAGTGAGTGATAGCGCAGTTTTATTTTAGAACTGGATTTTAGGGTTTAAGACAATATAAAGACAGCATATTATTATTTTGAGAGGGAGGTAAATAATGCCGACCAGTGTCCTGAAAATAACACAAACCAAAAATGTTGTAACAGACAAATCTCAGCTTTCTAACAACTTAGAATGAGCGTAAGAAATATACACTTTTTTCTGAATATATCTCCTTCTCTGAAAAGGTTTATAAACAATGAATTCCCCTCGCTTTTTAAATTTTTATTTGCATTTAGGCTAAAAAATTCATTCACTTTATACATAGTCTCAGAAAATGTTTTTTTAATCTTTACACCTAAAATAATGTACAAGTATCCAGAGAAAATATTCAGTCTCAAAAGAAGTTAAAAGCTAATTTTCTTCTGAGTGCAACAAAAAAAATTTAATGTGTCAAATATTACATTTTTTATTTACATTGCTGTCAAAAAGTACCTACCGTCAGAGACAAGTGGCTGCCACATTGAAAATTTAATTGTACTGAAATGACACTCTTATTTAATTTAAAATGCCAGTATTCTCTGAAGAAAAGTAACTTTTATGTTCAAATTTAATAAGTAAAATCTAACCATTTGTAATACCTCGATTTTAAAATGAAAAGTAAACATTAAACATAAATTTTATCAGATCAGAAGTAATAGCAATGCTCAAAAAAACTATCACTACAAAATGTGCAATTTTTCACAATGCTCATAATATGAATCATATAAAATTTAAGAATTCCCATCTCAAATAAATGTGAGTTATTCCATTATAGTATTGCATATGAAATTCAGCCAGTTGTAACCCTTTTAGGCATGCTATAAAACTGATTTTTTTGTATAATATATGCTTTTCAAGAACTATAGTCATCATTTACCCACGACAGTAGATTTTTCAAAATGAATATATTGTAAAATAAAGTAGATATATTAAAAATAAAAATCCATATTTGACCAGTCTTTCAACATTTATTACAGAGTCGATGGATATTTTTCCTAATTCAGGTGCATGTGTGTATTTTTTGGTTAAATGTATTACTTTATTTCAGAAATAATACTTAAGACATCACTTTAAATAAATTATGAAATACTTTTTGAATATTACCCAAGACATTTACAAAATTATATTTAGAAATATCACAAGTATCTTTTATTTTAGGAAAAGTAAGTAATTCAAAAATCCTCTGCTTTCATTTACGCTCAATCACTTTTTAAATTGTTGGAAACGAAGGCAGGAATTATACGATATAGAAAATGCAAATCTTTAAATAAGACATCTATCTAAAAAGAAGCTTGTGGATATTTCCTGAATAATATTCATCGTCCAAATCAAATCAATGTTTAGTTAAGGAAATTTAGTATTATAGGGAGAATCTTTCAAACTATATATATATACAGTCGAA
Organism: Dolomedes plantarius; assembly: GCA_907164885.2. NCBI lineage: Eukaryota > Metazoa > Arthropoda > Arachnida > Araneae > Dolomedidae > Dolomedes > Dolomedes plantarius. The sequence continues at coordinate 208,038,882 of OU015494.1, forward strand.
TCCCGTTATAACGAACTTCAAGGGACCAAAGGTTTTGTTCGCTATATCCGAACCGTTAAGAAAAAGGCTAGAGTAGAATTAACAAAATGTATAACTCATTAGTTGCGATGTGTATTCAGTAATGATATATTTAAAAAATGATAAAAATCTATTAAAAATGATCATTAATGAATTAAATCGACTAAAATCGATTACATTAAACTGAAACAATACTAATTAAATTACGTACAACAGGAAAATGGCGGGACCAAAATTTTCGTCCGTTATATCCGGGTGTTCGCTTTATACCGGGTTCGCTATAACGGGGTTCCACTGTATATATATATATATATATATACTCCCACACACAAACATGCGAAGGAAATACATAAGTTAATGTTATGGATTTCTGAAAACTATTTTATTTATATTTTAATGATGAAATATAGAGATATTTAATTTGAGAATCTCTTTAATTAATAAAGAAATTAATTTTAAATATTGGGAGTTACATATACAGTTGTGAAATGAATAATTATTGATAAATCTTATGTTATTTATGCCAGTGAAAACAAAAAATAAGTAAATAAAAGTGCTTTGGTTTAGTTTTGCTGTTTACGCAAGGACGTTTTGTGATAGTAGGGAAAATTCAATTACTTGCTAAAATTATTATTGTTCTTCATTTTTGTCAATTCATTAAATTTTTAAGTTTTCATATGATAAATGTTATTTGAAAACAATTTTACTGATAAGTACTGTGTATATAGATGTTTTAATTGCTTGTTTACATCAATCATTTTGATGATATTTTTTTCAAGTGTGTTAAAAACATGATTTGAGGTATTATTTAATCCTTGCTCGTTTTAGATAAAAGTTTAAAGGTGTAAAATTTGCAGCATAGTTCCTTTCCTCAAAGTTTAAAAGAACCTTTATTTGCAGTGTATAAGAGTGGTTTTCTTAAGTAAATAGTTTTGTTCATATTTTTCTTTAAAAATTTATTTTTAAACTATAAATAATTTCGCTTATTGCATTTCAAACATTCTGCCGCTAACACATGCGTTTTAAAAAAATAACAGTTAGCAATAAAATAAGACTTCTACTTAAAGATATTTGTAAACAATCTAAAAAATATATTTCTTGGATACGTTAACAATAAGATTTTAGCTGAAAACAAAAGAATTACAATTCAAAATATGATTCATTTGACAAATTTTAAACGATTCATTTGATAAATTTTAAATTTGACAAATTTTAATTTATCAGTAATTTGCTTATTAAATAAGACTTTTCAAGATGTAAGTTACTTGAATAAAGCCCTCGCAATGTAAGGTATTTAAATTTTCTCTTCTGCTACCAAAAAAAAATATAGCTTTGACACACTAAAATCAATATTGAAAGCCTTAACATTTTGAATTACTATGAAAATTACTGCTTTAAGTTGTTCTCACATTTTTGGGGTAAAGTCATAGGTTAAAATTTCACCTCGTTTATAAAGTCATGGAAGTTTGGGGTGGATAGTAAAAAATCTTTCAAATAAAAGATAATTCTTTTCACAGATATTGAAGCAAAACGTGTCCGAAGAAAAAACTGTCCAAACTTGAAGGTGTTGAAATAAATTTCAGAACTGAGCATTGTTTATTAAAGCAAGAAAATTGCTTTATAATTCATTTCAGCAATAAATATTAAACCATTGTTTACTTTTTTTAAAAATTACCAATAATTAATCATTTATAATTTACTTACATTTTACATACATCTTCACATTTTGTGTTTTATAAATATAAAGTTAAAAAAAAGAAAAATGCATTTCAATAACTTTTGTACGGTAATAATTACTATGATAAAAGTTTTGAAGCTGTGCTTTTAAAGATCAAATTGCAATTAAGTAAAACCTACTTAATGGAAATTTTATTATTCTGCTTTCCTGTTCTTTATTTACCTATCGTATAGATAGCTTACTGCAGAATGGCAAAAAAACAACTTTTAAGGGGAAAAAGTAAAACCAAAAAAAGTTTAGCGGAAGAAAAAAAAATGCAGCAATAAAAATTTAACTCACTGTGTATTTTTTAATGATTTATAAATGAATTTCAAATTCTTTAAAAACAATGCATTGTGGAGCTGATTATTTAAAATGTTATGTTGAGAGTTTCTATAGTAAATATTACTTTATTAAAAGCTTTTAAAGATATTTAAACTAACAAAAGGATTAAATTGGAAAAACAAACAATTCAGATTTATAAACAAATTTGCTACTTTTAAGCTTACATAAATGTAATTTATTTATTAAAGTTTACATGGAGCTGAAAGTTTCTTGGGTAATCCCGTAGTATTTGCATTAAAATGAAAAGAAGAAAATGAGTTTTTTTTATCGAGTTAAAAAATTCTTCAACTGAGATTTATAATACTGCACAGTGAGTGAGTAACACAAAGATAAGTTTTAGTGACACTATATCCATCACTCATTAAAAATATATGTACAAATGGTTGTTCAAGAAAATATAAAACTAATTAAACAGTTAGATATTAAATTAAATTTTAATGGCAGTGTGAGGAGAAAATATTTTCCAGGAATCAATGTAACTTTTTAGTATACATATAAAATTATTATTTTTAGACCAGAACATTATTTAAGTAAACTAATAAAAGTATCCATTTAGAATTTTAAAATTTGAATAGAAATAAAATATTCATTGAAAGTATTTTAAAACAGGAAGTATGAGCTAAAAATAGTTAGTGTTTTTCAATAAAAATAAACATTTTTTTAAGTATTTATTCTTTCTTTTTTTGTTTTAATTTATTAAATGGGAATTTAATAGCAATTTTCAACTTTCATCGTTCTTTATTTTTGTTTACCCCAATATAAAGTACACATTTGGAGCGAAAAATCAATTTTTTTTGTCAATATTAAAAACAGTCTCTATTTACATCGATTTATTTTAGAGCAACTAGGTAATTTCACGACAAAATTGTTTCGAAATAAGAAAAGTAAAAACTTTTTTTACAATAATTATTAATAAACCATAACTTTGAAAAGATACAATCTATTTCACTCCATGCAATGCTGTTTGTTTTCAATAAGACTAAATAAAAATGCAGTGAATTTAATTGCGGTATCGAAAAGAAAAGAAAAAATTTGAAGAGGAGTTTGATGAAAAAAAATCAAAACAATACCTCCAAAGTTTGGTCGCAGACGTATATCATATCCTTCAAGTATTGTCTTAAGTATGTCTGTGACGTTGTCCAGTTGTGCTGGATTTTCTCCTACTCGGCACCACCTGCCAAAACAAATGCCTCATCGAGGATTAATAACATTAAACTGTTCGCTATAGCTTAACTATCATGCATAATCTTACCCCACACTAAGGAATGACAGTATCGACAGTACTCGGAGTACTGATCGTTGGTACATGGCAGCGTGCACGTGATAGTACTTCTGGCATCCTCCTCCTCAGAAGAAAGCTGCTCTCTCTGGCCGCTCGCAACTGCCGCGGCCGTGCTGCTTTGATGAATGGTGCGCATGCGCAAAGGTCAGGTGGACGGGAGCGGGGTTGCAGGAGGGTTGCTCTTCAGCTTCCGACAATCCCTCGGGAAGTGGGAGTGGAAGATGCTGTTGAGAGGTCACCCCTGCTAAGGCATGGGTGCGACACAAGTGGTCCCGAAACACACTTGCAATAATAAGTGTTGGGCATATTTAGTTCGGAAAAATGGCGATTTGGGCCTTTCAGCGAGATTTTTTTCAAAAACATGCAAAAGCAGCAACATCGATATTAAGTTTGAGCTTCGGAAGCAGATCATTTCTTTCATAGAAATAACAAATTAGATTTTATAATTTATTTCTGTAAGGGGACAATGGACCTTCATCCTCGATTTTTTTGTATTTTTTAAATTTTTTAACTCTATGTACAGAACCAGAAAAATTAATATTCTTTTTGACCACATAATTCTTGATAAAATAATGCCTGTCTTCAAAAAAACTTTCATAAATGCTAGCATTTTTCAAAATGCTCCATGTGCATCTAGTATCATTTAAAAACATTCAATTTTATAATATAAGTTTACCATACATATAAAAACATAATCGTGCATTGAATTTTTTTTTGTATAAATCAAAAGAAAAGTTTTTCTTTTAAAAATATGCCTGGTATTTATTTATCAATGGACCTTCATCCTCGATTTTTTTGTAATTTTTAAATATTTTAACTCTATATAAAGAACGAGAAAAATTAATATTCTTTTTGACTACATAATTCTTGATAAAATAACGCCTGTCTTCAAAAAAACTTTCATAAACGCTAGCATTTTTCAAAATGCTCCATGTGCATCCAGTATCATTTAAAAACATTCAATTTTATAATATAAGTTTACCATACATATAAAAACATAATCGTGCATTGAATTTTTTTTTTTTTTTGCATAAATCAAAAGAAAAAGTTTTTCTTTTTAAAATATGCCTGTTATTTATTTATCAATGTACCTTCATCCTCGATTTTTTTGTAATTTTTAAATATTTTAACTCTATATAAAGAACGAGAAAAATTAATATTCTTTTTGACTACATAATTCTTGATAAAATAATGCCTGTCTTCAAAAAAACTTTCATAAATGCTAGCATTTTTCAAAATCCTCCATGTGCATCCAGTATCATTTAAAAACATTCAATTTTATAATATAAGTTTACCATACATATAAAAACATAATCGTGCATTGAATTTTTCTTTTGTATAAATCAAAAGAAAAGGTTTTTCTTTTAAAAATCTGCCTGTTATTTATTTATGTTTTTACATTTTTCTACTTTATTTCATGACCCATAAATTTGAAAAATATTTGCGGTTCCAAAGAATGATGCAAGGTTTTGTGACATACACTTTAATTAACAATCGTGAGAAATTTGGGAGAAATCAGTAGGAAATTAAGGCGCATGGAGCATTTTGAAACATTCTAGCATTTTTAAACAATTTTTGAAAAACAGGTCTTATTTTTCCACAAAATACTTACTTGTGCCTTCTATGTGCCTTAAATGTAGTAAAAAGAAATATTAATTATTCTCATGTTGCATATAGAGTAAAATATTGAAATTTTAAAAAAAAGGAATTTGAAAGTCCTTTGTCCCTTAAAGATATAGAGTTTTCCGTCAGGGGAAAATTTTCTAATATAAATTTTAAAACTCATGCATTTATTTTATGGAGAAATTTATTGAACGATGATGTGTACGAGCGATATATTATCAGTAAAAAATTTTTGTTTCATGCTATTATTAATAGTAAATGTAGAAATTTAAGTCTTTTTACATCTTTAATTTAGATAATTATTATTCACATATATTTTATTTAGGTGTTTATTAAGTTTTTGTAAAAAGGATATTTTTAACTATAGAAGTCATTTCACAGTCCACTGTTTTTAAAATTTTTGAAATGCTCTACTATTTCATTTTAAAAGAAAAATATTAACTCTTGGCAATACATCAATTTATTACATTTGATCTCTTTAAATTTGGCGGACGTCAAAAATAATATGCTTAAATAAAAGTTTTGTAAATTATCCTAAAGTATACACTAACAAAGAATAAGTATTTGGACACCTGGGATAAAAAAGAAAAGCAAAATTTATTCATTTCAATAGTTGGTAGAGCTTCCATGAGAGGCAATTACAGCCTCAACTCTCCGGGGCATGCTTTCCACGAGTCCTTGTATGACGGCTAATGGTATTTTGTTCCACTCAGATTCCAGAAGACATGTAAGTTCCTTCACCGATTTTGGACGGTTGTTGACCCCCTTAATTCGGTGATCCAACTCGCCCCAGAGGTTCTCGATAGGGTTCAGGTCTGGGCTCTGGACAGGCCAGTCCATTTTAGTAAACCCCCATTGTCACAATACCAATCCATTGTGGACCTCGCAACATGACAGCTGGCGTTGTCGCCCTGGAATTAACATGGGTCCAACCCGTAGAACTGCGACAACGTAGGAAGCACACTGTCATCCAAAATAGTGCAGTAGGCCTCAGTGTTGAGCTTACCATGAATTGGGAGCAAGGGTCCCAGTCCATACAAGGCGAAACAACACCAGGCCATAATTCCATCTCCGCCGAACTTCACTGTGGGCACAATACGTTCTGGTAGGAGGCGTTCCCTATGCAGACGCCAAACCCAGACTCTGCCATCCCACCGTTTCCACTGATATACGGTCCACTTTCGACGTGATTTGCACCACATTAACCAAGCAGCGCGGTTGGACTTTGTGATCAAAAGCTTATGGGTAGCAGCACGACCATAAAAACCAAACAGATGTGTATCTTTTCGGATGGTATTCATCGAAACAATACTCCCGAATGCCTGTTGAATCCCTTGGAGTATGTGGAACATCGGTTGGTTTCGGTTCTTCTGAATTTCTCTGGACATCACCGTTCGTTCTCTTATCTCCCAGTTTCGTGGGTCTGCCGACTCGGGGCACATTCCGGCTATCACTGTTCACCTTCTACTTCTGAATCACATAGGCAACTGTCGATTTTGGGTAATTCAGCCCGCTAGATATGTCCCTTAAGGATCGGCCATTTGTATGATACCCGAATGATTACACCTTTCTCGAAATCAGATAACTCTGCACTTCGTGGCATCTTGCATTCGACTAATGCCAATGTTGTATCCTACAGGATATTTAACGGTGGATGGTGTGACGTATATCACGACCGCAGATATCGTCATTTGCATGAGTGTCCAGTTACTTATTGGTAGATAGTGTATCATTGTATATAAACGGCCCAATTTTTTCCACTCATTACAAATTCATATCCCTTGAAAAAATTTTAAATAGTTAAAACGGAAACAATATTGAAAAATTAGTGTATTCGGTCAAATTCGTCAACTAAATGGCAAATTTAGACAGCAGTTGTAAATCTATATAACATTAATATTTTAAATTTTAATTTTGGAATTATGTAATAAAGTTTTTTTGCATACTAAGACATCGGAAATACATATAATACTTCTTCATGACTGAAATCTATGGAAAACAATTTAGAGATGAGAAAGTCAATCTTAATTCCATGACATTCTTGGACAGAATTTTAAAATATGGCTTACGTTATTCTATAAAAGAGAAACCCAAATTCTGTGCAACCTGATTCTTGTATGTTAAAGACGGTTTAATGGTATGTCATCTACATTCCAAACAGAACACTAGAAGCTTTCATGCCGCATGTCCAATTAATCATACCTGGACAAGCTTTGCTTATATCATTGTTATTCTGAAAAATTAACAGATTTCAATCAACATGATACGAAATGCACAAGGAGTAAAACGTCTAGAGGGAATATTAATTGTCCTGACTCGGAAAGAGGATGATGTTCCATGCCAAACAAAACACCTACTTTGTTTTCACAACCCTATTACCAGACAGCCTGATTAAGTATAACAAATTATCACACAATACGATGCATTTCCAGATGTTTAGCCCTTAGGAACTGCAGATAGATGTATTAACTACATTGAAAATATTTTAATTGCACATTTATCACATTAATGCAAACCTCATATTACCACAAGAAGCATAACCTGTTTCCGAGGTGAGACTTCAAGGAGAGTGTCAATCATCTCTCAAAGGACTGGAATATCCTTTATTTTATTTTTTAAGGGTGTTAAAATCCTACCATGAACCCACCGTCATTTAAATGCGCCAGTACTATAAAGTAACTTTGTTCGTCTTCAAATATCAGAAATATTGCACAGTTTAGGTCAACTTTAGAATGACGAGCGATAATTCCTAGATATTCACGAAGAGTTATTTTTTGGCTAAAAGATGTAGAAAATTGACGTAATTAGTCTTACATATGAGAGATAATTGTTACCGATAAAAAGTATAGGCGCTTCAAATTTTAAGAACTCTAAGATATGAAGTCAGTCTTTAGATTTCTACTACCAGAGAGAACTTTAAAAGAATAGTTCAGAGTCAAAACATATTCCTCAAAATGGTTCACACACTTTTACGGAAAAAATAAGGACCAAGGTGATGGATTTGTCGAGTGCATTTTAAATTGTTTGAGAATAGGGGGAATTTCGAGAGCATCATGATAGTAGCAGTAGAGTTTTTTAAAATGGACATTTGTAACCTGATATGAAAATTGTTTTTTATTGAATAAAATTTGTTAAAGAATTCCATTTAGATGCCATTGACGAAAGGTAGTTCTCTTTAGTTACATAATATAATACATTACAAGGGGGTTTTGCATTACATACAACTGGATTTGATATTCAACAAAATAGGCTCAGAATATTTTCTTTTTTTAGATCTCATACAGAAGTGGGAACAAATGAAATTAAAAATTCTCTAATTAATGTATTTCAAATGATAAACAGTTTATGCACTTCAGATTTCTGTAGAGTATATTATATTAAAATAATATGCAAGAAATAAATCACAAACAGAAAACTTAAGCCGAAAATTTTCCACCGTTTATCAACCACTATAAAATGAAAAACCTTTTTTAGATGCAGTGGGCTCTTGCCCGGAAACATTAGCTCATACATACACCATGATTTTATTAGCGATTTCATTATGCAATATTTAGCTACCAGTATTGCTCCCTAGGAGGTACATCCAAACCTCATCGAATCGAAGCCCACTACATGGAAGCTTAAAGAAGCAAAACTTTCTTTCAACTCTCTAAATAAATACTGTATTCAAAATTCTATACTTATATAGAAACGAAACAAAAATAAATTTTAATTTTTATGTTCAGATTATTTTTAATTTATACTTTTTGCTTATATAACAACTATACTTTTTTTAAGTAAACATAATTTTACCAAAAATGTATTAATCCTACACTCCAAGGCTTAGCCGGCGAATTCGGCAGCAAAAAAAAAATTCTCCTTGGATCTTTAAAAATGTAACCATGTGTACAATGTATAATGTTTCATATGTATAAGGTAGTTTGTACATGTTTTTAAACGGGATTGTTACCGATTCTTAGTTTTTCAGTACATTTTTGTGCTCTCTTGATTCAAAACACGTTTTTTAAATTAAAAAAAGTAACGCATTGTGGAATTAATATAAATGTTAAAGCAAGAAAGACAAATGAAGATTAATTTTTAAAAATGTGAGCTTTAGAACTGAAGTTTTATTTTTAGAAATCGAGAGAGGCATTAGCTTATTAATAAAAGTATTATTCACTTGATATAGGTCTCACATAGTAAGTCTCTATATCAAAGGAATAATGTTTGTAAAATTAACATATTCGACCTAAGCTTTTTATTTTTTACATGAATTTTCTTTTCTTCAAGACTGTGTACAGTTTTAGCTCACTTCTACCCAGACTTGGGTGTATATAATTTGAAGTGGCACTCTAAATGAATTTGATACAGACACAGTTTATACATGAAACAATGTTTATTGAATTCGTTGCACATATAGAATTTGCTTTTACAGCAATAAGCATACGTACTACTTGTACGGAATATATATATTAGCATTCAATAAAAATGCACTTTGACTTACTCACAAACCAGCATAGAGTCAAACCAGCAGTTCTGCCACGTAAACTTTGGGCCCCCTAAGCACTAGCGCCGGTTAAAACCTGGAGCTGCTTACTTGTAGCTCCCCTAACTCGCTTATCTATCAACCTTAACAACAACCTTCCGTCAACCTCTCTCTCTTTAATCAAGCTGCATTGTATTTATACCAAGCGCGTATGCCGAAATTAGCATATCTCAAGCAGCTTCTTTAATTCATTCACTCAAAAGTTCGATTCTTGTGAATCGAATCTTATGTATACCTTATAACTGGGTACTCATAGTCGTAAGTTTATTTTCTGTCCTGACATCGAGAGCGAGCGGGGAAGATGCGTATTCGCAAATGAGTGGCGAAGCAGCGATTGTCTGATGCATTTTTAGGGGGTCAGTGTATTACTGTCGTGTTTAAGCGTCAGAGCACGGTGAGTAATTTGAAATAGAAATATCTAATAACACTTTCCCGTTGAGGAAAAACTGCTAGAATGTGTCTTCTTCCAATCACTTTTCAGACAAAATAGAGTTACTACTTATTTTGGTACGTTTGTCATTTCTGATCCAAAGATAGGAATGAATAAAAAAAATGTGGGGAGAAAATCGAAACATTTTCAGGATAGTAAAATGTTCTTAAATTAAATTTTATATGGTTTATATAAAACGTTATTCACCATTCATAAGATAATGTATTACAGCTCGCAGGTAATATAATCTAAGCTGATACTGGAACTTCACTGAATAAAAGAGTACAAAACTCGTACGGAACTCTTTCTTAGTGAAATCTATCTTCTTAGTTGAAAAGCAACATTTAATGTAAAAAAAAATTTGAGTTTGAATTTTGCCAAAATTTTGCCAAACCATAAAAATATACCCCTAATTCTGCGTAAGAGAGTGTATAAACAATGTTACAGAATTATGTTTTTGAATAGCTTAACAGAACTGAATTTAATGAATTTTCAGCAAAATAATTTTATCAGGATTAAAATTAATTTTGAAATGGATAAACAGGTAGATGTTTGACTAAAACCATTTACCAAAGTTTAAATCTTTCAACTGAAATTGTACTAACGTTGTAAAAATTAATACTTCCCATAAAGATAACAGCAAAATTCCTTGATAGTGTTTTCGCAAAATCACACAGATCATACACGTCAAATTTAATACTTGATATTTAATACCGCTGATCCTGTATAGGTTTTATGCAGCGTAAAACATAAATATATTAATTCATACTTATAACTGTACATAAAAAAAATTTAATACTAAAACAAAACATTCGTGTATTCAGGTTAAGATAGTTATTCCTAGCACATCTTAATTTTATGTTACATTGAATTCTGACAAACCTAAAAAAATAGTGTTTTTCTACGAAAAAGGAATTAAATTACTTTTTAGACCATTTTGAATACCACGCATTTAGGAATTTCGGGGACCATACAATATTTCCATTAAAGGATTCGACATCATTAGTAATGCATAATTTCCCTTAAAAAACGCCGGTGAGAGGAAAGATAAATTATTCAGTTCTGCACTTTTTCCATCAACTTTCCTCGCTCATAATTACAGAAGAATATCTGTACAACGTTGGATAATATACTTATAACATGTGTCAACACTTACTTTGATGAATTATACTATCTATTATCTAAAAGTCAAATGTTACTAGTCATACCTTTGGTACAAAAGTTTTCAGGAAACTCAGACTATCAATTCACTTTTTCATTATATATTAAAAGGTATGGCTTAAATGATTCTTTTTTTTAAAAATCCCTTTTTTTCTAATTATTTCCAGTTTCTTATTTAATGCTTCATAAAATGGTTGAATATCTTTGAAATTTTAGTTAAATGTATTACCTTTCTGTATGTTTCAAGGATATTAATATTTATATATTGAAAATAATTATTTAAATTTAAACATAGGTTTTCATTGAGTCCAGGCACGCGATGTTTCTCTCTCTAGAAAAATAAGTATAAAACTTTTCTATATCTCGTGTAAGTAAAATCTTTAAATTCTATTGAATATCGTAAGATAATGGCATGTTTCATTTTTTTCGAAATTTTAACTTATCTGCGTGTTTTGAAATGAAATGTTGCATGGGCTCTACATTATTAATTTTTACAAGCTGCACGTAATCATTTGTCCATGTAACGCATTCTTTAGAAACGATAATTTTGTTTACCTCGATTGGACGCGGCCAAAAATAGAAGTAATTTAGCTAATTTTCAGTGCAAGCTGAAATACGGGGTTGTTTCTATAATGCATGCTGGTATCTATGAACTTTTTTGGAATACTATAGAAACACTTTCTTTTTTATATTTTACTCTAAACGTCAAAACGTTTGTGGACATTCCTGTTTCTGTTAAAATAATGTTTCTATAACATGTACTGTGAAATTTAGCTTTTAAAAATATATCCAGATACTTTTATTTTGATTTCAAGAAATTGTATTCCCAATTCAATGAACTCTAGAAATTGCAGTTAATCATATAATATTAAACTCATTCACTGTAATCAGTAAAAATTCAACTGTTTAAAATCTTCATAAAATAGCAAAATTTGAATGAAAAAAGGGAAATACTTAAAACTAAATGCTTTTTGTTAAATATTTTCGTCCTAGCAGTGGTAAGAAATGCTCAGATCAAAGTTTTTTAGAACGAACTTTCAAAAATAGTTGAAAGCTGGGAAGGAGAGAGAAAACAATTCAATCTGAACTATTAGAAGTTTTATAGGATTCAACTTTCGTTTTCCTTGTTTTGCCTTTAAGTTTTTCTGATTAATTTCCCATGCAATATTTAGGGTTAGAATAGCACTTCATTTTCATGTGACACTTCTAGTTGACATGAATCCTTATCAGTCCCCCAATCCAGTTGAGCATTCTTTTTTGATTCTCAATTTTAAAAACTTTTGTGCCAAAAATGGGAAATACAATTCAACGCGCGTAATATATATGTAATTCTTGCCCTTTATCAAACTTTAGAATTTTATAAAAAAAACTAAAGTGCACCTTTAATTAAATATTTTATGATAATAGTGAGAAACTAATTTTGTGAATTTTGCATATACAGTCGAATCCCGTTATAGCTAACCCGGTATATAACGAACTCACGGATATAACGAACGAAAATTTTGGTCCCCATGTTTTCCTATTGTATTTAATGCTAATTTATCATTTTATAGCGAACCTCCGAAATCTTAATAACGGCTATAACCTTTTTTCTGTCGACTACTGATTTTTTTTTTAAATTTTCAAACTTTTTAAGAATGTTGAAGATACAACGAATGTTGAAGAAGATGAAGAAGATTTACCTATCGCGATGTGGATAGAAAAGCACAAAATTTCATCATTCTCAGATTGTGGCATGCAGTTGTTCAAAACATGTGATGATGAAGTCATTACAAGTTAAAATCCGACTGATGAAGATATTGTGGAAGAAATTAAAATTAATCATTCTGAAATCGAAGATTCTGCATCTGATGCTGATAAAAAGGAGCACATAAATGACGAAATCCTAACCATCTCAGATGCTACAGCATCGATGCGTGTAATTAATAAGTTTTTGTCTACACAAACAGTGGAAGAAAGAGTGTTGGAGTCATTTGATGTATTGGACAAAGAAATTCATAAAATGTTTTTAAATCGGCATCACGTTAGCAGAAGATTACCGCTTCAAAACCTGTATCAAAACAGTGAATAACAGTTGAAGGTAAAATGCATTTATTTCCATTTGTCTTCATTTTTAGTTAATTTAATTAGTATTGTGTCAGTTTAATGTAATCGATTTTAGTCAATTTAATTCCTTAATGATCATTTTTAACAGATTTTATCATATTTTAATACATCGTTATTGAATACACATAGCAACTACACATTTGAATGCACATAGCAACTCTAACATTTTTCTTATCGGTTCGGATATAGCGAACAAAACCTTTGGCCCCTTGAAGTTCTTTATAACGGGGTTCGACGGTAACTTCAAAACCAATAGAAAACATTTATTCAATCATAGAACGAATAAATCCCAAAAATCCTCTTGATGGTAAGGACTTCAATAATATGTTTCTAATGAAAACGAGCATAAAATTTTCTTAAAGAAACGAAGATGGCAAACCTGTTATAAAAAAAAGCAAAGTACAATAAAGAAACATTATAGATTAAACTATTGTAAAAAATACTACTAAAAATACGCTAAAATACTCTCCTGTCCCTAGGACATGAGAATCTACTGTATATATGCCTATGGGAGTGAACCAATGATATATACACCAGAGGTGGAAGAACATATTTGCTGGATTCTTATGACTTATTTACGATTTTGAATTCTAGGGGCTTTGAAATTCAGTTCTGTATGGAAAAGTTTATTGGTGCGAGAAATGTTCTTGAAACAACTGAACGATAACAATTATCAGACATAAGTTATAAAAAAAATTCAAAAAGGAAATGAAGTGGCGTACAAAAAGTTTAGTTTGCTTCAAAAAGCTTGCTATGGCAGCTTTAACATTCATTCCCATTTGCGTACTTTTATCCTCAAAAATGATGTAAAGAATAATTTAAGAAATTGAGACACACAGAAAAGTATAATTACACAGGTATCTTGAGCAGAGTAAATTGACCGAAAACCCAAAAATATTTCAATCCAATATTCAATTGTCAATAGTCTCAGTAATACATGATCGAAATTAATTTATGGTTTCGTTTGACATAAAATTTTGTATATCATAATTTATTTCATCTAATATCATTAAAAATTTTTTTTAATAATCACAAATTTTATATTATGAGTTTTTCGGTTCCTTTTGATAAACTAAAAACGGGAGTCCTTTAATATACATCTTTTTAAATGTTTTGGCACATCCGGACAAAAAAATATTCGTCTTCTAGTCCTTGGAAATAAGTGAGACACTTAGGGACAAAATTTGTAATGTTTGGCAATAAACTTCTGCACAGATTAGAGGGTAAAATTTTAAACTGATTTACAAGTAATTTAGAGGCGACTACTTTGCTATATATTTTGCCTCGCATTTTTCTATTAAAATTGCCTATGTTAACTTTTAAATAGAGCCTAAACCTATTTTTGGAATGTACTGAGCTTGGCGATGTTTGTAATGATTAACATGATTAACCTTGAGGAAAGCCCCCTGATTATTGACCAAATGTTCTTCCTCGCTTTAGAAAGTCCATGGGACTTTGACACAGTAGAAATTGAGCACCCCGTAGCCACTAAGATGATGACGACTCTGTCTCAGATTCTTATTTACAAAATTTTTTTTAACTCTAAACTACTAAGCTGACTTGAAAATCGAACCCAGACATCCAGTTGTATTGACCATTACAACTTGAAGTCATATGGCATTATTTGCATTGACGATCCCCTATAAGTAAGTTTTGAAATCCTTGCTTTGCGATTATGAGAAATAACTACCAACCTCAAAAATATTTTTAATGGGAAATTAACACCACTGAAATGCATAAGGTCGTTAGCACTTTATGGAAACGATTTTGATAGTTAAGTTTTATGTATAAATGCCGTATTTTATGTAGTGATTTGGTTCTATCTGATAGCCATGGTTCTTGACAATAGCTCTGGCTCGAATTTTCCATGAAAGTAAATTTTTGCTTAGTACGGTTATGTCAGTTTTACCTCATTCCTCTTGGACCGTTTTCCAAAGTCCGTTCAGTGTTCTTGGATGCCGTTTTCCTGAGGCTCGTATTAAAAAACCGAAATCGCAAAAGTCCATTGAAGAAGAGTCAGGTAATTTTACAAGTATTTCATTAAATGGAATACATTTTATTCCTGTTTCTGATTCTTTCTTTGCTAAATAAGCGGCAGTTGATTTAGACGTGTGACTAGAGGCTTTTCCCATATGAAGCTCAAAATTATCAATGTCCTTTCGATATCATGAACTCCTTTGATAACTTTTCAGTACACTGGCGTAGCCATTTCGTACGGTCATTACCGTCAATTGAGCAATAGAAAATCGATCTTTTTTATTACAGTCACTTAAATACACCCATGCTCCATCGAGTGTTACCACAAATTTTCCTTTTTCAGCAGCTAGATGTTTTTCATATAATTTTCTACAATTTGTTTTTTTTTCAGCAATATGCTTTGGCAAAAGCAGATGAACTTTAGGTTTAAACATTTTTTTAAAATTTCAAATCATTATGAATCATTTTACTTAAGTGCCAGAAGACATTCCTAGTTTCGATGCAATGGATCTTTGAGTCGGTGTATTTTCTTTTAGGATTAGAGACTTCACTTTCTTGATATTTACCGGCGTTCGAACAGTCTTAGGATGAGGTTTAGTGGTCATGTTTTATTTTTACTTTCAGTCAGACGTTTTTCCCTTTCAAATTATATATGATAAATACCTATTTTTGAAATGCCATAATCGCAATTTTTACATCGCTATATAGTTTTTTGATACGCATATTTCTCCCCGGAAAGTGCAATTAAGTAACCTTTGAGCTATCTTTCAATTTTAGGAACCATTTTCAAAATAAATCTTTTATTTTACATTCCAATCAAAGCAAAATAATAGCAGATGATTATTCTGAAGTTGCCAAATTTTTATCTCAAAATGCAAACGCCGAAAACAAATTACAAAATCGTTTCCATAAAGTGCGAACGATCTTCTGTATTTGAGTATCATACAATAAAATTTCACAGTTGGATATCGCTTAAATGTAAAAATGAACGTATATTGGAGTGCAAAACTTAAGAACCGACAGTATTCCATTGGTTTAAACCTGAAAAATGAGACCCAAAATCTAGAGGCGATTTGCATAAGGATTCCTGATCAGTAGAACGGTGACACATATGTAAATTTCCAGATTGCCACGTTGCACCGCACGTGACAGGGCTGAACTTGATAAAAGCAGCTTTTCTGAGAAAAGTTAGGGATTAGAAATTTAGTGTGTTATGCGTTGTAAGAAGTTAAAGTGAATTTTAAATGTTTTACAGGGGACACAAATGTCTAGTAGGATACAATTAGATGACTTTACACGTGGCAGAATAATTAGTAAGCTTGAAAAAGGACGCAGGGTGAATAGTGTAGCCGAAGACTTTGTTATCACCCATAGCATTGTTTTACGTGTGTGGAAGACCTTCAAAGCAACAGGGACAGCTATTAGAATGATCGGCGGTGGTCACCCAGTGAACACGACACCAAAGGATAACCAATATGCCACCCTACAGGCGAAAAGAGACAGACGGCAGACGGGAGTCCATATTGCAAAGGAACTGCAGATGGCCAAAGACGCTGATTGTCGCGGTTCACGGGGGGTCAGACGTTTGCATAAAGGTGGCCTGTTCGTCCGACTGCCTAAACATTACATTTCACTAACACTTGCATATCGGACACACTGCCTAAAATGGTGTAAGGACCATAAAGATTGGACTGCCCAGCAATGGGTCAAGGTTCTCTTCACTGATAAGAATTGCTTCAATCTAGCGATTCTGGACGTCAGATAATTTGGACAGAGATAGGATTACTGTATCATCCAGCAGACATAACCGAAAGAAATCAGTATGGAGGTGCAGGTATCATGGTCAGGGCATCGTGCTAAATGTTCGTACTGAGATCCACATTTTCGAACGGGGATCAGTAACAGTAAACCACTACCGCAGCCTGTGTGTACCGAAGTCTGTTTAAACCACTACCGCAGCGAGGTGATCATTTAACACATACGTCTTTTCCGAGATGCCATTGGTTCTCAGTTCCGTTTTCATGGACGATAATGCCAGACCTCGTCGTGCGTGTGCTGTGGATGAACTGTTGGAAAGTGTGGATATTACTCTATGGATTAGCCTGCGATGTTTGCAGACCTGAATCCAATAGAACAATCATGTGACATCTTGCGGTACGCATAACTCCACTTCAAAATTCCCATGAACTGAAAAGAACACTAAAAGACGGGTGGATAATGTTACCGCAATTGGTCATAGATAAACTCGTTTTAAACCTGTTTAGACGGTGCAAAACAACCATTGCACTTAAGGGACATCATATTCCCTACTGACCTATACCACTTTGCTGTATACCATTTTTGAGAAATACGCTTTTGTAGAATAATATGTAATTCTTTCTAGCTGTTCCTTAATAAATTCTCTGAATTAACGTTTGTATTATTTTTGCACGTTATTATTTCATTCTCCAATGTGGTACATATTGAGTTCTCTGTGGTATGAATTTCCTATATCCAGGTCGCTCTATTGCGAAAAAACTGCGAAAAAACCATATGGTACTTAAGTTTTGCACACCAGTGTATAAAAATTATCACTGTATGTGTACCACGATGTGTTGTCTCTATTGAATTAAGGGGAAATGAAGTTATTCAACAGCTTACGTAATATTTTATAACCAACCATTCTATTTTTTCATACATTTACAATTTTTACTTCTTATCGTTTAAGGGGATGGTGGACTTTCAAATTACCAAAAATCGAGCAAAAATTGGAATTTTTTTTGAGGGTGTATTAATATTTTAAAAACATGTAAATATTGGAATGAAATGCATTTAAAATGTGTAGTGAAAAGAAAATGAAAAATTGGGTAGCTTTAGAGTAGTAAATATTAAAGGTAGTTAAAAAATTATCTTTTAAATGACTTTTTCTCAAAATAAAAAATTTCCAGATTTGTAAGTCTTTAAAATGCTCCTCGCGTCATAATTTTTGAGGAAATTTTATGAAATTTATAATAACGATTCCTTTAATACATCAAAATAAAGTTATGTATCCATTTTAGGATTCGAGGTCATTTAGGTTATAAAAGTTTAACTTTAGTGTAGAAAAGTACAAATATTTCGCGAAAATTCAGAGTACAAGCATAAAAATATTTTCGAAAAATTAACTATTCAACGAAAGTACAAAAAAATACATAACTTTGTTCAGAAAGCATTTATAAGCAATATAAATGCAAAATTAAGGGGAAAAGTTTAAAATTGAGTCGCAAGGAACATTTTAAAGAAGGGTAATTTAATTAAAATTTTTTAATTATAAAATATTTAAAAAAAAATATTTATAAAATTTTATAAGGTATTTAATATTGTTATACTTTAATGAATATATATACAAAATTTCATATCTCTGTGGTAAAAATTTCAAAAATCGTTTTGAAAGGTCCACCATCCCCTTAAGTTTTACGGTAAAAAATATTTTTCTTTTTGGAGATTTTTTTCAAAAATTGAAATGTAACAAGGAACTTTTCGTTTGAGGGCTTACACTTACACCATAGAATACACGGAAAATACTAAAAGGTATATCTAGTATCAGAACTCCCGACTGATCAATCTACATATATAAAAAAGTTCCGTAACTGACACACTGACTGACTGACAGACAACGCACAGACCAAGCCGCTGGATCTAAAGGGCTGAAATTTTGCATAGCGATTCTTCTTATAGTGTAGAGGTGCACTAAGAAAGGATTTTTGAAAAAGCCTTCTTAGATTTTTTTAAATTAAATTCTTAAGCTGTTTTAGTAACTTTTTTGAGTTTGCATTAAAAATAATAATTTGAGGGTTATAAAATTTACATCGCGAGAAAGATCCAGAAAATTCCTTTGAAATGAAATCTTTTTTCGAAACTTTACCTCCATTTTTCGATTTTTGGTGAATTTTTAAAGATTCATTTTTAAAATTTAATTTATTAAATGCTGATCACGTGATTTCTTTTTCTGGTACTCGAAATTAGTTTATCGACACGTGCGTAACAACGGAATAGACAAAAAAAAATTTTTCTTGCTAATGCGGCAGACGATTGAAAATTATCCAAAAAAATATTAAAATACAGTAAAAGATATGTTCCTCAAACTGTATTATATTAACTGTTCGATATTCGTTAGTATGTTCTATTAGATTTAATTTGAAAATTTTCGTCTACATTATTTTGTATATAAAAATATTCGTTACGATTTTTTTATAAATATATTTTTTAATTTTTTTACATCAATTGCATTCATTGATCATTGCATTTATTATAAATATATTTATACATATTTTTGACATTAATTGCTTACATTGACCGTTGTATTTAATTTGATTGTACTCCGTAGTGAAGTACGGGTTTTCAGCTAGTCAATCAATAAAAATTGTAAAACTTCAGTTGAACAACCGCCTACGAACAATAGTAACAAAAAAGCCATTGTATACTATTCGTAATAAGTCAACACCAGTGAAAACCGTTGTTAAAACATTTCATATTTTATAAATTCAACTTTATAACCTTAGGAAACCTGGTTTGTTGCTTTTAATAATTCTATTGTTGAATACACCCCGGCAAGAAAGTGACACTCAAAAATTCAGCATTTGTGAAAAATAAACTTAAATAATATTATAGAACTTGAACTAGCTTACAAGTATAACTGATAGAACGGCCCCCAGGTGGACAAATTGCGAAATAGAGATGTGTCACATTTTGTCCATGATGGGGCACTTCATTCATATTTTTCAATGACATAAACTTAAAATTGCCATATTTTGACTTTTGTCACTTTTCTTGCCCGGGTGCGACATGTGAAATTATTATATGACGTTTGCGCGCACAACCAAGTTCTCGCCTTATCAGAGTTTTGGTTAAATTTAACTTGTACTTCAAAGTAGTAAAGTTTGATTAGAAAAAAAATCATTTACTATTTTAACTGTAAGTTTGTTTAATATAAAATTTTCCTTTTTTTTTAGTTTACTGATATCTGTTTTAGTTAGAATATGTTTTTTCTTTCTAAATGATTTTAATTTTTAAACACAGTTATATTTTCTTTGCAGGGTTAGTCATATGTATTTACTAAATGATATATTACATTAATGACTAAGTTTTCACAAACACACGTAACGATTAAACTACCTTTATAATAAATCACTTTCGCAGGGATTTAAAATATTTTAACGGCAGAAAGAGGAAGGTGAAGAATAAATATAAAAAGTAAATTAATTGGAAGAGGGGTGGCAGAGCATAGAAGAGGCATGAAACAGAAACTTAATAAGGGGCAATAAAACAGAAATCGCAGATAAGAAAGGGGGATACAGCAGAGAGAAGGTGCAGGAGAAATAAGTAAAAAGATAGAAAGTTAGATTAAAGACGAAAAGGGGCAGAGGATTAAAGAATTATGTAAGCAATGGAAGGCATAAGAAGGAGACGAAAGAAAGAATGTATGATAGCCATAAAAGGGAGTCCAGTATATAAGTTGAGGTCGGAGTAAGCGTGTGAAAGTCGGAGAAAAGGGAAAGTAGTAGAAGGTTACGGCCATGCTACGAATGGTTGGAATAAATATATAAGAAAACCGCAAGCCAATAGAGGAAGAGGAAGAAATACAAGATATAGCTAAAGAGAGATTGAGAGAGGTGGTACTTAGAGAGATAAGAATGAATATATGATGTTGAGGAGAAGAAAGGAAAATAGTAGTTAAAAAAGTCAGTTAGTAAGAAGTCAGTCGATGTGAATAAGATAGCTTAAAATGTTGTCCCCTAATATGAGTAAGAGATATATATAGAAGAAATAAGAGCGATTGCTCAATAGGAGACGAGATAATATAGTGGTTAAGGTCGATGCATAAGCCAGACATATCAGTTTACATACACGCAGAAGCCATAATGTTTTAGTCACTGGAGTGTTAGGAAAGAAGAACTGACTATAGTACGAATGCCCGAGAGTACAAATATCCAAACCGTTAATGCTCGAATCGAATGGGGAAGAAGACACCAAGCGAGAGTACCACGCCTGCCGTACAACTTGTATACAAATATGATTAATAAGAATGAACACTGACTACACATCCTATGCGTCAAATAAAACGATGAGCGAATAGATGTACACAATGGAATCCGTCACCTTACTGGACAAGCTGAGTGCCCTGTGAATGCTGCCTGATGCCTCCAATCAATACGGTCATCTCTCCGAACTATCTGAGTACCCGCAGAACGATACATTTGAAATCTACTGATTCAAAAGGATTCTACCAATGTTCATCAGTAAAAGTACCGTTCCTTTTCTCACAATTGTACGTCAATCATTGCTTCAGAAACTAATAATAGTTATTGGAAATAATAATTAAAATTTGTAGTGATCGGTTGAGAGATAGTATATCAAGTGAGGGTTCAGTTGAACCATTATCTTATGATTTAAATACGTATATGTGTAATAGTGCAGTAATAGTGAAATGGGTAGAGGGTAATTAATTAAAGTAGAAGGTAAATAATATGGCGTAGTTATGAATTGTAGATGACGTGTAAGAAAATGCTATTGCTATATGGTACAAATCTATTTTTAAATGTTATATGTTCAATAAATCAATCTATGATTCAAACCAGATTTGCCTATGTTCTTCAAGTCACAAAATTATTAAAATACCACTATACAATCACCCTGTTAGAATCGCACAAGTGGAAAAATTAAAACACATTTTCAGATGTCGAAAGACGCATTTTATTTTTCGAATAGCCCACCATGCTATCTTAGAAACTTAGAACATTAGATAGAGTTCTCTTAGGAGCATGTTTTCAGGAGGTCATGAATTGCCAGTTTTATCAATACAAGATTTTTGTATCCTCATTATTCTCTTCAGGAGATGTTGATTATTTTACATTCTTATACCCACTTGTTCCCTTCTGGTAAAATCTATCAGTCATAGAGAGTACTGCGTTAGAACTGCAAAAAACATGCAAACTACCACATAATTTCGTTTAAGTATTAATTACCAGATTATCAGATAATTATGGATATTATAATTATCAATATAATTTTTTATAATAATAATGTCAAAATGTATTAGTATTTTTCAGATTTCATCTATAGCTACACTTAGGTATGCTATCTGCTTACATATTTGTATTGTAATTAATTGCATATAGTAGAAATTCAAGATTTTGTTTCATAAAAATTTGTACAATGTAGAAAATGAAAAGTTGCGAAATTGCAACTATATGCATATAAACATTATAATCAAAAGTTTTACCAGTTGTGGTGAAGGCAGAATATCTATATGTTCCTCTTTTGTTAGTGAGACTTTTGTGAAAATTAAATTATTTTTTAAATCACAAGAATGACATTCATTTCTCACCTTCCCCTTACGACTGCTTATTTTTACATTACAAAGGTGTGGTATTCGATAATGAGACAATTTATTATGAATATTGGCATTAAACTAACCTGTGTGTTGTCAAGGATATTATTTGAAGTTTCCAAAATCTTACATTTGAGATGCCGAAAGCATATACAAATGTTAGTTAATTGTAAAGTGTTTTCCGAGTTACAAAAATAAATCCAAAGTTCCAGTAAATTTTCTCACGTTCTTAACCATTATATGTTGAACGATTTTTATTTCCAGCCGTCTAGGGATCATTTACTATTCCGAAGCTCAGCAATCAATTTGCATACGGAAGCACCCAAAAGCAAGCATCTTTACAGGAGCTATTTTCGATAGGTTTTTCCGTAATTACCTGAGTCCTGCGTGCTTTAGTTCATAAGCATTTCACCGCCACTATTCGTTTTGGCTGAGCGGTCGTGAGCATTTATATGGTCAATTTTCCAATCTTTTTATTTCCCCTGTCAGTCTTGCATTCGAGTATCCTTGACCTGGTGGAATCTATTTGTTAACACAGCCAGTCTCAAGGGAATTCTAAATCTGTTTTCCATGACGTCATGTCACTGTGTGGAGCTCTATTATCAAGAGAAAAACACTAGGGCTGATGCGATTCGTTTTCTAGATACCTAATATCAGGCTATTATGAACCAAAATAATGAGTTTTTGAGAACTGATTATTTTTAGTACGGAAGCTGCTTACGCAAAAATCAATGTATTTTGAAAAATGACCTTTACATAAGGCAAAATTTTGGTCTGTTGTTTTCCAGTTTGACTGAAATATGCAATCTAGGCATTAAGAAGGACATTAATTTCCATACTTACAGTTCACATAAACAT
Organism: Dolomedes plantarius; assembly: GCA_907164885.2. Classification (NCBI taxonomy): domain Eukaryota; kingdom Metazoa; phylum Arthropoda; class Arachnida; order Araneae; family Dolomedidae; genus Dolomedes; species Dolomedes plantarius. Next base: position 208,062,272 of record OU015494.1, read on the forward strand.
TTAAGCAATATGAACATTTTTTTTATGAGAACTATCTTATGAACTAATTTCTTATATAGTTTTCACGTTATAATTATTTTTCTACTTTATTTTACACAGATGCTGAATTTATTTCTTCTAGTAATGGTATTTCATCTCAGTTATCAAGAAACCTATCAAAGTTTCAAAGGTTATTTTTGTCATAATTTAGTCTTATTAACAAAATGTTTATTTAATAAATATGAATAATGGAGAAAAACATAAGAGTTATTATTATTTATTTTTCTTTAAATGGCATGTTTTAAGATTAATTCCTGGTTTATTTTTTCGTTTAATCCCTCCTAGTACTCGTTATATTTCTTTCAAGATCTTCGGTTATTACAAGTTGTTTACCTTCTGTTCATGATATATTAAATTCATCTTCACTATCTTCGCTTCATAATTATAATTTTTTTGTCTCCAATTCGAGAGACTAAACAAAAATTGCAGTTATACACTACCTTACACTTTCTGGACCTTCATGCAAGAATAAGCGTATAATTGACATTTATCAAGCCTCATAGTGTATCCGAAAAAGCTGAATATATAAAAACGCGTATCAACAAATTCGATAAGCAATACTAAAGTTACTTAATGGTTAGACGTATAAAACACAAGCCTTTCATGTACACAAGCATATATACATATATTTTCGTAAAATTCTTTTAAATAACAAAAATTAAAACAAGGAGATAGTATGCACTAAATAATTTGTAGAGTCAAATGAAGCAAGAGCTTTATGGAAACATTCCATTGTAAGGTCACAATGGTGTGACGGAATGTATATAAAGTAAATATTTCATTAGTTTTTCTCTCTGGCAGTAGAATATTAATTACAAAAACATGGAATTAAATTAAATTATTTCAATACGTTTTCATAAAAATATCTTTTGCCTTGTACAGCCATCGATATACAAGTAATTTGGAGTGAACTTGTATTGAATGAGTCTGAGTATACTTTATATACTTTTCTTTACATAATACCAAGATTATTTTTTTTTCAGTTTAATCATGTAAGTTCTAATTTCTTGCCCATCGTCTTCAGAATACTATGTTAAATGCAACGTATTGCTGTTTATTTGGAACCAGTATTTGTCCCAAACTATATGCCGTGATCACACCTCAGCACAAACTCGAGCAATTCCAAGCTGATGTGGAAATCTTATTAAATCCCGTACATATCTCTCTTACAGTTCTCATACTCGTGATTATTTTTTGGTCCTTCACTTAAATTAATCCCACATTTGAAATTCATTTGCATAGGGTAGATTTTATCATGAAAAAGATTAAGATTTCTGGACAGAATTTGATTTAATACTATGAAATGAGGTAATATATTTTTAATATTTAGATTTTTGCTGTCATTAAATTTCCTCAATTTTCCAGCGAGAATATTAGCGAGTGTGCAAAGTTATCTATAATAAATAATACAATTAACATTATAAAAATTTTTTGCATCAATAGGTTCAGTTGTGTAAACTTAAAGCATAAAGTCATTTAGCTTAAATACGGATTTCGAGATAAAGAATCTTACTCAACACAACAGCTTACAGTCATTTATAGAGACGGATTTCGAAACATCAATACCAGATTCATTTTGTACTGTATCAGCGAAATCTCTAAAAAAATGTGTTCACCATTCAACTGACTATTTTTAGCTGGGAATTTAGTTTACTATCTAGGAAATATATCATACACTCTAAGTCCAGAAAATAAAAATTTGGAATTTATTATATACGTGGGAAAGAAAAATCTATGGTTAAAGATGATACAAAGATCAATTTTTAGAGATAAAATGATGAATTTAAAATTAGTATAAACTTATGTGCAAAATTCGAGAAATTTGAACGATCTAAACATAAATTAATATATTTGATCTTCCGTAATCTGGAACCTTAAACGTGGTTAAATAAGAATTTCTCGAAGGATTACTTTCACTATACTTAAAAAAAGTCTGAGAAATCATTATCAAGTAACTTTTGCACGCGAAACCCATTACCCAGTTTTTACACGACAACGCATCACGTCACTGCACTTAAAGGCTCACAGTATTCGTATAAATTACTACATCAAGACTTTAATACAACTACTTTTTTATAGACAATGAAAAGAGTACCTTAAACCTATTGAGATTATTAAGTGTAAGAAATTTCTTTCGCATATATTCAAATTTGCACATAAAATCTTAACTGAAGGAATGTGTATAAAACTGTATTGGATTTGTTTAGTAAAAGTAACATGCTGTTAATTGTTATCGTAAGATTTGTTTACGTAAGGATTTTCTTTACTTACCAAAAATCCTTTTTCCCCCCAATTCGAGATATATTCATAACAAAAAATAAGCCTTATATGGTTGGTTACAAATTTTGCTCTGCTTAGCAGTATAAAATAAAAACACATCTAAAACTATGCATACAATTTAAATTACTAGCATTAGAGATAAAATTATGCATTTCACTTTCCCAAATTATTTTTATCTTACTTCTGTTTTACTTCATTAAATAAAAGAAAGGTTCCTTAATTTCTAACAGCCCTGTAGGCAGTTCATATGGGTCAGCCATCAGGGCTGTTGGAAATATGGCCTGGCATTCATGGCCTTTCATGAATAATACATAAGACATACGTGTGTCTTATGTATTATTCATGAAAGTTCTCAATTGGTACTGAATGGAAAAAATAGTAGGACGAATTTCACAATTAACTGTTAGGTGAATACTTAAAGAAAACGTACAAAATGTTTAACTTGTGGATTGATTATGAAGAACGTAAAGGGATATTTTTTAAAAATAATTTACGTTTTATCATCAGAATATAATTTTACGACGCGAAATGGATAAGGAAAGGAAGATGCGGAATTAAATGCTAAGGCGATGCAGTAGAGAACTGAATTAATTTGACAAAAGGTACACAACACTCTGTAGTAAGAGACATTTATTCAATGTCAGGCATCTCCAGTGTACTCTGCTACTTTAGATTTAGATTTTGGCATCATGGATTCCTCGGCAGGGCAGAGCCGTCTAGTACTTCGGGAAAGACAATTTCAAAAGGGAAGTATCTCGAAATTTTTACTGGTGACTTTCTAATTCCAGTTTATTTAGACCACAACGGAAAGATCTAAGCGTCTTCCAGTTGAAACTTAAATCTTTTTACTATTCCTAAATCAAAGTCATGGTTTTAGGAAACGTTATCATTATTTTTACTTTTACGAGCCAAGAATAGAGCAAAAAATATGTTGCTCCTAGAATAGTCATTAATTTTTTAAGTATGCAATGTAAACTATGGCACAAGCGTAAATTATACAAGTTGCAACACAGATAGACAAAGACTAACACAGACAGTCTCATGCGACAATTTGTGGAGTACCTGGGCAACATGGTTTTAACTCCAGTGGTGAGGAGGGAAAGTAATGAATAAGGGTACTCGAGAAAAATAAAAACGCGTGAATAAAAAATTAATGAGGTGCGTCCCGTTTGCGAAAATGAACAAACTTAATAATATGAACACAATTATGAAGGACGAAAAATCTAGGCGATTATAAAATGATGCATACACACACACACATTATATATATATATATATATATATATATGATAATATTAATAACAATCTATAATTACTAACAACCTGTAATCGCCTATTCTGAAATTTTATCTCTCTCCTGGTAACCCCTCTTTCGTTCTTTTGGCGTAAATGACTCGCCTTTCCACACACCAACTTCCTCCGCCAATTCTGGCAACCTCTCTGAGCTAATTGTACTTTGGCGCTCTTACGAGGTAGACGCTGGACTGACTCGAAGCAAATAAGATGTGTTGCTTTACTCGTAAAAATAAATTCGATTGTTCCTAAAACTGACTTTATTATTTCCAGGCCACGATGATTACTTTACTTCATCAGATGACCCAATTCGGGTCATTTCAGATAGTCGACAAGGATGAAACAAAGTTTGGCGTTTGGAACAAGTTTCAATTTGGATCAAGTTTAAAGAAATCGTCCACAGTAGAATCTATTCTTTGTCTTCATGGCTGAGTTTCGTTTCGGAACAAGTCATCATTGAAAGAAGAAAGCTACTCTGATTACTTAGATTTGATTACCCAGTGGAGATGACCATTCCGGTCATATCATTCAACACCATGAATGCTACAGAGATATCGACCACATCGAAGCAAGTGAAGATGCCATTTCGAGTTCGTTACAGTTTGGATTTCAAGTTTACGGTTATCCACGGACTCCGCCAACTTAAAGAAGAAAATACCAGTGATGAATCATTCATAATTCAACTATAAATCCCCAAGTAGAGCTTCAAGATTTTTTTATATGTGTGCAATAACAATAAAAAAATTTATTTTCAAGAAAATAATTACGATTTCCGGGTGAACGCCAAACGCTGCTCGGAAATAAAAGAAGCTCATATAAAATATTTTTCAAGTCACCATCAGAGTGTTTTACTCTTTAAAATGTTTTAAGTAAAGTACTGTATTTTTGTAATACAAGTTGGTGTTGTAAGCAGGTCAGTTATTATATTATTTTTGTAATTTCTATTATTATATTTGAAAAAACAAAATGGCGATGGCCAAACCAAATCCCGAACTTGACGATTCTTTAAGAATCACGAGTAGTGAAACAGAACTAAATATTGTGCCTTTTGATTCAGACAGTAATATGGACATAAACTCTTGGTTATCATACTTCAATAAGAAATGTATCGAGGGAACCATAGATGATGAATAGAAATTAAAAAAATTTTCACGTTTTGTAAAGGGTAAAGCACTTAACGTTTATATTCAAAATTGTTATCAAGTTAATAATTTTGCAGAATTAGTGACGGTATTAAAAGAAAAATATTTTACCCCTTCTTTAACCACCCTTAGTGAATTCACAGGGTTAAAATTTAATGATAAAGGCGATGATATTATAAAATATTTTAGGAAAAAAATAGAGATTGAGAGAAATTTAAAACTCAGTAATGAAATGATCATAGAAGGTTTGACAGAAGGCCTCCCTAGAGAACTAAAATCATTAATGACTATTAATTCGCCTTCTGACCCAATTGTTTGGCTTGATCAAGCTCACAGACTGGTAAAAATAAGGGAAGATCCACAACCTAGAAATGGCTCAGCCAGATATATGACTCCCTTTGTTAGAACTCCTCAAATTCAAAACAGAAATGATTACTTTAGGAATGATTCCCAAACTTGGAATAGGTCAGATGTACCAAGATATACAAATGATGCTAGAACTTATGCCCCGAGGCAAAATACTTACCAGAGACCTCATAATTACTACCGATACCAAAGACCATCTAATCCTAACTATCAGAGCAATAACCCTAGATTTTCTAGCCATCATAATTATGATAACTCTCCCACTTTGTCTCCCACTCCATGTAGAATGTGTACAGAGAGAGGTATTCCAAATGCTTTTCATTGGCATCAAATTTGTCCATTTAGAATAGAAAGAGCGGATAATGAAAGCATTTCACCCCTCGCAATTGAACCACCCTCAGAGAATACTCCTAATTCCTGACTATTAAAGGTGTCAGGTTATTTGTCAAACAATAAATATGTAGATTGTGTCATAGACAGTGAAGCAACTTTGTCAGTGATATCCACCAGAACTGCTCGACAGTTAAATTTGAAAATAACCAGAGTAAGAGGTATAAGAGTAGTTCAAACTCAGGGTCATATTGTAATGAACAAAATATGTAAGGTTAAGATGAAAATAGGTAACATTGTTAGTGATATTGTGTTATATTTAATTGGCAATAACTTGGATTGTGTAATATTAGGTCTAAATGAATGTAAAAATTATGAAATTTATATTGATTGTAAAAACTTACAGGTAAAACAAAGCTCTGTAATAATTAATAATGAAGGTAATATGCCAAAAGCAAATATGTCACTCCATATACAATTCCAAGGTGGACTGTTCGAAAGCCAAAATAAGTCCAGTCCTCAACCTGAGTATTTTGTACAAAATAACTATGAAAATGATAATAGGAATATAATTCTAAATGATACCATATCTAAAACTGTTGAATCTGTAACCAATGTTGTTTCTCAGAATCTTTGACGAAAAGAAAATAATTTAGAAAACTTTTTAATTAAAAATTCATCTGTATTTTCCAAAAGTAAATATGATGTTGGTTGTATTAATATTGAACCCCAAAGAATTAACTTAACGTGTAACTTGCCTGTTTCTCTAAGACCGTATAGAACTTCCCCTAATGAAGAGGAGGAAATTAAATCACAAATTGATCAATTGTTGAAAGCAGGCATAATTAAGGAAAGTTGCAGCCCATACAGTTCACCTGTGTGTTTGGTACTCAAACATGAGGAGGGTAAGAAAACAAGATTGTGCATTGATTATCGAAAATTGAATTCCCTTACTAAAACAGATGCAGAACCTTTGCCCAGAATTGATACTTTATTAGATGAATTGAGTAACGCCAAATTTTTTTCTAAAATTTATTCGAGTGGCTAAGGCTCCACTTTGGACTAAAAATGATCCAGCCATTTTTAACAGAACCATTAGGCGAATTTTAACAAAAAACAAAATTAATTTTGCATGTAACTACTTTGATGACATAATTGTCTATTCTTCTTCTGTGAAAGAACATTTGGAACATTTAAGTATATTATTTGAAGTTTTTAAAAGAGAAAATATTAAATTAAACCACGGGAAATGTGTGTTTCCTAAAGATCAGATAAAATTTCTAGGTTATGAAGTAAAAAATGCTAGAATAATTCCTGATAATCATAATATTGAAACTATTAAAAAATTGAAAAATCCTAATTATACCAAAGAGTTACAAAGAGTTCTTGGTAGTGTAAATGTTTATCACCGATTCATTCCCTACTATGCCAAAATTAGAGCTCCTCTTAATAGATTACTGAAAAAGAATGTTGTGTGGCATTGGGATGAAACATGTCAACAAGCTTTTGACGAGTTGAAAGAAATCTTAATATCAAAACCAGTGTTACAGTTATACGATTCTAGTAAACCATGCCACTGTGACATGGAACTCGACTTTGTAAATATTTTCATTAATATACAGTTTTGTCTCTAAAAAAATATATTTTCTAATCTCATAGTCTCGATACAACATTAATTCAGTTCTATGCACATTTAAGTGTATCTGTTTTATTTTGTAAGTCCTAAAATGTATGTGTGCTTAAAATCATGCCTATGGGTTTTTTGTACCGGTTTCCGGGATGAAAGGAATGTTCTTCCCGGAGGCAATTTAGCGAAACCTGTAACAAGGTCATATGCACATAAGGAAAAATGACTTGCCACTCCTCTAGGCAGTAAGGGGACTTAGCTTCTCCATAGCAAAGGCCTAGCAACATCTTTTAGCCAATGATAGCTGAAAGGTGTTAATTGTTCGTGGACATTGTCTGACCTCTGCTTTTTCCGGTACTGGAAATTTTGTACTGGAATCCGGTACTGGAAATTTTTTTGGTCAGTTGAAGGAAAAGAAGCGACTGAAAAGGACCTCGTGGTTGTCCGATCTTCAGCAATTCGCCATTTTTTATGCCAATTTCTCTGGTCTACTTTAGTTAGACAACGAGATAATCTTCTTCAGTCTCCAATGAGGGTGGTGGTGAGTCATAATTAATTTGTGTTATATTTATCAGGCTAGAGCACAGTAATAATTTAATATGTGTAACTAGAATTTTGTGTGTTCTAATAATTTTTTAATGTATGAAACAATTAGTATGATGATTTCTGTGAAAATTTGTAATCAGTGATAAAATTAATGTTAAGTAATACTAAGAGAAATTAAATGGTAACATTAGATATTAAATTTGAGTTTGTTTCTTTTAGTTATTCTCAGACATGTGTCAGAATGTCTTTCTCAAATTAATAATTTTGTAAAAAAAAAGCCACTATACGAAATTCTAATGATTACATGTTTTAACTTCACTTAATAGCCACCTATATGTTGATGCCTTCCAAACTGCTGTTGCTGCTTTTTTTAAGCAACCAGATGAAAATAATATTCTTCACCCTGTATCATACCATTCGAGAACTTTAAGAGATTATGAAAAGAATTACTCGATTACAGAATTGGAATGTTTAGGCATTGTTGACCCGTTAGACAAATTTTATTATTATGTCCATGGGCAAAAATTTGTCATACATACTGATCATGCGGCACTTGTTTGGTTAAAAAATGTTAAAAATTTAAAAGTAGATTATTCCGCTGGTCCCTTAAATTGAGCATGTATGAATACAAAATTAAATATCAGAAAGGTTCTACCAACACTGAGGCGGATATGCTTTCAAGACATCCCGTTGAAACTACTTACATTTACTAACTTACATTTACTAGATAGGAATGAAATAATTCAACAACAGAAAATTGACAATGTGTGTGGTAAAAATTATGAAGAAATTAATGACATGATGGTAATTAAGAAAAAGAACCTTTGTAAAATTGTAGTACCTAAATCCTTAAGATTAAAATTGTTAACTAATACCCATGAATATTTTGGACATCCAGGAGTTCAAATTATGCTAAATTTAATTACCCCTCAATATTATTGGCCCCATATTAGTGAAGATATAGGAAATTTCGTCAAACATTGTCATACTTGCCAGATAAATAAAAAGAAAAAACAGAAACGATTTGGATTCCTGCAAGAAGTGCCCTCAACTGACCAACCTTTTGAATCTTTATCTATTGATACAGTAGGAGTGTTTAATTATTACAACTCAACCAAAAATACTTGCATATAGTGATTGATCATGCAACCCGATATGTATGGGCATTTCCCTCAAAGAGCGTAACTTCAGAAACATATGCAAATTGTCTAAGTAAAATTTTTAATGTGCAAATTTCAGAGAAAGTATTAAGCGATAGAAACGCAGCTTTTACATAATCCAGATTCAAAAAATTTCTTAAAAACCTTAATGTGAAACACCTTTGGACTTTTTCTCATCCTCCCCAGACCAACGGAAAAGTGGAGAGGGTAAATCAATCCCTTGTAACCAGCCTAAAATGTAAGGGAAATGCTACTTTTAAAAGGTTCCGAGGACAAAAGTGCTAGAGCAAGTTGTTACTGAATATAACAACTCACCTCATACTGTAACTAAGTTCACCCCTGCCTACTTATTATTTTGAAAACTTCCTTTTGATTCTCCAGTTGACCAAAATATTTATCCTCCACTTAATGAAGCAAGAACTTTAGCTAAAACCAGAACTCTTGAATACCACCAGAAAAATAAGACGAGATATGATACCAGATTTGAAGAATCTAAATTTCAACCTGGAGACTTAGTAATATATGAGGAATTCGAATAGACAAACCCTAGAGAGTTGACCTCTCCTTATTCAGGACCTTACCAGATTATTAATAAATTATTTGAAGTTAATTATGAAATTGATAAAGAAAATTACCACACGAAAAAACCCACTGAAATTGTACATTCATCAAAATTGAGATTTTACTATTCACCTGAGAAGTTCAAACTACACCACGAATAAGTCACCAAAATGTGAATCATTCAGCTATCCTTAATCTTTCTATTTTAGCATTCCTGTCCTATCGCCATCCTAGTTAATTTTGAAGAAACCCCGTGAGTGTAAGTGAAACTCACATATATATATTTTTTTACTTTTTGAATCTTACTACATTGTATATGAAAAATACTATGTACTAGATAAATATTATTGATTTTTATACTGGGGTTTCCACTCACTGTCCTCCCTGTCTCTTCGCACTGTTCAAATGTTCCCTTTGAACAGTTGCTTTTCCCTCTCATGTTTGAGAAACTTGCCTGCCCCTTTTCATTTTGTAAAGTTTGCTCAACTTGAGTTTCAGGTCGGAAGCACCTTCCCTTTGGTAAACGCTCACGAAGATATACTCACAACAGGTCACATACCTCAAATTTATGTTTGTATTGTCTTGATTTTTTTATTATTCACACAATAATTGAATGTTAGTGTCAATTGTTGGAATTTGCATTTTTGTTCGAATTTTGCAACATCAGGTACCAGACATTTGCTATTGATGTTGAAAGATAATTTTGACAGCATTTGGTAATTTTTTTCTACTAATTGCTGAAAGAACTTTTAATATTTTTGTGTACATGTTCTAGAGAAACAATTGAATTTGAAAACCAATGATAAAAAAATAAAATATAGAAAGTGTTTGCGTAAAGAAAAGTGAATAACTAATGTGAAATGGACCATAAAAAACAAAGAACATTATTTTTCTAAAAAGTGACTACAACCCAGGAGATCTCCAAAAGAACTAAACATTATTCAACGACTAAGACTGTGAATAATAATTACTTTGTGGTTTTACAACTAGTTGAACTGTACCGGTCCAGGACTCTGAACACTTTCAGACTGTGATACATGTCAGGGACTGAGACATGCACAATATATTTCTACTTGTATCTGTATTTGGAACGTCTTTACATTTGTTGTTATTATTGTTTTTATTTAAGTGTACCATTCCATTTTTATATTACTCCAGCTATTTGTTTCTAAAATTATGCCATTTTCTTACTATTATGTCTTTCAATTGTACGTTTTAACATAAAAATTTGCGATATTCGAGCCAGCTTCAACCTAATATTCTAACCACTAATTTTCATGTTCTCACTATCTGGAGTATCTTGGAGTCGACGGCCGTGGCTCCAATCCATTTTAGATGGGGGGGGAGGATATTCTGTGATAATATTACTAAAAACCTATAATAAAAACTAATAACCTATAATTACTAACAACCTATAATCGCCCATTATGAAATTTATCTCTCTCCTGGTAACTCCTCTTTCTTCCTTTTGGCGTAAATGCCTCGCCTTTCCACACACTAACTTCCTCCGCCAATTCTGGCAACCTCTCTGAGCTAATTGTATTTCGACGCTCTTACGAGCTAGACACTGGACTCACTCGAAGCGAATAAGATGTGTTGCTTTACTCGTAAAAATAAATTCGAATGTTCCTAAAACTGACTTTATTATTTCCTGGCCACGATGATTACTTCATGAGATGACCCAATTCGGGTCATTTCATATATATATATATATGTGTGTGTGTGTGTGTCTGTGTGTGTGTGTGTATTTTAATACGTTTGAAAGAAAAAGAAGGGTGCCTTCAGGAGGTGTAATAATGAAGGTGTAATTAAAGTTTTTAAAGTATACACGAAAAGAAAAGAAAAAGTTGAAAAGCAATGGCTAGGACTAATCCGGTGCAGTCTCTAATAGAGCTGCACGGGGACATCTCCTGAATATTGGATCTCTAAAATCATAGTCCGGGAATTTGGCTATTATTTCATCACTAAGGTTATTTAGGTTAATGTAGAAATTGACCGAGAGTCGCTGGGCAGCCCTACTGAAAGTGGGGATATCCAAATCTCTTGTAATATTCGCTTTAGAGAGGTAAACATTATCTGTTTGATCTTCTAATTCTTCTCAGAATTCCTTTTTAGTAGCGTTAAATAAAAATTACGTTAGTTCTAGCGGCCTGGGTCCAGACAGGTTCAGCGTAGAGAGCAGTTGAAAGAACGACTGATATGAACAGAAGACTTTTATTTTTATTTTTGCGATCGGGGCCGAAAAAGAGGGAGCGATGTGCTTCGTCTTTTCTTAACATTTTATTTATAGTTTCAAGTATATGGGGTTTGAAGTTAAGTCTCCGATCGAGAGCTACGCGCAGGTACTTAACGGAGTTTTCCCAGTTTACCACTGAGTCAGATACATAAAGACGGGGGGGGAGTTTTATAAGAATTTGAAAAATATATTGCTTGACGCTTGGAAAGGTTTACTTTTATTTTGCACTTAGTGAGTCATGTTTCTAAATTATTAACGGGGTGCTGAATTAAAGAAGCAACTAAGTTTACGTGGTGGGCAGTGCAGAGGATAGCAGTGTCTTCCGCGTACAAAGCGAGAGAGATGTGATTATCACGAGGGATGTCATTTATATAGATACGGAAAATGGTAGGAGATAGAATGCTGCCTTGTGGCACGGCAGCCGTGATGGGCCCTTAATGAGCCTAAGAGAAATTTTTGTACATGGACACAGAAAGATCTATTGAGAAGATAATTTTGAATAAGGTGGAACAATTTGTCAGCAGATATTCTGAAAAAGAACATCACATGTATTTATACACATATACAGGATCCAGAGAGAGGCAATAGTAGAATTTTATAAGACAACCAATAGAAATCGTTGATACGAAAACAAATTAGAAAGAAGGGGAAGATCTGAGATCGTCCGCGATTACATTCCTAATAGCTATATATGTACTATTGGAGATTTGCAAAATATGTAATGTATGTAAACTAATCACACAAAAAAAATTCAGGTAAACTCTTCTAACGAAACTACCGCGGGTTATTAACGTAGGATTACTTATCGTTGCTGACCTCTTTCTTTTGACGCATTTTGGTTGTTTTCTGTTTATCTATTTAAGGCTTGCCCAAGAAATACAAACTGGATTTAGCATGCTGCCACAATTATAACTCACGACGACGGACGTCTGAAATTTTGCTTTACCATGGAACGTTGTGGAGGAACGTAATCCTACGTTAAAAGGTATATTCAGTCGCATGTATTGATGTGTATGACTACACAGAAATTTAAAATTCTATAATAGATAAAAAGTTTGTTAAAAATCATGAACTTCTTCACAAAGTATTTAAAAGTAATCATAATATAGAGAATATATTAAGATCAGAATATGAAGTCTGATTTTGCCAGAGTCGTTAAGGTATTAAAGAACGTTAATTTTATAAAATAATATTATAAAAAGAGGGACATTATATTAAAGTTTAGAGCTGATGTGTCAGACTCACATTGCAGAATTCCTTATTTTTCATTTGCATATTTAGAATACATAGAACTTGGATTGAGGTGGAATTCTTAACTATGTTTCAGCGTTTTATGAAATATTTAGGTATAAACCGATATGAAATCAAAGTAAAATAAAACAACCATAAAAGGAATTATCAACTGATTTACATATGGATCAGAGTAAGAACAATTTATTTAACGCCAAACTATTATTAGCTAGACACAGCTTAAAAGATTTCAAAATAGCTATCGAAAATTTCTGAATTCCCAAGGGTTAATAGATCCCTTTTACTGATGAATAATTTGTTATTCTACACGTGTTTGTTAATGAGGAAAACAAATAAGTTAAGTAGTAGTAAGAGATACTTTAAAAGAAGTAAAACTGTTTAGTTCTAGCATTAATTTTTCAAATGTTTAGAGAGTCAACGTTTCTATGCTTATATATGCTACTTTAAGAAAAATTTAATTCACAATCTGTAAATTAGTATTATTCCTTCAAAAAACGTTTTAGAGATATCGTGCATGTATTATTATATAAATATTAAAGATAAAGATAATTCAGGATTTTGTTTAAGAATTCTGGGAAAAATTAAATATAATGAAGAAAATATATGAAAAATAATTTGCTTTAAAATACTTAAAGAATTTTAAAAAATGTCTCTGCAGTAAAAAAAGTTTTAACTTTTTTCCGGAATGTGTATTTTTGGCAATATCTAAATTTAGATACAGATTTACTTCACAGGTAATGGGATTATTACCATTCTTCTATCAACAATTGTCATTTTTGTGAAAGGAAATCATTTTTAACACCTTTTTATTTATAAGTAAGAACTACTTCAAATTCTCAAATTTAAAATTATTATAAACTATTTCTTGCACGAAGAAAATTTTAGAGATAGTCTTCCAACAGTATTGTGTTAACATTTTTCATATTTAGAACAAATAACGCATCAATAAAATAAAAACACGTTGTGGAGAACATTAGATATTGATATCGTAGAATTAATTTATGATGCCCGATTCTGAGTACATGCAAAGAATATAATTCCTGATTTTTTTTAATTTAGTAGATATTCGTACTTACTTGAAACTTGTTTAGGTCGATAAAAGCTCCATTTTTTAAAGTGTACTATACGAGTAGAATTACAGTCAGTTGAGTATTAATAATAATTAGGTCTTCAAACCGTCGAAAATTACGTGTGATCGTCTTTATGTATTTGTGAAGAGTCTTTAAGAGTATTTGTGACGTGTCCAAACTTAATAAGGTATATTCTATTTAATAACTGTAATTGTTAGTTGTAAACTAGTTATTTCGTAAATTTCTAGTTTGAATTTTAGAAAACACTGTTTTTCTTTTTTTAATATTTAATAATTCAAATAATATTTAAGTAACTATTGCTAAATATGTATGCAAATATTTTTATTCGGGGGAAACAAAAACCATTTCACAAGCCTTTTTTATTTATAGTTTATGCTGTAAAGTTTTGATACATTATGGATACAATACATAAACAAAATTTTTGATTATTTAATATAAAATAAAAATAATACCTTTTGGAAATGTCCAGAATGATTGTAAAATTTGAAAATACCATAGGTAAAGGCACGTTGAAAATATTTTTTCTATAAAAATCTAGTATCAAATTACTGTCTGAATTTACTGAATAATTGATCCAATATTTATGAGTATGCAAATGAAACACGTATACACCTGTTCCATCTTTTTAACCGAACTCCTCGAAGCCTAGAAATTGCATTCCATGTGTGAGAGAGCTATAAGTAAATACCTTTCCTTTATCAACGAATAAAAAAATCTCAAATGAAAGAACAATAGAATGAACTTTAGATCAAGGTATAAGATCATGAATATTGTGTACTAATCTATCAGTCCCGATTAGTTGCCTAAAAATATCTATGCTACATTAGTTCAATACAACACTTTTTCAGATGTATTTTCATTTAACGGTTTCTTTATTCTATTGAGAAACCTCCCAACATGTCAGAAAACTGTCGGTCTTAGATAAGAAATTTCGAGAATTTCAGATCGGTTGAAAAATACAGAAAAACAAAATAGCATAAACAATTTGAAATGCTAATTTGTAATTGAAATTTATTTAGAATATTAAAGGTCGTAATTTATCTTATTTTTATTTTTTATTTAAAGCTAAACATTTAAAATACTTGTATCATTTTTTCAAATCTAACGCATACAACGCATATATCAGCTGAATATATTTTATTAGGTTTATGTTCCATTAAATGCTAAAGAAAAGTCTATCGAGTAAAATGTTCTGAATTGTCTTAAAATTTATAGAAAAGAGCGCCTAAACTATTTTTTGGAGAAACTTGTATTTAAGGGGTCAGGTATCTTTTAAAAGCTAAGAGAGTCGACAAAGATATCCCTATTTTCAATAATCAGTAGTTATGAAAATAATTTATTCAGGAATATGAAAATTTTACTGTAAGATAAACCTACTTTCTACTTTATAAATGGGGCTCTCAAGTTGTTTTAGCTTCAAGACAAATTTTTAAATTGTTTAAACTTTCAACCATTTTTTTCAATGTTACGTCATTGTGCGCAGACTTGCGTCCGTATATTAATGAATATACATAATATTTAGTTTTAAAATTAAATTATATATCTTTAAAATGACCATCTTTGAAATCAAAATTCTTAGTTCTTCATAGGAAAAAAATGGTTTTTGAAAAATTTTAAAGTTAAAAAATTTTTTTATAAGTTTTAATATAATTAAAATTTTTATGGTAGGAATGACAAAATAGTAGGTCATTTTAAGGATACATGTTTATATTGCCCGTGTATAAAATCTCATGGTATTCTAGCCAACTGTTCTGTTAATATCATATGCGCAATACTCTTTAAAGGTACGAAAAAAGGTTTATAAAATTGCTTTGAAGCAAGACGTTTAAAAAAATCTTTTGTAAGATTTATAACGGCTATGGTACATATTGAAATATATTTTTAGTATGAGAAACAACTCATTTTTCAAAATATTTCGTCCTGCAGGAAAAAATGCATACATTATCAACTATTTTACGCGTATTATTCAGGTCTAAGCTGCAGCACATTGGATATAACACTGATCTGAAATTAATTACTGATATTTTTATGACAACGGTAACTACATTGAAACCCAATTTTTTCCTGAGTTTCTTGAGTTTTTCCTGAGTTATAACCACAAAATTTTGAAAGGGAACCCGTATTAATTTCTTCCAAATTAATCTAAAAAGGGAAGAATTCTTGTGTGTTTTATAATATCATATATGGTGTGACAAAAATGTTACTCGTGGATCTGGAAAAACTTCTATTTTTAATTAATTTCACACATTTTGTGACATTTTTTTTATGAAATGTGTTTTTATATAAAGATTCTTGGGAACAATCAAAATGCTTAAATAATTTTAAATTTCGCTGTCAAAGCATTTAAAATTAAAATTTAAAGTATATTTAAGGTTAGATAAATCTGCTAAACAAACATCTCTATAATCTAAAACATTTATTCACTTATTTGCGTAAGAAAACCTTTGTAAAATTTTTTGGGAGGATTTTGAAGATTTCATAAAATTTGTAATAATTTTAAAGGTTAAAAAATCCTCTTTTTCGTTATAATATTTTATTATGGATAAATTTATTAAAACTTTTTACTTTAAATCCAAATATTGAGGACTGTTTAATGAAAAGAGAAGAAAGGGAAACACAGTAGAAAATTTCTTCGAGATTCATTCCAAGGAATTTTAGCAAACTCTTTTTTAAGACACCAAATCATGAAAAACTCCAATATGTGTTCGACAGACTACAACAGAGCACAGCTATACAACAGAGCACCAATAGACAAATAAATTTAAAATAATGCAGTTGGCAATGTAATTATCGAAGAAACATTCAGTTTATGTTTCTATGCTGATATGAATAAAAAATAAATACGTGCACTTCAAAGATTGTGAGTCCCGGTCCCTATTAATAATCTTTTCTATTTTCGACAGCATGCTATTTTTTGTTGCGAGTTAACACAATGCGCATAATTTTAAGGGCAGGAATGAATCTATAAATCAATAATATTACACGCACCTGCTATCGGAAATATTTACACCGTTATCCGAAGTCACTTATCTCCCTTATAATCTCTAGTCGCGTATGATATAGCTCATTCTGCCACGCCCGCTCCATGTCAATCCCTCCTTGTCAGAGGTAGTCATTTTTTCTAATCATAGATGAACCCCTTTACACAGACTGGTTATACGAAAAATTTCTTCATGTATCTCACATTCTTCATGTATCTCACATTCTTCATGTATCTCACATTCTTCATGTATCCCACAGAGAAATGGCCAGAATAATAATAATAATGATATTAGCAATTAACAGCTATAGTTTTGCACTAACAAAATTGAATTGCTCTGCGGAAGACATAGAATTACTGCAGATGTCACTTTCAAATTAGTCTAGTGTGAATCAGATAGAATACGTGTTATTCGTGCAAGCAAACCTCTATAAATGTCAAATGCTACTTTTAGAGAAGATTTTTTTTAAACCTCACTTTTTAATATTTATGAATTGTTGGTAATACCACCGATTTGTTAAATTTTTCTGTTGTATGGGATGTTGCAAGCTAGACTCTTTTCTCCTACTGTGAAGTATGAAAATCGTATTTTAGCTGTGAAATTCTTAGATTTGTTTCATTTTTTCCCCTTTATTAAATGCTCTGAGGAAGGCATAGACATTACAACGTATGTGACATTTGCCTAAAGGATGGTTTTAATTAGGCTATCTGGAAAAACATTTGAAATAATGTTCTTCTCCCGTATAAGAAAAGACAAACATGAGAGAGATTTTGCCTGAGATTTGTGTGTTTGGGGAGAGGGATGTTTGATTAATATTGATTTATATGCTTAGGAACCGTTAATATCAATATAAAACCTATATAGTAGTAAAGAGTTTTGCTCACATTATTCCTCCCCTAATATCTTAGAATCTATTATAGACCATAGCTGGTTGTTTAATTTTCTTAAAACTTTGCAGGTGTATGTATTAAGCGGAAGAATATTGCGTGTATCACATACTATCAAAAACGTTTTCATATTATTATACTAAACACTGCTCATATAATGTGATGAAACATCGTTTCATTCATATTGTAAGCTTTTCAGTTAAAATTAGTGTTATATTTAAAATATTCATTATTTATTGTTGACTATTTTAAGAAAAGCTAAATAGATTTTCAAAGTTCATACAATTCTTCAAAAAATGTTTTACAGTTTATATAGAAATTCAAAAACAAAAGGATTATTTAAGGGGTTCCAACAGTTATCATAAAAATTATTTATCATACTAAAAAGTACAAATAAACATATTTATCTCAAGTTGTCTTAAAATCCCAAAAGTCAGTTGAATTTGTACAAATTTTGTTTATTATTTACGCCATTAGGTCAATTTAATATTTGTTCTTTATAATAAAAATACGAAAAAATTTCCACAAAAATGTAATTTGGAGATCCACAGCTTTCATAATCAATAAAATATAAAATAAACTTTAAAATGTAAGATAATTTTTTATACGTACATCGTGATCCGCTAGAAATCGGAAGTCACACTCAGCGAAAACAATGTATCTGCTGTGCCAATGAAAACACGTATAAATGAAGTTAAAAACGGAATTACAGTAACTGTAAGTATAATGCACGAAAACGGTTAAGCTTTTTGTGACGGGGAATTTGACTTAAAATATCTTTGGGAAGGTTTCTTATTAATTAATTATATTAATTAATGTTAATATAAAATATATCAATATCTTCCGTATAATCAAGAACATCCCCTTTACGTATCGTTGTAGTACATTGATTAATTCGTTGACACAATTACACTTTCACTCTGAGTTTAATTAACAAATTGATTTATTGAATATTAAACATATATATATATATATCTATATACACTTATAATCACGATAATCATCGAACTTTAAATAGATTTTGCACATTCAATTAATTACTAATTATTCTTCCACTGCATATATTTAATATACTTAATAATTGCCGTCATTCTACTACATGGCGCGCACTATCGTCCTATATATACTTAATCAATATTTAGTATTACTTCAATATCTATCAATATCCGAGTTATCATTAATTACTTAGGACAAGGCAGCATGGCTTACGACAAATTGGGAAATAACAGACATTACCTCTGTTTGATGGTTCATCGGGCACTGTAGCAAATCATTCATTTGACAGCAATATCATGGTCTTTGCATCTCAAGGGTGGGATCGCAGCTCTTAAGTTGATTGCTGGGGCATCGTCTCGGGTTGACGCTTCGCTACCTTCATCGATATCTTCTACTTTAAATGGCACTATGACCTCTCATCTCAGCTCTCAGCATCATGTTCAATACTTTTCTATATTTGCTATTTCGTGTCAACAGCCCTCCTTCGCTACGCCGAACTCTCCGACTAACTTCGCTTATATTTGGTTCATGTAGTAACACCAGCTTCATTCACGTCATTCCATCTCTATCAACGGTCAATTCATTTCTATCAATATAAGCATACTCCTTCTCTCCTCTTTTACTCAATATTTCTTCCCTTACATAATACTTCGTTCCGTCCACTTTGGATTCTCATTGGTGTTTCCATTCCCTTTCTACAACATCCACACGCATCCATTCGCTTAGGTTTTTAACTATAAATTCCTTAGTGACCATTCCTAGTTAGGGGCGTAGCTATCCTTGTGACCATTGTTTCATCGTTCCCACCGATCTGGACCCTTTTACATCCTGGCCTGGGGCTGGAATCTCCTGTGTGTGGTCCATTCTATTACGGCCATAAACTTTCTACCCTCTTCTACTTTTGGCCCTGACGCTATTTTCATATCCCTATGACACTTCCCCCTCTCTCAAAAAAATCCCCGATGTCCATCTTCCTCTGCTCACCATCCTCTTCTGAGCTTCTGCTCACTGCGATCTTCCTCCATCTTCTCGTCTGCTCGGTTCTTTCCAACGTATCAAAGCGATTGCTCCTTGCCCCATGTTTTTCCCTAATTACTACTCACTATATTATATTTGCGTATCTCAGCATATTAACCTTATTTATTTATCTACAATTTCCCTCATCTATTTATTATCTAAAATAGGACTGCAAATTCTCTCAAACGATGATTAACAATTTAAACAATTAACACGATAATCAAAACAAATTATTCTAACACTGCATTTTAATATTAACTTCATGAGTTGTCTTTTTTTTTACTATCAGTGTGGTATGCTATACGCTATAACTTAATATACATCCATTAAGACTGGTATTCTATATAATACAACACATACTTCTTCTACTAAGAATGACATCATATACTTACAAGTTTCCCTAGCTATACTAGATATTACTTAGGACACTATATGAAAATACACATATAATTATGCTAGACATTAATAGTTATACCATATGCATATAAAATATTACATATAATCACACTAAAATTTACCTCTGAAGTTTATGTGTTCGCGTGACACTTAATATCTATATTTAATAAATCGAAAAGTTGATAACTGATAGATTTAAAATTACAATGCCACGGACACAAAAACTGAGGACATTAGACAACATTACACACACGCCCGGTCAAAATATTAGAGATTTAGCTCTATTCATTGAGAATGCTACGATCGAATATTTAGGTATTAAACCCGCAGAGAGTGACCGGGGAAATAAAATTATGTTAGCTAAGTTTTTGCAAGTAGTGAATAAAGATATTAAACGGGAATTACTCACGTTAAATATACAAAATTTTGACGAAGCCGTGCAGAAAGCAAGGGAATTAGATCTTCAATTTATGGATGTTGAGGATAATGAAATGGTAATAAATAATTCGGTAATCAAGGAACAAGCGAATGAGATGCAAAAATTAAAATCGATAATACAGATGTTAGAGAGTCAATTGGCGGAAGTCACAGAAAAACAACACAATGAGGAGGTAATAGAATTGCAAAGACAAAAAAATCGTATGTTAAAGGAAGAATTAGATACAATAAAGAAGGTTAAACAACTAAAATTTTGCGATACGTGCAAGATGGGTGATCACGATTTCAAAGAGTGTGCCATATTTACACAATTTAAAGAAAATAGGGATGATGAAACGAAGCATCAGAAGCCTGCAAAAGGGCAGCAACGACAGGATAATTATTATACAAAATGAAAATAGTGAATAGGGAGAGTCCAGGTGAAGTACAGGATATAAGGCAACAAAATTTTCCGGTAAACGAGACTAACACGGTTTATATGAGTACCATCATGGCGGCAAATGATTATCAACAAGTAATTAAGAACGATAGACAAAAATGCGGCTTACGGAATAGTAGAGATTTCGGTCGAAATAATTATTACGATAGGAGGAATATGGTAAGTTTGCGGCACAATCAATATGAGAGGAGAACAACGGGAAAGTCTAGGAATCAGTTACAATATAGGCAATATAATAAAAATAATTATTTGAGAGAAGGTCACTCGGTCACGTTACGAGATTTGGTTGTTCTCAAGGCTTTGAGAAATAAATATAGAAAGGTTTTAGAGATAATACGAATTTTCAACGATCAAAACGCTTTATTAAGATATTTAAACAGCCCACAGGTGCTTATAAACAAGAGCAATTTAAACAAATTACAGAAAACACGCGTAGTTTGCATATAATGAAATAAATAAATTAATTAATTAATTGATTACTCAATAGGTAAACAAATAAATAAATAAATAGATAAAAGTAATAATGATAGTAATACTAATAATAATGAACGCAAAAGTTAAAGGTAGAAAGGCAAAAGATAAATAAATAACGAAATAAAAATAAATAAATAAATAAATAAGCAAAAAAAAAAATAATAATTAAAGGCATAATTAGAGTAATAAATGCCTCAAGATTGTTCCGCCCTGAAATGATGATGACGCCAGTTGAGAGAGATGTTCCCGATCCTGAATGACCTGCCAACTGATAGTAGTTGTTAGACACCAAAATAGTGAGTTCATATGAACATTCCTTGTGCCTCAAGATTATGCCATTCCTAGACGAAGGACCGACGCCCGTGCAATTTCGCATCAGCAATTAAGGTACCGTGCTTCCCCCTTTTCTCACATTTGTGTGCATAATCACTGCTTCAATCAATTAAGAATAGTTAATACTAAGAATTAAACTGGTAGGGTGCGATTGCATTAAAATATATAAATGAATGGAATTATTATTATGTCAGTAAATTGAGCCAGGTTAATATGAGTAATATTGATGAATTATTAGCGTGTTAGTAAATTGAGCCAGGTTAATATGAGTCATATTTATGATTTATTATCATGTCAGTAAATTGAACCAGGTTAATATGAGTGATATGTGTATAAGACGATATCATAATGATTGAATGAGTTAAATATATGTGTCGTAGATAATTAACTTAGTAGGAATGAATTTGTAAGTAATATATGAGTAGATGTATTATGAAATATTTAGTAGGAGTGTATTATATATTATTATGTGTGTTAATCAATAAATTAATCTGTCCGTTCAAACCAGAGTTGTTTTCAATCGTGAAAGGACACTATACAATTCTAATGGAATTATGGAAATGTACTAACCACATTTTGATCCATCATTAATCATAAATCATTCAAACTATAATCAATTAAATAAAAATCATTATTCATTCATTTACTTAAACCATACTTTTACTGTCACACTTTTGTTGAAAACTTATTAACATTTCTCCGCTGTTCATGTTATCTCGATTTAAATACGTAATTTATCTGATGCAAAGTATGCGTGCTTCTCTAAATAGCTTGTAAATAAATTATTTTGTTATAATAAAAGAGTAAATTGAAGAACTGGAAAGCCATCATTCTTCACCGGATAGTAGAGATTGATCAAAATCAGATTATTTAAAACTTGTTTGAGTGTGGATTTATTAAAAAAAAGAAATAAATATTTTGATTTAAACATTTACGATTCATTCATTTTAAACTCAAATTCTTCCCAAAAGAGGAATCATCAGCATGTTTACCTAGTTATTCAAAAAATGTCTGTTCAAACAAACTATAGTATAAAAAAGCGTGCTCTTATTTCTAATCTGTTAAGGGAATTTTTTCAATGGTATTAGACATTTGCACTTCATTTTAAATTTTCAATAGTTTTTCAGTACCTTACCTTTTTTATCTTGAAAACAGTGGAGTTCTTATTAAACAAGAAAAAAACTATTTGTTCTGACACATTAAATGTTTGCAATTCATAAACAAAATAAAACTAGTTTTTAGAAGTAATGACATAACAATGCATAATTTATATTCAGAGGATAACTACGACCTAGAGCCTTATCGAAGGCAAAAATAAAATTATTTGAATCAGAGATAAAGAGATAAATTATCTTTTAACTTACGTCATTTAGCTCGATTATTATTATGGCACCACTTATACGATTTTTTTTACGTCTTAAAAACTTACTACTTGTTATTCCTTCTATTTTTTTTTAAATCATAAGACGTATAACTGCAAAGAATTTGTTTTTCAAAAGTTAGAATAAACGCTGACAAATACAGACGTATAAATAAATTGTTGACTGTTTTTCTAACAATCATTTAACCCCGGGAAAGTTAACAAAAATCCACTAAGAAAATTTACGCAGAAGGTTGTCATTTCCATGGATGTAAAAGATATTTGCTGGGATTAGACATGAAAAGAGGTATAGATTTTTTTAAAGAATTTATATCAATAGCTGAGGGCTAGAGTTATTGAAATTATTATAAATTCAAAATGGAGATTGGGGCTTATTTTGAGCATTTTGATTACTCAAAAACATTCAGTTCTAAGGAACAAATTAAAAACTCGAATATAAAGTGTACGTTCATGGCCAAAAGAACAGTATACTGTGATTATGTTGCATATTTAAAGGAACGGCGGACGTTAAAATTTATTTTTTTTTTTTTACTTTTCATCATAGAGATACGAAATTTTGTACATACAGACATTTCACTATAAATATATAGAAAACCTTAAAAGAAATTTCCAATCTCATTATAATTTTAAGATTTTTTTTAAATTTGAAATTTTTAAACAAAATTTTAACACTAGAACCACGGAGCGGGACAATTTGACCCAAACCGATGTTCAATTTATCACCACGCGAAAAGTATTGATTGAAAAAAAAATTCCTTTTATGACTTTTAATAATTTAAGGTGAACAACAATTTACCAAATTTAGAAATTCGTAACATAAATAATTTTCCGATTATTAACTCTTATACTTAAAACGCGGAGTGGGTCAATTTTACCCGTAAGAAATGTTAATGCACAAATGACGAAAAGCAGATGTATTTTCTCGAAAGTAACTCTAAAGTACTTCTACCCCACCCTGGAATTCCTGAAATGAACTGTACCATAAGGGGTAATAGTGAAGGTTTTCACTCAAGGTCATTATATTAGGTTTGAAACGCGAACTACCTTCGAATTCAGTGGAAAAATATAGCGAATATTTAGAAGACTTTTTGAACTTGCTTTTATACTGTAATTAGTATATGTATAAAAAATGACACGACGCCGTAATATTGTTCAGGAAGCTTTAGAATATTTAAAACAATTATCTGAAAAGGATTCAGGAGGTTAAGATAATTATGAAAGTTTCGATTTTGAGTAGTGAGGATGAATATCTGCCTGCTAATGAAGAAAACTTTGATTCGGATGAATAAAATGAAACTGAAGATGATTCTTCCAATGCTCTAACAATCATTTGTCCTTTTCATCGCAATAATGATGATAATTTATCTTATAAAAAAGAAAAATCAAACATTCCAAGAAAAGATACACACGCAAAGAAATTTGAAAAAGAAATCGACAATAACATTCAAAGTTGGAAATAATAAAGTTGGCAAAGATGGGACAGTTTGGAATGTCGCTCAATTAGGAACAGGCGATAGAGGAAGAAAATCAAAGTGAAATATTTTGAAAGAAGTTGGGAGCCCAACACCACATGCTAAACGCAATGTTATCGACAACAGTCCTTCAAGTGCTTGGAGACTTTTTATAGATGAATGGATATTGAAGCACAAAGAAATGTACTGAAGATGAAGCTCACCGGCAGATTCCTGAAAGATAATGGAATATAACATTAGAAGAAATAGAGGCTTTTATGTCAATTTTATACGCACGTGGTATATATTGTGCAAAAGTACTTGAACTGCATAGCTTGTGGTCAAAGGACTGGGCACCACCATTTTTCCAAAATACAATGTCAAGAGGCCAATTTCGTAAAATAATGAGATTTTTACGCTTCGACATAAAATCAACAAGATCAAAGAGTCTAGAGACAGACAAATTTTTCCCTTATTTCGGATATCTGGAATCGTTTCATTAAAAATTGCAAGACTAACTATACACCAGGTCCTAATATAACAGTAGATGAACAGTTATTTCCCACAAAAGCTAGGTGTAGATTTACCCAATACATGCCAAAAAAACCAGATAAGTTTGGAATCAAGTTCTGGTCGGCTGCAGATGTTGACTCAAAATATCTGATAAATGGATTTCTGTATCTTGGAAAAGATAACCAATATCCATCCAACGTTTCTATTTCTGAACATGTAGCGCTACGACTAATAAGTCCATATGAGAACAAAGGTAGAAATGTCACTACGGGCAACTTTTTCACAACACTGAAGCTTGCAGAGGCTAACTGCTTATCAAGGTAAAAAAGATAACAACGTTTTGTTGCTAAGTAGTCCCCATCCAACAATAGAAATTGCAGATAACCCCAAAAAAACTACCTGATACAATCGCTTTCTACAACGCAACTAAATACGGTGTGGACGGATTGACCAAATGGTAAGGGAATATACAGTCATGTCTGCTTCCCGTAGGTGGCCGGTGCTGGTTTTCTGTAATATTTTGGACCTTGCTACAATCAATGCCTTGGTTTTATATAAAGCTGCAACTAGAAAATCTATTAGTAGACGGCAATTCATTCAAGATTTGGTCGAAGAATTGCTAGAAAAGTTTGTTCTCTCCCGACAAAAAATGTGGCAAAAATGAGAGTGTGAAGCAACCAATGAAAACGACCGACAAACACAAATTAAGCGGAAACGAGTCCGATGCCCCAGTTCGAAATTTGAAAATAAAACTATAGATATCTGTTCAAAATGTAAAGTACCCATTTGTGGAAAATGTACAAAACTTATTGCTCAATTTTGTGCACAATGCATAGAGTAAATTGGATTTTAAAATCTGTAAAACTAGTAACTGATAAAATTTTTAATTTTTAATTTTTTGAAATTATGTCTAAACTTATTGAAAAGAGATGCTCTGTTTTTCCATTGAAATTAGGATATATATGTCATATTTTGTTAAAGAGACATGTTATTATACTCAAGGATATAAAATTTTAAATAATAAGATTTTTTAAAAATTAAATTAATTTATCTTGATTTATATAATTTAGTTAATGTAAATTCTCAGAAATAATGATTATTGATTGAATTATTTAAAAAATAAAATGTTTTAGGTAACTAAATTAAGTGCTTGTGCATATTTTATAGGTTTACAATATAGGGTCAAAATGACTCGCTCTGCGGTTTTAGGTTTACCGAAAGTCCCGCGGTTCTAGTGTTAAAATGCTCCTTGTTACTTAATTTTCGAGATGTTTCCTCGATTTTGCATTTTTTAACCACTTTAAACTGTATAACAAACAAATCTGGGTAATTAATTATTTAATCCCGTAAATAGTTAATTGAGAGATATTTTTCTGAATTCCATCCCGATTTTCATCAAAATTTTGCCTCTTAATCAATTATCAATCAAATTTAATTACCTTAATGAAGTCGAATTGTAAAATGCCTACCCAGCTTTTTGTAAACTGTATCAGGATTCTTCCTTATCAATTTCATGAATTTTGAACAAAAATTAAGTAGTATGGAGCATTTAAAACATCTAAAAACTTTGAAATATCTGTTTTGAGAAAAACCGATTTAAAATTTATTACAACACTTACCCTTTATAAATTACTTCATATAAGCTTCATAAATGATTTTTTACTTGTAAAAAGCTATTTTCGCACTATTGATCTACAGAAATATTTTTTTTTTTTTGCATTAACACAATTAATATTACAATGAAAAGATTTGCTCAAATAAAGGTCCACCGTTCCCTTAAAAGTTAAAATTATCACATAAAAAGAAACATGAGAAACACTATTATCCAGTTGGTTACACATTAAAAAAATGTTTCAGGTAAGACAAAACATCACCTTCCTGTCCATCAAATAGGACTACTTTATTAAAAAATAGTTGGCATAACTAACAATAAAAGATGTAACACATCAGGTTTGAATATAGGATGTAATCTTTCAGATCAAATTTTCAACCACTATATTAACATTCATATGTTTTCGTTGCAAATTAGTAGTAGTATTCCATACAAGTTAAATTACCTCAATAATTTGATCGCTATAATTGCCAAGAGTTATTTAAGCTTTGAACTTGAGTTATTTTCAAATGATACTACAAATGTTGCATTTTAAGCAATAAAGAAAGTTACTTACACAAATGTTTTTGCACAAAAGTATAAGGTGCCCTTTGAAGTTTCTTGTGGAATTACTATATAACAATTTATTCGCGTAACTTTCTGTCTGAAATATCTTAAACATTTTTAAGATTGATCTTGAAATAAATAAAAATATTTTTTCATGACCTGGAAACAATCGAGCACCTTTCACTATCAGGACTAATTTACGTGAATATATTACATTGCATTGAACTAGATTGGAATACGTAAATAATTTTTTGTATCTTATAGAACGAGTGTGGTGCTCTTGAAATGTCTAAGTCATGTACTATTGTTAGCCTACAAGAATATTGTTAACTTGTTCTAATCTTTGCATTTGTAGAAGGAATAAGAGCTGAATATAAAACAAGAAATACGTAAATTGATTCATACATGTTAACTATAAGAATAACGATATTGCTTAAGTCTATTCCTTTATCTAGACTAAAAATTCACAAGAGTCACACTAAATGTACATGACTCTAAAGTATATTTAGATACTCGTTTAATAAATTTACGGAAATAATACATTTTTTAATACATAGTAAAAAAATGGATGTGTAAGGCTGGCGTGTTTTTGATCATGTAATGGTAGAAAAATGTCTCCCTCCCCTCGTGGTATATTGGTTACGGTCGTGAGTTTCCATTGAGTAGGCTTGGGTTCAAATCCTGAGATAGGTTTGGTCGTTTCCGTGTTGTTCCCTCACAGGCAGCAATGCTGGCTCACCTAAATGGTGTTCCCATAATAAAGTAGCCAGAAGGGTCAGTGACCTAGTCTAAGGCCATATGAAGTTAATACTAACAGGTTACAAAGACCCTAAATTAATTTCTGAATCTGTGAGACTTTTGTGTGTGCGGGATTGCTTGCAACGATTTGCATTTTCAGCCAATTTCCCCCATGCCTTCGATAGGTTGGATCAAACTGTGAATAAAGTAGCCAGCAAGGCATCGTGGTGTTCATAGGCGAATCTTTTAGAGCCTGCCGCATTAAAGTAATAATATTAGAAAAAAGTATGTAATAAAATTACGTAATTTAAGAAAAATTCGAGTCATTAATATTTAATTTGTACAACAATTAGATAAAAAAATATTTCTAAAGAAATTACAAACAACCTGGTGAATGAAACTTTATTTTCTGTGCTGTGTTTTAGAATAAGAACATTTGTCAAAGTAACATGCATTTAGAGAAGATAACTTCATTTCGTATTGTACTGGTATAATAAAATCTGACTCATTGAAAATTTTTTAATCAGATGTAAACACAAACTGTGAGGTAATAAAATTATAACCAAAGAAATACTATGAAAATTTATTTTATAGTCGGTTTTTGGGCCAAACCGACAACAATGTTTGGATTCATTGTTTACCCATGGACTTCATTGCCAGGAGCACGTTCTCAAGTTTCTATTGAGTTCTCAGTTTCTATTGAGATATATCTTTAACTAACATTAATTCTTTCTGATGAGTAACTTTACAATATGCCTAACGAATGTCATCTTTCGTGGTTCTTGCAAAGAAATGAAGTAGCGAATATTTTAGTTTGTAGATAGCAGTTACGTGTTGCAAAGACCGACGTTCTAACAGCGGGGTATGTTCTAAAGGGTATCGACAGGCAACTGATAATGTGAATCGTCACTATCAGCTACTTCATTTTTAGATTCAATTCCTGGATGTAAACTTATATGAACATTTTCCATTATGCAATCCTTGTAATGAATAATACTCTAAACACGCATATTTTAAACCCATAATATAATAAAGAAATAAGTATGTAAATAAGTATGTAAGGAAATAAGTATGCAAATTAATAATATTTTCGAATTCTCCCATACTTTACTCCTAATCTCAAAAGTTTTCATTTAAAAATAATTTAAAATGTAAATATGCATATCAATGGAAAAACAAAATTGCCTAATTGAAAAACTGCCTTTTACTCTATTAACTTTATCACTTTTAGTAATGTAAATGCCAATAAAATGTAAATCTTTTTATTTCCTTAAACCAAGAAAATATTATAATTAAACATTTCATCTTTCAACATTTTATTTAAATGCCGCATGAAGTTTTTCACAAACATTTGCAAAATAACTTTCTTTACCAATAAATCATTCGATGTGTGTATGTCTTCAGGAGTTTCAGTATCAACATTTTAGGAAATATTTTCATAGTATCATAAGTAAATAAAATAGCATTGTTACTGTGTATATATAGTTTTGTCATGAATAATTAATATGGTATATTATGAAATTACTTATGAAATCATTAAAAGCAGTTTTTTGGACGAATAATTCATTCTAGGAAATAACAGTATATATTTTCAATGTTTTTGGAGTCCTTTGCAGTGAAAATCGTGAGGGTCGGACAAATATAAGATTCAGCCGTTTATTCTTGGGACATTAACCGTACTCACCAAAATTTCATTTACTTCTTCATTATAGGAGCACACGATAGGCAAACAAAAATTGTTCAAATGCAATGGATAGCACAGGAATATCCCGCTTTGATCTGGATTTAAAACCAAGTTCGCGCTTTAATAGCTTGTTAGCTATTCGTCATATACATTTAGAAGCATGTTCGAAAAATATTCTATAGGGAATTTGAAAAGGGCTGCAATATTCTTTAGGTTTATGTATAGAGCATAATTTTAGATATTATAATATTCATGAGCTTTATATTAATCTTATTCAGGATCGCAATATTAAATTAAAATCTTAACCTGCTAACTTTCTTTTCTCTGTAGTCAAACGTGCAGTTAAAAATTATGTAATTTTAAATGATTTCACTTGACAGTCAGTCATGCTCTCTGTCGTTAACTGTGCCTGGTTTAATACTCTGTCACAAATTCACAAACCTTCTCTTTTCTTTCTTCTTATTATTTCAAACATCGTTACTACCTCCAATAAACTTGCTCCTTTCCTTGTTAATGCAATTTTTCCTTCGCCCAGAGGTAATTTTCGGAATTATTTTCACTTTGTCGAGTTATTAAATATTTCACTCTATCAAACAGCAAAATTGTTTCTCTTGATGTTAGATTCTTCTTCACTAATATCCCCATTGAAGTTGCACTATGTTGTTTAGCTTACACGAGTTTCACTACTCGACCGTAGAAGCTGTAACATTCTTGAAGTTAGTTAACATTGATTTTTAACAAAAGTCTTTTGTTATTTTTCAAACAAAGTAAAAGTATAGATATGGGTAATCTTCTCTCTCCTCTTCTGGACAGTATTTATATGCTGTACTCATTAAGAAAATTAAGCTTCAGTGTTAGATGAGATATGTTGAGGTCACTGTAGTCCTCTTTAATAAGGACTGTGATACTCTTGCTACTGTTAACACTTTTGATCCCTGCATTCAATTTAATTCAGAAGATGAATGCAGATTAAATTTTGCCTTTTCCCTATCTGTTAGTTTGCAAAACTCGCAATTCTTTTACCACGTCAGAGTATAGAAAACCTTTCACTGTTTCCTTAACCCTTCATGCTAATTTTATTCACCCCTTTCAGCAGAAATTATCTGTTTTCTACGCGTATGAGTACCGTGTTCTACAAGTTTGCTCTTATGTTTCGTCTGTTACCAATGAAATTGAATAATTAAAATGCGTTGCCCCGAGTCAGGGTTATAATTATTAAATATTTCATAATTCCTTTTTAGAGTTAAAGGAAACCTAGAGTGACTTCATCTGTTAAAGATTTTTCCTCTCACGCTTATATTGTGCTGTAGTTTTTCTCACCTTTTGGTAACAGAATTTTAAACTTTGCTTGCCCGTTTCAGTTTTAAGGGTTGTTGTCGAATGATAAATAACAAGCTCGTTTCTTTTATGATTCTTTCCCTCTTAATAATCTCTGGGATATTTATTGGCCAAAATAGCGAGGCTCTTAAGTTTCGGCTCAGAGCACGAAACGTACGTTATATTAAAAGAAATTTCCAAGTCTTCCATCTCTTCCCATTTTTTAGATTGAGGCATTATTTTGGGATAATTTTAATTTTTCTGATGAACGTAGCCACAGCCATTTCCACTTCGATTTATGAAACCGGATTTTATTTAAAATTTCATTTCTCGAGGTGCAGAAATCTTAGTTAATAATAGAAGTATTCCCAAGGCCTTTTTATGTTTTCTTAAATATGCAGGCAGCTTTTCTACTCGTCTGGTTGTCAGTTCCTCTTTCGCAGTTTCACTGTTATGAAATTACTAGCTGTAAACCCGCTCTTCGCTACGGAGTACATTCAAATTAAATACAACGGTAAATGTATGCAATTAATGCCAAAAAAAATAAATATATATATTTATAATAAATGAGACGATCAATATATACAACTGATGTAAAAAAATATTTATATATATATTTATAAAAAAATCATAAGGAATATTTATTTTTTTTGGATAATATCCAATCGTCTGCTGCATTAGAAAGAAAAAATAGTTTTTTTTGTCTATTTAGTTGTTACGCACGTGACGATAAATTTATTGAAAGTACCAGAAAAAGAAATCACGTGATCAGCATTTAATAAATTAAATTCTAAAAATTAATCTTTAAAAATTTACCAAAAATCAGGAAATGGAGGTAAAAATTCGAAAAAAATTTCATTTTGAAGGAATTTTTATGATCTTTCTCGTGATATAAATTTTATAACCCTCGATGTATTATTTTAAATGCAAACGTAAAAAAAAGTTTAAAAAACAGCTTAAAAAGTTAATTTAAAAAAATCTAAGAAGAATTTTTGAAAAATCTTTCTTAGTGCACCCCTACACTATTAGAAGAATCGCCATGCAAAATTCCAGCCCTTTAGGTCCAGCGGTTAGGTCTGTGCGTTGTATGTCAGTCAGTCAGTCAGTGAATGAATGAGTCAGTTACGGAACTGTTTTATATATAGAGATAAATGTACGTGGGAGTCAATTGCCTACCTTGGCTTACATTATAAGGGTTGTCTAACTCTTCTGCTGATCATGAAACCGTTTTTTCCCTCGAAGTTTGAACGAAGATCTTTTATACTATCGAATACAGAAATTTTCAGGTTGACTTTATTATCCTATAATTCGATAGGTCAATTTTTGAACTGTTAATGAAACTTAAAAAATGAATTACTAGTATTAATATTGTAATCATATCTAAACCTTTGTTACAATATGCAACATCTAATTTAATAATTTTAGTTCTTACTTTAAAGCTATCGACATCAACCGTTTTGCTTTAAGAAATTTAAAAATCGAAATTAACATGCATTATTTTTCCTGATTTCGTTCCTAATGTACTTGAATTAAATTCTCTTTTACTTTAATTTATTATAAATAAAAATCACTTTGAAATACAAACTATCAAAACCATCTAGTAGATGAAATACAGATAAATTATGTACGGTATTCAGAATTGCCGCTTTAATATTAATAAGAGCGCTGAAATGGCGAAGATAAAATTGTGTTCTCCTTTCCGCTCAATAAAATAAATTACCTTTACAAGTCAAACAAATGATCAATGCACGCAATAGAAAAACAATACTTAAAAATATTTCTTTTTATATAAATCGCGCACCCATATGAGTGAATGTGGGAGAGATAGTAGTTTGTTAATAATTATTTTGATGTCTCAATAATATTTATCCTAATTAATGAAATTTCTATTTTCAATAATACCTGCCTTTCGAAACTATGTTTGAAAACCAAGAGTAGCTAAAAATATATATACACCTCAAACTTTTCGCGTTTGACAGAATAATGCATGATTTTTTACAGACTGTGACACATCTAACCAATTAAGTACTAGGGTAAGATTAAGCTGGAACTGAAATCGTTACTTAAATTTGTTCTTTGATGATATCAAAAGTGGTATAAAACTGCATAGGGCGTGGGTTATGAACGAGAAAATCGATAGTAATTTTAGTGCTTGAATAACAAGAGTCGCAGACCTAGTTAAAACATTTAGTTTCATCTAAATAATATATTTTCAGTAAATGCTGATATATATGATGACTTTAGGTTAAAATTTAAATATGAAATTTTAGATGTGGGGCTAATTCGACGCTAATACCTTTTAACATTATGGTTACCAGAATTTTAAATAATTTACGTTGGAAAAGAAGGTTTATAGCCTGGATTTGAAATCTGGGGTGCATACAAATTTCTTTGAACTTGTTATATTTCCCAGAGAATTATTTCATAAAGTAGATGGATGAATTGATGGTGATGATATTTTAGATATGTAGATGCTTAATTATTTTTCGAAAAAAAATATTGCTGTGAAGTCTGCTAATATTATTGCTGTAGGTGGCCTCTTCTAATCATAAAAAATATTACTTGGTTGTGGCAAATAGATACTGAGTGATTAAAGACTAATGACCACCCGCATTCGTAGTGAATGGGACATAATTATCACGTTATCACTGAGAATGTCAAACTAATGTACTGAAGTAGCATTTTATAAAGGTGGTTATCAAATCTTAAGAAGTGACTAGTTAGTACCCGTCAAAACATAACGGCTAGATGGTAAATAAATGTACTAATACACAAATTTTACTCAACGCATCATTGCCAAATGTTGAAATTCATAATAATGCGCACAATCAAATTAATGTGTTCAAGTGGCCTCGTGCTTAATGACTATATAAAGCCAGATTTAAAAATGTCACTGAGTATGCGCAGAAAGCAATTTTTTTAATCGTAAATTATCACTAATTAAAAAGCGCGAAATAAACAATTTCCATCAGGTTTAATCTTATATTTCCCAGACATAATTATCAGAAAAATAAAAATTGCAGAGAGATATCTAGAGAGACTCCTCGGAATAAACTTGTTTAATCATTAAAACATGTCACTGAGCATGCGCAGAAACAGTTAGTTTCTAAAGACAGATTTAAACATGCCTCTGAGCATGCGCAGAAATCAATTTTTAACTGTAAATTATCGCTCATTAATATAAACTGCGGTTACAAAAACCAAATTTGACAAATCTATAGATTACAATCTTTCGTTTAAGACCAACATGAAGCAATTTGATGCAGCAGTTTTCTCTCACGGACTGCCTAAAAAGTCGGCTTAGCAACTTAAATATATAGATGAGGGAAGACGATTTATCAAATTTCTTGGGCAAACGAAGGTGTTTCCATTTCATACACCTCTACATTTGGGACCTGCTGAAGAGCTTTGGTCGTTGAAGTACATTCGTACAATAGACAAATGACAAACAATCACCCTTTGGCAAAAAATGATAATAAAAGAAAATGTTAAAAATGGGCGCTGGGTAAGAAGACTTGTATGATTCAGTAAACTAATCAGTGTTCCAAGAGTTGCAAATAGTAGCATCACCTTACGTCATACATTTGCACTCAATGGTTGTGAAAGTGAATTGTTCGTACGGCATGTTTCTTTACCCAGGGTCCCTAGGAGCAAAAAACTATTCTGGTACCAAGAGCATTCAGTTAGATGATAGTAGAAAGCTATTCTGGTCTGACGAATCACATAATTTTACTATAATCTGTTCGTAATCGAATACCAATTTGACATCAAAAATATACGGCAGTGGACTTTAAATATTACATTTATAATTTATTGCTATTAATGTATGCTGATATATCATACATATTTTACGCTCTCCAGAGATTAGGTACGATTCCAAAACCTTTAGTTAAAATTGCGGGGGGCCAGGGCTATATTTTGTCAGCGGTGAAAGTTATAACTTTAGTATGTCGAAAACTGTTCTATGTGGTAGCATTTTATTTAAAAAATTAATAACTGTGATTTATATTAAAATCCTAATCTTCCTGCATTTCTGTCATAATATATTCTGTACGAACGATGCAAAACTAAAATTTTATTTAGCTGTAGAAAACGTATAAACAAAGTGAATGAACAAGATAATTATTTTCTGTATCCTCTAAAATTCCACACTGATTCTGTTACAGAAAGTTTGAAATGATACACTTAGCTGTTGTTGTTTTTTCACCAGTTGCGAAAGTCACTTGTTTACTAAATAGAAAGCCTCAAATTTTTTCTTGAGCTTTATGGATCGTTATTTTCTTAAAAATTAACTGATAAAATATGGATAACTTAGTTTCTATACTTAGCCTAAGTATGCGCATTTCTTTCCAAAATATTCCTGCCTAAAGCATTTATAATTTTCTCTTTGAAACACTATAGTACTGGATCTGCGACCGTTAAATTTTTGAATAAGCCATAAAATGAAATATACTATTTCCTTTGAGCCTTCATTCCGCGGAGAAAATTTATTCTTCAAAAGGAACTTTATGAAACTCTACAGGCTAACCAACAGATACTAGAATTAGCAAAGGCTCTTACAATCGTTAATTTACATATTTAACGTAACGGAGAAAACAGAAGATATAGCACGCAAAACTTTGGCTAGGCTGTGATCCGCAGCTGCTGATTACAGAGGGCGCAGCAGTCATGTTTTCGCTCAGTTAAGAATTGAAAGTTCATACTCCGCGCTGTCTCGCCTCTCGCAGGACGTTTTAGTTGGACCGAAAGTATGAATTTGATATTGCCGTGCCATCATAAGGCTTTTGGCGCCTTTTATGATATCGTGGGAAGAAAAAATGTGCTGAAATAATTATGAGGAATCGTCAGGAAAAACCTTTATTTAACAGGTGGGATATTAAAGAAGAACTAGCTTCTTTCTCAACAAATATACTAGTTGATAAAAAAAAACTGATAAACTGATAAAAAGAATACTCAAACCCGGAAGAAAAATTTTTCTATGCATAATTTGGGAAGAAATATTTTTTTTTTGAAAGTTGGTAAAGCACAAAATTTTTATCCGAATATAGCCGACGGTTTCTCACACTGTTTAAATTAATAAGGAGTTATCTGTCTACAATTTTCTGCTATTTGAATAAATTTTATTTTGGTCTCAGTGAAGAATATTGAC
Source organism: Dolomedes plantarius (assembly GCA_907164885.2). Lineage (NCBI taxonomy): Eukaryota > Metazoa > Arthropoda > Arachnida > Araneae > Dolomedidae > Dolomedes > Dolomedes plantarius. The sequence goes on from OU015494.1 coordinate 208,098,546, forward strand.
TCTTCATGCATTGTATTCCATTTGCCTTAAAATGTGGCAATCTAATATTTTCCCTCGAAAAATATATTTTACGTCTGTACAGGAATATACAACCAGTAAACTTTAATTTCTTTGATCAATAAATTGCAACTTAATTAGTATTCACCTACAATGACTAATCACTATGAAGTCTGCAGTTCTATTTATCCAGGTGTATTTTTTACACGTATTTGTAGAGAAACTTGATATTTTTCGCATGCAAACAGCCTCATCTTGGATTCTATTGTACATATCTATTCTTCTGATGCAGAATTTTTCGTGAGTATTCAAATTTGTTTTTTATTCAGAATATATTTTAATTTTTACTTAAAAGACTATGGAATTTATAAATCAAAATATTCCACATTAATGTTTTGAATATATGCTCTTATCATAATCAATGAGAAATGAGGTCTACACATGTTTTTACATATATTTTAAGGAAGATGGAAGATCATAGAACTGTGCAAGTTCATAACAGGAACACAATATCCAAAATACCTTAATATCCAAAATAGTAACTTAGAGACGATATTTGTCACCACTAGTATTTACTGAATATGATAAGAAGTTTTGTGTTCCTGTTATGCATCGTCTACAAGTTACAACATTAGTAATGTACAACTTCATATTTATTTTTTAAGAAATAGGATTATGCCCCGAAAATTGTTTCTTGAAAATAAAAATCCCTAATTGGGCTTATATTATTACTCGAGTTAAAATGTTATTAGACCTTTTATAGTGTTTGTATGGAAGTGTTTTATACATATTAAATGCGCTTAATGTACAAAGAGTATGAGACATGATTGTAACGGAGAATACCAACTAAACGGAATTTTCATTAAAAAATCAAGAACGCATAGCAAAATTTGGGTGAAAAAAATATTTATTATGTTATTATAAAGTATTGAGGAAATGAATATAGCTCAGAACATATGCGATGGAAATAATTATTTTTAATAAGATACTTTTCCTAAAGTGGTTAAAATATTTTTTTCTAGGAAAAGGAAATGACTTTACTTTTTCTCCAATGAGATTATTTAAGATTTTAGGTGGAATATAAAGCAGGAATCTTATCTTAACAAGCTGAGTATGAAGTTGATTATAGGGTCTGATTCCTGATATTGTTTACAAATACACTAAGTCTGATGAGTATAACTGAATTTCATATGAAAGCTGAACTATGTTGTAGAAAGAATTCTATAAATATATGTAATTTTAAAAAACTTTGTTTAAATTGGCTCAGATATTTTTTTAAATTTTACATTGTACTATGTAGATGTGTGTATTACTAGATTATCTTAGATCAAAATCTTTTTTCAACATTTTATACTAAAACAATGTACTATTTAATATGAAAAAAAGTAATATTTCACAGCATCCATTTTCTAGTAAGATACTGATATGCCTTACGCATAATGCAAATAAAAAGGTATACTTTTTAAACTGAAATATCATTTTGAGTAAGAAATAGCTTTTTTCTGCATTATTCAACAAATCATAAAAAAGAAAATTAAGTGTGTATCTCAGTTATTACTGCAAATTATGATATCCCCGATGAATTACAGTTAGATACATTTTTATAATATTAGTGGGAATATCAAGATAGTTATAAAAAATAATTATCAAAATAACTTTCAAAATAATTATAAAAATAATTATCAAAATAACTATCAAAATAATTCAGAATGCTGACTACTTTTTGTAGTAAAATAAAAATAATGCATCGCACTTTTCCAACACACTAACAGAATGTAAAATACCTACAAAAATAGCATTTTTAATTGTATTTTTGTCAGTAACAAAACTGAGATTTCTTACTCTTCAATTTTTTATAACATTTAAACAAACCTTACATATTACAAATGTTGAAATTGTGTTATCAAATTGTTAATCTCATTATTTTATCAATTTACTTATCTATATAAATAGAAGCAATATCAATATATTCACGACATAAAATTTCACTCGATTTTTTGTGTTAGAAGCATTAGTAAAATAATAAATGTATATTTCAAATGGCCGCTTATTACTATACGTCAATCTAATATTAAGCAGCAATGCCGATTCTCCTTTAAAAATCCTTTTAAAGAAGTAAACACGTGCATTCTTAATATAATCTGGTCTATCCACTTATGTCACAGTGTCAGTATAAAATGATTCAAGTTAAAGAATATTTTTTGAAAGTTTTGATCAAAATAAATTTAATGGGAAAAATTGAATAAATAGTGTAACTTTTACTCTATGTTGCTATTAAAGTAGATACTTAACACTTCTTTCCAGGTTTGACAATTGCAAAGTTAAGGTATTTGTCGACTTTTTAAAGATGAGCATAAATAATGCTCTCTGAACATTTGAGAGTCATAAAGGAATTTGAAACATAGGCTTTTTTTATAGTTATACTATTTAACTAAACTTCATCTTAAATAAAAATATTCTTCGCTAAATGTATGTCACAAATGGTACAGCTCACTTGTGAAATAAAAGGACAGTTGAGTGGCTAAAATAATTTCATTCTGCAATTGTCCATTGGTTCTTGAAAGTAGCTTGTCTTATCTTATTTTTTTAGTACGATAGAAAAAATGCTTTACAATTTAAATATATAGAATTTATGGTTTTAATTTTTTTTAGATTTCTTAAAATTTTCCCCTTGATTATAAATGCTTAATAAACAAGTGTATACAGTTACGTATAACATTGATTTTGATAAATTTGATATGAGTTATCTTAAATCCATTCTGATTACGAGAGTAGAGATATCTAAATACATAGATTTATTTATTTCTCTCCTTGCCTTTAAATATAGTCTAAATACCTAGATATACCCAAAATATTTAGCTGGCATAGGGGGGAGTTCATTATTGCCTTTCATACATTTGCCCAAAGAAGTCCTGAATAGCCTTAGTCAGTTTTACTATTATTCGGATAACTTGAATACAAAATAATTTTTCTAACATTAAAACATAAAAACAGGAAATATTTCCGTTCCAATCGCTTCCAATTTGATTTCGTTTCTATTAAGCAAAACGATTTTTTTCTCTGCTTTAGCACAGTATATATTCAAAGTATATCAGAAGAAAAATGCAAGTTTTGAAATTAAAACGAAGATCTAAAATTAAACAATACTTTCGAAAAAAAGGAAGTTCATTAACTGTGCTAAATTCTTTTAATTTTACTATATTTACTTTTCTAAACAAAGTTATCGTAGTATAAATGAAAAATTCTGTGACGACGGAAAATATATAAAAAATTAGAATTGCATTAAATCTAAACATAACTAATAGATCGATAACTTCCCCTGATTGTTTTGTTTCATAGTTCCATTCCTTTCTTTTTGGTATAAGGAAATGCTATCTGACATCAGATATTGAACTGAAATACAGGTATTTCAACTTATGTGTTAATCTATATATATAAAACAGTTCCGTAACTGACTCATTCATTCATTCACTGACTGACTGACATACAACGCACAGACCAAACCGCTGGACCTAAAGGGCTGAAATTTTGCATGGTGATTCTTCTAATAGTGTAGGGGTGCACTAAGAAAGATTTTTCAAAAATTCTTCTTAGATTTTTTTTAATTAAATTTTTAAGCTGTTTTTAAACTTTTTTACGTTTGCATTTAAAATAATACATTGAGGGTTATAAAATTTATATCACGAGAAAGATCATAAAAATTCCTTCAAAATGAAATTTTCTTCGAATTTTTACCTCCATTTCCTGATTTTTGGTGAATTTTTAAAAATTAATTTTTAGAATTTAATTTATTAAATGCCGATCACGTGATTTCTTTTTCTGGTACTTTAAATAAATTTATCGTCATGTGCAAAAAAAAAAAAATAGGCAAAAAATATTATTTTCTTGCTAATGCGGCAGACGATTGGACTTTATTCTGTCTATAAAAATATCCTTTACGATTTTTTTATAAATATGTTTTTTTACATCAATTGTATACATTGATCGTCGTATTTATTATAAATATATATATATATATTTTTTTTTGAATTAATTGCATACATTGACCGTTGTATTTAATTTGAATGTACTCCGTAGCGAAGCGCGGGTTTTCAGCTAGTAGTTTATAAACCGAATAAATTAAGCCATTTTATTCGCCCACTCAGTTGTTGATGTCAACCGAGTGGTCGAATACAATAACTTAATTTATTCAAAAATCAAATATTTAGTGAAAGGAAAAATAAAAAAGCCTTGAAATTTTACAAGACCAGTTCTTAAAATACTTAAAATTGAATTTTACTCGTCAAAATCCTGGTAAAGAAATTTTTCTGTAATTTCAATAAAAGTGTGATCTGTTCGTCGCTATGCGGAGTTCATTTCCAGGATTTTATGTTTGCCAGATTTAAAATTTTATCTTATGTATCTTTACGTCGATATATATCTCCATCAATGTATGTGTATCATTTCTCTCTCAGTATATGTATACGGTGCATGTACTGATATATGAAGACACACATCTAAAGACTGCAGTGTGTAGCAAGTTAGTTTGAATAAATTTGAAATCTCTGCCTCCCATGCAAAATTCGCAACTGAATTTTCATATATTTAAGAAAATTTTTAACAGAAACCATGATAAAAATTTATGTATTAGGATATATGATATTAAGTTTGTAAGTGTATATTTCAAAGGTTAAAAAGTACTTAAAGGGGACTCACTACCCTTAAATATTTAAAACATTCGATTTTTTGTAAAAAATATATGTTTAAGCCTGATTATTTCTGAACAAAATAAAGCAAATTGCATGAAAATATTCCGCTTAGTTTTGGAGATATTGATATTCTAAATATTTAATTACTGATCAAGTTTATGGTAAGAAAAATTTTAAACTCATTTTTCTCATAATGTAATTTTGCATCACTCCGCAACTGATATCTCAAAAACTATGAAACATAATTCCATGAAATTTTTATCACTGCATAACCATGTTATTTTATTGCGTCTGAACTAGAATTATTGCGATCGCTGCACATTTTGTTATTTTTTCAGGGGTAAATTAATGCAAAAATTGAAGGAAATTTTAAGTATATTTTGAGCAGTTTTAAAAAAACTGAAAAAATATTTTAATGTTGAATGTTTTATTTTCAATTGCATTTTGAATTATTTATTTTAAATATAAAACAGGAATTATACATTTAAGTGTAAAATTAATTTTATAGTTCTGCGCGCAAGCCAGTATACAATAAAAATGCTTAAAAAACAAGGTATATCTAAAGCATTAAAAAAAATTATCTGAAATTATTTTGAGAGTTGAAAATTTGTTTATTAAAATAAATATATCAATTTATCATATACATAAAATTTGGAAAAATTAGGAGTAAATTGAAATAGTTACAAAGAGTCAAAAAGTATGAAAATATGCCTTATTTCCTCGACTTAAGTGTCGTGAGTCCCCTTAATTAAAAATTAGTCTTATAAATCAAAATAATACTATGTATTAAGAATAAATATAATGCTGCAGATCATGAAGAAGTTTACTATTATGTTTAAAAGAAATATTTCGATTTTTCTCAATGTTTTTAAGGTACAAAATTAACAATTTTTAAATCTTAAGCATAAATAATGTGTCATATGTATTACATTACCTGAAAGCTCTTACTTTAGCCTCTATTTCATTGTTTCGCGTTTTCATCATATTGTCAAGTATCGTGCAGAAGCCACCCCCTTACCGAGCCATGGAGCCTTTGCTATGTAGATAAAGAAACACATGTAGGGTAGTCCATTTTCTGAAGCAGTGTGAAAGCATAATTCACCTTAGGTTTAAAGATTTTTTCATATTGGTGTAGATTAGCAAGGGAAAATTCTAACTATCTCTAATACTCATAAGCATCTGAATATGGCAAGATATAAAAATCATAATCATGGTATACGCGTATTCATTACCTTCGTAAAACTAAGTTTTTATTCCAATAGAATTAACCACGAGGAACACACGCCACGATTACTACTTTTCATTAACAGAATAAATAAATTCAATATCAATAAAATGAAAATTATCTTTACGAAAAAAAAAAAATCCAGTTGAAATGAAAAAGCTCTTTTTCATTCACTGATTCGATAGTTTAGCTCATAATTCTGAACGAAAATGTCAAGGATGTTAAATAAAATGATCTCGTTAAAAGATTTTAGAATTCTTTCTAACAGATGAGAATCCATTTACCTCCAGGATTTACCAATTAGTTGAAGTATAAATGAACGAAATAACTAAAATGAAGATAAGTATAACGATGCAGAAAAATTCAAAGCGAAGCAGGGAACGTCGTGCTGAATTAATAAAATCTCATTCTTTGAACGCAAAGAGGGGAAATAATCTCTGAAAAGATGAACAAATGAGATCTTGTGACACGTAATATAAAATCTGAAACAGCCTCAAATAGAAAGTGAAGCAGGAAAACGAACAAAACTAATAGGGTTTTTTCTACTTCTAGTGCTCAATTTATTTTTGTATGAAATGTGCCTTATTTAAGATTTCAAAAGAAGAGTATCTACAAAAAATAGCTTATTCTCGCATACTTTAGTCCTTTCATACCTGATTTAGATTAAAATAGGCATGTGTATCTGATAAAATGCTTTGGGACTTTAGCAGAATTCTCTCTGACAGTTATGCATATATATGGACATAAGCACAAATATTAACATATTTTATTTTCTACACAAACACACACACATTATTTAGATAAAGGAGTTTATAGCTGAACATGCAACTAGATAAAATCGTAATTACTAGGAATTCATAAAAACAATAACCTAAAAGGACAAAACTTTGCAAATACATAACTTTGTTGCCAAAGTAAACATTGTAAAACTCTGAGACGTATATAAGAACAAAGTCAAATTTTAACAGTTTAATACATATTTTTATGAGAGTTCGAAAGTCATTTTCTCTTAATGGGTGATTATAGAACGTAAATAAAGTTTCATTTGTCATTTAAGAGAAAAATTAATATAATGATATTAATTATATATTAGTATTTTAGTCGCGAGCAAAGGAATGAGGAAAATATAAATACATGTTGCAATGAAATACACACACATATGGACTCCATTCAATAATACTTACGTAAATGCTTAAGTAAATAATTTTGCAAAAAGAAAATTAAATAAGATAGTATTTGTTTAAGGGTAAATTAGTTATGTAGGTAATTTAAACAGGTATTCAACAATTAAAGGCAGACATCAGTGAACTAAAATCCCTTTTATTTTTAATCTTATACTAAATTTTATACTTATATGTTCTCTGTAGTGATATACCCTACGTATTATGTAGTAAAAAATGAAGATAATTTCAGTTTTTGAAAAGCATGTCTTTCTTGATATACATAAAATGTGCTTTAATTATATAACTATGTGAGAAATCGCTCTCTGTGCTCTTAAAGCTTTTTTAAATTAATGACTAATACAAGGGGATATGTAAAATAGGATATACAAATTATTTATTTTATTTTAAAAGTTATTTTGCACATCTATAGAATAAAAGTTATATAACATAACTTCCTATTTGTCTTATCAGCCACTCGTTTCGCAAATTTTCATGTTTTACAACCATTGGATTGTATTAATTTATCAATTTTACAAGTGTAGCTAAAAGCCTTTTACAAATAATCATTGCTCAAAGAAATTCATGGTTTTCCCATAATTAAGTTCAATTCTGGTGTACCAATTTCGTGAAATGTATGTAAATGTTTAAGGAAATTTCCTAGATCACTATACTATTTCAGTTTCAAAAACAAATATTAAACGCAATCAATTCAATTTTAATTTCAATATAACCTTATAGGTAAGGTAAAAAAATGTAATCTTTCCATTTCTGAATTCTTAACCCTTCAACTCCATTCCTTTTACAATAAAGTTATATAATGAAGACCTTCTAAATTCTTTCTAAATTTTATCACAGTTTTATAATTATTTTAGTCAAAAGAAGCCTCATTATTTTTTTAAAAGAAATTATTGCAAATATTCTTTTCTGATTTTCTAAATAGAATAAAAACAACATTAATCATAATAGCACTACTTTATTTCTGCTTCCCAAGTTTTATGGAATCAAGCAGTGTTGTATTTACAGGCAGATCCAAATGCTCAAATAATTAGTTCCTACAAATGACTAGTTTATAAACTGAAATTTCTTTTACAAATGGAAAGCACACATTCAGGAACAAGGTAAAAGATTATTATCTGTTTTTATGGTGATTTCTCTTGTTGAAGGCAAACTTAAAATAATGTTTAAGCCTTCATCTAAAACAGCCAGTATTTGACATACTTTTAGCTGCAAACATTATTATAGCAGAATCAATGTTTGAAAAGATAGAAATAATTTTACTACTGTTGGACCATTTACATACATATTTTAAAGATTAGGCCCACTGTTGGAACATGTATATCGTGTTATCTTTAGCATATATTTTTTAACTGGAAGGATGAGTATTATTAGTCCATGCGTCTTTTCTCTTATAATTAGTCGAATTGACTTGGTTGGGGTAATGCCAAGCAGATCAGTGAGCTGATGCCTTGATGAAAGTTCTTTAACAATATAAAAATTGCAGAAAAATAAAAGAAGTATTCTTATTAATACTATTGAGGTAATCATGAATTCAAAATCACGCTTAAAAATCATTTGAATTCAGAGTTAAGCTTTTAGTAGAATTGTCTTAACACTATATATATATATATATATATATATATATATATATATATATGATATCTAACAAAATAATACTCAGTTTTAGTCTACATATATTTTAAAGGCTTCCATTATCTTATTGAATTAGTTCGCATTAAAATTATGAACTATTATGACGAACTATCCGACACTTTGAAAATTATAAATAATAATTTTGTAGTTATTTTAAAAATGTATACTTAATAATTTTTTTTAAATAAGATCCTAAAGCCTAAAATTTTGCCCTTTTTAATGTCTTAATTACACATGTTGTAAAAGAAAATCAAAAACATTGTAAAAGTATTTTAGAGAAGGTTTTAGATAGCAAATTTATTTGGGCTTTGTAATAATAAAAGGAAATTTAATGATTCAATGTCTTTTGTTTTTAATGTTAACTTCAATTCTGAATTATCTTGTTTGTGTATATAGTTTTCTGTCGTTACCACACATTATAGCTTGGATGATATAATATCTGTATAGTGGTTAAAGAATATTTAGAAGGTATTACAAATTAATTTACATTTTTAGGAACTCTCTAGGAGAGGAAAATTTTTTTTCAAAAATGGAAACAACAATATTTTGACCTTTATGAAAAGAAATACCATAATGAAAGTGCAATATTAAAAAAATTTCCAAACTTGCATAATTTTTAAACTTGTTTATAAACTTTATTTGAAACGTTCTTGAAAATGCCGAGCAAAGAGCCATTAACATAAAAGAGCCGAAAGATTAATTCAGTATGTTTTAATGAGGCTTTTGGCCGACATTACTGAATAAAAACAGGTGAATATGGCTAATGAATTCTGGTAATAGAAAAATTTATTGTTTTGCATTATAAAGAAAATAATGTTAATAATTAGGATTTATTTTTTAGTTCTTCGTTTTTACACATGACTTCAATTAGTTTTTTATTTTGAGTTTAAGTTTAATTGATATAGCAAAGAAAGAGTTTCCCGTGTATATTTCGATGAAAATACTCGGAAAAATTTTTATTTTTATAAACTAATGTTCTATAAAGTAACATTTTTTGTTAAGTTCATTTTCATTATAATTAGATTGTGCATTTTAAAATCAGTATATTGTTTCATTATTCATTTCGCTATATATATACTTCAAAAATTTAAGAACGAGTTTTAAGTTTTAAGAACGAGTTTTAAGTTTTAAGAACGAGTTTTAAGATATGAACGAGTTTTAACTGTTGCAAATTTCAAAGAATCCTTCTCGTAGTTTGTATATGTAAACCTAAATTGCAATTTGCCAAAGGTTCAGTTCGGAACTATTTACTACTTGTATTTTCACTATCAGTGCGTATTCTAATTCAAACTCTGAATAGAGACTTTTTCGAAGAATTTATTAACACCATTATACAGGATGCATTATTTTCTTTAATAATATAGCTATTATAGCTTCTAGACAAAGTTATTGCTGATGCTTAATTAAAGTTTCTAGACTTACAGATATTTTCTTAACACCGCTTGGAATTCCGTGTTGTATTGCAAGCTTCGACTTGAGTAACTGATTTTATGTAACTTCCGTTCCTTTATAATTGAAATATTTCTGTGGTGTGATCAAGAAGACAATTCCTGAAAACTCTTCTTTCTGATAACATTATTCGAGTTATAAGTACGACGTAATTAAAAGTGGATTATTTAAAATAATGATAAATTTGCATTACTACTCACTAAATTAAAAAAAAAGGACTTAAACTACTTAAAAACTGTAGCGTAAAAGATCAGGTTGGTTGAAAACGCTAATGTAATTAGACCGGGACTTAAAGCCTAATGCAGAACGGCTGCAAACACCAGGCCAACAGTAGGACTCGAACCCATAAATTCTAGTACCCAATACCATCCTCTTAGCTGTTCGGCTAACGTGGGGCAAGCCAAATCATTAGATAACATACTTGAACCGCATAGTCTTCTCTTTTTAAAATCAATATCACATTTAGCCTCGATATTTCTTTAATTTAATTTAATTTTTTTCTACTATAACTTATTCAAGAAAAATAACAAAATAGAAGCTTAATTAAAACTTTAAGAGGGGAATAAAATTTGATAAACTTCAAATTATGCTTAAAAGTATGTATAAGACTAGTTTAACATAAATACGAGAATTCATTTTTACAATTTTCTACATAGCTTCAGCTAATTTGCTTCAGTATAGCTTGTTAACCGTTTTAATATAGAGTTCTTTATATTTTCCATTCCATATTGGAAGTTTAAGGGAAGGAAACTTAAATTACATTCGTAGTGAAAACAATCATTTCATAACCCAACAATTGAAAAAAAACGCGTGCTTTTGAGCCCATTTTTTTCTGTAACAGGTTCAGAAATTACACTTTTAAATAATATGCTAAACCTCTCTATACACCGTTAATATACAGAAGAATTTTAATGTTATCCTAGATGTTTTAGAGATAGGTAAATATTAAAAATTTTAATTTAAATGATGCATTTTACTCTGAAACAAAGCTCGCTCCACAAAATTTATAATATATTCTTAATTTGTCATTAATTTTTTTTCATTTTATGATAATCAGATAACTATCTTGTTTGCAGTTTTCCCTGGATATCCACGTAGTAGTTAAATCAACACGCTGAACATTCTATACAAGTCACTAAATTGGTTAATTCAACTTTGAAATTCATTTAGTTGATAATTGCATGTTCTAGGATCTAAAGACTGAGATTAAAGGAAAAGAAGCTCCGTTTGTGTGACAATTCCTACTTAATGAATAATAAATGTACTTTGAACTAATTTGCGTTACCACCTCTTATACTTCTCACCGTTAGATTAATTGAATTTTAAGCTGCTTTGATCCTTCCACCAAAACCTTTAAAACGTTACAAAATTCTGATGAATTAGGAGATAAGAGCAGTAGAAAAAAATAATCAAATTTTATTTTTTTTTAAATTATCCTGTGCTAGATTTTTTTAGAATGAAAATAGCATCCCCCTGAGCAGAGCAGATGTATTCTCTTTCAGTCACTGTGACAAAATCGCAGGATATATTAAATATTAAAAGGGACAAGAACGCCGAAATCACAAAAGTTTTCTGTGAAATATTTCAGAACTTATGAATCTATTATCGTCAATTAGTTGACAGGAAGTTAGAGAGCAAATTGAAAATTAAGATTTAATTATATATTTTTCCATTAACTTTTTTATGTTCTTCAATTTAATTCGATTTTACAATGAATAGCGTAAATATACATTGCAAAATCTTATATATTGTATTTAAAAATTATATCAATTTCATTAAAAATGCTAAAATAAAAAAAAATGCTTGAAATATGCATCTATTATCCGAAGTCCCTTTGCAATATAATTCGGGGTTCAACTTAACATCAATTTCATTTTATATCGAAGAACTTAGAATATTCATGACTTTTGAAAAATTTTATAATACTCTAATATAGCTATTGGCTTGATGTTAATGTTTCAACAAACTGAATCTGATTTGAATTTTTACGAAGTATTTATCATTATATTCCCTTTAATTGCGACCTCAGAAAATTTAAAATGATTCAGTTTTGAAAGATAAGGGCTAAGTCCACTTTATCACACTTAATTTTTTTAAGAATAATTGATTTTATATCTATATTCAATTCTCAAAATAACAATTGTTATTTTGACAATTGAATTATAGATATAAAATCTAAATGAATGTATTTACGACTCCTTTACCAAAAGATCCTTTACTCTAGAGAGCATAAAATCGACGGACAGGTAGCATAAAAATAAAAAAGAATGGCAATACATTTAAAAAATTATCCCTCTCTCTTTTAAAAAGGATATTTTTTCTGAAATAAGACAGGAAAATATTCATTTATATTTTGATTCAATAAGTTAATACAAATACACAGAAAATTAAATTAGTTGCAAATAAGTAAAATTATGTTTAGGAAAGGCCAGGTTGACTTACTTTATAGAATCAAAACATTATTCATCAGATGACGATTAAGAGGATACTTAAACTTGTTGAGTGATAATCAGACTCTAAAACATCCAAACTAAAATTTTTAAATGTAGCTGTTTTGTAATGGGAGATTTTTCCCAAGAAGAAAGCAAGCAAAAATACAAAAGAAGGAGGCAAGTAAAAAAAAGTAACTGAAGAGACACAGAACAAGCTTAATACATAAAGAACAGAATAGCATTGGTAGTGGGTATATCAAAGAAGAACTGTGTGGGCTTTGTGAAAGGGATTAAAAGTTGTGCTAATATATAAGGTGCGTCCATAAAGTAACTGGACAATTTTTTATAAATAAGAAAATATTACTTACCTTCAAATAAATTTATCTCGTTCAAAATAAGCACCAAAGGAGTCCATGCAATTTTTCCAACGTTTCTTCAAGTCATCGAAACACTGTTAATAGGCGTTGGGACTAACCGTTCGCAAAATACGCGTAACATTTGATTTAATATCCAAGACGTTTTCAACTCTCTGTCCTGTCATGGATTTTGCATTTTTTTATTACAATGGACTTATTCACCGCGAATTTGTTCCTGAAAATCAAACAATCAATCAGTATTTTTACAAGGAGATGCTTTTTCGATTAAGAAACAGGATAAGGTGAGTTAGAAAGGAACTGTTTGATTCTGGTCAATGGTTTCTTTTACAATATAATGCTAGGCCCCATACAGCAATTTCTGCACAGCGATATCTTGCTAAGTATTTCAGTTACATGATAAATCAACCACCATATTCTCCCGACTTATCGCCAGCTGATTTTTTTCCTTTTTCCGAAGCTTAAGATGACCATGAAAGGACAAAGATTTGAAAACGTCTTTGATATTAAATCAAATGTTACGCGTATTTTGAGAACGGTTAGTTCCAACGCCTTTAAACAGTGTTTCGATGACTTGAAGAAACGTTAGAAAAATTGTATAGACTCCTTTGGCGATTATTTTGAAGGCGATCAATTTATTTGAAGGTGAGTAATATTATTGTCCGGTAGAGAGTAAAAAATTGTCCGGTTACTTTATGGGCGCAACTTGTATATTACCTATCCCATCAACCACTTAGTGGGCTCAGTCCCGAGAACATTCGTAGAAGGGTTTTTTTGCATAAGACTCACCCCATAGTCATTAGAGCAGAGCATTGTTGGTAAACACTCTTGTGCATCACTAATTCACCCACGTTTGAACATACCCAATTGCATCATGTTTATTCCTTTATTACATTTTATCAACTATATATATTCTTCAAACGTAACAAAAGCTCTTCCGGATATGAGGCAATGACCACACTGGCTGTATGATATACATGATCTCATAATTACGACTACTCAACTTTTTCTATACACATCTTAAATTTTATTTTGGTAGTCGGTATCAAGCAGCCCTTTTTTCGGAAAAAGAACATAGCTAAAGGGTTTAAAAGCGTTTACGTAATTTAAACAATAGTTTGAATCGATATGCCAGAAGAAATTTTACTAACTAAATAACTTTTCTTGAAATTCAAAGTCGTGTCATTAATTTGAAAGCAAAATATTTCCACTGAAGGCAATGTCCACTTTTTGATTAATTTAAAATCAACTTGTTATTTCTCCCACTGCATCTTTTAGAATGGTAGAGTAACGTCTCAGATTCCAGCTTCTGAGAAAGAGGACCTTCCCGTAAAATGGGATAGCTTGCAACCTAATCCCTAGACCCCACGGGGAGTTCCAGTCTGTGGGAGATAGATTGAAACGGACTCTAGGCGAGGGAGGTCGTACGAGCATCACGCTGTTCGGTGTTACGATTTCGGGGAGCAGAGTAAGCTGCCCTGGTGATAATTATCGAGAGCTAATCTCTCGGATTAAGACTGAAAACTGGTGTTAGAAGCATATGTATATAAATTGTAAAATAATTGTACATAAAGGTTGCAAGTATTAAATGTTTTCTCGTGTGATCATTGGCGAAAACGTTACAGTAGAAATTGTTGTCGTAATATGGTTAAGGGGACAGTGGACCTTCAAACCTAACTTTTTTCTTTTGAATAGATTTGCTTGAAATTTTAATATGTGATTAGTAATATATATATGTAAAAGACGTTAAAATTTAATGATGAAATATTAATAATTTAGGAATTATGAATTATTAATTATATCCAAAATTGGCCTAATTAAAAATGTTCCATGCGCATTTCTTTTGCACATAATATGGTAATTTTTATTTACAGGATACCTTATAGAAGTAACAATGAAACTTATGCTTATTTTAAGCATTCATTAAAATTATAAAGAGAAATAAATAATAATAATGAAAACACACTTTTTATTACGCAAAATACCTATAAATCATCTTTTCGAGTTCAAAATTTAGAAATTCTGAGCTACGAAGCATAATTTTTTTCAATAAGATTTATTTTATGTACGGTTAAGTACATAAATCTTAAATTTCAAAGCAATACAATAATTAGAAATGCGCATGGAGAAGTTTTAATATTCGTATGACATGAAAATTTTTATTTTGAGAAAAACATATTTGAAGTTATTGCTATTAGTAACCACGTAATATCTAAATTAAATACATATGCCTGTAACTAGTAAAGTAATCACAGAAATTAAAAATTCTTTTTGCAACACATTCCTACTCGTCCGTAGTTTCACAATTCAATAAAATTAAAAAAATCGAATTTTTGGACAAATTTCCCAATTTTGAAAGTCCACTGTCCCCTTAACGGACCAGTGAATTTGAAATTAAATTAAATTTAAATAGTTAAACTATATATGACATGAATGAACATCACTCTGTAATCGATATAGGACAAGTATACAGACTTGTCCATTAGCGATTAAAGTTTCCATTGTTCATGGTTCACTGGCATCTATAATGCAATGCCGAAACTAAAAAAATAATGAAATTATTTCATAACTTCAGGTTTTGAGTGTATTATAACATTTACGCCCATATGGGAGAAATATCTGTAAGTAAAAGTGCTTTCCTTGCATATGAAAGGTAAAATTTATTCATAAAGTCCTGTTGATAGAACATCTTTTGTGGTTTCAATTTATTAGTTTAAAAGATCAAAATTTGTGTAAAAAGTAGTGGAAAATTGAGCTAAATATAGTAAATTCTAATGCCTTGTACCGTGTGAAATGAATAAAGAAAATAGCTGATTTAACAAAAAGTTAGTGCATAATTTCAATGAGAATTATTTTTAACCGCTTGAATTAAATGTGACAACGAATTTTCCAAGATTTAACGAACAAATAAACATAGCTTTATTGAAATTGAAATTGAAAAATATTTTCCTTTTGTTGAAGTAATATATAGTATCGATGACATCTGAACAATATTACAAAAACTAAGAACACTGCAAAATTTGTATTATGTATCTTATAAATATTCTTATAATAGTAAATATTCCATTAATAAGAATAGTTATTTGTGCATAGTTTTATAAGCATAGTTATATACGCATAGTATTATAAGCACATTTACGAGTGAATTTTTTTCTCAGTAATATGAAAATTCTATGTCACTCATTTGAAGCATTTAATATGAATGAGTTAGCAGCATTAATAACACCATCCATAAATAAATAACTCAGTCACATCTCGTAATCATTCTTCACGTTTAGAGAGATTTACTTCTTTCATTGAGAAAAAACTGAAGAATTAGAACCCTAATATAATAAAAGAAATATGGTAGATAGTTTGTAATATTTAAGAAATACAGCTTTATCTTAAGTCAGAAGGGTTATAATTTCTTACATATAACGCTGTTTTCTGTACGATATCTATGCGATAAAAGACAGAAAATACGTTGCAAAGTGTAAACAGTGTGTAGTGTAATAAAGAGTAAAACTAAAGAAAGTTATTTTGGTATAGATAAGAGAGAGAAAATGCCTATGTATTCAGCTAAGAAAAATGCTTCTTGGTACATTTCCCCAAATACAAGTGTACGGTATCATTCTTCCATATGTCTTCTTATTAGCAATGGATTATCCTTTAGAGATAAAGCATGTCCCATAAATTCATTTAATCCTAACGTCAAGATACTTAATACTCACAGTACAAAGATTATTATAGGTGAGTAGACCAATCCTTTAGCCCAGCGTACAAAACCATAAAACTCCTTGCTATTTTGATGAAGTATCTTTCTCTTAGAATATTATAACAACTGGTACAATTTTTAGATTCTAAATTTGCAAATGATATTTTGCGATACATGAGAGAAATTATAAGTCAGATTGATGACTTTTGATCAGTGCACATAACTGGATACTATAGCATAACCTTCGACCGAAAAAAGTAAAATATAAGGATATCAATTTTCCACATCTAAGTTATAATGAGTTGCTATGTGACTACTACAGTTCAGTATCTGAGTTTAACGCACACCAATTACTAATGTATTCTCGTATATATGTGTTTAAGTAAGTATCTCTGGATATTCTTTTATACTGTTTGTTAAAACAGTTTTCTATTATTTCAATTCCTACTATTAGTTCACACTCTCTCTATATATATCTTGTTCAAATTTTCAATCGTTAATAAAAGTACTTTTTATTCATCCACTCAAGTTCAAATACATTTTTTTAAACTTGTAGTGGATGACACTCGATGTTAATACAGTTTTTTCAAATATTAATTCATTAATTAAATTTAATTAATAATTTTTTTAGTTTTAGACCTAGAGCGTCTCTTGCTCTTGAATAGTAATTTCCCTCTTATTACTGTGTAAATGGTAGCACTGCGGTATCGCGGGTTTCTCCCGTCCTGTAGGTTGCGAGATCGAATCCCCAACCTGACGAACTTTTTCTCTCTCTTTCCCCCCCTCCTAATCTCGCACAGTAGGCAAGGTTCTGGCAGGCAATCCTTTTTTTTCAATTTCTACTATTAGTTCAAACTCAAATTTTTCTTTGTTGACCTAAGTAGGAATTGACTTTAAATTTTTTTTATATATTACTTGTTTATTATAAAAATGGTATGGATATTCTTCATTGGCTAATAAACTCAAATTTCTAAAGTAAAAAATAAATAACTGAATGCACATCTGATATACTATCAATATGTTGTTACAATTATGAAAAAGAGGAAGAAAATAATTTATTGCCCTTTTTTTGAAATATTGCTAGAGCAATAATTTAAGAATAACAAGCAACCTCTCTTCAAAGAAAAAAAATATTTGAGTCTGTATGTCCAGGTAATACATGAGTCAGGAAAGTTAAAACAGTAAACTCATAAAATCATATACGAGAAACAACAGTTGATATATAACTATCAGTATTGACACTATGGAAATCCATTAAGAAGGAAATCTTAGTAATGTTTTCTTTCACTGGTTTTATTTTCGTTTGTCTTTCCTCTCACTCGCACCACAATAAAGCTAAGTTTCAGTTGTGTACTTTCAATCAGGAAATCGAGAATTCAAGTTTAGCTGCTGGAAAGTAATGCAAGAGATAGATAAGAAAACCTTTAATATCTGCATAAATTTTAAATGAATAATACCCACGTAGAGAGAGAGTACGCAAAATAATGATATCAGTGGCTGGCAATATCTTTTTCCTTCTGTTGTTGGCATAAGTAAAACTTCAAAAATGAAAGTGCTTTTTTATATAAAACGACTAGCTGAATACCCGTGCTTCGCTACGGAGTACATTCAAGTTAAATACAATGGTCAATGTATGCAATTAATTTGTATGTTTAATGTCCATAAAACATACTATTTTGAATTAAATTCTTTACCTCCATCACAAGTAGTCTAGTGGTTAAATTTTATCTTTTACCGAATTTTAATATTTCTTTTGTCAATTTATTTCGTTGTTATGTACGTGACAAAAAATTAATACAAAGTATCACAAAAAGAAAATAAACCACGTGATCAGCATTTAATAAGTTAAATTAAAAAATTCATTTTTAAAAATTCACCAAAAATCAGAAAATGCAGGTATAGATTCGAAAAATATTTCACATTAAAGGAATTTTTATGATCTTTCCCGCGTTATAAATTTTATAACCCTCAAATTATTATTTTAAATGCAAACTTAAAAAAACACTCACAGTGGATTTTGGATTCTGTAGAATGTCCGAAATTTCCCGAACTGATTTTCCACAAAGGTGGCATCCCACTATAATGCCACGATCAAAGTCACTAAGCACCTTTGACTTACTCATTGTCTCACAAACGCCTAAATATGACCTGTCATACCACTACCAACACTTTTATAGCTTTCGGTTACGCATCAAATTACGTCACCTGCCATATCCACTTTTTTTGGGGGTGTCCGGATAATTTTGGCCAGATAGTGTTTATATATATATATATATATATATATATATATATATATATATATATATATATATACACTGAAAAGCCAAAAATCTGGTAGAAGCATGCGTATGCAAGTAAAGGAGATCTGCAACCAATCAGCAGTCGGCAGCGCCTATATAAGACAGCAGGTGTCTTGTGAAGCTGTTAGATTGGTTCCTGCTGCTACAAATGTGGGGTATCACGATATTTTGACTTTAAGGGGTAGATGGGGCCAACAGTCGCGTGTCAATCTTCTTGGCACGGATTCTATGAACACGGACAGACGTTCCCTAGTGCTGCGTATACAGGTTTTATTGCGTAGCGGTTGCTCGTCAGGTTCGCACTGCCGCATAAGCTAACTCTGGGGTAACTCTGGTGTTAATAATTTGGAATTATGTGACTTTGAATGTGGTGTTATAGTCGGAGCACGAGAGAAGGTAAATAGTACCTCCGAGGTAGCGATGCAATTCGGAATTTCGCTCACGACCATTTCAAGAGTGTACCATAAATATCAGGTATCCAATAAAACATCAAATCTCCGATGTGTGGCCAGTAAAAGATCTTGAATGAACGGGACCGTGGACAACTGACGAGAATCTGTAAACGAGATAGACAAGGAACACTTCCTCAAATTCTTGCGGATTCAATGCTGATGCATCGACAAGTGTCAACATGCGTATTGTTCAACGGACCGTCATAAATATGGGCTTTCGGAACTTCAGGCACATTCGTGTACCGTTGTTGATTGTATGGCTGATTGTAAAGTTTTACGGCTTGCCTGGGCCCGCCAACACCTCCATTGGACTGTTGATAATTGGAAGCACGTTGCGTCGTTTGACGAGTGTCGTTTCCAATTGCATAGCGAGGAAGGACGTGGATATGGAGATGACCTCAAGATTCCATGGACCGTACATGTGAACTAGGGATTGTTCAAGCTGGTGGAGCCTTTATGATCGTATGGGACGTGTGCAGTTGGCGAGATATGGGACTCCTGATACGTCTGGAGATGACTCTGACAGGTGACGGGTACATAAGCCTACTGTGCGATCATCTACACCCATTCATGCCCATTGTGCATTCCGACAGACTTGGACAATTCTAGCAGGACAATGCGACACACCCCACGTCGAGAAATGTTACCGAGTGGCTCTAGGATCACTCTTCTGACTTAAAAAACTTCCATTGTATACCTAAATCCCCATACATTAACAGCATTGAACATATCTCGGATGTCTTGCAACGTGCTGTTCAGAAGAGATCTCCACCACCTCGCACTCCTATGCATTTGTGGACTTCCCTGGAGGATTCTTGGTGTAAATAGCCTCCAGGATTACTTCAGACTTTAGTCGGAGTCCATGCCACCTCGTGTTCCGGCACTTCTAAGTGCTCGTGTGGAGCCTACACGATATTACGTAGGTGTACCATTTTTTGGGCTCTTCAGTGTATATATATATATGCGAGTGTGTGTGTGTGCGTGTGTGTGTAATAAATTAAATATTAGGCCCTCCATTCTATCATTAAAATTCCGATTCATAACTCCAATCCCCAGTAACATTACAATATCGCTTTAAAACCCATAGCAACAGAACTTCCCAGAAATTGCATGCCTTGCACATCTACACGTGTATACGTCTAAAGAAAGGCGTGGGTTCACATCGCAAGCCCTGATATTTTTGCTCACCCTTCAAAAATAACAGCCACATGTACCTCGCATCTCGCACGTAAGGTTGAAAGGTGATATACACTTCGCTCCGAGCTGTCGTCTGCAATGGACGTACTTTTTATCGCTGAAATAGAACGATTCGACCCGACTGCTTCAAAATTGTAATTCCTTTCAGGCTGAGTCTAGCTCCAGCCAAGTAAATATGAGCTAGTTTTCCCTTTCAGGTTGAAATTTAAGGAAGAATGTAATGGATATATATATATATATATATGAAATGACCCGAATTGAGTCATCTCATGAAGTAATGTAATCGTCGTGGCCGGAAAATAATTTTAGGAGCTTTTAGGAAGTCAGTTTTAGGAACAATCGAATTTATTTTTACAATTAAAGCAACACGTCCATCTCACTTCGAGTCAGTCCCGCGTCTCCTCGCAAGAGCGCCAAAATACAATTAGCTCAGAGAAGGTTGCCAGAATTGGCGGAGGAAGTTAGTGTGTGGAAAGGTGAGGCAGAGAAGAAATAGGGGTTACCAGGACAGAGATAAAGCTCAGAATGTGCATTCATAGGCACATAGTAATATTATTACACACATTAATTAAGTATTTTTACACACATTAATATTATTACACATTAGTAATATTATTACACACACACACACACACACACACACACACACACATATATATATATATATATATATATATATATATATATATATATATATATATATATATATATATATATATATATATATATATATATATATATATATATATATATACACTCAAGAGCCAAAACATTATGACCACCCCTACATTTTGCAATGAATTCGCCTGGATGACGTGGAAGGCACGTGATCAGGTGGAAGTGGTATTTAACTACTGCTGGAGAGTCTGAAGAATCATTCTTTCACTTACTTCTGTGTGTGATGGGAAAGGCTGCGGATCTAAGCGAATTTGATAGAGGGCAGATTGTAATGGCTCGAAGGCTCGGAACAAGTATTTCCGAAAATGCACGACTCGTGGGTTGTTCGCGACCTACAGTTGTTAGTACTTATGCAAAGTGGATGAATGACGGTGAAACCAGCAGTAGACGACATGGTGTTGGACGTCCACACGCTATCAAAGAAAAAGGTCGTCGGAGACTGCCTCGCATGGTGAAGCAAAACCGGAGTCAGACAGTGGCTCAGCTGACAGCCCAATACAATGCAGGGCCAAGTAGAATAGTATCGCAGCACACTGTTCAGCGGACACTGTTGGATATGGGGCTACGCAGCAAACGTCCCACTCGTGTGCCTTTGCTGACCAAGCGTCATCGCCAACTGCGCCTGCGCTGGTCCCGGGAACATCGCGACTGGTCCATGGATCAGTGGGAGAGAGTTGCCTGGTCAGATGAATCACGGTTTGTCATTCATCACGCCAATGGCCGTGTCAGGATACGCCGTCTTCCAGGCGAACTGTTGCTCCCTCAATGTACAGTAGGTCATACACAGGCCGGTGGTGGCGGTATTATGCTTTGGGGGACGTTCTCTTGGGCGTCTCTGGGACCCGTGGTTGTGGTAGAGCAGACCATGAATGCTACAGGGTATCTGAACATCATTGCGGACCAGTTGCACCCTTACATGGACTCTGTTTTTCCAGCTGGAAATGGAATGTTCTAACAGGACAACGCCCCATGTCACAAGGCTAAAATTGTGTTGGAGTGGTTCCAGGAACATGATGCTGAATTCCAGTTAATGTCCTGGCTGCCTAACTCACCGGATCTCAATTCGATAGAACACATTTGGGATGTCATGGGACGGCAGCTCAGAGTTCAAAGACTACCAATTCGCAATATCTCGGATTTGCGTGACCGTTGCTTAAACATCTGGTACAATCTGTCTCCGGCCATCTACCAAGGACTTGTGGCATCCATGCCAAGGCGGGTTGAAGCTGTGTTGAGCGCCAAAGGTGGTCCAACTCGGTATTGACGGGTGGTCATAATGTTTTGGCTCTTGAGTGTATATATATATATGTATGTATGTATGTATGTATGTATATAAAGAGAGCTTTTTTAAACTATTTTCCATAAGAGTGAGATGCATTCTTTTAATGAAAATCACATTACTCTCTCTAGCCTAAAATAAGTGTTACATTTAAAACTCGAAAAAGATTGTGCAAATCTAACAGTTGTTTTGGAGAGGAAGCATTATGTCTAATATTTGTTATTAGGTTCCCTCTTAAATTTTTTCTGTTCTTGTATAATCCAAGAATAACAAAATCCTGTAAAATATTCCTACACAAGTAGTAGAAAGTACATGCTATGCTTGGAGTTTAATCCTACCATATTTTGATATATATAGCTCCAATTCCCTCCTTAAGTTATACGGAAACTAAATACAAAGATTTTGATCTAAAAAAGTTTTCATCCTCTTCATATTTTGTCGAGAAAGAGAGTAGGTTTTGAGATCGGGGTTGAATTACTCAAATTTAGAATTGATTTTTCAGGTAAAAAATTAAGAGATTTAATGAAGAAGATTAGTGACAGCTAAAGGTTTCCCAGATGAATCGGATATATGTAACATCCATACAAGTTTATGACATAATTAACTTTTGTAAAATTTATTTGAATGTATGAGACATTAAAATGCAAAAGAAAAAGAAATCAAGAAAAATAGACACACTTGAGTAGACAGAATGGTTCGCTGGAAAAAAACTTCATAAAAACTAACAAAACAATTTAAACATAAATTAGATTTTTAAATACATTTATTAAATGTAAATACCGAGGAAGACAAATAGAAACTGTGATCATACTGAAGATCAATAAGTGTATATTATTGTACAGGAAAAATGCTCAACGTAATTTCATGTCTTTTTTCGACAGCGCTTCAGAAATTTGTCACAATAATAGCATATCATTTTACAATCTAGAATTGCTAAGATGTTTAGGAAAATTTAATACTACTGACAGCCCAGGAAAAACAATGAAATTATCGCAAACAGTATAAATGACTAAGTAAGTAGTTCACTTATTAATTGGTCATCTGTGGTGGCGTATGGTCGTCTGCATTGGCGAACATGTTAATTTCAGTTTCGTTTCGTAACGTTTACTGAAAGCAACATTATTTAACTCGAAATCTTACAGCTTCGTTTTTCGTTTACATTTTATAAAGAACACAGTTTCAGTATAAAATATTATTTAACTTAGATTTAAAAATTGCTTTTATTTATCTTTATACTTGGAAATTTTCAGTAAGTGCTCGTTTGGCATGCAACGTAAAAATTTCTTTTAAACTGGTTCCAAGTGAGATACTTGTTGAAAGTAGAAAAAACCATAACTAAAGAAATAAATACTTCTTCCGAATTGCCGGAACTATATTGAGCCGCATCAAGATAGAGTCTCGTTATTTTTTCCAAAAGATCAAACCAAATAAGTAAGGTTGTTTACATTACGATATGTATATATCGAAATACAGTTGTATCATAAACTTAGTGACTAAATTTATGTACTACTGTTAAGAACTCAAAAGATTCATAGATATCCGAGCTCCCTTTTATGAGTAATTTAATACAGTAATATTCTATAAATTACCTGTTTTTTTACTATTCCTCAAAGATTTATTTATTTTGAATGTAGTAAGGAATTTTGTTATTTTTTATTCAAGAAAAGATTGTAATATGCTTAGATATATCTGTACTTTTAAAATACCCTTTCCAAGAAAGAAAATGCATTTCTGAATTTAAATATATGTGTTGAAAGGATATTGATCATGTGAAATAAATATCATTTTTTTCTCTTACTCATATAAATCATGAAGCCCTAAAAATACTTCTTTTTATCGATTCTTTCAGAATACTTTTTTTGTCTCTATTTCTTTACTTTTACATGCAATAATTCTGAATACATAGGAGGCGTCATATAACATTTTTATTACAATATGTAGCACAAGGTTCTTTACTAATATGGTATGCAACTACCCATTTAAGCGACTGAAGGAATTGGAAGCATAATACATTTAGAAAACATTCTGTATACTACAAGTTTAGATGCATTCTTGGTAAAGAATTTTCACTTAAATTACGCACGCACCATATTTCACTCGTAAATATTTATTGTCAAGTTTTTTTCTCCTACGAGATACTGTATGACATTTCATATTAGATTCAATTATTTAAAATGCTTATATATACCACATAAAAAATTAAGAGAGTTTGAGGAGCTAAAAATTATTACCGCACACACACACATTAGCACAACCACGAGAAAGAGCATTGATGCAGGTGTATGTCAGATAGCCACCTTAATTATCCTTCACAGCTTAGATTTGATGTTAAAAATTAGATTCTTGATTCTAATAAGATTACTTCAAAAAGTCGCTATGTTGAGTCACTATGGAATTTCAAATATCCTTCCCACCTGCTAAACGGAAGTTACTGGAAAAATACTTTGCCGTCTTTAAGATGCAATAAATTCTCAAAAATCATTTTCGCGTTGCATGATACATTCATATCCTGAAAAAGTTAACTATGATTGAAAGATATCGTTGCCATAAAGGAATGGCGGGTTGATTGGTTCCTTTAATTACAAAGGTTAAACACCATGCAGGGATGAACTAGGTCTTAACAACTCTGAGATAGGCAGCACACACCTGGGAGAGAAGTCATCCTGAACATGAAGAATCCGGTTCCAGCGGCATATTTCCAAAAAACGTCTTACTGACCTCACTAGTTAGTTCTTTAATTTATTTCCAGACCATACTTCTGTCTTTTCTTCCCCATTGCAAATTTGTGCGGTAGAACATGTCAATAGTATGCAGTGGTAAAAGAAATTTAAGATTAAGGGCTTGTTCACATACGAGTCTGTTGCGTTGCGTTAAGGAAAAGATGACGTTGAGACGAAAATAAACCAATCATAGGCGTTAAAAAGTTCATTGCTAATCGTTTGGAGGCCTATAATTCGTTTATTTTCGTCTCAACGTCATCTTTTCCTTAACGCAAAGCAACGGACTTCTATGTGAACAGGCCCTAAATTGTCTTTTCTAGCTGAAGCGTTCAGAGTGTATTGCAACTGCTGTTACAAGTATGGTTAGTTATGAGAATGATTAGTATGTGGCTTATGTACGACACTGTTATTTAAACTATCCATTTGAGTTAAAGTTATCTTTTTTTTATTCGCATCATATAGCAAAGTTTGAACACATCTCACATATACAAGTTTATGCTTCCTTCTTCCTGTTGAAAACCCGTATAATAAATCTCTAGGCATTCAATTAATCAGTGTTTTAATATACCGGTGAAAACACTACAAGCCCTGACTTTTTGAAAGTAATCGAGGCAATCTTAAGAACCTAAACTTAGCTCTTGTCAGAGAAACTTGATATTAACTTAGATATCAGTATTGTAAGCACTCATTATAATCTATCAGTCTAAGTAAAATATCCATGGAAATAACATTTATTATGGGACTGGAACATAACTGAAGAATATAACTGAATAGTAGTCGGGTAGAAGCGGTGACAAAATTTAGGATCATCAGAATACAGTCCTTAGAATTTTATACTTGGAATCGAGAACTCATTGATAAAAATTTGAAAAAAATCGTATTTATAATTAAAAAAAGACAGTTCTTGAAATTCAAAATAA
This sequence comes from Dolomedes plantarius, assembly GCA_907164885.2. Lineage (NCBI taxonomy): Eukaryota > Metazoa > Arthropoda > Arachnida > Araneae > Dolomedidae > Dolomedes > Dolomedes plantarius. The sequence goes on from OU015494.1 coordinate 208,124,764, forward strand.
AAAAGAATTTGTTTTGGGCTATATAAGAAACTAGCTGAAAACCCGCACTTCGCTAAGGAGTACATTCAAATTAAATACAATGGTCAATGTATGCAATTAATGCCAGAAAAAATAAATAAATAAAAGTATATATATATATATATATATATATGTATATATATATAATAAATGCAACGATCAATGTATGCAATTGATGTAAAATATATATATAAATCGTAAGGGATATTTATTTTTTTTTATAATATCCAATCGTCTGGTGCATTAGAAAGAAAAATAATATATTTTTTGTCTATTTAGTTGTTATGCACGTGACGATAAATATATTTAAAGGACCAGAAAAGGAAATCACGTGATCATCATTTAATAAATTATATTCTAAAAATGAATCTTTAAAAATTCACCAAAAATCAGCAAATTGAGGTAAAGATTCGAAAAAGACTTCATTTTAAAGGACTTTTTATGATATTTCTCGTGATATAAATTTTATAACCCTCAAATTATTATTTTAAAAGCAAACTTAAAAAAAGTTACAAAAACAGCTTAAAAATTTAATTTAATAAAATCTAAGAAGAATTTTTCAAAAATCTTTCTTAGTGCACCCCTACACCATAAGAAGAATCGCCATGCAAAGTTTCAGCCCTTTAGGTCCAGCGGTTTGGTCTGTGCGTTGTATGTCAGTGAGTCAGTTACGGAACTGTTTTATATATATAGATAATTTCTCCGATTAAAAAATGAAGAATAAAAATATTTTAAAATTTTTATTTTAGTTTTTTAAATCATTACCGCTTTAAAGACACCTTACGTGAGCATTTTTACTTTCATGCAGTTATCTTGTCAGAATTATATAAAGGTGATTGTATTAGATCTTGATATGACTTTGACATTTAAAGTAAAATAATAATGCAACGAAGGATGCCAGTCTATGTAAAAGGAATCCAATGCTTTGCAAAATCCACTATTAAAAATAGCGAAATTTTGAAGAAATTCATGTGGTTCTTACCCGGACCGGAGGGAATTATATATGATTCAGAATTCACAAATTCGAAAATCATTAAAGCCTTTGATGGAGAAAAGGGGTACAACAGAATTTTCTAGGAGAACGCTATGGATTTCGTCGGCAGAGGCGGAAACATGAACCCCTTTAAAAGAGACAGACCAACCTTTTTCCTGTCTCCGTCTCTCTCAACATTTTTCTGAAAAATTCTGTTGTTTCCCTTATTCATTTCAGAAAGTTTAATGCTTTCGCATATCTGAATTTCCCATACAAACAATCTCACGTAATAATATAGTATTTCTTCGATTCAGGGACCATTAATTAGTTCAAATCTAGTTGCCATTTTATTTTTACACTGAGAATTTTGAGTAGCCATGTTGTTCTGTTATCAGTATTCAACAAGTTTTATGTTACTAATATGACAGTTGTCATATTCTGCAAGTATAGACTAATGTACTACAAATAAATCTTAATAAACTGTAAGTAAAGTACATTTAATATAATTTGATTAGGATATAAAAAATATATCCACTATTTCAGATGAATTTGTTAAAAATATTGCACATTAAAGCAATTACTTTGATTTATGTAGAATTATTTCTAAATGCTGTTTTAATGAACCTGTCTGCGCTTAATAAACAACTTTTGTTTCTACAGGAAGCTAGAGTCGTTCTGTTACAAAATGTATTTAAATTGACTTCCGGAGTAGCTATTTAAACGTCAGCGATACCTCGCCAAAAATTTTCAGCACAATTTTCTTTTAAATTTATTACGTTGTACCTTTCTCGTTAAAATAATCTTCTGTTTTATTTAAGCCGGGGCTTATTTAGAAATAGTCAAATACCTTTTAAGATTTACTTTTAAAATTTGCTTCACAAAAAGGCTTGGTGCTACATTATTTTCTTTAAAATTTAACGACTGTTTAATTTCTTTCTGTAGGATTGTAAATACATTGGTCACTTCATATGTAACAAAAAACATACATATTTGGGATATTACGTTAGATTATTTAGTAGTAGAACATTGTTACCGTCGAAACAGATCCTTAATACCGTAAACCTTGGAAAACCATTTAACTTAGTTTATCAAAAAACTCGAGCACGAGCCTTAATCCTGAAATTAGAGCTAGATATAAACAGGCACCGGGTGACCAGAATTAAAACACCCTTACTCTTACATCCCTGTATATCGAACTATTCAGTGCAAAAGCTCCAAAATTTGTACACATACTATTCAAGACATGGGGAAAGGGATTTCGAGAAAAAAATATAGTTCCAGAAATACCGATAGGTAGCGCTGTACAACAGAAAATAGGAAAAAAAGACAAAAATAATTATATATATAATAGCCGTTGTCTCTGTATAACACTTCCGGGCTGTACTCATCTTTCAATTGAAGCCCTTAGTAAACAAACAGCCGGTTAGGCTTAATTTCAATTTCAGATATGGATCAGAATTTTTTCTTACCTAAAAACTAATATCTTCTCCATCAAATCACGTTTGTTCAGCCTATTTTTCTATAAAATATTCAGAACTAAAAAAATTGGATGCTTTTAGCTGTATATTTAACAGTTTTTAAAAATCTGTTTACTTTTGCGACGAATCCTGAAAGTACACAAACTTGAATGTGAATGAATCAAGTAGCTCAAGTATTCATATCGCGTAGTGAGCTGTGAAAAACTGGTTGGAAGTCTACTACTCCAATCGCATGAAAAACTAAATAAATAAAAAATAATGAAAGTGTTTGCTTTTACAAGGTGTCGATTAAATGCAATATTGTTAGATAATTCGGGATATTTTTTAACTTTCATATACTTTTTCCATTATGACGTCATTATTAGTATTATGACGTCAAAATGACGGGTTGGATGGCAGTCTACTACTCCAATCGTATGAAAAACTAAATAAATAAAAAATAATGAAAGGGTTTGCTTTTACAAGGTGTGGATTAAATGCAACATTGTTAGATAATTCGGAATATTTTTTAACTTTCATATACTTTTTCCTTTATGACGTCATTATTAGTATTATGACGTCAAAATGACGGGTTACCTTCTAGTAATAATTATAATTATAATAATAAAAAAATCATACGAAATGAAATTTTTCCTTTTTAATGGAGTTCAGCCGAGTCGAGGACGCAAACCGGTTCGTTCAGAAATCGTTGAAGATGTTCCCACCGCTATTGTTGAACAGTTAGTGGATGAAATGGATAATGTTGTAGGCTGTAGTAGTGCACGTACAGTGTCATGACACTTGGATGTTCCCTATAGCACAGTGAGGAACGTACAGGGGAAAATGGTGCATTGTTTTCCTTACAAAATCAGTCATAGCAGTTGCTGGCCATCGACAGGGAGAAGCGACTGACCTTTGCACTGACATTTTTTGCTACAGTTGAAGTGGATGCATCGTGGCCACGGCAGATTCTGTGAAGCGACGAGGCTCATTTCTACTTCAATGGAACAGTGAACAACCATAACTGTCGCATTTGGGTCACGGAAAACCCCCGTACCTTCCAATATATTCCACCATTCCCACTTACTGAAAGTTACAGACTGGTGTGGATTCACAGTCACATTCATTCTTCGACCTTTTCCAAATAGGCTGCTCGCAATGTCCCTGTGGCATGCACCGTGACGGCCAACAGGTACAAAAGAATACTCGAAACTTTTGTTGTACCACCATTTGCGACAGAGGCAATGCCTTCACTCAATTACTTTTATGCAAAATATAGCGTCTCCGCACATTGTGTACAGCAGTTTCTTCTGCAACTTTTCACCAATGACAGAATGATCAGTCGTGCGCTTCTGACAACCGGCCATCTCGTTCTCCGAATCTTGAACTGTGTGAGTTTTGGCTGTGGGGAAACCTAAACATTCTTGTTTATCGAGGACTCTGGTAACCTTGTATCACTCTGCATGTGAGAAGCATTTCAGTCGACCAGTAACAATCCGCAGTTGAACAAGCTGTGACAGATTGCAAATTTTACATCTTGAATTGGGCAGTATTCTCTCTACCGCGTCGATAAGGTCCTTGCCATATGAATGTTTGGTACGTTCTAATAAAATGTGTTTAAAATGCGTTTTTTTAGAATATGTCCTGTTGTACAGTGCTATCTATCGGTGCTTAATGGAACAATTTTTTACTTTTTTTCGCGTAATCCGTTTCCCCATGTCTTGAATACTATGCTTACAAAATTTGAAAGCTTTACACTGAGAAGTTCGATATACAGGGAGATCAGATTAGGGGTGTTTTAATTCTGGTCACCCGGTATATGCACTTATAAAAATAAATTATTCATTATGTTTCAAAATATAATTTTCAATTTTCCCAATACTTTAAGATTATTTTTTTACTTAATGGTACTTTTCAAACGCAAAAAATAGCAGTTAATAATGGCATTTTTTTACAATATGAATCCGCCGTAAGTTTTGAATTATTATTTTATTGAATCAATATTTCATTTTTAAAGTACACTATAATTGAAACTTATGGGTAAGGTACCGTGAAAAGAATTTTAGATTCATACAACTTTCAAAATTTAAACCGCATGACAATCAATCAATATACCATATTATATATATATATATATATATATATATATATATATATATATATATATATATATATATATGTGTGTGTGTGTGTGTGTGTGTGTGTGTGTGTGTGCGTGTGTGTGTGCGTGTGTATGCATCCGAAGCTACTTCTGGGGTTTATATTATTTTCTTCTTGACTTTAATTAACTTGTTAGAAGCTAAACAACTTTCTAAAATTAAGACATTAGTCCGCACATTTCTTATTTAAAGAAGCCATTCTAAGTGAGTAGTATCTGGAGATTTGTACTACCTGAAAATATTTTGTATTACTTTAATCTCGTTTTTTGTATCGTAATTTGTCAATCTCTAACATCAGATTATTTTGAAACTAGAGTTTGTTTTATTAACATGATGATGAAACAAAATCTTAAGGATTCTCTCTAACATTTCCTGATATACCATTTTATAAATTTAATAAACTTATATCTTTTCAATACATAAAATTGTAAGCCATACTTGCATGTTATATACAATATTTAATGTCACTTTTGGATTTAGAACAAACAAAATGTCTTTATAAAATGATCTAACATTTTGAAAAATAATCCAAATTGTAGGAGTAAATCAGATTCATGCTTGCATATGATAAATAAAGAATGTTGATTTTTACGATGAGAAAGAAAGATTTACTTCTTTTACATCATTAGAAGGGGTAAATTTTCGAACAAAAGCAAAAAAACACTTTTGTGTTATATTATCCGTGTTTCAGATTCCTCTTTAATTAACAATGCAAGTGAATTTTAGTAAAGATAACTCAAATTCGATTTTTGAAGGAATTCCTGAAAAAGTGAAAAATAAATTTATACATTTTTAAGTTAAAAGAATAATTCCTTGTAATCTGACTTTCGGAAGGCAACTATTTTCTTACCGTAGGGTTAATAAGACAATATGTAATCAAAGCAAAAAGGAAGAAGTGATATGCAAATTATTTCAAGTTTCAAACAAAATGATAACTCCTAAATGTATTAAATTCTATAGATTTTCATACTGACTGAAATAGCTCTCATTTTACCAGTTTCATGTATGTCTTATATTAATACATTTTGCTAGATTGTAATCAATAGCTATAATAATCTGAGTGAGTAATCACTGTACACAGCGTTATATTTGCGTTTTAGAGAGTTATATTCAACAGAATGTTCTAAATTTAGAAACAGTAATATAAAATAATATGAATTACAGTAATACTTCAAGGATGTAATATCTTAAAGCTTTTCTATGTTCGTGCCATAATCAGTTACGTGAAATTGAATGATGTCAAGAGAAACCTTTTTTTATATAGGTATATGTAATCCAACAAGAGCCATTTAAAAGTAAATACAAGACATCTAGAGAGCTATAAAGCAAAATGTTTCCTGATTTGGAAAAAATAATTTCTCAATGATAAGGCAGCATTTTGGTCTTAACCTAGTTGTTCGTCACCAAATTTCGGCATTTAGAGAAATAAGATATGATCTCTGTAGGACAGAACAATAAGTAAACAAACAGGTGTGAAAATACCCTTCAGGGATTTTGCTCTTTTTTCTAAGAGTACCGACTAAAATGCTGAATCACATAAGGTGAATAAATGATTCCATTGCGATGACTTCAAACTCAAATAAAGAATTTTTGTTTTATTATCTGTAGTATATAGATTATGTATATTTCCATAAATACTTTATTTTTAGGATAAGACTATTGAATATTTAACAATTGTTCACAAAAACACTCATATTATTCTATAATATTAATATTTTTTAAAATCTCGTCATTATACCTGACTTTCCTTTGCAACTAGGGTTTCGTATGTACTGTTTTCAATCTGAGCTGGTAACTTGCTAAAGAATCCTTTTTATTTAGGGGAATAAATTATTTTTCTGTAGAAATACTGTTTTAGAATCAGAGGTGTTGTAGCTAAAGATAACAGTAGCGCTCCAAATTACAATAAGCCTTTCGAATCAACAGGAATGTGGTAGGAGTTTAATATTACAAAATTGATATTCTCAGCTGTGTATCACCATGCAAGTTCGAACGATTATTTTAAATGAGCTTGGGAAGAAGTGAATGCTCAGGAGTCAGAATATCAATGATTAAGGAAGTGTAGTTTCCGATTTCTAAGCGCATACAAACCTGCAATATTTGTACCACGATCTTGGTCTCACCTAGCCAATTCTAGCTGATATTTCGTCTTATATCTGTATCTTAAACTCACGACATCGCTAAATTAATTTAAATATCCTCTTACCTTACAATAATATTTAAATAATGACAGTTACTGGTTATTTAAAAAGTTTTAACTACAAAAGCAATCTTTTCGAATAAATTATTTTATATGTATTTTTAGATTCATTTATCGAAAATTGAAGAGTTAAAAAGAGATTTGCACAGTGTACGTGCTTTCTATCTTCATAAGTTTATTATTCCTCTAAATCAATGAGTAATATTTTTTATGTTCGAAGTTTTGAATTAATTTGTCTGGTACAAGAATGTAAAACCATATTCAAGTAATCAATTATTTAGAAATAAGTTTTAAAAATATGTCAAATAAAATCAAAATTAAACATTTATTGTTCTCAATGATAAGTATAGAATTACGAAACTTACAGACTTATCTAAGATCTAAAGTATATTATTTTTGTTAATTAGGATCTAGAAAATCCTAAGAAACTTTCATAACAGTTAACTGTTTTTAAAGCAAGGAAAATTGTCTTTTAAATACATATCACTTATCATACGAGATTTTTTGGATTTATTATAACTTTTAATTAAATTATTTTGTCATTTGCAAATTTTAATAAGCAGTAATGGCTTTTATAATTGTGATAGTTTGGATTTAAATGCATATAGTAACACTATATACACTGCTGGCCACTGTAAATGCAACACCCTGAAGGAAACATGCAAATAACATGAAATTTACAACATGCATTAGCGGAGGTGAGATATGCAAATGATTAGAATTTCAGAGCAGACGCACATCACGCGCGCCTGTGGCGCCACTTCAAAGCGCTATTTAAGGCTTGGAGATTTCGACGATTTCAAGTTCGGCAATTATGTTTTTCTTGTGGTTTTTTCAAAAAAACGATCAATTATGCCTCGTCGAAAACAGCGATCATCTTTTGATCAAGTATCCGAGTTCGACAGAGGAAGGATAGTGGCCTACCGAGATTGTGGATTATCTTTCAGGGAAATCGTTAGTCGTGTTGGACGGAACCAAACAACTGTAATGCGGATATGTGATCGTTGGATGCAGGAGGGTACGACGGACCGGCGTGTTCGATCGCATCCACCTCAGCGCACCACTTCACGTGATGACAGGCAAATTGTGCGCATGGGAGTGACGGATCGCTCAGTCACATCACGAACCATAGCACAGCACATGCAGTCTGTAACGCATCATCCAGTGTCTGCGCGTACCATTCGACGCCGTTTACAGCAGAGTGGTCTGTCCGCAAGACGTCCATTGCTTTGTCTACCCTTGCGCAGAAGCACAGACGTCTCCGCCGCCAATGGTGCGATGACAGAAGGATGTGGACGGAATGAAATTGTCTTTACTGACGAGTCACGCTTCTGTCTGCAACACCACGATGCTCGCATTCGAGTCTGGAGACACCGTGAAGAGCGGATGCTGAACAGCTGCGTTATGCACCGCCACACAGGTCCTGCACCGGGTATTATGGTATGGGGCGGTATTGGATATCCCTCTCGCACACCTCTAGTACGCATTGCCGGTACTTTAAACAGCCAGCGCTACATCTCCAAGGTGTTGGAGCCAGTTGTCCTTCCTTACCTTCAGGGCTTGCCCACAGCCATATTTCAACAGGATATTGCACGAGCACACGTGGCACGCATTGTCCAACGGTTCTTCGTCAATCGCGAGATTGAATTGCTTCCCTGGCCGCCTCGCTTTCCGGATCTTTCGCGGATAGAAAACATGTGGTCCATGGTTGCTCTATGATTGACCCAGATTCCCTCCCCAGCTGCCACAGCAGATCAACTTTGGCAACGTGTGGAAGCTGCTTGGTCTGCTGTACCCCAAGAACTCATCCAAAGTCTCTTTGAATCAATGCCGAGGCGTTTGGCAGCGGTGATCTCCAACAATGGCGGCTACTCTGGCTACTGATTTTGGCACGAACCACACTTCACAGAAGTCTATAAATTTAATCATTTGATACTTGGTCAACATGTTATCTACAAAATAAATTTTGTTGTGATATCTCTTGTCTTTCTTGGTGTTGCAATTTGGGTGGCCAGCAGTGTATATATATATATATATATATATATATATAAATATACCGGGTGTCCCAAAAATGATCGATGATTTGAAAAATCAATTAAAGAAAAATGGAAGGCGATAGAAATGTACGGTTTGCTGCATTCTGCTTAGGTAACCAAGGAATTTATTCTCACCAATTTTCAAAATTAGTTACAAAGTTCGTGATCAGATGGCGCTGCTGACTGGGAAAACTATAATTATTGATATTAGATTGAATAATCGGATAGAATAATAAAAAATAAAATTTGGATAGATTTTTGATTAAATGTCGAAAACATCAACTTAGCGCTAGGGAGTGTCATGAAAAGAAGCGTGCGAACAAGCCAGCGAAAACTGCCTAAAAGTTGGCCCAATGTGCGACGGAATTTCGAGAGAGACAGAAGCCATTGAAAAACGTAGCTACCGCACGAATGCCGTTTCCGATTCCTGGTATACCAACCGTCCATATCCTTCAGTCTACACCGGAGCCATCTCTACAAGTAACAATGTCTGAAAGAGTGCCATGCATCGTTCACCCAACATAACTCATCCATACACAAATGTCAGATCAATACAAAGCTGAAACAAAAAATTTATAATCCATTCGGATTCGCGTGTGGCATTTGTGATCGTCTATGGCATAAAGAGGATTTAAAAAGCATATCCGTTTCGTCATCCAATGGATTAAAGTATCCAGAAAAACCCTTACATTTCACGAAATTAGATTTAGTGTCCGAAAGACTCATTCCAAAACGGATACCATTTATGCAGATTAGGAGATTGCGACATGTTCACCGCTTCTATGGAATCTTCGGCCAAGTTATCGATGTACTTTTAGTCGTAGATATTATGATTCACCAGTTACCAAGAGATGTTGATGATGACTTCTGTAACATTGTACACGTTAAGAAAAAGAAAATTCCAAATCTAGTTACTTAATTACTTTCCCGAATCATCGTTTTCCCATATGTGTCGTTTATTTCATCCAGTTCCGATGATAAAATTTCTTCCTTATGTTCCCTCATCCATAGTTTTATCGTTCAGTGCAATCGGTCCTTGAAAAACGATAGATCCAGATTCCATTATATATGACAATGAAAATAATGAGACTGAGAGTTCGCGACTCTTTCACGATAGAATTAAAAAAAGACGGGAAAGATTCAAATATAACTCGGCAACAAATCTCTCTATCTGTGAAGTTTCACTTCTAACGCACGTGGCTGCCACGCACACAATTTTTTCTTTAATACTGAGAGTTTTCACTAAACTTCTACGAACTCATGATGGCTTGTAAGAAAAAAATAAGTATAAAAAGAAAAAGCTCAAAAAAGAGGTACATAAAATGTGTATTTTTCTGCACAGAGCGCTAACTACTGTGACAATAGCAAAACGGTCTTGCGTTTCGACAGGAGATACAGGTACGTCACCACTGTCTTGTCTCATACATGCTTTAGCATGTACGACAAGTACCAAGATATGACTGTATATATATATATATATATATATATATATATATATATATATATATATATATATATATATATATATATATATATATATATATATATATATATATATATATACACATTACCTACTAATAGTGGTCAAGGAAACACCCATGAATTTCAATTATTTTGCATATTTGCGATCCCCGCTATGTGGATGATCGGAATATAAGTATAAAAGTGTAGTGGTTGAGTTTAGTAGTCAATTAGAAGCAGCATGGTAAATGGTAGTGAGTTAGGTGATTTTAAAAAGGGAGTTATCGTAAGATGGTATATATGTGGAATGTCTATACGTGGCACTAGCGTTCAGTTGGAGAACCCAAACTCAACGCTGGCTCATATTAACAGCATGCATTACAGCGCCATTTGCAAGACATTTCGGCATTACTAGTACCTGAAAGCATCTAGGTAGAAACTGAAACTGATGGATGGAGAAGTACGCTTGATAATACGCATAACCAGAAAATACCATAGAACCTCGGCCGAAAACATCCAACAAGGATCCCAGAGCAGCACTTCTGCCTGCACCAATACTGTCCGAAAATCTCCATGCACTTGGATAGCAAGGTAGATTCGCAGGTTATCACAAAACCCCATTCGAGGATACGATTATCATGGTGCAAATAGTGTAAAAACTGGATGATCGACCAGTGGAAAACAGTCGTATGGTGTGAAGAATAAATATTTCCATGTGTCCAGTCAGAAGGTAGAGTATAGGTCTGGAGACATCGTTGAGAACACCTACTACAGGGAAGTGCTATACTAACTGTAAAGTTTGGCGGTGGTGGATTTTTGGTTTGGCGTTCTTTCTTGGAACACTGGTAGTTGGTCCGACTACGATGACTGAATATCGGTCCATTGACATTCTGAACAATTCCGCCCTTCTCACATTCGGGCAGTAATACGGAACTGATAGTCTCTATAAGGATGACAAGGTCCCAAGCTACACAACTACAATTGATATGTAGTGGTACAGAGGCTTGGGTGTGAAACAATTATTGTAGCCCAATCAGAGTTCCAATGTCAACACAATGGATCAATTGTTGGAGGATTTGGAACGACGATTTACGTATAGACCAACATGTCCGAGTTCAGCTACTCAACTCGCATAAACTTTGAAGGAGGAATGGTGAAAATTTCCACTTGAAGTGATCCTTAAATTGATCGAAAGTCTTCTTAAAGGGGTATTCTCTGTAATAACGTCCAGAAATTGACCTACCCGTTACTAAAATAATGAAACTTTCTTCACGTGTTTTTATCTCAAGTGTCAGAACAATTATATATATATATATATATATATATATATATATATATAATATTGTTTTAATATTTACCGTTATTTTGAATAACAAAAATTAATTTTTCATGAATAACTTCCTATAGGCAAATAAATATTGAAATATATCAGGATTCAGATGTAAAAATTCTATTACTCTTTTAAGTTTCAGCAGGAATATCTGAAAATGATAAACGCATGTATAATAACGATATAAAAAATTATAAACATAAATATAAATTGGACAAATTAATAAGAATAAAAGTCTGCCCCGGTATTTGACTTTACATCAACTATCATTGCAATAGTTATTTCTTCCTTTTATCTATTTTTAGAAATTGAATTACTTCAAATAGAGCAAATACTGTGTCACGCAAGAGCTAAAACTATCTTCAAGCACTATAACAATTGATAGATGTCTTTTAGTGAAGAAAAGAATGTTATCGGTTTCCTCCGATGATTGCAGTTACACTTTTTTTTTACAGACAGTAAGCGGCACCTTCCAGGTTTCGTGTTTCCATCGCATCAAATGTTAAACAACATTCGAAAATAAAATGATGTCACGTAATAATTGAAAGAACATTCAATTCCATTCGATGAATGCAAATGTATATTTGTATGACTGGAATGATTGTTTATTTTGTTATTTGTTTTAAAATATTATTCATTGGGATTTTTAAGGCTATCCCTATTTAAAAAAATATTTTGAAAATCAGTTTATTATCCTAGAACTGCAGCGTAATTATAGATACAGAATAATTTGATAGAAAATGTTTTCGATGAAAAATTCATTTTACGTGTGAGGAATTATAAATTTAGAAGATTATTTAATTTTCTCAATACAATTTTAAATTTATACGAGACATTTGTTCATGGAATAACACTTATACAATAAGCATATAACATATCGGAATTTTACACGAAAAAATATTAAAATTGTTTTCCAGAGTTGTGATTTAGTCTCCAAAATATTTGAAATGCGATTTTACCATTAGGTATCACTATTATGAGGAAATAATAAAAATTTCAAATTATGTGTCCTTACATGCCAAAAGTCTGTAAACAGTCTGTAAAATACGCCATGAAAGACCGATGCGGTTTTTAAACCCTAAGAAAATGTCGCATTCCATTCTTCATATGATATAAAGTTAAAAAAAATAGTGTAAGCATAATGTATGTATTGTATACACCGAGCACATATTATGTATGGCATAATAACACTTAAAAAGATCACATAGAGAAAGAGGTAAAAAATTCCCCTCTTATAATTTCAAAGCATATTGGATAGTAAAAATATTCAGTGCTAGGGTACTCTTCTTAATGAAAAGCAAATTTTATTTAAAAAAAGGATTTTCCCCATGTGTTTCTAACAATTGCCATACCACAGGCGACTGGGAAAGAGTATGTGTTATTCGGATATTTCACTTTAGAGCCAGTCATTCAAACCATACTATGTAGTATTGTAGGTGAGGGCTGAATTACTAGGGCGATGGCAATTGGTTCAGATCCTGTGAATTCGAGTCCCATTGTAGGCATAGATGTTCCTATCCGTTCGGAATCGGCTTTAAACTGTAGGTCCCGGTCTAATTAGCCCTAGTGTAGCAAAATGTTGGCTGTAGCGCTCCAAACTAAACCACAAACCAAACCAACCTATAAAACAATAAATTTGATGTTCTATCTGATAATTAGAAATAAATGGACATGAACATTTATATATTTATATATATATATATATATATATATTTATTTATTTATTTATTTATACATACAGTCCAGTCCAGTCACATTAATGTAACTGCCTGTCAAATGCTAGAATTACCACATTTCGCAGCGCGGACCGCTGCGAGACGGGCAGGAAGAAATTCAGTGAGGTTCTAGAATGTTCTCATAGGGGTGTGGAGTCATACCGACTCCAGTTACGTGGCCAGCTACCGTAGGGTGCGCGGTTGAGTATCCATAGCATGAACAACCCGATTGAGGTATTCTCGATTGAGTTTAAGTCCGGGGAATTTAAGAGTCAGGGGAGTAGGTTGTGTTTTGTGAGCTCCTGCTTTGATTGTGATTTTGAACTATTATTGGGTATATATATATATATATATATATATATATATATATATATATATATATATTTATTTATTTATTTATTTATTTATTTATTTAATTTTTTCTTAAGGTAACGATACAAGATCTAAGTAGATATATAATTTATGTTTAAAAACTTTTTAGTTTAAGTTATTTCTGAGTTAAAAATATTCCACGCAGTGGGAAATATTGCACAGATAACGTGAAGAAGTCAGAAATATTGCACGCATAACGTGACGGCCACACGGGCGTTAAACAGCAAGTCTTGTGGATGCTGGCTGCTCCGGCAGTCAACCACTTCATGTTTCAGGAAGTTTTGAAAGTTGATGATAAATTAAAAGTTGGACTACTATACAAAGACGAAAGTGGGCCCTAAGGTAGGACATATTGTTATTGAAGCGATAGTTAGAATTATTTTCAAATGTGATGTCGTGCGTTAATTTTATAGTGGCACGTAAGTTTGTTTAACATGTTGTGAATTGTGATTTAGTCAAGAAATAGAAACAGCAAAATCATATTATTGTCATTCAGTAAAGCCGTAATAAAGTAGGTTATAAATTTTATATAGTGGTGGATAGGTACGGTGTACTGAGCCCCGAGTAAACAATGTCTGAGGCTGATCCGCTAGAAGATATTGACGCCAACATAGATATTGATGATGACAGTGCATACCAGTCACTAATTAAACTAGAAGATAGAGTGAGAGAATGTATAATTTTCACATAAGAGTCAGTGCTGAAAAGTGCAAATTAACAAAACCTGAAAAAGAAAAGATAATTAAAGATACTAAGAAATTATTACAAGTGGTTAACACACAACGACTTTTTATTTCGGATCTTAAGAGACAAATTAAAGCATTAGAAAGGGTAATTGGTAAAAAAACATAATCTTGTGGGGAAGTAGTAAAAGAAAGAACACCTAGGTCAAGATCGAGATTAAGAAAAAGAAGTGAAAAAGAAATACACACAGTTACTATCTATCCTAAAGTAGAACACACAGCAGATATAACCAAAAATACAGGAAAATACAGGAAATTTCTGTTGACTTGGGATATGATATCATTTCTATTAATGAGCCACATTATAAAAGGGGGAAGCACCATGAAATAGTGGGCTTCTCGAATCATTATCAATGTATCTACAAGGATAGAGAACATAGGTTTTCCCTGCCTATTAAGCGTAAGATAAAATTCTTAAAAGTTTTAGTCACAGATAATCTAATCGTCGTAAAAACGGGAACTGGACAACAACAATATTTGGTAGCAACAATCTACATCCCTCCTGCTGGTGGGTCGCTGGAAAGGATGGAACCACAGGGGAGTCAATTGAAATTAATTATTGAAAAATATAAAGAGCACAAAATAGTAATAATGGGAGATAATAATGGGAGATGAACGCAATGGGAGATAGTGGGAGATGAACGCAAAATCAACACTGTGGGGCCAGCGCCCAACAGACCATAGAGGTAGAGAAGCAATTAAATTAGTTGTGGACTATGGGGATATTATTAGAAATAATCCTATGAGTCTCCCAACGTATGTGGGACTATTCGGATTAGGAAGGCCCGACCTCGCTTTAACGTTTGGTATGGAAGACAATGAAATTAAAGAATGGGAAGTAATTGACACCTATTTAAACACTGATCATAATGCACTAAAGAAAACACGAGAACCTTCAAAAGCAGTATAAAATGGGAAATTAAAGACTTGTTTTGGATGGATGTTAGAGTAGATATAAGGAGAAAAATAAAAGAAATTTAGGAGAAAATGAAAGAAATGAGTATAGACGAAATTATCAATAATATAAATGAAGAAACTACAAAATTATGTAATAAGCATAGGAATTAAAGCAATAAAATTAAGAGTAAAAATGCCTCTTGGTATAATCAATGTCTAAGTATAAAAAGGAAACACGCTAGAGCCCTAAGAAGAAAAACACAAAAAGCAATAGATAGACAGGAAAGAGATAGGTGGCAGAAATTATTCAAGCAAGAGCGTGCAAAGTACCGTAAGCTAATATTAGAAGCTAAAAGGTCGACATTCAGAAATTTTCTTTATAAGCTAACTATCAGGGATACATCTGAAAAAGTCAAAGCAATTATAAAAGAAAAAAAGGGATAATTTAATTGAAATCGTTAGGATGAAAATGGTATATTAGTAGAACAAGATGTAGAAGGTCTTCTAGTGAACTTCCATTTTACAAGAGTTGAAGCGGGAGAAGCAGAGGATGAAGATGAAGAAACAGTAAATTATAAAGAAATTACAGTAACGGAAATTGACGTAACCATTAATAGTATGGCAAAAGACAAAGCTCCTGGTCATGATGGCTTGACGATTGGGATAATTCACGAAATTTATAATGCAGACAAGGAAGTGATTAAATATTTATATAATAGATGTATCAAAGAAAATATTTTCCCCAAACTTGGAAACGTGCCATCGTTATTTTCTTCCCTAAAGATGGAAAAGATCATAGTGAGCCAGGTTCATATAGACCAATCTGCCTATTGCCGATTTTAGAAAAGATATTTGATAAAATAATAACTTACAGACTAGTGATATACTTAGAAGAAAACAATTGTTTAGCTGCACAACAATATGGCTTTAGAAGGGACATGAGCACATTACAGGCCTTAAATAATATAACGCAAATAATAAATCATAATAGAGAAATAAAGACAAATACTTGCATTATATCATTGGATATAAAAAATGCATTTAATTCAATCAGGAAAAGTATTTTAATAAGAGAATTTAAAAAGTTGGCATTCGAGCCATATTTATTCAAAATTATAAGGAATTATATCAGCGATGGAAAAGTCATCACATGGAAAGGGGACCATGATTACAACGTTGTAGTCCCTCGGAGCTCATCACTTGGCCCTATACTATGGCTGATAGTAATGACATTTGAATTTGGAATAATGAGAATGGAAAATACAATATTCAGGCTTTTGCCGGTGATATACTTATATTAATAAATAGTCATATAGTATATAAATTTACGCAATTATCTGAACCCACATTAAGTAATTGAAATAGTTGAGCGATTATGAATAATTTAGAATACAGTATTGATAAATATAATTTTACCATCGTACCATATAAAGGCAATATCAGCAGAAGACCAACAATTAAATTGGGAACTGAGAATATTAGATATAAAACGGAAATCAAATATCTAGGTGTTATAATAGATAATAAACTAAACTTCACTAAACTCTTCGATTATTAAAGTTCTTTTACAAATTAAACAGAATAACAAAGAAAACGTGGGGAATCAAGGCGGAAATAATCAAGGAAATTTATAGCATTGTTATAGAGAAAACAATATTATACGCTGCCGAAATCTGGTATAAAGACCGAGTTACGATGAATAAAAAACTGATTCAGGAACAGAGACCATATTTGTTGACAATCACAAAATTCTACAGAACTGTGGCTACGGACGCTTTGATTGTTCTGGCCGGCTGTATGCCATTGCAGCAAGTGTCTAGAGCTTTAAAAAATTATTTAATATATATGAAAACAAAGAATAAATAGAAATAAATGGGAAGATATATAATACAGAAAACAGTGAAACGCACGTTAAAAAAATACGGACCATTGAGGATTTATTTCAAATTGATTGGACTACGATGATACTCCTAAAACTAGTACTATAATTTATACTGACGATTCGAAAATTAATGAAAAAGTTGGCGCAGGTGTGATTATATATGACGAGAACAAAGAGAAAGAAATCATAGTGGAAAGAATAGAAGGGGGGAACTCCTATATGGCCGAGCAACGCGCAATACAAATAGTTATAAATCTAATGGTAACTAGAGGTATAAATAAATTTGATATATTTACGAATTCTAGAAGTACATTGGAAGCTTTACGTACCACAGATTACAAGGGTGAGACAATAGATAGCATTAAAAGAGAGATCAGAAGGCATAACTTAGAGGTATATCTGCATTGGGTTAAGGCCCATGAGGGTATACTGGGCAATGAAGAAGCGGATAAAGCTGCAAAGCAAGCGACCGAATTAGAAGAAACTGGAATTAAGTATAAATGGACAAGAAGGAAAATAAAGAAAATAATAGAAAAGAAGAAATGAATAACTGGCGAACTAGATGTGACTTAAGTACGAAAGGCAGAAAAATCTTTGAAATATTCAAAGAAGTTAAAAAGATTAGATTATGTGGCGATTTTTATCTAAATCAGGCCACGACAGACCATGGCAGTTTTGGTGATTACCAAAAAAAGATTTCATAGAACAGATGATAAATGCATGTGCTGCAGCGTACAAACAGTCGACCAGTGCATTTATGAATGCACTTTTTTTCAAAAGCACAGAGATAATTTTCCTACAGGTTTTGAAAGTTGGACAAAAGCTGAATTATTCACAAATTACTACTGTATCAGACAGATTAGATTTATAGTAAAAGAGCTCATGTATTTCCACTTACCTTTCGCCGAATTGGGACATTCTTTGTAAATAAGCAGAAAAATATATATATTTATGGAATTTAAAACTGACTACACACCTATTTTAAAATAACATATCAATATAAAGATTAATGTGGTTGTATAGTCAATAAATGATACACAATTTAATGCAGAATATAATTTATTATTTAGCACTATGTACTCTTGGATCCCGAGTTTTGTTACTCAATATATTTGAGACACATTGCGTGGAGGCGTGAAGGTCTGGATCCGAACTGCGGTTGGAAGTGTTCCACCTTATGCCCAATTGAACTGTAATAAAGAAAAATTATATAGATAAATAAATTCAATGGATAGAAATCTTATATATGAATCGAGAAGCATATATGTTATTAAGTGTTTTGTGAACTTCAGAGAAAAAAAAACTATAATATTTATTGCGTAACATGTGTAAAGAGCAAATGTATGGAAATGTTTAATTTTTAGTGAGTGTGCAAATGCTATTGGCTTGCTTTTAGTGGTCTTATGTGTGTAAAATTTAGTATATTGACTTGCTGTAATGCATTAAATTGTAGTTATAACTTACTGCAACTTGTATCAATGTGACCAAAGAATTTGCAGATTAAATCTTATTTTAGTGTCTTTATAATTATTTAATATAAAGGTGCAAATTAATAATATTTATGAATTAAAGTGCATGTGTAACTAAAAGTATTAATGTGGTAAAGTCAGTCATTTGTATCTCAGTTGGATAATTTTACGAATAAAAAAGAAGAATCCGGTGGCGCAGGGTCTTCGCCTTGCTTTATGGCCGGTGAGTTCCTTGGTTCGGGCACAGACGGTGCATTGAAAAAGAAAAGTAGAGAAACATATAATAGATCAATAAAATAAATAAATATATTAATCTCTTAATAGGTGTTCTTGTAATAATTATTTGTTATGGGTTGTATTTGTAATTTTTGTGTGACATAACTAATAGGTCTTAAAATATATATATATAAATAAATAATTAATTATTTTGCGCTTTGTAAATTTGTAAATTATTTGTAAATTATGTGTAATTTATTTGAAACTAGCTGGGCTTCGCCCGTCTAGCCGGTTGGTTTAGGGACGCGCTCCCTTCAGCAATCATTGTCAGAGAATGGAAACACTAAAAAACAACGAATAAAGATATTTATATGTTGTGGTACAACAATAAATAGCCCAAAGACTGTAATACAGCGCATACTGTATCAGTCTCGTGGCCCCATCTAGCGGACCTTAGCGCAAATAGAATCAAATATTGCATAAAAAATTTAATCAATTAATTTGAAGTGTATACAATATTTTTAAACCATCTTAATATTATTAAGAGAAGTAATAAGATTTAAATAAAATTTATTTATTTTATAATAGAAATGTTTTTCGGTGTTTTTAATTGCATAATCACGCTTTGTTTACATCGTATGAGATTAGAATCCAAATAACTCTAATACTATTGAAGTAACAGATTAAAAGTACGCAGAAAAAATTATCAGTTTTTAAAGCTCTTTCCAAATATGTAACATTTATGTACTTTCATGAAAAAAAATACATCGATTTCGACATTTTTTCAAATATGGCCGAATTGGAAAGGGAGGCTCTTCCATTTCTGGATTCACCCTTCAAAAATTGTTGGTTTTTTATTAATTAAAAATTAACGGTAATAAGATTTAAAATCGGGCTTCGAGGTGCAAATGTTCAGACTCTTCACTGTGTGCCTAATTTCATATTTGTAAGTTTCGTAGATTCATCTGGAGGCAAGACACAAACACACAAACACTTCCTTTTATTAGTATAGATAATACGAAAGCTAGGATTAGCGATTCACGTGTATATATTTCTGTTAACTTAATTTATTCATTAAGTAATAAGACTTAATGGACTTAATGTTATATGTTAAATCTGTGTGCATGTTTATAAACTGGGTTTAGAAACGAATTACTCATGCAACAAAATTTAGAGTTATTTTGATAAAATGTAGAGACAAAGTTTTAATATTCTTACGAAAGAGTCGTTTGAATTAATTAATGAAATGTAACTGTCTGGTGGCGCGGGGCCTTTGTCTCGCTTTACGGATACTGAGCTTTTCGGTTTGGGCCCTGCTGATGCCCTAACGATAAAATAGGGACTTGAATTGATGTATGTTTTATATTTAAAATACTTTATTGCCTGCACCCCGAAGTTTATTTGTAAGCAAGCTTTGTTATGTATGTAAAGATTTATGAATTGTAGAATGCGGCAAATATTGTAAATAATTATATAAAAGGGTTATAAGAAAAAAATTACTAAACAACTAGTGAATATAAATGTAATTTGCAATTTATTTACTTGTAAATTATATATGTTAAATGGTAATTTGTTAGAAACTTATAAATTGTACCTTGTATAATTTCATTGCTATGCGTCTAGATAGCTTAGCTGAATTGGCAATTGTTTTGTTTCTATATGGTAATTTGTAAATAGAATTACATTAACTAGGATCGGTACTATGGTGGGTCGAAAAAAATAAATATTTCTTTTTCGGAACGCTTTAGTGCGGAAAAGTTGCCTATTGTTATAAGAAGCAAAAAGGCATTAAAAAAATTAAATTTTTTAACATCTTCCGTTCGCGCATTGTAATTGAAGTTCATGAAAAATAGCAAAAATCACGATATTTTTGTAACTTTTTTCTGTTAGTTAAAACTTTTAAAATAAACGCACTTTAGTTTTTATGCTTGTTTTACAGTTTAAATGACGTAAATAAATTAAATTCTCATCATAAATATATTTTTTTCTTTTCACGCAGCGTCTTTGAAAAAACAGAAATTTAACAATTTTTGCAATTTTCACTGTGCGACTCTTCTATCGATTTACTAGAACAAAACAACTCAGAACTAACCACGTGGAGATGGTTTCACGTCGAGTTCCAACCTCACCCTACTTAAACAACAATCCAATTGTTGGGTGTGACATTTAAATTATATTTACATCTATTTACAAATATTTTCCATAGAGTAGGATTCTTTGGCTTACTCTGTTTGTAATTTTTCTTATTATATCTATACACATTTAAAGTGTGATTTTTTAAAGAAATGAGGCATAACCGACCTAGACCAGTGTTGCTCGAATATAGCCATCTCTACCTTCGTGAGTAGCTCAAAAATTACGAACTGACGTTATTAAATAAATCATAATCGACTCATGACATTAAAAATTCAGTGTTTGCTGAAATTTAAATAGCACAGTCATCATAACAACCACATTATTATCCTATCTGATTTACCCTTACAATCCCATTTTCTAACTCATTATATATATATATATACTATATATATGTATGTATATTCTGTGATTATATTATTAATAACCTATAATCGCCCTTTCTGAAGCTTCCTTTCTCATCTGGTAACCTTTCCGACTCCTTGACGAGATGCCTCGCCTTTCCATATACTAATTTCCTCCGCCAATTCTGGCAACCTCTCTTTGACCTAATTCTATTTTCGTGCGCTGCGATTTAGACACGAGTCTAAAAGTTCCGAGCAAGCAAGATGTGCTGCTTTGTTCGTAAAATAAATCCTTTTGTCCCTGAAGCTGATTTATTGCTTTCGGGCCATGATGTTTGCAGTATTTTGAGGAGATGACCATTCCGGATGTCTCATATATATATATATATATATATATATATATATGTGTGTGTGTGTGTGTGTGTGTGTGTGTAAAGAATTAATTAAGAAAAGAAAAATAATTAAGTTAAAATTTAAAGGGGGCTTCAGGATAGATTAATTTCGTGGTGCAAAACGCCACTACTTTCGCAGAGCATAGAACGAGCGTGCCGCGATTCAAAGGAAATTTCCCCGTTTTCATTAGATGACCTCGATTTGATCGAATGGTCGGGCGAACTGATCTATTTTTAGAGCAGATACGGGAGTTACGCGGAGTAAAAGTAGCGTCATTAGAATAGAGGCTTCTCTAACATTCCATAAACATCACAGAGCATGCGCGAAAGGTTTTTTGGTAGAGCGTTTTCGGATTACGGATTGAGCGGAGCGCGTGTCACGGGGTGAGAGATCGAAACATTGGCTCGAATTGAATCAGGTTAATTAATAGTATATTAAATAAAGATTTAGATGTAAACTAATCGTATTTAATTCCACAGGCCTACGATCATTGACTGCATGGATTTAGAATAAGTATTATGGGAATAAGTTAAGAGGGAATACGAGAATTAGTAAGCTCGTCATATATATATTAATTATTTTCAGAAGAGAGACATTCTTTATCGATGATTTTTGTAACGTTCAGCTCTTTGTAAGGGTGCATATGCTCGATAGAAAGCTAAGTTTGAAACGAAGCTCGTTTGCCTTATTATTGTATAAATTTTATTTCCGGTTCACTAATCTTGTCTGTTTGGGCAACACAAGCTTGGAATTAAACAAATTCTCAATAGTAGACTTTTGCACTGATATTTGAAGATCAATAGATAATACTAATGCTTTTCAAATTACTCTTAAACCCAAAACTATTTTTTCTTCAATAGAGATTAGTTAAACTAAAAAGATCGTTTAATGAAAAAATTTTTGAAACATAACGTATAAACCTTTTTACATGGGTTCTTTATATTAAGAATGAAAAATCAATATTATCCACTTTTATACTTCTATATTAATCCTTTTATTACATCTTTGCATTTCGTTTCTTTGCTTATGAAGTTCACATTTAGTTTCTAAATATTTTAACACTGCTTTCTCTTTAGCTCATAAATTTTCAGAATTTATTTAGTACAGACTTCAGAATAAAGATAATATTCAATTTTATCAATGCTTATTCTATTTACACATTTTATTTTAGTTGTATAAAGAAGAAATTGGAATGAAAATTCTATAAAATGCTCTATATTGAGTAAAAAATTGTCAAGCATTCTGAGCAGATTCTATATAATTTTATTCTCTGTTAAATTTAAGGCACTTTTAATTAGAAACACTTTTCATGCGTTAAAAAGATATGAATGACTTTGCTAACTAATATTTTATCGAAAAACACGATTGTAATCATTACGAGGGCGAGATATCTAAACCACTCTATAGCTTTTATACTTTCAAGATCATACTTAGTGATATTTATTGTTAAAGCGGTTATTACGTTTAAAATATAAAGTTTTTCTTTTTTCTTCTTACATACATTAACTTTTTAGGCGGGGTAAGTAACTGTTGATAACCAAAATCTATATTTACGTTAATAATTTTACAAAATTGCATTCTTTTGTTTTCACTTTTATATACAATATTAGTATATCTTGAATTTCTTTATTCTCGTGTTTGCTGTGCTGATACTCTTTTTCGCAGACGAGAAACACTTTATCTTTTGATTATGAGGACTTTCCCATACATCAAAAAAAATTTGCTACCAACTCATTTTTTCGTGTTCGATCCATAGAAAGTAACAGATGTTTTACACAAATGGCAAGATAAAATTTATGGTTATCAACATCTAGAAATTTACTTGCAATGTTTCATTTGTCTGTGCCTTGAAAGAGTAGCTATATCTACATTCCTCGCATTAGATGCAGAATTCAAAAATCAAAATTTATGTTTATATTATAAACTTTTCCCACTGGTCATCAGTTTTTTATGAAAATTATTAACAATGAATGTGTAAACTTATTTAAATATTTACTTTGTAAAACTATTAGGACCTGCTCACATAGGAGTCCGTTGCGTAGCGTTAAGGGAAAGATGACGTTGAGACGAAAATAAACCAATCATAGGCGTTAAAAATTTTATTGCTAATCGTTTGCAGGTCTATGATTGGTTTATTTTCGTCTCAACGTCATCTTTTCCTTAACGCAATGCAACGGACTCCTATGTGAACAGGCCCTTAATGAAAATTGTTCCACAGTATTTCAACTCAGCAAAGTTGAATGCAGGAATTTAGTAAAGTTTATCTCTTAGACTATTGCACCTAGAATTTCTAAGGAATCAGTGTTATATCAGCTAAAAATTCGAGTAAAAACTATGAAGTCTAATATATTTTAAATAACATCGCATCTGTTAGCATTTTTATGAATGTAAAATTAAAATGACTTCTTACGTTATGAATCTTAAGAGGCTTTCATTTTAATATCTCATCAACGTATTACTATTGATTATACAACATATTAGCTGTTACGAAAGTATCTTAAATGTAAAAGAATATTTCCTTGAACTATAAAGAATCAAAGTTCTTATACATTAATGTTTGTTTACTTAAATAGAATTCAAATGAAATGTGTTAGCGAAATAACAGTTATATTTCCACAGTTAGCAAATAATAAAATTTAGGTAGAACCGTCTCTGGCTGCGTACTACAGGAAAATTTTTGAAAGAAAAGTACAGCCAATAAAAAGTAGCATATGTACAAAGTTGTGCACACGAATGATAAAAAATAATAAAAACAATACATCGTTTCATTTATTTTTCTTTTCTCCGAGAGTACTGCGCACCTTAGATAATTTATTCTCCAAAACTGTTTTTGAATACAACGTCGTCATTTACGTAGAACATTTGAGTGAGAAGCCTTACCAGAGTAATAATAGCTTGTATCGTTTCTTTTTACCTGTAGTCGTAGCGACAAAGAATAAACTACCAAAACAAAGCACCAAACAAAAAGAAAGCACCACACCCTATTTTGCATCTCGCTCAGAACCTAATTTTAAAATGGCTGACAAAACTATTTTAACATATAAGTCTTGAAAAACTGTTACATCCCAAATAAATCAGATTTTGAATATCATAAACAATGCATCTAATTGTAATCAAAGAATTTATGAAGCATCAAATGAAATATATTTTACAACGCCGCATTCAACCTAAAGAAACAGTCCTTTTGAATAAGCCTTTCATGCTTTGGTTTCTAAGTGAAACAGAATTTGAAAGCAGAAATATGTCTTGCATACTGAATGATTCAGCGGCAAATTTTAGATGCATCCCCTTTACTAGAGAAAACCCGCTTTAATATCCTAGACATAAATAACATTTAGATACGAGTAAAGATGTTTACATATTCTCATAGTTTAAATTATTGCCTATTACGCTAAGTATTGCAGTGTCAGATAACACTTGTATCAGGAGGTTAATACGGAGGAAAACAATTTCTTGATGACGAATCAGATTCTATGAATTAATGTGATATTTAAAATGCTAATGGATACAGCTAATTTCTCATTATACACTTAAATTAAAATGGAACTTCCATTTCTCCAAACGGTGGCATTTGAGATATTCTCATTGCTGTATTATCTATTGTTAAGGCCGATAACACTTACATTATTAAATTCTGTTTATTGCAAAATTATGTATTTCACTCTTTGAGGAAATAATTTAATTTTCAGAAATCTATGAATAGTGAATGATAGAACAAAATGTGTTTAAATAATTTCAGACCAGTTTTGTAGCAATCGAAGCCGCCTATTTACTATGAATACATTTAAGAATAAATAATATTGAGTTCGCAAGTAGTGTAAAAATATTAATAATTTAATAAATGGGATGCTTTGCAAAGCTTTTAAAATCTATTGTACAACAAAACATTAACATTAAACTCATTCTGACGCATAAGAAATCATTTAGATATCATTACCTTAAAATTGCATATGGGTCATTTAAGAAAGCCCCACAGGAGACTAAAATTGGACTTTCATGATGAAAAAAATGAACCAGCAGAATATCACAGAATTCTCATAAAAAGATGAACTTTTAAACAGTGAAAATTATTTATAAAATAATTTTTCTGACTTTTTTTATAGTAATCACTTAATAATTTAGTAATGACTTGTTTATCCAGATACCTATCAAACATAGGAAAAAGTTTAACATCAGACAATGTTAATTTAAAAATTATACAGGGCCACTAAACTTAGTTCATTGGATGAAATATGAACTAATGGTATTAGAGTAACGAGATTGTTGCATAAAATAACATTTCTAATCAAATTAGCAATATATTATGCGAATATATTATGCGAAAATTTATTATGTTGCAATAAGAAGGCATACAAGAATTTATCCTAATCGAGTGAAAAATATCTCGAAGTTAACCAGAGTATGAATAACTCTTTCCTTCATTTTGAAACAGAATTCTCGATCATAAAACACACAAAAAATTATTTTCTTAAACAGAAATAAAGTGATTTACATCAGTGATTCAGACACATGAGAACATTTTTTTTTCATACATGCACATTTGGTTACAATTACAAAAATCAAGAAGAAAAATTTCCTCTACAGCCTAATGGAAATATTGTGTAGAGTAAGTATCCAGAACCTAACTGTACGAATTTTCATCATAGGTTTTCTCACTGCTAACAATGGTTCTAAGAATAAAATTAAAGAAACCATCAGAATCCTATTCTTAATTTTTGATTCAGTATTCATAAACGTTCTATATCCACTTCTAACTGAAACTTGCAAAAATTATATACTGCCGAATTTCTATGGTAACTGAAATCAAGAGTTAATTCAACCTTGAAATAGTTCCTGTTTAGTTGGGGTGCTTACTTAACGTCGATGACTGTTAAGTAATGAGGGAGAATTCAAGATGCTTTAAGAAGTTATTCATGTTCAAGCAAAGTTCATTCAATACATTCATTACAAAACACATCGTAGAGTTTCATCGAGTAATTTTGATATTTTTTCTGTCAAATAAAATGTTATGTATGTAGAATTAACTTGCATTAAAATAAAGCTCCACACGCTCGTCTCGCTTGGTAAAGACATGGACGTATGAGGCCTATTCTCTGCCGTTAAACTATTGTCTTGCCAGCAGAATTAATTGTTTTAATCAGCATTCAAAATTTGTTCACACAGGACGTCCTTAAAGGTAAAACACATTTTTGCTCCAATAATCAGTGTTTCCCAAAGCATTATGATTGTGAGCCAAATTTTTCTGTTTTACTGGTATAGTTGGGTGGTTTTTTATACTATACTAAGTACTTGGTTTTTACCTGACACTCAGGATGATACAGCAAATTCTCTTTTAACAAAGACTATCAGAATTTTTCAAACATATATTTTACCTAATTTTTCATAAATCCCTGCATTTGTGTGTTTATGCGTACCCCAATTTTACGAGCTTTTTGAAATAAATTCAAATTAATAAAAATTATTTCTTCTTGTGATTTGTTTAGTTTTAATTTTTCCTGCGATGAAAAAAATTGACTTCATGAAGCTTTATTTTCATGGGGGAGATGGCCCGTATGACTGAAAGTTCCATTTTAAATATAATGTGAAAATTATTTAGTAAATAACTCAAAATAGCACTCGGAAAAATCAGAATTTAGTTTACAGAAATAAGTTAAGTTATGTACATCCCCTATTTTTGAATTCATAAAAATTTTAAGAAGTGAAAAAAGAAACTGTGTAATTATTAGCCTCTAAGATTATGTTTTACACGAAATAATGTAGCACGTTTTGAATTTTTTTGAAATAAAAATTTAAATTTGTACACATATTTTATAGCAATCAAATTACCAATTATGCATGACAGTTATAAATAAATTTGGCACATTTAAACATTATCTTCGCACAGTACCTTATAATAATAACAGTATATTCTTTTCACAATTTTATAATATTTAAGGTCGTTAAATTTAAAATAAAAAGGTTCCTGGGATGATAAACAACAATATTTTATAATTCAGTAGAAATTGAGAAACATTAAGTCAGCTTGGCTATTTATAAGTTTCAACTACATTCTAATAATTATAAATTTCATTAATTTCTGAGAAATTTTCAAAAATGACTGCCAGTTTTAAAGACCACCAAAAATATTTTTAAAATCTGCGGAGAAGGCTTATCAAATTTTATAATATGATAGTCTTTACTTGATATTACAATAATAAGTATACACATACAGATAAGATTTTTTTCTACTGAATTTTTATTCATTACGATGTGAAATATATATTTTTTAATTAGCAGCTAGGTTTCTCGTGAATAGATATTATTAGTGTCTGAATTTGAAGCTCAATTACCCAAAATTGCATTTTCTCTTCAATTCCTTTTTAAAGGCATTCTAAAATATATTTCTACTTTAATTTTTAAACGTAGTCATGTTTATCACGGATTCAATTTTTAAAAGAATTCCTTCTATTAGATCATTTGCACTTTTATGTTATAATTATAACTGCATGATGGCGATAAATAAAATAAAGTACTTTATTAGGTTACAAATTGGAAAAGCTATTATGTAGTTTGATATTTCTGTACCTATTATAGCTACTGACTTTTCAGTCAATTAAATGTGAAAAAGTTCTTAAATCTACTGCACGGAAGTTCTCTTATAGATAATGTAAAGAATGCCGCCCACCTGGTGTAGAGGTTAGTGTTCTGATTGCTTGTGTTGCAATTCTGAATAAGGCTTGGTCGTTTCCGTGTCGTTCCCCTTATAGGGAGCAATGCTGGCTCACCTGTCTAGTGTCCCCATAACAAAGTAGCCATAAATCGCGGTGAATAACAAAAGGCGAATGTCACATGACAAAGTGCCTCCGCATTAGACAAAAAAATAATAATGTAATGAATTAAGTGTTGTTCTGTATAACACAAAAGCTTCGTCTGCAGATCGGTTTTGTTGGTTGCTGAATGCGAATGTTTCTGTTAATAGCACTGAAAGCAGGGATTACGTGAAATAAATAATATATGAGATAGGTAGACAGCAATTCATCTACTTGAGGAACCAAAGCAATTCGCTTTTGCCCCGAAAAAAGTTTTACGTGCTTATCTGCAACGCAACGACGACACATCACAAGGTCTTTTTTTCTGTTTATCATCTATTTGTGATAAAATGTAGTGTTAAATGGAAATGTGCTGCGTAGTATCCATTAATAAACCCATACATTGATGAATAAAAATATGGACGACCATTCATCAAAATGAGCATTTATTAGACGTATTCAGTCATTATTATTTTTAGCACACACACCCGTGTATATATACATACATATATATATATATATATATATATATATATATATATATATACACGAACTGGGATACTTATCTCCTTCAGATGTATTTATCTCTCGTAGAATGCTCATATTACATTTTTATCTTACACCCTACAGGATGTGTAAAATTTAATCACGTACTTTGGTATTTAGATGGAAATTTTAGTATTAGCATTGAAATGTGTGAATTTACACTCTTTGTGTTTACTCTACGACCCTGAATTCCTCAATGCTATAGTATGTAGGTTGTAACCATTAAAAAAAAGTCTGCTACTTCGACATATCTAATGCTATTCGATTAACTCTACGCGGAGTGATTGAAAAATAGAACAAATGACTTCCTGTTGTCGTCATATAAAATTGCCTTAAGGATCACCAGTATGCAAGAAAAAAAGTATTGGTAAAGATAAAACGGTTTGTAGGAAGGTACGAGTTTGAAAATAACGAAATTGCAGATACAATTATCCATTGTATCAATTCATATAAATTTTGATTCGAAAATCCATACAAATTGTGATATAAATCCGTACAATTTTTTATCCCATCAGTCTTGAATTCCTAGAAATATCTGTAACTGTAATACTTCATATTAAATTGATTGTGTTTAACCATCCAAATAAATTCATGAGGCTAAACACTGACTTTGAACTCCCCTGGTTGTGGAAGTTTCTAGAATATTTAAAACATTAATACTAAAATAACAAAAATCATACTCTCAGGTGTACGTTTCATAATGATTAGAGTTACTTTGGCTTTGAATTCTCGGACTTTTGAGTCGAAAAATACCATATGAAAATTATTACGCACACTGTGTGTTGTAACAGAACTAAGGACATACGCTTACGAGTGATGTTTTACTGTTCTTATCTCTAAATACACATATTACAGAGACTCAATAAAAGCATATTTATTTTACTCAAATTTTAAAACTATGGCTGTTCAATCAGCGAATATTAGAACTCAACATTTTGAGTTTATCTTAACTATGTGATTAAATGCATCATTAAATACATTTGTGATAAGATAGACTCTGCGTACTTGGACAAGTCTGAAGGATTACTTGAAGTAAGCACACAAACAAAGTCAGAAAGTCAGAAGAATCTGTGCTCTTATGGATTTCAGTGAAACGGGTTGAGATGTCGTAAAATATCCTATTTTTAAATGCATGTTGCAAGTGTTAACTCATAGCGTCTTCCTACCATAAGAAATTTATATTTACAAACATCTTTATAACTCCTGGAATAATACATTATGCATCAGCTATTATATGTAGGAAATAATAAGCAATTTCATTTACAAAAGCTCGTGGTATGAGAGATGAACTGGCTAACATTCTTATGTCATTATGAAAGGATACTCTAAGAACTATGTACTTAGAAAAATCTAAAAGTGTCTGTTCAGGGTAAGGCTATTAGTTCGGTAGCCAAAACAGTGGACTTATTTATATTTATTCCTTTCTAATTTTACATCGTGCAGATAAGAGTACCTATATTTTTGATTTAGATGATGTGTTCGTTTGCAATACACATGAATACACCTGACGTTAAGAACTGTTTTGGAACAACAGATAAAGCTCGAGATGTTAAATTCATTTAACCCTTTAAACGGTACAGAGGCATGAGATTAAATAGATGGTACGGTCGGGTCCGATCCGACCCGATCTCTTTTTTGATGAGGTTTTTGGTAGAAACAAGTACACAATAAGCATTTTAGTTGTATAACAACATTTATTGATAATATTTTACATGAAATAAAACCCTTTTTGTAGATAAAATGACCAACGAATTGCAATTTTGCTAAACAAAGAAAATCTCTTTGGTATTTACATAGAATGTTGTATAAATTAGGTCTAATATGTAATTTAGTGAACCTAGTTTTAGAAGTTAGTGAAACTAACTTTCCTAGCACAAAAATGTAAAAAATAATGTATACTGACATTTTTAGCCTTCAAAATTGAAATAAAAAATTTTAAAATCTAAAATAAAAAAAATAAAATTCTAAAATAAAAAAATAAAAAATAACTAGTGTTCATGAATAATGTTTTTCAACAAAGACACTCGTATTTACTTATTCCTATATCTAGTAGGGTGGTTTACTCTGTCTATCTGGTAGTGTTCCTTGTCAACTTGATCTCTTGCAATAAGAGGGGAGAGTACGGGAGGGAGAAGACACACACTTAGGTTGGATCCGACCCCAAATGTACCTTTTGAGGTTTAATAAAAATTCTTTAGGGGACTCACTACCCTTAAATCTTTAAAACATTCGATTTTTTGAAAAAAAATATATGTTAAAGCCTGATCATTTCGGAACAAAATAAAGCAAACCGCATGAAAATATTCCGCTTAGTTCCGGAGATATTGATATTCAAAATATTTAATTACTGATCAAGTTTATGGTTAGAAAAATTTTAAACTAATTTTTCTCAAAATGTAATTTTGCATCCTTCCGCAACTGATATCTCAAAAACTATGAAACAAAATTCCATGAAATTTTTATGACTGCATAATCATGTTATTTTATTGCGTCTGAACTAGTATTATTGCAATCACCGCACATTTTGTTATTTTTCAGGGGTAAATTAATGCAAAAATTTAAGGAAATTTTAAGTATATTTTGAGCAGTTTTAAAAAAATTTAAAACATATTTTAATGATGAATGTTTTATGTTCCATTGTATTTTGAATTATTTATTTTAAATATAAAACAGGAATTATACATTTAAGTGTAAAATTAATTTCATAGTTCTGCGCGCAAGCCAGTATACAATAAAAATGCTTAAAAAACAAGGTATATCTAAAGCATTTAAAAAGAAATAATTAAAATTATTTTGAGAGTTGAAATTTTTTTTATTAAACTAAATATATCAATTTATCATATACATAAAATTTGGAAACTTTGGGAGTAAATTGAAATATTTAAAATGAGTCAAAAAGTATGAAAATATGCCTTATTTCCTCGATTTAAGAGTCGTGAGTCCCCTTAATGAACTAGTGAAATACATTTCAAACCGTTTGGAAATATTCCCTTCAGTAGTTTATATAAACTAAAACATTAAAAAAAACTGCTTAGCTTTACCCTAGTAAGCTCATAGCTTTCCATTTAACTAATTATATATTTGCATAGTATAATTTAGGAATTTGGATTTTTTTATTTAATGAAATTCTTTTTACCATAGGGCAGCTGAAAAAAATGATTTTATGACAAATACTTCAAAGTTATTGGATAGCTTGCTTGCTCCCGAAAACTATGACAGACAAATCAGACCAGGGTTTGGAGGTAAGTTAAAAATGTATTTTGTAAAATTTTGCTAATTAAAATATTTTCATATTTTTACTCAATGTTGAAATGCCTTTTCCGTGGTTAGATTATTTTAAATATATCTCTCCATCAGTGTTAAAAATGGGAATGCAGATATTTGTTACTAAAACAATCATACGTTATATATTTATGAGCTAATGTACGATAACAATGGTAATAAAATTGTCTTACTTGTTAGTTGCCATGAAAACGCTATGGTCTGAGTACTTAACTTTATCATAAAGAGAGGTGCTAGATTTGCCACTTACTCTTCATTCCCCTAGTGAAACTGCTTGAAGCTGACAAATCGAACACAAAATATGCAGTATCAAAAGTACACGAAGACTATAGTAATTAAAAATATATTATCTAGATTTTACCACATCCTGAATTGTATGACAAACTCTAAAAGTTTATGCATTTAAAGCTTCATACATTAGCAATGTTATAGAAAAGGAAAAATCGAGGATTAATTTCGTGATTAATTGATTCAAAACATTAAGCCACTGGAATTCAATTCAGCGACATTTCGTTTTCAATTATGAAGAAACTGGTTTAAAAAAAATAAGAATGAGCCCACTTGAGACGTGACTCCTGCAAAGGGATAGATTCAGTTCCGTGATTAAGGTATCAAGAATAAATCGAATCTGTTTACATTGATGATTTTCTGCTCTGCAGTTTTTCGTATTTGTTTAATATGATTTAAGAAATTCACATACCAGAATTTCTTTATTCCTTTTCAGATTTAATTTCGATAGTTAAAATTACTTTCTAAATGTCTTGTATTTTATCCAGAATTATGTTTAGTAATGTTACACTTAGTATAGAATCTTGTACAAAACATCCGTTCGCGTTTCATTTGAACTTAATGTCATAGATCTCTCTGAGTTACTTATCCTTTAGTATTTTAAATATAATTCTGTGGGTGGAGGATTAGTACAGCATTTCAGTCCTATTATTTCAAATAAGAGATAATCTGACCAGGATCTACAATTTTGAGGAAATAAAACTAAAATGTAAATAAAATTGTTAAAACAGATTGAGTATACGAAATAATATCATAAATTAATTATTGTGCTATCAAAAACATATTTATAGACTATTATTCATAATTATAAACTAAATGGCAAACTGATAAGAGTTACCGTAGAAAATACAGTAGACTTTTACAATCGGCCATTAAAAACTATCCAATTTGTTCACGAATCGAAAGGTATAAAGCCTTCATATCGAGAGTTTCATTTAAAAATATTTTTCTGTAATGAAAATAAGTTATTTATAAATATTCGTAAAATATTTAGATCTGGGTTATTGATAATTAGTAAAGATAAAAATTTCTGCTCTCTTTTTTCTGAAAAGTGCACACGCAATGATACATACAGAAGACATCATACATGTGTGTGTGTATATATAGAGAGGAGAAGATCCAAATATGGGCTACTTGTTTCATTTTGAGGTCCGGCCAGCTATATGTTCATTATTTTTAAGATGTTAATATGTTAATTCAACCTAAAACATGTAAGGATCAAGATAGGATCGTAAAAAAGTTACAACATTCTGTGTATTTTACAATAAATTTAATTGCAAAAGTTGGGAAATTTGTAGTTTTTCAAATGGTGGTCTAAATATGGGCTACCTTTAACATTTGTGTAAAAAATTTTTAAAATAAATAAAAATAATCAAAAATCGAGAAAATGCTACCTTTTAATTTTATTTGCAGAAGTTGAACACATATACAACCTTTTCTGCCCCCCCCCCCCCACATTTGTGTGTGCCCACATTCGACACCGAAAACATTGCACCCGCGTTTCTCCTTTTGTGTCAGCTGAAAAAAGTCCTTTACAAAAGATGCAGGCTGCATCTCTGTCATCAGCGTATAGAGTTAGGATATCTACCCTACCTTGGGTGTATACCGGGTGTTTCAAAAGTCGCGCACATCAACCTTTGTGGTTGAGTTTTAAAGACAGATGAATTATGTTAACAAACATAATAAAGGACAAACAAAGGTTGAACGATTATCTTCATTCTCAGGTGTCAGACATGGTCAAATCTCAGTAAATGTTCAAAATTATGTCCGTTTTCCTGGACACACAATCGAACTCTTTTTACCAGATTAGTCGACACTTTACGAAGTGTGTGAGAAGTAATGTCCGATATTGCATGAAGGGTGTTGCTACAGCAATAATCCCCATACGCTTGATGAACTTAAGAGTAACATTAAGAGATATCTTGAAGTCAACTATCATGTTACACAATGTAAAAAAAAATATATGATTGAACTTGAAATCCTCTCCAATCAGTCTTTCATATGTTTGCTAAATTTTCCAGATCTAAATCTTTAGAAGATTTTTACCTAACTTATAGTTTCATGCAGCTTGATAAGAACTGCAAGGAAACCCTTATTTATACATTTCTATTTTTGATTTCATGAAAAATACGTTGTGGTTTCGTCACGTAAACAAATGCACGTCTAAGCGTATCCTCTATGAGCGAAAATAGTTATACTAAACTAAACTCACGGCGCAACAGTCCGATGAAGACCAAGGACGCTTACCCATCTCCGCTTTCTTGATCTTGAGGCTTGGGGTGCCATACCGCATATGTCTCAGTCAGGTGGTCAACCTGACGTGGGACCCCCAGAGTGTTCCCAAGCATGCTTGGTCCTCATTTTATCGACCCACTCAAGGGATGAAAGGCTGAGTCAACCTTACCCAGTCGCAGGGTCGAACCCTGGACCTGTGGGATCGCAGCTTGGCGCTTTTAACCACTACGCCACCGGGCTTCAAACAGGTATACAGTGAAACTAATAATTTAAGAAATATTTTACACTAGCCGGGCTTCGGCCAGCTACGCTCAGGCCATCCGTCCACCAGACAGACGGCTTTGAATTGATTGAGTGAGATGGAGAATTTTCATAAGAGGCACTATTAATTTGCAGTCTCCACCCACGCCACAAAAAGAAAAATTTGTTATTTGCATTAACACCCACCTCTACCTGATATGATATGAGCATACCTGCATTACAAAAAGATAAATTTTCTTGTGCCAGTCTGGAATTGAATTCTAATCGAACAGCATTAACCTCTTGAGCAAAATAAAATTTAAATATTTTTTTGTAATTATAGTTTATTAAAACAAATGGGCATTAAAAAGCTTGTTTTTCAAGAAATTAATGAATTAAAGTTAATTAAAGTTTAATTTAAAGTTTAATTTTGCAGGGGAGCACATCCATTTTATTGGATAGTGAGGTCATAGACACGATAACAAACCCGCACAAAAACATTTAAACAAAAAACTTTATTTAGGTAAACTAATAAACTTTATAAAGTTATTACTAAGTCAATTATTGAATTTTAAACTAAAATTTAATTAAAAAGTATTTAATTAATAATTTAAGAAATATTTTACATAATTTAAACTTTTTGCTTTTATAGCTTTAAATCAATGATCTTATAAATCTAAAATTTTCATATGAGCGAGAACATTTAGCATTCCAGAAAAGTGTCGGTAAAATTTTCAATGTTGTTTCTGCTTTCCAGTGCGGGGCACTTGTCAATAAAGACATTCGCACATCATCCGCGAAAATCGTTGATTGCTTTCAATGGGGACACCTTAAGGTCAGAGGTCATCAACCTTATAATACCTACCGTCCACTTTTGCATCATTGTTCATAGTAAAATTTCTTTATCGACCATCAGTGCTGCTGTAACTCAGTTTACCACGTGTGCGAAAAATTTTTACTTAAATTTACCTTTTCATTTATGCTTTATGTATGTTCATAAATAGGACGGAGGACTGCGGAGCTCATTCGTTTCTCCCACGTCGACAAGTATACTTCAAGAGGTTTCCGATGAATTATTATCTATATTCACAGTTTAGGGATAGAATTCAAAGGTGAATTGCAGAAGTATATTTTAAAAAGTCAAACTCGGTAAGTTTTAAGCAATGTATACGATATATGGAGTAAGAATAAAATTTCAAGCAACGGACAAAATCTCCCACCGCCCACTTGTTGGTTGTACGGACGAGGTTGACGAACACTGGTATAGGTGAACCAACAACCCGTGCCACCTCCATTTTGAGCGAACATCTTCATGGGGTAAAATTGTCTACAATTATAAGCACTTTGAA
The DNA here is from genome assembly GCA_907164885.2 of Dolomedes plantarius. Classification (NCBI taxonomy): domain Eukaryota; kingdom Metazoa; phylum Arthropoda; class Arachnida; order Araneae; family Dolomedidae; genus Dolomedes; species Dolomedes plantarius. The sequence goes on from OU015494.1 coordinate 208,161,290, forward strand.
GTCCTGATCTCTCGCAAAGCATAAAGAGACATGTGTCAATACGATTTCGCAATGTACTGACCCAGGTCGTCAAAAGAAATTAATTATAAATCTCTCATCATTCAGTTAGTTTGCGGATTCATTTCTTAAAAATGATGTAGACTAAGAAATGAATTCCATTTCTGATATTTTCCATATAAGTTTTTGAGAATGAGTCAATCTGTTTGGCGATCCACTTGGCGATAGCTTGGCGCGGTGTTGCGTTATCACCGTACACTTAGGGCAACTGCCGATACATGTCAGTGCAGTTACCACCTTTTGCTCACAGGAAGCGGATTAAAGCATCCACTTCAAATTTGAACGTCGCTGGCAGCTGCCGGCACATATTCACGATTGATTAGCAATCGAACTAAAACTGCCGCTACTGCACCTTCTGCAGCATCTGATGCTCTGTGTTGCCACAAAGATTTAACGCAATGTCTCTTTTACCGAGATTTTTACGCATCTTTGCAACTAACTTATTGACTGACCCTCATATATATATATATATATATATATATATATATATATATATGATGTAAATAATTATGCAATGTCTTATTAAATTTATATAGCTGAATCGCATGGTATAAAATACTCAGTAAAAATTCTCTTACGTAGGACTTTATATCCACATTTTAAGAACTTTACAGTGTTCATTTAACTTGTAGTATCTATTTTGAGATATTAGAAGAAAGAATTTCGCTGAACTCCAGAACATTCCAAGTTACTTACTGCAGAGTCATCTAACGTCTGTGTTCTTTCTTAGGTACATAAATCTACTTAACTGTCGGTACAGATTCCTTTTGTTGCTATGATCAGAGAAAGTGATATCTACGCGTATATAAGAAATTCAAATTAATAAAATTGAATCTTCATCTTTCTAACCACAAATCGTAAATTTTGAAACTTCTTTTAACAGTTCTAAGGGGAATATGATTAATTCTGTGTTTTAATATGTATTACAATAAATATTAATCAAAAACTTAATCGTCAGTATTAAGGAAACAAATGCATAGTTTAACAATTCGTGAACAACTGCATCATGAGCATAGTAAATATTTGATGCCTTCCAGGATGTAATATTTTCAATCCTAAAAATCCTCATTAAACGTCATTAGTCAGAGAGAGAATGAAAAAAATTAACATCATGGGAAAATTATCAAATTATTTTTTGGAAGCATTAACACTTAAGTCTTTCTAGGCCTGCAATTTTTTTTCTTTATATGAACCTGTATTTTTTGGTAAGTAGTATATAAGACAACTTTTAAAAATTTGTTTCATTTTGAGTCTGATCTCCTATCAGATTTTTATGCTGATCTATTCCATTTAACTATGAAATTAATTAATATAATTATATATTTTTTTCTTCATATCAAGTAACAATTGATGAGGGAATAAACGAAAAATTCATAAAATCATCTTACTAACATTTTCTATTACATACTGAAAACAGTCTATTTTGGTCTCACTCATCCCCCTCTAGAAAATATGTGCGTTATTCTTTTTCAATGGTGTTTACTGCGTGCAAAACACTTTACAGAAATTCAGACCTTTTGTATATACTTTTCGCAATTAGATGCGATTTATTAATTTTTCATTATCATAAGTTGATGCTCATTTTAAATACCTGGGTCAGAGAGGAAAAATTAATTGTACTTTTTTGATTAACGTTATTCCTGATATACTACTAGTTGGTCGTGTTACTCAAGTGTAAATAAATAATTCCATTACTGTAATCTGCAAGAAAAATTTTCTGCAATTTTTTTGTTAGTTTGAAAAGGCTTCCGGGACCCACATTAAGACATAATGTGCATTGGTACCTCGATTTTCAATAGTTAACATTCTAATAAAGATGGAAAAACTTCAAAAATAAGTAAATAATTATCTAGAAAGTATTATAGATAATGTTCTTTGAGACATCGAGTAGCGTCACAATATTTCTAAAGACACACTTAAAGACAAAGCTTTGTCTTTTAATGGCTTAAAAATAAGATTAAGAAAATTAACAAAATACAAATATAACAGAATTTGGTCAGATAGAAATTCAATAAAACTAAAATATTGTAAATTATTTTCTGAAAAAGTTAATAACTCAAAATAATCAGGTCAAGGACTTTGCAATACAATCTTTTCGCCCAAGCACAATACATGATCTACTAGTATATGTAAAAAATATATTTATAATATCTCAGTCGTAACTTAACAGAACCGAAATACATTTTCGTAAGGCATATACGGGTGAATACTTCTTTAGAATATCTGTGTGGTGGATTATGTTGTGTTATGCAACAAGATTCGCAATGTGAGCATGTTGACCTGAAAGTCCTGTCTAGAAAAGGAACGTAAAAATGAGCTGTGGTATTTCTTATAATTCTGAATAAACGTTTTTCACTAAAATCCTAAACTTATACAAGCTACTTTAGTTAAAAAACAATCCTTATGAAACCATGGCTCGATAACTTCCTGGTTCTTACCGTTATCTCTTTTTGGAACACGGTCGAATTATCAGTTTAATGGATATTTTCCACAACTAACGTTACCACATTTAAAATGAATCTGGCCTAAAAAATTATCTGAAAGTGTCTTGTAAAAATTTACCACAACTAGGATGCTGTTAGAAGGTAGGAACCCTCCAGATCTCCTCCCTTGATGTTGCTCAGTCAAAACTGAAGTGGCACCAGGAGGTGACGCTGGTTCACCTATAAGATTCTCCCATTGAAAGCAAACAACGAATCTAGCGGATATTTTGGGAGAACGTCGAAAGACAATATGCCAGCTGCATTGGCAACAACAGAAATGATTGCAAAATATTATAAAACTGAATCTCTCTTACAACTATCATCATCATTATAATCTTTATTTTATTCTTCAACTTGAAAACCATCTACAGTAAGACAACATAAATTTCTTTCGAGCTGATTAAAGACACCAAAAAATATGAATTCAATACGAAAATATAACTATCCCAGAGAAATCGTTAAAAGAAAAAGTTGTCAAGGTACTCACTTTTTAACATTTTTGAAAAAATTTTCGAAGACCATTTTATGGCCTCGTGCCCCTTTCCACCTATATACATACAGCTCTGAAAATACCGTACTATGGTATGATTTTGCTAGTCTTCTTAAAATGAGATTTTGGGGACCTTCTTACCTTTATATTATTTTCGAGAATTTTACTGCCACTCTTTTTGCTATTAATTATTTCATATCATCCCTAAAAATTTAATAACTTTTTCCTAAATTTCCAAATATATTAATACTTTTAAAATACTTCTTTCACGTCACTACCCACTTAATTCCATTCATATTTCATGAGAATTCCTTTTAGTGATGAATCGTTTGTTTTTTATCTTTGATTATTAAACTCTTGAAATCTGGTTTTCTCAAGTTCTCTCTCTTTAATCTGAACACATTGGATTCTTAGAAAAGATAGCTAAAGGCACAGGATGTAGTAATTTCTTATTTCCAATTTTTCTTTTTTTAACTATATCCATGTACGATTAACGAAGTTATATGTAATAAACACATATTTTCAAATGACTAGGCCTATATTAAAGCACATAATCAATATAAGTTTAGTTGTTTTACTCAGTATGTCTCTTAAAATTGAATGTGATGCTGTATTTTAATTTATAATTTTTTGAGACTGATACTATATTTTTATGTGTCTCAAAAAAAACAGAAGAGTAAATAGGTGTACAAAGTTACATCTGAACCCTCTTTATACAAAATATTTAAAAATTTTGTACTTCATCACATAGTTTTGAAATTTTGGAAAAAGATCTAAATTAATGAAACTAAAATATTTTAAACCAAAGAAAGAAAAATCTTTCATTTTACATAAATACGTTTAATAACAACAAATCAAAAATGTTTTATCAGATATGTTTATCTCAATGACAAATTACACACGTATATGTATGTATATATATTTTATTTGAATATTCATTTCATAAATGAGGAATTGGGAAAAGACATTTCTCAAATTTGCAGTCAGAAAATTATGCGGCTCATTACAACAAAGCTTATAATGCGCTGCATGTCCATTTTAATTATCTATACCAGGGGTTGGCGGTACGGGCTACTTCTAATTTTTTCAAGGTGTTGCGGTCCACCCAGTGGCGTAGGTGTGGTGAGCTAAAAAAAATCCCTAGAATATTTATTATAACTTAATAATAAATACGGAATATGTACTTACCTACATAACTGCATTAAAAAACTTACTCTTTTAAAACCGCGTTTAAGGGAACGGTAGACCTTTATTTCAGCAAATCTCGTCATTGTAGTACTGATTGTGTTATTGTAAATAATATATATATATTTCTGTCGATTATTAGTACCAAAATAATTTTTTTCAATTAAAAAATCATTTATGAAGCTTCTACAAGCTAATTTAAAATGGGTAAGTGTAGTAATAAATTTTAAATCTGTATTTCTCAAACTAGATTTTTCAAGGTTTTTAGATTTTTTAAATGCTCCATGCTACTTAATTTTTCTTCAAAATTCATGAAATTGATAAGGAATAATTCTGATACTGTTTACAAAAAACTGGGTATACATTTTACAATTCGACTTCATTAAGGTAATTAAATTTGATTTATAACTTTTCAAAAGGCAAAATTTTTATGAAAATCGGGATGGAATTCAGAAAAAAATATCTCAAAAATTAACTATTCAAGGGATTACATTATTGATACCCAGATTTGTTTGTTATACAGTTTGCAGAGATTAAAATGCAAAATCGAGGAAATATCTCAAAAATTAAGTAGTAAGGAGCATTTTAAATTTTGTTTATAAATTTCAATTTTTTTTTTAATTTTAAAATTATAATGAGATTGGAAATTTCTTTTAAGGTATTCTATTTATTTATAGTGAAATGTGCATATGTACAAAATTTGGTATCTCTATGATGAATAATGTCCACCGTTCCCTTAAAGCAAAACGCAAGATACAAACATAATAATAATAATAATCTTAGGTCTTAGTAAAGGCGGTCACCCCAAATTGATTGCGATCGACTTAATGTCCACTCCTGATCTATACAGATCTTTTTATGCATTCGCTAACATATTTCGGTTTTATGTTCCATCTCACTCAGTTTAGAGAAACCTATCATCTTACTATTCAGAGTTATCATTTGTTCACACTGATCAGATAACATCCGCGTAATTAATGTAACAAAATGAAATAATCAGGCAGCCCGTTCTTTGTTCTATTATACTGATCCTATTCGTCTATGAGAACAGGAATCACCAATACATCATATTCATCTGAATTTAGATCTGAATTTTATTCATCAACTGGTTCATTCCCCTATTCTAATAATATTTTTTAATGATTTGCTAAATACTTCAAAACGGAAAATTATTTTGTTCCAAACTAATTAGAATAAAAGTAGGGTAAAATAAATAAAAACAAATTTTAAATTCTTAACAAGGTAAAGCTTAATTTCAGAAAATTGCGTCCCATTTCTGACTTCCAGAAAAATAAAAATTTATATCACACCAATATTTTTGTAATACTTTTATGCTGGGCTGTAAATTGAAATTGGCGTTGCACATCCTTAAAATGGAAGGAATGAGATTGAGGGAGAAACATTGTGTAAAAATGGCTAAAATTTATAGAAACAACATTTAAAATCTTCCACCTTTCGAACACAAACTGCGCCTGCACAATTACCATACATTTAACCTTATGCAGGCCACATAGTATAGTGGTTAGCTTTCTGAGCCTGGGTTCAAATCTCGGATAAGTCTTGGTCGTATACGTGTCGTCCCCTCATAGGGACCAATGCTGGCTCACCTAAATGGTGTTCCCATAATAAAGTAGCCAAGATGAATAACAAAAAACGAATGTCTCACGAAAAAGTGCCTCCGCATTAGGCGAAACCGTTTAACCTTACTATCCAAAATATACTTATCGTTAGACAACAAATACATAAGTGATTTTCCAACATTGACAAAAAAAATCCTCTAATGAAAATTATCAAACAAATCGTAAATTCCAAACATTTCTCGGGTCATAAAACAATTTACTGCATTAGTTTAAAACCACTCTCGCAAATTTTTATCTTTATGTTTCGGGATTAAGCATTTATTTCTTAGAATTCGTGAAATAACACAGTCGTTCTCATACTTGTGAAAGTTTTCACCGAATATGAAAATTAGATAGCAAATATTTAAGCAATGACGTAAAAATTTGTTGATGTATTAATAATGGAGTGAAAGCAGGTTAAACGTACGATAAAAGCGTAAGACAAAAGAATACATATTGTTAGAAACCTGGCTAACAGCCAGCTGGATTTGGAAAAGAGATTATTATAAGTATAACTTGGTTTTCTGTTTTGTTTTTGTTTCGTTTTTTCAGTTTATAAGTGAAACGTAACAATTTTTAAACTTCCGTTAAAATTCTTTACTTGCTGTCGCTACGCAAGTATTAAAAAAAAGGAATATTATTTTCATTCCGAAATCAATATTTTTTAAGCTTTCATGTAAACAGGTGATTAAGATAGCTATTTATGTAAGAACCGTATTACGCGAAACTGGTTTCTCATTAATGTAAATAAACCTTAGGTCACAATGTATACGATGTTGCAGCTAGAAAAAAAACTTTTATTCGTGCACAGATCTTTAGGGGTAATTAAGATAATTTAAAATTCATAATGGTTTTCAGCGTCGTATTATTTAACCTTGAAATCTAAAGAAATAAAACATAATTAATATTCCCTTCCAGTGAATATATTTGAATTCAAAATTATATTCAGTAAAGCTTAATGTTTAATTATTACGGGATAGAATTTCTGCGGCTAGTGTAAAGCCTTTTAAATTCTTAAATTTTCCTACATTATCGTTGAGCGCACGTGAAAGCTGAAAAATATAAAAATCTGAGGAAGTAATCAGAAATTAGATTTTATGTAAAACTTTATCATCCTAGATATAAGCAATAAAACAGATTTATTATTAAAATAAGCAATCCGAACATGACACATATGTATAGTAGCTCAAAATATTTTTTTTTCTTTTTATTGGTTTGCGTATAAATTTTTATTTTAAACCATACATCTTGAAAGTAAGTTCAAAATCACCTGAACTTGGTTTTCGTAAGTTAAGCTCAAAGTACAACATATGTTAGACTAATTCTAGACTGACTCCTGTACATGTAAGTACTGCTATCTTAGATATAAGCAATAAATCTATATATATATATATATATTTACCGGTTGGGCAAAAAGTCCGTATAAACTTTAAAAAATCATAAAAATAGGAAAAATAACCAAAATGAAAAAACGTTTACAGGGTTAGCTTCGCTAGGTCACGGTGTTTTTTTTTTTTTTTTTGAGACAGGGAAAAAATAACTCAAAAAACAGCCGACAGGTGGCTCTGACTTACAGAAGTCAAAGAAAAGATACGCAAATAACGAAAACAATTCTTCTAAATCGTTTATTGCAGCAGTAGGTGTTCCACATGACCACCACAACAGGGGATAAGGCATTGCAGGCTAGTCACAAATCCAGCAACGGCAGAGTGCAGCAGGTCCGGATGTATACATGACACCTCTCAGAGGATCGCGGAACGACGGTGAACTGGTTGTGAATTAGGAGCGCACGTTCTTATAACCGTCTCATTTGCATATTTCCACAGAATTCGCTCGTACCAGCGTCACCTTTCGGATGATTTTTGAGTTATTTTTTTCCTGTTTAAAAAAAAATTCCGTGACCTAGCGATGCTAACCTTGCAAACCTTTTTTTATTTTGGTTATTATTCCGGTTTTTATGAATTTTCAAAGTTTATACGGACTTTTTGCCCACCCGGTATTATGTATATTATATATATACACAGCAAAGGGGAAGAGAACGGAACATGTTAGACCTAACCAACAACATCGATCCAAATTGCACTTAAGGAATTATGGATATACGAGCAATCGAATTGGATTTGTTCCTCCCTTAAATTTAGAATGTTGCATTTTAAATGAAAATATAATAAGTCTATACATTTTTATGAATCTGTGATGTTGATGTAGATTTGGTCTTGGTTAGAGCTTATGTTATGTATATTTTCTGGGTTATAATACTGTATTTATTGTGTTTTTTTCGTTATTCTTTCGAAATGAATACGAAAACTTACTTAATTTACTTATTACTTATTTAAATATTACTTATTACTTAAAAGGAGACTATATGATTTATATACTTTAAGGATTTCTGTAGCAGTTTGGAAGACATTGAGGATTTCCTCAAAGTATTGCAATCGCATATTAGAAAATCATAGGCAATAATTCCCAAACAAATCTTCTCCGAAAGGCAAAAAGCGGTGTTTCAACACTATCCCTGAAGTTCATACTCGATGCAATATTATTAGACAGCACGGATATTTTGCAACTGCTCCCGTCGCCAAATTAATATTTCTCTCGTTAATGATAATGTATCCGTGTCGAAGCTGCAACTTCATGCGGAACGATGTATACAGAAAAACACTTTCTATGGGAGGGGATAAAACCAGATGACTAGCCCTTGACAGTTAAGGCGACAATGGACCTTCAGACTGACAAAAATATATCACCAAAACGGTTTCTTTTTCTTTCAGAAAATGATTCTGCGACTCATCAGCTTTAAATTTTTAAAAAGGTACGTTGATCATTATTAACCGAGTTATAAGTATTTTTTCAAACGTAAACAATGGAAATGTTAATCAAATTAAAACTTTAAATGCCATTTTCTCAAAACAAGTTTTCATGTCGTTTCGGTAAGTTCAAAATGTTCCATGCGTCATAATTTTTCTTGAATTTTCATAAAATTTCATAAAATGATTATTTATACATGTTAGAATAAAACTTAGTAATCAATTCATAATACTGTTTTAAAACAACTTAAAATTTTTACAATAAAAATAATTTTTTTGATAAAATTTTGCATAAAATGACCTATTTTTATCGATTTCTTTTCTAGTTTTTATAAATATGACTGTAAATCAAATATTGCTACTAACTTTTAACTATATAAAGCTAGCTTAAGAGAGAAAATTAGATATCTGAGACAAAAATTAATGCGCATGGAGCATTTTTAAATAGAGTAATTAACAAACTGATTTTAATTAATTTCTTAATTAATTACTTTCTGATTTTTTTTATTTAGAATTTCCATCCCTAAACAACACTGTATAAGTATACAAACTTTCATAGCAATTGGTTAATAAATAAAAAAAAGTTTTTCATGGTTCATTGTCGCCTTAATATGAAGGACAGCATTACTTCCTCAACCATTTATATGAATGTATTACACCAATGTCGCAATTTCGAATAACAACAGGAAATTTAGGCTTTCTAAACGAAAATAGATATATTTCTCCCACATGAAGACATTAACCTGCATTCAAGAAACTTTTAAATTTAGTACATAAATTTCGGACAAATGTAATCGATTCTTTCGATTCTTCTGTAAGTTGCTATTACAATATATGACAACAATTTATGTTTGAAGAAAAATAGTTTAAGGTAAGGGGCCTCATGTATGCTTCCGATTTAAAAATTAAATAGTAAACAGGGAATTAAATTTAATATGTTCCAGACAATTCTTTAAATTATCCCGAGGAATAAGAAAGTGTTCCATCATTTAAATTTTTTCCTCTAATTTTAATTAAAATCTGTCTTATATAGTAGCTAGTTAAACTCAATTAGTTCGTGTGAGGATAAGAAGTCCTATCCATCCTGGAACGGAAAGGAGATGAATAGAAGTAACAAATTTTATATCGAAATTATGTAACATAGTGAAACAATGATCAGTTTTCTCAAGGTATAATACCAGCCAATAGTCATGCGATTTTAATTTTATAGTTTATATATGAATTAACTATGCATCTCTGATATTAATAATTTTGGTTTTTCAACAAACTTTGCCTTAATCTCTTCTCCCCCCTCAATTTTTTTCTATTAAAGGGCTTTATTAAAAGCTAAATCACACACACACACATATATATATACACACAAAATCATTGATTAGACTTAAACACACTTTCTATATTCGCGATAGCAATAAAAGTTTGTTAGCAAATGAAATAATTTGTTTTATGAATTTATCTGAAACTCTTAATGCACTGCATTTGTAACATGAAATTTTTTAAGAAAGTTTCCTCTCATCATCGGAACAAAAAGATAGTTCACCACTACAAACATACGACGTAAAACTTATAAATAAATTCTAGAATATGCAGGCATAAAAATGTCATGAACAGTAACGAAACATAACAATTTTTTTCAGAGTGCCTAGATTTAACTGATTCAAAAAAGAAAAGACGCGACTGAATTCTTTTTTCGAAAGAAATTAAAAATTACCCCGTAATGAGGTTATTCTTCAATTAATAATTTCATGTTAATAAATTATTAAATAGTTTAATAGTATTATTTCCTAACTTAAAGCATATCAAACTCATTCGTAGATTCATCATACTTTAGCTATTAAATCTAAGAGGATACTTTAAAAGTTGAACGATACAAATCTCTCATCAGTTTCTTTTAAAAAATTAACAAATTGCGATAATCATCTTTCTCAGTGTAAAAATAATATTTTGTTAATGGGAGTCTCACTCACTGCGTGTTGTAAATGAAATCCAAGTACTGAATTTTAAAGGTTTCTTTCCGACCTAATTTCAATTATATTTATCTTATAACTAGTTAAAGTAAAATAACAGAAAAGATAAATATACTTCCTTTTGTACTTGAACGAACCATAAATTTCTAAATTTCTTGAGCAAATTCTTATATATTACCTTTGCGTTCGTAATGTCATTTTTTTAAATCGCATTGAATTGAATATAAAGTTGCAGAGCACCCTCAGCATAATTAACAGTGTTCTGTTTCGTGTGTTTGTAGTTATTTTCTGTAATACAGTATTCCTTATTTTAGTGATGTTAATGGAACTTCGGATATTAGAAACGGATGTTAAAACTAATATTTTCTGTTTTTAAATTTTAAATTATTGATTTGAAAGTCATTCAAGGAATTTTAAAGATTCTAATTTAAGATGGTACCATGCTTTTGTATTTGATTTACCTATTTATTAGATATTTTGAGATATAGAAATTTGCTACATCAAACAATGGTGCTTTTAAAGAAGATAAAATTTCTGTCTCATTGAGTGTGAGGTTAGAGATTATTTGAATTATTTTATTTTTTAGAGTTGAATTAAGAATTTTATCAGTTTGTTATTGAGAATGCAATAACTAAGCAATACATTTTCCTCGTTTTAAAAACCTTTTTGATGGTTATTAAACGCATATAAATATACAAGCACATAAATATATGCATCGAACTATAGCTAATTTCCAAGCGGTTGTTCAAGATTTAGAAACAAATAAACTATTGATTAAGCCTGTCGCAAAAGGATACTTTTCCATTCAAGATATGTTAAAAAAAGAATTGTTCATTGAGGTAGACAGGTTTAATCATGGTCTAACCCCGACATGATCATACTCTTAGTGTAGATCCTTTCTAACATCTCTAAAACAAAGATAAAGCTTCTTTAAAATCATTTACAAAATACAAAAGAAAGGGACTTACCATTGTGACATAACTAAGCATAAAAAGGTAGTTTTTTTAAGTTAATAAAAAGCGAATTATCTAGAGAATATTAAATGGTAGTTTCAGTCGATGTCTTTGCTAATAAAAAACTTAGTAGGTGTTACTCAATTAAAGCCACTCAAAAATAACTACAGAAACATATTCTCGGTTTATATTAACTAGTGCATAAAAAACGCAGAGAATTTTTATTTCTACTTTGATATATTTTTTATCGATTGATGGATTTTTTTTCCTTTCTCGACATTTATGAAGGGTGAACATTGTCTTGTAAAATCTCAAGTATTTGTGTTTTGTCATTAACATTTTTCTTTAACTTGTTAATTTTACAGGTCCCCCAACGGTTGTTCTAACAGACATAGAAATAAGAAGCTTTGGGTCGATATCGGAAACGGATATGGTATGTTTTCCACTCAATTAAAGTCAGATATTTCACTAGTTTTTTCCCACTTGCCGTGCAGTTATAATCTTTCATCTTTAATATGACTCGAGAGTTAAATTTGGCTAACAACACATCTAATGATATTTTCAAGATAATGTAAAAGGAAAATAACTATATTATGAAATAACTTCTTTGAAGTAATTGAATTTGCCTCTAAGATCATTACTACACTTTCTGAGAGATCGATTGATTCATTTCTGAGTACAAGGCTTAAATCATAATATTTGATACTAAATACTTTTTATACATGCTGTTTTTCAAATGTTTTTGTAACACCTTTAAAACCGCGCGTGCTGATAATCGACGCTGTAACTCATCAGCTTTTTGAAGAAATAAAAATTATACCAGTGCTTTTCATTCGCTTTCTAGAAAAACAACACGCTTAAAAATTATTAAAAAATTACAGGTATTTAACATTGCCATTTACATCCTTTTTAAGGATGTAAATGGCAATGGAACTGAATGCAGATGTTACTGAAAGCTTTACATCCTTTAGAAGGATGTAAATGGCAATGGAACTGAGTGCAGATGTTACTGAAAGCTTTACATCCTTTAGATGGATGTAAATGGCAATGGAACTGAATGCAGATGTTACTGAAAGCTTTAGAAGTTTTCAGTAACATCTTGGATACAAACTTCATATATTGTTAGTTCATGTACGTTAGTTATGTCATGTATCAAAATCTTAATTTTTCTTTCATTTTGCGAGAGTATTTCTTAACATCCTACGTGTTATTTTATAATTTTTATTTATTATCAATTATAGAAAAAAATTGCATTATATTTCTTATTAAGAGAAAATATATGTGATTCATAAAATATATGTCCTTCGGTTTATCGGGCGCGTGTCTTGTCAATAATTTATAGCTCTCAAATAACATAAATTGTCGGAATAATTACTCATGGAAAAACATTTCGACCGAAGGATTCTCTCGGATCAAATTTTACTGTAATATGTAAACATTTATAAAATTTGCACATTAAGTAATATATGGGTATTTTCAGATTTCATCATTTGGCAATCATCTTTAATTACATTTGACTTTATCTTAACATGTTTGTTATATAAAAAAGCACATTGTGTCTCTTCTATGAGAATATAAGAAAACATGATTTATTTCTAAAACAAATTACTCTAATATTTACTCTAGTATTCTAATCTTTACTCAAAATTTGTAAAAAAATCCTTTATTAGAGACATTAGGAAAATAATGACTTTAAGAAAATGTGGCTGTGAAAAAACCTCTGTGTTAGACAATTCGAGGTAAGTTTTTTCTAAATAAACAATTGTATTTGAAATTTTAACTTCACTGTCATTAGTTAATAATCTGTCATATTGAAATAATGTGGATCACAAATGTCATATGAATAATTAAATTGCAAGCAGTGACATACGTTATTTTATTTTTTACAAAATGGTAGTAAACATTCCTATCACTCATGGTTTAGTTCGTTTTTGTCGCCGATTTCAAATGCATTTATACTGGGTTATATTTAATTCGATAAAAGCTTAAGTAAAATAAAATGAGAATAGTCAAGGCTTAGTAAATGAAAAACTTAGCGTGTTTTTTAGTAGTGTTCTTTTTTTTTAATCAAAATGCTACATTCTTAAAGATTTATTTACTACAAAATTTGAAGTGTGTTAATATTGCTTTGAAATGATTGCTATAAAATATTTAACTGCAATTTTAAAATTTATTCACAGTCACAGTAAATGTAACTAAAATCATTTTTAAAATTTCTCTAATCGTAGTTTTTCTAACCATAATTTTCACAAAACTACGGATTAGATTAGCAAAATGGTATTTAACGAGGAACGATTTTTATGGTTAATAGCTTCGGAAATATTTTCTGCTCTGATCATACATACAAAGCAGAGAGGTATGAATCAATTAGTACGAAGAATACAAATCAGATAATTATGTGGAAAATAATGACGTAACTACGGATGATCCAATATGAGCCCTATCGAAAAGTTAATAATTATCGCTGATCTATGGGTTCGAAATATTAAGCTTTTATACTGATCTGGGCTGCATTCCAACGCATTCCTGCAAACTTAAAATACTTGTACGGTATGTCACGTGAATCTGAAAGCTGCACAATCTGGCAGCTTAAGTGGTTGCCAGGGAAACTGAAAAACACAGACTGCACCTGCAGGCTTCGCAATCACGCTAACTTGAGAGTCGAGACTTTTTTCTATATATATGTATACATTTATATTTTACAGGAAAGGGGAATTTTCTAAGAGTGGGTCAAATGAGTGAGTCTTTAATAATAATGAGATAGATACCCACTGCGTGTCTCCACAAACCATAGCGGATGTTATTAAAATGTGGAACCCTTTTCCGGAAAAACGGCAATGACTGCGGTTTGCGTGGTTTTACTGACAGTTTTGCGTGCAGTTAACTGTTTGCTTCTTTTGATTTACAAAACGATGTCTGGAGCATATTTAAGCTAACATTTCCATAAAGAATTTGCAAGGAAATCGTTAACAGGATCTAAGAAAACAATTTTTCAGTAAATCCCATTCTCTCTGTTCAACAATTACTCAAACACTACTGACTGTTTTACTGCACTTTGTTTCTTTTATACGAAATGATGTATGCTTCAGATCATAAAATCTCTAGCACGCGCGTTGTGGAGTACGGAAGACTAATTTATTTCAAACTGAATTTCTTATGGAGGTCAAGAAGTTTTTCAGGAAGAATTCATGACTCATTTTAACTGCAGTTTTAATGATTTATGCTAAATTTTAGCGTACCTTAAAATATATGGTTGAAGTAAACTAAACAAAAAAATTTGCATCACAGTTAAATAGTTGCGTTCTCATGTTATATACCAATGAAACGAAGTTTAAAATGGTGAAATTTTATGTTTACCGTTGTACAGTTTAAAAGAGAATCAAAATAGCGTTCAAAAGTTCCGAAAATATATTATGAGAATGCATAGGAAAAGTTTGCATAACACACTTTCTTAGTAGGTTTTAAAGACAATATTAAAACAGAAATACTCTCTGCACGTAGCAGTATCAAATATAAAGTATCAAATATTATGCGGCAATTTTAAACACTTATTTTTGATATTAAAAATGATTGCAAACCAGAAAAATAGGTAAATGAGACAGCTTATATCAAAAGACAGAAATAAAGAAGCTTTGCTCAAATTTAGATGTAATTCAAGTTTACTCAATGAGATACATTTATACACATTTCTGGAATTTATTTTACAGAAGAAATTTATTACAAAATACAAGCATTTTCAAATAAAGGATAAACCTATTTTTAACGTACATTTCAAAGACAAGTTTGTTTTGACCAATATAGGACAAATTTCAATTGCCGCAAGGTATGCCATAAACATCGCACTTACAAAATTCATCTATTGATGTTTCGAGGGGAGAAAACAAATTTTTCAACGGGTTTATTTATAACTTTAAATAGGGGGCTTGGGGTGCCTTGAGTGGATGACAGATCTGTACTGTTTGTCCGGCATCCTCGAGCCCCACAGCAATGAAAAATGTCACCGAACTTGGGAAATTAACCCTCTACTGCGTATTCAGGTTTTGCTGCGTAGTGACTGGTCTTCAGGTGATTCATGGTTGATAAGCCCTAGAGGCTTGGGGAACCGGTGGAGTATTCTGACTTATAACTTTAAATAAGGGAATGTTCCCTATATAAAACACATGGGTGGGTAAAATGATAGGACCAATGGCCTATCATAACTCCAAGACTTTTTGAAGTTTGAGAAAGTTGATTCTGTTAAGGCAGATAGGAATTTAATGGCACCTTTACCCTTGTAACCAACTAAGCCAAAGATTTCAGAAGGTTTATTTCGACATTCAAAGAGCAGGTGTCCAAACATACGTCGAGATAAACGTAAGTGTATAAGGGGCAGTTTTTTTATATTGGGATTGATTAGAAAAGGAACAAATAGGCATATAAACATAAAATTATTTTCTAATAACAGAAGTATTTACTCTAGCTTTCGATATAGAAACCAAAACATCGAGATTGGGTATTTTTTTATTAATTTCAACCTTATAAATATACTAATATTCAGAAATAAAATATAATGGAAATGTGGATCAATAGAATTAACAGTACTCAAGTTAGAAGAAATATTAAATGGACAATTCACATTAATAAATGTGTCGTGAACATGCCTTATCCACCTAGGCAACACAGTTAGCTAATTGTTCCTATGGTCCTATGGCCGCATCCAACATTTAAATTCAATTACTCTGAAGAGTTTTTCTTCGAAGTATTGTATGTAAAGGCCACATAAAAGGGTGGGTAGGGGATAAAGTGTTTCCTATAGCAATTTCCTGAGAGTATCTATGTATTCATTATTAAAGTTTAAAGTGTTTTATTCAACGCACAGCTTAATTATTATAATTTATTCATTAATTTCAATATGAGTACAATTGAATTCCTGAAGTCTGTATTTCAAATAGTTAAGTGTTTTTAAAATGAGAACGGTAGCTATGAGGGACTTAACATCAAAGGATAACGTGCTGCAATTATCAGGAGATGTATATTTGATATTATTAACAAATTCGTAAGAGTTTTAACAACATGAATGTTATTCGAACTGAAAGGGGAAATGTTTCTAAGTTTAAAAAAAAGCTAAAGTTTAAGTAGAAGTACCTTCAAAGATAAAGGAAACGATAACCTTCACGCCCCCCAACCAAAACGGTTATAAAGCACAATCAACCAGACACCCGACCTAGCGACCACCGTCCGGCCAGACCACTAACAGACACGCAGTGGCCACCTAACAAGAACAAGACAGCAAAATAAGTACATTTTAAATTAGGAGCAAACAGTAGGCAACGCCGCCTAACCAACGCCAAACAACTCTGAAACACAAGCCTAACCCAACTGCCAGGAAAACCGCTAACCCCATTTTTTTTCTCCTACCCCAATGCCAAACCCAATACTACAGCAAAACATTTCTAATGTTCGTTCAATAAACTATTTACCACATCAAATTCAAGAGAGAACAAGCTTAAGTAACAGAGCCCGCTTAGAAGGAGAACAACCATCCAATCAATCCATTGGAAAAACCCATACAAATTGCTCCGACCAGTAACGAGCCCCGGTGCAGCGGCACCCAAGGCAAAAGACTAACATACTAAACTAGTCAAAATAACTAGTGCCCAAACACGAGAATACCAAGCTATTACCCAATACAACACTGACAGCAACGCCAAGGCCCGAACTCGGGAACTGCCATACACCAGTCCAAGTCAAAAGCACCACACCATCCCGATGATGCAAAAGCCGCTAAATAATTTAACAAGTTGAAAGCCTCACAAACCGCAACAAAAATTAATGTGACAATACAGAATCAAAGAGGAGACCCACCACCTTACGAACATATTTCTTACAATAAAAGTCATTATAAAATTTGTGTTTAGACCAATTTGCAATATCTCTGGGAAGACAATCACGCAGATTATTGAATTGTGAGCATTCAAACAAGGCAATGTTCAACAGTCTGAGTAGCATTACAGGTACATATATCCGTTTTGTTATGGAATCTTTCCTGGTATTGCCCAAAGAAACCATGACCCGTCATGGCCTAGTTTATCAAGAAATCAGCACAGATTCTGGAAAGATTGATCGTTTTATAGAGTTCAAAAACCGTTCTACCTTTCACACTCTCTTCCCAGATTTTTTGCCAACTTTTAACTTCATCCTTTTTCCAATGTTTTTTATCTTTTTTATAGTCCATTTATAGGTGCTACCCACTTCATTAAGTTTTGTTGGCTCTTTGGCTGTTCTATTGGCCTCTTCGTTTCGAACGATCCCCAAATGAACCTTCACCCAGTGCATGTTCACTTGTATGTCGTTGTTCCTAATTTCCCTTTTTATTTCTTCAACTATGCTGCCTTTATAATCAATGGAGCGCAATGCCTCCAGGATGCTTCCAGAATCCGTATAAATATCAAAGCTCTTGATATTTTGATTTCTCATCGTTTCAATTGCTATTTGTAGTGCAGCCGTATACGAATTTGCTCTCTCCATTCTCTCTTTAATATAGATTGTTCCGCCTTTCTCTGGATAGATCACAACTCCCACACCAGTCCTATCTTCAATTTTTGAACCGTCTGTAAAAATTCTGATGTTTGTTTTTGGGGTTAGATCATAAGTCCAACCTATCCTAAAAAGATATTCGATTTTAATAATATTTCTAACTTTAACTTCGCTGTTTTCTCTATTGTATTTATGCCATTTATCTCGATTTCCTCACATTTGTCAAATAATTTATATTGTAATTTAGCAGTTCGAGCCTTAATGTATAATGGTAAACAGCCGACTAACACATTTAGTGCATCCGTAGCGACAGTTCTATAACATTTTGTCATCCCCAGTAAATAGGGCCTTTGTATCTGTTTTAGCTTCTTATTAGTTCTATCCAAATTTTGGTACCATATTTCCGAGGCATATAATAGCATTTATTTCCTTGACAGTCTTGTAGATCTGTTTTAAAATTTCAGGTTTGATACCCCAAGTTTTCTTAGTAATTCTATTTAATTTATAAAAACATCTGAGAGCCTTTTCCTGCATTTTTCCCATATGCTTGATGAATCCGAGTTTGTTGTCTATATAGACCCCTAAGTATTTAATTTCCCGTTGATATTTGATTGCCTGAGTGCCCATTCTAATGGTAAGTTTCCGACTTATATTTCCTGACTTCATAACAATTGTGTAGCTGTACTTATCAATTGTTGTTTTTACTCCAGTCGTTGGAATGATCCAGACTATATTTTGAGTACTCAGAAAATTTGTGTATCACTGAGAATTTAATTAGAATAATTATATCGTCAGCGTAGACCTGTATGCTGTATCTGCCATTTTCAGCATTTACATGTAGAACCTCGTTCATGATGATAAGCCATAATATTGGCCCCAGGGACGATTCCTGGGGCACACCCACGGTATAATCGACTTCGTCTTTTTTAGTTATTATTTTCATATTAGTGATGTAGCTTACTATAATACTATACATGTACTTCTCAAGTCTCAGTTTTTTCAGCTCTCTGATAAGGTTTCCTCTTCCAACAGAGTGGAAAGCATTCTTAATATCTAAGGAGATGAGGCATGAGTGTTCACCATTAGTTCTTTTCTCTTTTATTTTGTCTATAACATTACTCAGAGCCTGTATGCTACCCAGACATCTCCAGAACCCATATTGCTCCATAGACAGCAGATCACTGTGTTCCAGATGTAAAATTAATCTGTTTGTAATAATTTTATCTAGTATTTTACCGAAAACCAGTAATAGACAGATTGGTCTATAGGAGCTAGTTTCCGTTAGATATTTGCCCTCTTTGGGGAAGACCAAGACCATCGTTTTCTTCCATAGGTCAGGGAAATATTTTTCCTTGATACATCTATTGAAGATTATTTTAAATATGTCTTTGTAGCTTTTATAAAGTTCGTTAACAATGCTCATAGTATAGCCATCAAAGCCTGGCGCTTTATCTTTACTTATTTTATTTAGTAACATGTCTATTTCGATAGTAGTAATTTCAGGGAAATCCTCTATTATAATGTTTCTAGTTTGGTCGTCTTCTGTTTCGGAGACCATCATGAAATGGTACTTGACCAGAGTTTCCTGTATCTCCTCCTCCTTATCCAATATCATATCTTGATTATTTCTAATTTTTTCAACCGTATTATGCCTCTTTTCACTGATGACATTTTTTACTTTGCCAAAAGTATCCTTGACAGTAAGTTTGTTGAGAAATTCTTTAAATTTTTCCCTTTTTGTCTCAAGTATAAATTTCTTTGGTCAGCTCTTTCTCTTTTGAATTTCTCCAGCCAGTAGAGTCTTTCCTGATTATCGTTTGCTTTTTGGTATATTTTTCTCAAAGCCCTAACTGCGCTACGTTTTGTCTTCAGTTTTCCATTACACCAGGGTAGAGAATTTGTTCTTCCCTTTTCCACCCTTTTAGTAAATTTGCGACATAGTTTTTCAGTTTCCTCGTTTATTTTATCTAGAATATCGTCTATTCTCATCTCTTCCCTTTTATTCTTTAACTGTTTCATTTTATTTCTTATTTCAATTCTGAACCTGAACCAGTCTATATTTTTTATTTCCCACCTTTTCCCCCTGGTCGTTTTCTCCGTTCCCTTAGTTGTAAGCACTTCAAAAGATGTGGCATTGGGATCTGTGTTAATATAATTATCCACCACTTTCCAATTATTAATATGTTCTTCCATTATATCTATCGTTATTGTAATGTTCGGCCATCCCTGACCCGTAGGACCATCATAGGTGGGTAGGCTGTTTGGATTGTTTCTTATTATACCTTCATAATCAATGACATATTTAATAATTTCCTCCCCTCTTTTGATCGTTGGCTTTTTCCACCATAACGTAAAATAGGCGTTAAAGTCACCCATTATAAGTATCTTGTGTTCTCTGAATTTCTCCTGTTAATTATTATCCAGTTAATTATTTCCGAATAGTCTTGAACCTTGAAATTGAGTTTTGATGTCTTGAATGCTCTGATAGTTGTTCGCTTTTGATCTAACTGCCTCGCCTTTAGAATTTGTTTAAGTCCGAGATCTCTTAATGTGTTTTGTATTGTCTTGTGTCATGGCAAACATTAAATGTTCTGGAGGAGCGAAAAAAACATTTCGTTTGATCACAGGATCCACATTATTACGTAAATCTTCAGGTAGGTACCTTGAAGATTGCATTGATTAGTACACAAGTTTTGGTCCCTTTGTAAAGTATTTACTTGTATTAATACTAAACCACATTCGCATGTATGGCTTCAAAAGAAATACAGCTATTTCTTGAAGTTCAGGTGTAGGACTTTCTTCACTTAAGTACAATCTGAGAGTTCTATTTGCTGTTGTCAACCATCTCGAGGGTGACAAGGGACCAGGATCTCGTACAGCTAAATCCTCTTTACAGTTTCCCGACATTATTGCGATGGAAATATCGAGTAGATATTTCTGATCCGTACTTAGTATACTTCTGTGTATTGAGGGGATCTAACAGCCAATAACCTTCAAGCCAATAAATGGACGTTATTCGCAACCACTTAGCTTTTCACCGATTGGCCCTCTCAAAGATTTCCGATCCGTTGATTTAACGTCTACGTATTGAAACAGATGCCAGAATCGCAGTTCATAGAAATGGTGAATGCTTATTGCCCATAGCAACGGTTTCCCCAAATATATTTCGATTCGGCAAATCAGACTGTCTTTCCAACCTGTGTTAATAGCAGTGCTATCATATCCTATGATATTTAATTTTTCAAGAGAAATACCACGACCAGACAAATGAGAAATAATAGAAGTAACAATATCTTCAGAACTTCCAGAAGTTCGAGTAACATGGCCGATGTAGACTGAACTAGGTTCTTGAATTAGCGAGTAATGTTATTCCTTTTTTACTCTATGGAACCTTTCGAATGAGCTGGATCTACCACTAACGTGTCGTCCTTCCTTCCATCTAAATAAAGACCTTGTAATGGAAATTCCTCAACTACACAATTTAGGAACACAATTACTACACAATACAGCTCTAAAATTTTGTTTTTCTCTTATTATTTTGATTTTGTCTTTAATATGGGAGACGTCAGAATTGGTAATTAATCCAACGTTGTTCAAAACACTTGATGCGATTGCAGGGGTAGCACGATCATAAACTCCATAATGATCGCTCAGTAATGCAGTAGCTTTTAGCTGGATTCTCATTTGCCAATTAATTATTAGAGGAAACTATTTTTAGCACTTTAAATCTGGGTCGTTATCGCTATCTTTACTAGAAGGATATTGGTCTTCATCGTCAGTTTCCACGACATTTACATTTGAATGCGAGCTCGAGTGTTTAACATCAGATTCAGAATCATCGTTCAAAGTTAAGTGGCTGTCACGCGATCTCCTTTTCAATGATTTATTAAAGATTCTTTGTTTCAAACACGTCTGCTCTTCCAATTTTTCCTGTTCCGTGTACTCGTAATAAGTAAACAAATCTTAGCTTAATAGCAGGTATTTTATTTGATTTTGCTCAATCACAGATGACAGTTATAACGCATTTAGATAATCAGGGTTTTTGTTACAAAAGCAATTAACTATAATTGGGCATTTGAAAGCTGCTACGTCAAAAATCAATGAGCAATTTTGAATAAACTCGTCAATTTTCTACTTAAACGAATCTTTATTTTTATCCTGTGTATATGATTTTCGTAGACTGTAATATTTATCATTCATTGCATTTATAAGTAGCACGATTCTCTTATCTATAACCGTTGGAATACATGCTTTCTGATACAAACCAATTATTTTGTTAGCTACTGTACTGGCAACTTATGAAAAACTGACGCTTTTATTATTAACTTTAAGCGCCAAATCGTATCTCTCCTATGAACAACACCGAATCACGTTCTCACCAGTAGGAAGCTTGTTTGAGAAAAAAACCTTTACGTGAACCAAATATAGGGCAATCAAATACCTGTCTTGTGATGATTTTCTTAGGTACAGCTATAGTATATCACCGTTAAGTCACAAAGATACACAAAATTGTCATAACACAAAATCAATATTGAAATAAATGCAAATGCCAAAATAATAACTAGAAGAGCGAACGAAAAGCACATAAAACACGAGGAGTAAGTGCAGACTTACAGAACGTTTACGAGACAGTGGTAGGTGGGGGCCTTTGACCCGAGGGAGTTACGACGAGCGCGAGAATTTGTTAGATTTGACAGCTATTGCGCGAGCGGAGGGCCGTAACCAATTTGAACCATTATTTTTTCTAAATCATTATCGGTTAGAATAAGAGTCGACTAGAGCTATTACATTTGAATATTGATGAATTAAGTAAGATAAAAAAATTATCATAAAAATATAGTTTTTTCCAATTTCCGGCAAAATTAAAGCACATGCGCGACTGGAAGATATAAACCGATTTTATTTTTTTTACTCCTTCTTAGTCTCACCAATTCGTACCTTTTCCGTGGTATGACGACTTGAAAAAATGTTTTCAATTTTTCAGCCCATCCTAATATCCATTAGAGGTAATTTATTATCTTGGATCTCGGACTATCAGAGTTAAACTGAATAAAACCATCTCCGATATGTTCATACTGAGAAAGTCCCTTAGGGACCGGTTCTGAGTCCTACTCTATTTTCTAAGCTTATAGCTGGAGATGAAAGAGTTATTCCTAAAAACGTTGATATCGGCCTATTTGCAGACGACATTGTCCTTTGTAACTCAGGCACTAATATACACTCATATCCATAAATTAAGGATAATGCCAGTTCCGGCAAATAAAGGTTTAGAAACAAAACAAACGTGACTTATTCATAAAGCCCATTTATTAAACAAAAGGTAAAGAACAAAAAGATGGTGTATGTATGATACCATTTATAAAAACTACGATTTTTGCTCTCTGGAGCAATTGTAAAAAATATCTCCTTTACAAAAACTTAATATTACATGGTTGGTATGAAGGTTACTACATTGTATGTCTCCCATGCGATGAAATACAGTTCGTACAACGCCTAGGCATGCTGAGTATCCAATTATAGAGCTGTTCTTGGGGAAGATTAATCCACTCAGCAAGCAATGCTCTCCCAAGTTCCGGTACACATGTAGGAGGTGGTTGACGGGCTGCAACTCGTCGGCTAAGTATGTCCCACACATACTCTATCGGATTCAAGTCAGGTAAGAATGCTGGCCATTCCATACGAGTTATATCCTCATATTGAAGGCATTCGTTTACAAAGTTTTCTCGGTGAGGATGGGCGTTGTCATCCATAAACACAAATTCTGCGCCCATGGTACCACTAAAAACAAACGTACATGTTGTTCCAGAATGATGTCCCGATAAATGTGGTCGTTCGTGGTTCCCATGCAGATCTGTTCCGGAGCCCAGTATAATTCCACCCCAAACGAGCAATCCTGCACCACCGTAACGGTGTCGTTCAATGATGTTGTATTGTGGTAACGGGTACCTGGCGTTCTCAATATGAAAGTCCGACGTGAATCAGGCTGCAAGCTAAACCTGGACTCATCGGAAAACATCACACAAGCCCATTGTGACGATGTCCACATTGCATGTTCTCTACTCCAGGCTAATCGCTGCCGACAGTGAGTTGCCGTGAGCGGAACACATCTGACAGGCCTGCGAGCATATAGACCAATATTTCCCAAACGTCTGTACACGGTTTGCCTTGAAACTGTAGTACCCGTGGTTGCAGATAGCTGACAAGACAGGTCCGATGCTGTGCTCCGTCTGCTTCGTTTGACAGTTACTGCCAAATACCGGCCTTCATTCGGCGTTGTAACTCGGGGGCGACCTGTACTGTAATGTCTATGGATATTTCCATCATCTTGGAATCGTTGCCAAAGCCTAAAGAGGACACTTTGGCCAATTCCAAGCTCCTAGGATACTTCCATCTGAGTACGCCCACATTCCAGGTGGCCGATAATTCTACCACGTAAAAAATCATCCATATGTGTCCTCTGTGTCATAACTATTCGGTTATGGCACTGAGGAGCTTACAGAACGCTTGTGAACAATTTTACTTCTTTGCCAACATTTCTTATATACCCCTCTCTTACACTCTCGTCATTGTGACGAACTATCGGCGTCATCTGGTGGCTTCCTGTAATTTGCATATTATTCTTGAAGATGTGTGTGATAATTCTACAGGTGAAATTTTTACTTTAGAGTTCAATTTCCGTGTGATTCTGAATTATCCTTAATTTATGGACATGAGTGTAGATGTTATCGAGTCGAGACCCAATGGCTCTTTGGCAGCTCTGTCGAGATATGCAGCCGAACATAAATTGTTTGTTAATCCGACTAAATCTATCGTGATTTTTATTACCACCAATAAACATTTGTAAAATTATCGCCGAAGTTGGTCATCGATGATCAACCACTTAATTATGATAACTAACCCTAATACATGGGATTTTGTTCTGGACGTCTTACCATAAACTTTTCAGCTATGGTCCACATAATCGTACCTATACGCTTCTACATAACTGACGCAACAACCACAGATTAAGGATAAACAAACCATTCAGTCATGCTGTGACCCATAACTTGATTTCTCAGGAAGTTGAGTCCCACTCTTTAAAATGTAGTATTGATCCCTCGCAGGGCCTTCCGGGGATTTTATTTCACTACAATCTTAATTCCCCTGTTAATAAGAAAAACCATTTTACCATCCATCTGACACAGATAGCATTAGAGGTCATCAGTGGTATTCCTAACAATGGTATAAAGATCTTTACAGATGGCAGTAGCTTTGCTGACCGTGCTGGTAGTGGTATCTACAAAAGACTCCACTCCGAGAAATCACTCTTGAGAAACGTTATCCGGACTTTCATTCCGGCTTCAGATTTGAATTGATCGCATCTGACGACAGACTTGCAGCCATCTTGTCTAAGAGAGATTTTGGTGATCTGTTGATTTTGTCCGACATACGTAACTCAATTCAACATCTTAGCAATTGGACTTCTGTGGTTGAGAGCCGCCATAGCTATCTTATGCAAGCTGAAGTTGATTTCTCAGTCTCATTCTGTTCACCTTTTGGTGTCCTTTCCAATGTAGATATTCAAGGCAACGAAGTTACGGGAAATTGCCTCAGAAGGGCTGAGAGGATACGTCTATCTTTAACACTTCTCTTACTTACTGTGAACTATTTTCTGATAGAAAGGCCCTGGATACTAACTT
The DNA here is from genome assembly GCA_907164885.2 of Dolomedes plantarius. Taxonomy (NCBI): domain Eukaryota; kingdom Metazoa; phylum Arthropoda; class Arachnida; order Araneae; family Dolomedidae; genus Dolomedes; species Dolomedes plantarius. Next base: position 208,187,043 of record OU015494.1, read on the forward strand.
CTGCCATTCACAACTGGTACAACAGGAGTCGTCCCGGATTTCCTCTTTTTCTTATTTTTGATAGAAGCTCCCAAACTGCGCTTTCTAGGCTTGCTAGGGGACACCGCAGGAGCCTTTATTTGATGAGAGCAGAAAGGTCTTCTCCATCTGTACCAAGTTCCATGTCCGCCAGGCCTCCCCGGAGCACAATCTTGGGTGTCTGAGCCTTGCCGTAGAAGATCTCATTTCAGTTCCCCTTCTGGACATTTTTGGAGTCAATAATCTTATGGATCTCATTTGAATAATCCGGATACTAGAGGATTAAGAACAGCAACATTCTCAACTTTGACGTAGAAAGCTTCACGTATGGGTAGTCGTAGCTAAGTTAAAGACATTTCAGTTACAGAAGCAGAATTTTATCTTTCCAGAGAAAAAAAACTTACATTCAGAAGGTTATGATGGTTTTATGTGTATTTTGATCAAGATTATTTCCCTGTCATAAATGCACGAATTCCCTTTCATACCAAAGCATTACTCAAGGTGAATTGCATTTATAGTTTTTCCAATGTGTAAGTCAATGATCTCGAGGACATGAACTTACTTTATTTCAATATGTGACGTTATCAAATTGATTTTGTAACTGAAAATAGGAAAAAGAGAATCAATGTTTATTTTCTTACATATGTACTCACATTTTATCTATCTGAGAGCAAGACAGATTATAATTATTTTAGTAAAAAGTTATTTTATAAATAATATTGTTTTACATTCCCAAATTATTTCTTATAAGAATATATATTTTGCAGTGGAATACGATACCCCTTAAATTATCCCCTTACGTTATCAATTTAAATCAACATGCATCAACACTTAAATGCAAATTTTTGTTAGGAAGAGGATAATATACTTGCAATTAGAAACAATTGATAATTATAAAAAATGCACGCAATTAAAATATCGTACATGCATTGTTATGTGTTTGTTGAAGGGCGATCCCCCTCCCTTGATGAGGCTTAACCACCCCTGGGTCCATTGTTTTGAGTTATAGGAATGTATTACGCGGTTGACGAGTCCAGACACGGTCTTCAGTCCCAAAATTATTTATTACACATATACTTATACTGGGACACACCACACACTATATATATACAAATATATTACAAATTTACACTGATCAATATAACCACGTGCAAGCCACTTTTCACGTGTGAGCTCTTGTACACCCACCTTTCTTCCATGCGAGTCTGAGCGAGAATGTCCTACCAGTCGACTACTCACTTACCGCCAAGCGGGTTCCTCCCCCCCCCCCCTATCGCTCGACCACCTCCAAGGAATCAGTTCCGGTCGATGAGTCAACGAGGGGGGGGGGATAGGATCCATTCCTGACAGGGTTGATCATGGTTGTTTAGATTTTAAAATGTCCTCTGCTTCTATTAAAATCAAATGCAATCTTAATGTTTTGAGTTTTAAACATCACATAGCGTAATTTGACCGCGGTGGGAGGAAATTAACATCATTATCTACGCAATAAATATTAAAATCGTTGCTATCAGCATGAAAATACACAGTGAGAAGAATCAATCCATTAAATGTTAGAATATCTAGGAAATTATTTCCATTTTCAAATGGATCGGAATTCTGTTGAGGATTAGGAGCCGTTACATTTTCATGACCATCAATCTGCATTAAACACATACGGCTGTGGGCCGAATGAATGCGATGAAATAGTCGGATCTCATTGTTCAAAAATATTTAATGGTAGGCTTTGAAAATTCTTAAAATGACAGAAGAAACGCCGTTTAACGGTCCCCAAATCAAACTTTGGGAAAGTAAAAATTTCAGAATTAATTAATTTACTTTTAATTACGATTAAATCCTTCATTTTCGTTGACTTTAACTGTTTCATTCTTTAATAATGTTATTTCATTCTAAAAGGAAAGAAAATTTATGGCTTTAGAAATTTATTTTAAATCATACAATGAAATTTTTAATTAAATATATGCATATATTATCGGTGAATATGCTACCTTTTGCTGAAATTTTTAAAAGTAGATACAATTATAATTGCAATTAAAGTTATTTTCTCTCAAATGAAGTATTAATCTTCATTCTCACAGGAATCATAAGTACAAATGGAACTAAACTGCCGTTTTATTTTACGCATTTTTTTCTATTATATCCATTCCTTAGCTTTAGTTTTATACCTACTTGCATGGTAATTATAAATATATGGATTTATTTAATAAATATTTTAATATAGATTTTCAAAACCAATTAAATCACATTTTTACTTCAAATGATGTCTTTACGTTGTCGTCAGTATAAGAGGACAAAGTTACAAAGTAAAAAAGTTTATTTTTCAGTATTTTATGCTAACAAATAATACATTAATATTAACATATTGACAAAAAAATTTACAGCTCTAATTTTGCTTACCCCAAAAGCAGGGAAATATATGTCTTTTTAATATTAACGGCTTATTTTTACAGGGTATCACTTCACTGTATTGTATTCACTTGAGACATTTAAATAATATATAAACAATGTACTAAGGGCAATCATTGTTCCATGAATTCGATAGCCACATTTCTTGTTTAGTAAGTATGTAGGGTATTATACGTTCAAATATTCACAATCAGATTAGATTTATTTTTTTTAATTCGAAAATTGAAATAAAACTGGAGAAATGGTAAGTTATTTAGAGACGCAATATTACTGGTATCAATTGAAAAACATTGTTTTATACAATTTCAGCAACTGCACCTGTATTCATAGCCATAATTTTCAGTGCCTAATGAAATAAAGTTTTTCATTCTATGAGGAGTGTATAAGAGAAGCTATTTTCTCCTGAAATTGTATGTCATGATCATTTTTTCAACAATTAAGACAAAAAATTACAAACTATATACAATAGACTTCTTTATATATATATATATAAACACAGAAATATTTTTATATGAAGTATAGATTATGAAATATAAATTTTCTGATTTTTAAAGCTTTTCTCAATGGATTGCTACTTCCGTCAAACGTGGTTTGACCGTCGTTTAAAGTTTCGTAGTGGCAACTTAACGGTGCTCTCAATGGATTGGAAATTTCTACAACGCGTGTGGACACCAGATACTTATTTTTTAAACGGGAAAAGCTCTTATCTTCATAAGGTCTCAGCTCCTAACAAATTCGTTAGAATCAGACAGGATGGTCAACTCAAATATTCGATGAGGTAAGTCTGTATAATAAACAGGGATATTTAATTATAAAGTATCGAAACCTTTAGATATACAGAGGCTGTTCGCCCATTTTTAGACGATTTTGGTAAGCGGTAATAAAAAATTGTTTGCTGCAAAAAAAGTAATTGCAATTGTACTATGTTTTTAAAAGTCAAAATTATCTTCTGCGGCTTGAAAGTTTTTTTTTTTACTCAAAATGGCGTTTTTAACAAAGCAGTGGTTCGAAGGCTACATTTATGCTCTTTCCGAAGAGAAATATGCATACTCCGTTATCTAAAAACGATGTGAGAGTCATGGTTTTGTGATATCTAAAGCGTCGATGGGTAATATCGTCAACAAGAAAGGAAAAAAAACGTCAAATTGGAGCCTCAAGTGGAACAAAAATTCCAAACAAGTATCCAAGGAAAAAACGGACATCTTCGACTATTGCAAAGGTACGTTGTTTAATGTTAAAAGAAAATCCCCCTAGTCAAAGGACAGTTGCAAAATCATTAAAATGCAAAATCATTTTTTTTTAAAATCATTTTTTAAAAGTCATTGCAAAATCGTTGCAAAATCATTTTTTATCCCCAATTTTTCTGAATGAAATACCATCGCTTTACCCACAGTGCCATCAATCTGTGAGACTCCATCAGGTCAAAGCTAGCAGTCACACATCAAAATCCACTGTAAATTTCCTAAAAGAAATGGAACAAAAAACTGGTATCAAGGCCATACCCTTCACTGATATCCCTACTAAATCTCCCGATGTATCACCTATGGATTTTTGCGCTTTCGGACTTTTAAAGTCTGCATTATCCAAACGTCGTCCCAAAACTCTTACAGGACTCTGGAAAGCTGTTCAGGAGGAATGGGATAGAATACCTCTTCTGACACTTCAAAAGGCATTATTATCCTGGAAATTGCGGTGTCGAAAGATAGTTCAGAATAAGGGATGTCAAATAGAACATTTAAAACACAAGAATTTTATGTAATTTAGTTTTGTGAATACAATATACATCGTCTAAAAAATGTGTGAACAGCCTCTGTATAATATATAACTTCATATTTTTCATAATTTATGTAATGGTATATATATATATGTTAGTTTGAATATTTCATGATAACCGTCTGTAGAATTTCAAGTTTAGAGGACTTTATATATTATCATTATTATTATGAAAATTTGTAACGTTACTACTTTCTAATACGCCCTGTTAACCTGTACTTTTCATAAATTAAACAGGGTGAATTTTAATGAAAGTATCCTTGCCACGTGTAAATTACTTTTAAAATATTTTAACTATTTTTTTTTCTAGTAACAGGAGTATTTCTAGTTTTTCTGTATTATTTTGTACATTCTCATAAATATGTTTTCCGTTTGAGCGCATTGTAAAGCTTGCATTAGAAACACGCTTCATTAGAAACTTCATATAAAAATATCCCTGAAATAAACATTTCTGATAGTCAGTTGTATTACAATCAAACCAAGTTATATATATTCATGCAATATTTTTTTTCGATTTTACCTCATTTGTACAATCTATAATCTAGAAAACGTAGCAATAATGCCCTTACTATACTTAATATACATTAATATTTAGGAAATTAAGATTTTTTTCTTTCAATGATATATATTTTAGAAAAATAAAATGTAATTTAAATTTTACAAATAAATGATAGAACACATTTTTAGACATTTTTTGCATGATATTTTAGAATTTTTGTTATATATATATTTACAAAACCAACTATCAAAGCTGTAAATGCCTGACTTATCTAAGGTATAAAGTTAAGATCGAAACCGGACGTAATTAAGTATTTTTAAGTACTAATAAGAAACATTTAGATTTCTTATCGAAGAATGAATTTTTGGGAAGTTGGTTAGTTATTAAAACTTCAGAAAAGCTATTTTTAGAGAGTAAAAATTACCATATTTTTGTTATTTTTCTTCCGAATGCGGGTGGTTGAAAAATTTGTGTATAAAATATCATGCAATAACTTTCTTCAGTTTTACACCCAAGTATGCATACTTTAAGGTCACATGAATGGGTTATCAAAATAGTGACAACACCTCTTCGAAATACACGTGCGCTGTGGCCTATGCAAATCATGACAACGACATCATTTGTAAACAGATTTATATATATATATATATATATATATATATATATATATATATATATAATGCGGTTAGTTACAACAATCAGCTCCTACGCAGAGCAGTACAGTCGATGTAGAATTAGCTGTTGTGGAAATAAATTGCAGAGAGGATTGATAATTGGAGCAAAGCTTCCGGTTGGTTTTCTAACTAAATAGGTAGAACCTGTCAGTATATACGGAGGTACAGTATCAAAGATTATGACATGCCACAGAAATGAACAAAGTGTTACCTCTACATGAAAAAATGAAGACGTTACACGAAGATAACAATAAGGGAAAAGAAGAAATTGGTATGGGTTTCAAGACAAAAATCTAAACCTACAATAGAACAACAATAGAAATAAAATAGAAATTACAGTAGATAGATAGTAGGTGAATACCCCTTAAAGATCCCGTTGCTGTAATAAAAAACGTCGGGAGATGTAATCCAAATGCAACTCATTACTGCCATCAATGCTATAAAATGTGTCATATGGTGACAGAAGCATAAAAAATGAGCTCAAATGATTAGCAGCATGTTTTCTCCTCAAATGAGTCAAGGTTTACATCACCCCCTGTAGTGTAGAAGTTTGGCAGACACCTTCCAAGGCATACGGTACGTACTAACTGGAGGCGGTGGCCCCCTGAAGCTGGCGCGGTCTTTCTATTGGCACTCACCAAGACACTTGATAGTCTTTCAGTGTTCTGTGACATCAGAAGGGCAAGTAACTATCTTGGCGGATAACATGCACCCTATAGTGCAGCCGTTATTCGTAAATTATCATCCAGGCTTCCAAGACGATAATGCACCCTTGCATCGAGCAAGACATGTCAACATGTGGTTTGTAGAGCAGGAGATTCAGGTGGAACGAAAACACCTTTTTTTTGGAATTTCAATATGCTCTACAAACATTTTTTTAAAGTTGCCTTTTAAGATTATAATGAAAAATATAACATTTTATTGCTCTACTACAATATTTTTAAGTGCCGCAAAGGGCTTCAATACAATGAAAAAGTGATAAAATTTGTATTTTTTAAAATTTCGGTTATAGTATATTAAAATAACAATATATATATTCTGTAAATAAAATATTCAAAATATGATATTTTTACTGAAAACTTACAAATTCTAAGTATTTCTAATTTTTTGATGCCATTAAAGAACAACTGACTTTGTAGAATATCGCAATTTTCATCACATTAATGTTACAGTAGCATATTCTTATAATACACATTGGAATGAAAGAAAAAAAATTTCAATTAATGGACCTTAGTTAAAATAAAAAAATCACGCTTATTCTGAAAAATATTAATGTAATGACTTTAAAGTCGAAACGTTATTTTGAAAAATAACATTCATGTTTTTCAAAAGTCCATAGTAATCACACATGGTTTCCATTACTTATTTCACTGACACATTGAATTGTTTTTTTGTTTCAAATTTTGGCATTATCTTTTGAGAATGTATTTTTGTTTTTGTAAATACATGTCTTGCAGAAGTGTTGCGAATGGACAAGTATGACTCGGGAACTAATTAACAATCCTTTCTACTGCTTGTGTGTGACATGGAAAATTATTGAAGTCAATACGTTGACTCTCGTGATCAGATTATTTTGCTTCCTTTATAAACTGCTTTAGTTTGTTATCAGCAATATAACTCGTCATAGGAGGTTATGTTACTTTAACATCATTCCATTCAATCATATCAATAGAATACTTGGCATCAAAGTTTATATTTTGAATTAAAAACTTTCAGATGCCTCCTTCATTTTTTGCCCTTGAAAACTACAGCATATTGATATTTTTAAAAAAAGTTTTTTTTCGTTCTTCCCTAATGAGGATGCCTCACAGCCTGTATCCTAGCCACCACAATCAGCTGACCTTAACGTTATTGAGCATTTCTGGGAACATTTGGACAGAAAAGTACAATCGCGTTTTCCCCCTCCAATAGCAGTGGTACAGTTACAGTCGTACATTAGAGTTAGCCCACCGGTTGCACGTTGAATACCACCAAACTTCGATATCTTATGTAAAAGATTTATATCCCGCTATCTCACGTCTAAATCACGCAGTTTAGTGAAGCCAAAGGAGTTTGTTGATAAAAAGTTCTGGAAGAACTGAAAGTGTTTCCTTTTGCCACAGTACTAGACATAGCATAATGTTGAGTCGACGAGCTAGAATACTTTTAGTTTTGGGTCTTTTAAAAGCTCTAAAGGAGATTATCAATATAAGTACCATATGAATGTATACATTATTCTTCAGAAAAACATTCTGTGTTTTTTCGTAGTGTTACACATCTCAAAATACTTTGAAAAGTTCTTAAAAACAGTTTATAACTAAACATTCATTTATTAAAAAAATATTTAAAAAATTTATTGAACAAAAGTAAAAGTGAAAGGAATAAAGATGCCTTTAATGAACCCCGAAATATAACCCCGGAAAAAATGGGGCTTTAAAACTACCCTCATTACATGCATGAAGACAATTTAAATTTTTGTTGAATAATTCCTTCCTGTCTAAGAATAAAGTAATAAAAATTTATGAGTATTTCTTTATTGTACTAGTCTTTGCTCATATTAAATATGAAAATCCATGAAAATTTGAAAATTTACAACGTTTCAACAAATGTTTTTATATTGATTAGAGCACGGTTTCTGTATATTAAATATGTAGTTGGTTACTTTAAATTAAAAATTAATATTAATACTTTGTACTCTTAAGTTTAGCTTAGATTTCATAAGTGGATCAATTCGTCAAAGCATGGACTTTTTGTAAGATGTTTCTAAATATTTGGATGAATTTCTCATGAAACATCTGAATTAGTTTTCCATCATAAGATGTTTTGAAAATAAAGAACTCTTTCGATTTTCCTAGATATTCCAAATTTGTTTATACAGGCGATAAGAATAGTTTCAGAAGCATAACCAAATATTGAAGAAATTCTTTTTCTTCTGTGAGTACATTCTTCTTTTGTAAACTTTTTACTGGTTATCATTGAGTAGACCGTGACAAATATTTTTTTATATAGGTGGCACAAAGAAGCTAGAATAACAATTTTGACATCCATCATGAGAACTCACAAATATTTTTCATATATGTGAATGATTAATATACTTAAAGGCTTCATGTACCCTTAATATAACAATTTGTCATTACTTCAAGTTTCATCGATTTTGATTTGCAGTGCTCTTCGTTGTTCAATTATCCTGAAATCTTTTCTCCGAAGAGAATATTTATGATACATCTAACACTCCTCCGAGCTCTTAGGGCAGTAAATCTATTTTTTTAATTCCACATGGGAACTCATGATTCACACATTGTAGGGTTGATAAATTATGAGACGACCTAAATTACAGCGAACGAGCTGGGGTTAAGTAAATACCAAGCAATCAGTTTATAAAATACATTAATTTTTTTAAAGTAAAAACTGTTTATCAAGGAATGATTTTTTTGCAATAGTTCCAATTTTTAAATCGAGAACGTTAAGTGCTGCACATTCTTTCGATTCCGTAGATTGTCACGATCTTTCTGTGTACGACTGAACCAAAACGATCTTTTGAAAACATTGAAAAGAATTTATTTTTAAGAAATATTTATCTTGAAAAAAAGACGAGACGAAATCAGCAGACTTTCTCAAGTGTGTATCCGAATTTCATTTCAGATTTCTCAAAAAATGAGTAAAAATCTAAGAAAGAAAAATGTCTTTGCATTGTCCTGCCATTTAGACTCTGTATTTCCTTTTATGTACTGGAGTTTAGAGACAAATATTCTATACATACGTATTTATTAAAGAGAAGCGTTATTACGTAGTTAATAACCACAAATAATGAACAATGAACCTTTTGCATAACATTTCAACCACTCAGAGTTTTAAGAGCACGGATTATTGAATTTAAATATTTTCTTCTGTACATTACAACTTAGTTTGATAAATTCATTCTTATTAGATTCACTGTTTTATTCACTCTCGTGTTAAAAGCCAAAACATACTGCCAAAGGCAATTAGTACTTTGCGTTCATTTGTTGCACGTTTACATAATTTTTTCCATCGCGACAGGAATGTCTTTCGACATTCGTCCATAAAACACTGCGAAAGTTGTTGGTTCTATGTAATCATATCTTATAAATGAATCACCATTGTCCCCTGGTGGCACTCCAATTTAGACCGTTTAAGTCACACAGAACAGAATTCACCTTAAATATAAGACAAATAACAAACTCCCTAAAAATTCAAATTAATTCTGTCTCCCATTATTGTCTAAAATATTTCGGATTTTTATATTTTATTGTAGTAAATGTAACTCATGGAGATGAAACAAAATGTAACACAAACAACTTTATACTATGAAGTATGTTATGCGTTTTATTAACTAGGAATGACACAGCAGGCTGTATTAATGCATCATACGTCGAGAGATCAGATGGTTAATCAACTGAACAGTTTATAACCACTTCTAATCCTTTTTACAAAAGTAGCACCAACGTTATTCCGTAGAGTTTAAACTACACGCTGCCGTTCACTAGTATCGAATACCAAAATTTTTCAGCCCCATAAATCCATATGCCTGGAGTTCTTAAGCACCACTTACGAAGTCTCGTATTTTTCTCGTGTAGTTAACATATTTTCCCGACCCACGAACTTGGCTTTCTAATGTTATATGTATACCTTAAAATACATTCCCTACTGCGCTTTGATTTACAGTATTAGCTGATGATACTCTTTAAGGCAAGCATTCCGTTGATAACAATAATAATATTAAAACGTCACTCCTAAAAAATCAAGTCTTTATTTGAAAGCTAAAAGTAGGAACTGCGAAGTGAAAATTGCACCATCACATGACAATGTAGCTTGATGGTCATTCATTTTGGAAGATTTTAAACAGCCGCTGATCTAAAGTTAAGTGTATGAAATAAAAAAATTTAATTTTTGCATAAAAAATCTGCAGTCACTATCGTGGGTGTGTAGTGCTTGATTTTACAACACAATTTCTTCGTGTATGTTTATTCGCCTGTTTTTAGTATACATTAAAGTGCAACAAAAATTAATAAAATTTTGAGCAAGAATACATTATAGGAGAAAACACTTTCGAGTTAATCAGATACCAGAAAGAAAGAAAAAATAATAAAAGCAAAAGCTAAGTGAGATAACACTTTTCTAATTTGCATAAACACTTCTTAAGAGTTTCTACTTTCGTAGGTGCTTCTATAACATTTTGCTAAAACCGTACAGCTTTTGTCTATAAATAGTGTCAGAAACTCATTTTTACTTTGAAAGAAAAACTATTCAGCAATAAAAAATTAACTAATAAATAAATGACAATAATGATGAATGGTTATTAATTAATAATGCTAATAGAATTTTCTTTCAAATGAATACAAATGAAACATTCCAACAAGAAGCTGTATTTTAAAAGAAAATATACACTTTTATAACAGCTTTTAATGAGATAATTTTAAAACGAGTCTTTTAACCAGCAATATTGTTTTACTAAAATAAACCAAACTTAAGAATGGTAAGTAAGCTCTATTAGCAAGTCCTGTTTTACTTTTAAATATTCTGACTATAATGCTAATTCTACTTAATTAAACACTACTTAGTTATTATTTTCGGAAAAGATTTAGGTAAATTTATAACTGATATACTAAGTGCCATACAAAAAATAAGTATGACTATGGTTTGGAAAAAAAAATTGCTGCTAAACAATATGAAAATTTTATGGAATAGTGTGAAATAATAGTGTAAATCGAAATACTAATTAAAATTCTCAAATTTGGAGTGTTTTTTTTTACACCAAATTATAACTACTGGAAAATTCATCAGAAAAAGTTAACTTCTTGATTAACATTTTAAGTTTTCTCTATTGTTTTAATACTTTTATTTTTTCTGTATTATAGCTTTTGCCTTGACTGATTTTTATATAACATTCGGGAAAGGCATCGTTTTAGGGGATGAAGAGAGTTGTCACTGCATTCGTAACCCTGCTTAAAAAATGTATTACTAAACTATACCAACATATTTTATTCGCATAATTCAATAAGATTTAGGCATCCTTTTTTTGTCTAATTTAATGCTAATAATTTTTGTATTTCTAAAAAATATAAGTTTTAATAGTTCGGCATAAACCCTTAGAAAAAAGGAATTTATCACCCCATAAAGGAAAAGAAGGTTATTGTAAAAGATTTTTCAAAACACGTTGCATTTATTATTTATTTCTACTCTTTTAAACCAAATTATTTAATACTAGGTTAACGATACAAACAAACTGTCCTATGCATCTCAGGAAATATCCATTAGACAAGCAAGCATGCCCTTTGGTTATTGGAAGCTGTAAGTATATAATTTTTTTCCTCTCTCACTAATACGATTTAGTAAATTATCTAAATTGAAAAACCTAATTTATTTGAAAAAAATCGGCTTGATTAATTCCCGAAATATATGTATCTGAGAAATTTGTAACTTTACTAGATGTAGCACTTCATAGGCAACATATCATTTAATTTCTACGAAATCAAATTTTGCTGAAAAGTGTATTTTTTTGATAAAAATAATATATTTAAGTGTTATGTATAGAATATAAGTTATTTTATAAAATGCATTATTATAAATATTCATCATAAGTATAAGTTTAATAAATAGTCATATTAAACATTAATATATGCTTTAACATTTTACATTTTTCATCAATACTTCGTTGCTTTCGGGTTATGTTAATCTTTCATATTAAAAAAAAACAATAACATTTATTTAAAGGCAGGTCTTAGTCAAAAAATTAAATTTTCAGATGCCTTACAGAAAAAAAATATGGATTAGTACGATACTGATTGAGTGAAATCTTCTTTTCAATTAAAATAGCACAAAACATTTGAAACATTTTCTACGAGACTTAATACCCTCGACAGGGTTTATTGGTTTCATGATGTTCTCAGAAATTTAGAAGCTAATTTTAAATTCCGTAGAGATGGTTATTGTTATGTTGATGAATTGTCTTCCGGTTTATGTGTAACAAAGGTAATCATTCATATTACCCATGCATTATGTATTTTAATGGCTCGGTATTTTTTGTTTTTTCTACTTTAGCATGTTGAAATCCTACTGGACGGAATAATAAATCTCATTCATAAAATGCGCAATCCAAAATATCACTTTCTGATTCAACGACTTGAATGCGACTTTCATCATTAATAATTTTTCGTTTTCAAAGTATACGTAATATTCCCATTTAATCAACAAAATTACTAAAAAAAGCAAGAGAAGAAGCAAAAGTTTCGGTAAAAATTACAAAAGTTAAATAATTAACACCTAATAATAAATGGAAAGAAATTTATATGATGGTCTCGAGACCAGAATTCAATTTCATAAACATAAAAAAATATTTCAAAACTTATTCATAAAAATATGACTACACTAAATCAATCTAAACTTTCAGTTCAGATTTTTTTATTGACACAACATCTGAAAGTTATAAACAACGTTTCATTCTATCGTAACTGACATCCAGTTATTAATAATAGTCTACTTTGAATTACAAACAAAAAAAAGACAGCTCGTAACCACAGATAAATAAAGATAAAGTTATACATTTACCTTTTAACATAAACAAATATTCACTAATGCTTGTTTGTTGGTACAGAGATATACGAAATATTTAACGGAAGTGATAAAGTAAAATGCTTATTTTTGTAAGTTTTAATGATGTTAAACTTATCTGATTCGAAGAAGCAAAATTACGGAAGTTAACAAATTTCAATTAGCCCAAGCTGATATATTTATGAAGAAATTTAAAAGATTTCTGAATATTTTTATGGAATATTAAATCTTAAAATTTTTCTCCTCTCACTGAACATTTGTTCGATTTCCTAGGCAAACAAACTGAATGGTGATTAATTAATGTAGGCTATGTAAAAATTGCGATTTCCCCACTTCCTACTACTTGTAAACGTTCTACTTACGAGAAAAAAATTTCAATCCTAATTAAATTACTCCTAGAAATAATGATACTAAAATATTTCAAACAGTTAATAACTTTTTTCAGAAAAAGGAATGCATTGTGGATAAACTTTTCGGGTTATTTACCCAAACATGTAATTTCTAAACTCTTTATTTGCACTGCATACGACTCTCTATTTGCGTTGAGAAATAAAGTTTAGAACTTTGTTTCCGAGTATAAAATGTTGAGTATATTGGGTGATTCCTACTCTCTGAAAAATTTGTTCAGTTTCGTAAATAATATTGAAGCTTTTGTAAATTCTAACATTCTCGATTTATGAAAATACTAGCTATATCCTGAATTTATCATAAATCCTTTTAAGTATAAAGCATTCAAAATTTGGCAGCATCAATAAATACCGTGAAATAAAGGCATTTTCCCGGTGCTGATAAATGAGATATTAATAGGCCGCCATGATTTTCTTTCCTTAGTTCACAGGAAATCATAAATAAACTTACCTAGACATGCCTATTTCATTATTCATACTTAAATGCATTCTTATCGTGAAGAACATTTTTCATTCATTTTAAATTAGATCTGAAGGTACAAATATTAACCACAAACAGGGATCGTTTTGACAACCCTTATCAAATATGCACTGAATAATAGAAAATATTTATAATTAATGGTTTCTGACAATAGCCTCTTTCTATCAAGATAAATAGAATAATATTTGTCATAGTTAAAAATAATGAAATATTATGACAACAACTTTCACTATAAATTTATATTTAATTAATATTGTAATAATGGTGAGTACTATTTCAGCTCAAATTCTGTTTGATAGTTCTCTGTAAATTCTCTGTAAGATTTTAAAAAATATTCTGATCTATTTTAAACTATTATATTATGTTTTACATATAACTGAGACTTGAAAAAAATTGCATCCCTAGACATAAAATGTGTTTTCCTTTATTTACTTTTGTGACCGTTTTTTCAAAATTTTGCAATTTTATTTCGTTTTGTTGAGAGAAAAATATTGAATTATTTCACTTTATTTCTTATATATCGAAATATTTGATTTTATATGGTATTCCTCCTCGCGAAGTTACAATCTGAATTCCAAATAAAATTGAAAATCACTCTCATCATTAGTAAAAATATGTACAACGAGCAGCAGTATTTTGTCAAATATTAATAGAAAATAATGCAATCCTTAAATATTGATTTGAACTACTTGAGAGGTTACATCCTATATTTTTACTAGGGTCGTTTCTTTAGGGATTCTTCATAACAGAGAGTTTTTATATGAGTCTAAATAACAGTACTATAGTTCATACTTTCAGTGCGGGAATTTTGGTTGAGAGCAATTTAGAAATTTTGCCTTTTATAAAAGAATATAAAATCAGTCAAAGTTTAAATTAAAGTACTTTAATAACTAAATGTTAGTTATGTATGTTATAAAATTCCTGATCTTTCATAGGTTTCCAAACTTTATAAGTGTGGTATTGGGTGAAACCCATAAGAAATTTTAACGAATGAGTATATTGAGACTTTAAATAAATCACTTAAAAATCCTGATAACATGTAAATGAATTCAAGAGAAACCTGTTTTTTCTATGTGATTTTTGCAGTTGCCTATACGTCTAGAGATGTACTTTACCAATGGAAATGGCCTAATCCTGTAGCAGTTGCAAACGATGTGACGTTATCACAGTATGATTACTTAAATATCACTCTAGCAAATCACACAGAAACACAGCCTAGAGGTAAGACTTTGAAAAAAATATTTTTCTTTACAGAATCTAAAAATCGACTTTATAAAGTTAACTCCTAGCTCATTAGGTAATATTTATTGTTGACACGAGGGTAATCTAAAGTTTTCAGTAAGGATGTTTTCCATTTGTTTACTTTTGGGACAACCGAGTAAGTTACCACTGTCGTCTTTTTTCATTTTTTTTTCTAATGCTGAGGCACTTAACATAAGACATTCGTCTTTTGTTATTCACCGCGAAGTCTTGCTGACTATTTTATTGTAGGAGCACCATTTAGGTAAGCCAGAATTGTTCCCTATGAAGGGACAACACTTAAATATCAAGCCCTATTCGGGATTTGAACACAAGTCCACTGCTTGGAAGCTCACGCCACTAAACACTATACCATGTGGGCGTCATAAGAGTTATCTAAGACTACAAACTTTTATCTAAGAGATTCAAGGGTTTTGGGTTTGGTTTGGTTTGGAACGCTACTCTCAACTTTTTGCTACACGAGGGCTAATTAGCCCGGGACCTACAATTTAAAGCTGATTCCGAACGGCTACAAACATCTATACCAACAGTGGGATTCGAACCCACAAGATCTGAACCGAATGCCAGCTCCCTAGCCATTCGAACATCACCTGGCAAGAGCTTCGTGGAAACTACTTGATAAACTATATAGTTTCCCACTGATCTCAGCATTCTAAACAAACAGCAGTCCTCTCGAAAACAAGAACAAAATATTTTAGGAAAAAAAGCATTCTTTCTTAAACTTTCTCGAAAGGTGGCTATGTTTACAATTTACACTGCTGGCCACCCAAATTGCAACACCAAGAAAGATAAGAGATATCACACCAAAATTTATTTTGTAGATAACATGTTGACCAAGTATCAAATGATTAAATTTATAGACTTCTGTGAAGTGTGGTTCCTGCCAAAATCAGTAGCCAGAGTAGCCGCCATTGTTGGAGATCACCGCTGCCACACGCCTCGGCATTGATTCAAAGAGACTTTGGATGAGTTCTTGGGGTACAGCAGACCAAGCAGCTTCCACACGTTGCCAAAGTTGATCTTCTGTGGCAGCTGGGGATGGAATCTGGGTCAATCGTAGAGCAACCATGGACCACATGTTTTCCATGCGAAAGATCCGGAGAGCGAGGCGGCCAGGGAAGCAATTCAATCTGGCGATTGACGAAGAACCTGGCGATTAAGGAAGGACAACTGGCTCCAACACCTCGGAGATGTAGCGCTGGCTGTTTAAAGTACCGGCAATGCGTACTAGAGGAGTGCGAGAGTGATATCCAATACCGCCCCATACCATAATACCCGGTGCAGGACCAGTGTGGCGGTGCATAACGCAGCTGTTCAGCATCCTCTCTTCACGGTGTCTCCAGACTCGAATGCGACCATCGTGGTGTTGCAGACAGAAGCGTGACTCGTCAGTAAAGACAATTTCATTCCATTCTGCCGTCCACATCCTTCTGTCATCGCACCATTGGCGGCGGAGACGTCTGTGGTTCTGCGTCAAGGGTAGACAAAGCAATGGACGTCTTGCGGACAGACCACTCTGCTGTAAACGGCGTCGAATGGTACGCGCAGACACTGGATGATGCGTTACAGACTACATGTGCTGTGCTATGGTTCGTGATGTGACTGAGCGATCCGTCACTGCCATGCGCACAATTTGCCTGTCATCACGTGAAGTGGTGCGCTGAGGTGGATGCGATTGAACACGCCGGTCCGTCGTACCCTCCTGCATCCAACGATCACATATCCGCATTACAGTTGTTTGGTTTCGTCCAACACGACTACCGATTTCCCTGAAAGATAATCCACAATCTCGGTAGGCCACTATCCTTCCTCTGTCGAACTCGGATACTAGATCAAAAGATGATCGCTGTTTGCGACGAGGCATAATTGATGGTTTTTTTGAAAAAAACACAAGAAAAACACAATTGCCGAACTTGAAATCGTCGAAATCTCCAAGCCTTAAATAGCGCTTTGAAGTGGCGCCACAGGCGCGCGTGATGTGCGTCTGCGCTGAAATTCTAATCATTTGCATATCTCACCTCCGCTAATGCATGTTGTAAATTTCATGTTATTTGCATGTTTCCTTAAGGGTGTTGCATTTACAGTGGCCAGCAGTGTAATTAACAAATCTTCGAATATTATCAATATTGCTCTTAACAAATTAGATAATATGAACTTCTTTACCTTGGGGGGAAACTTTAATAGGGATAAATTAATGCATATTATAATAACTTTTTAGACAGCATTAAGTATTATTTTATTACTGAATTTACTTCCTAAAAAACTTGGCATCTGCGGTACATAAACAACATAACAAGATAAATTTTATCAAAGTAAAATGAGTCAACCTTAATTTTAAAATTTTTTAAAAGTGTTGATCATTTTGTCATTGATATTTTTAATGAATTTTTTTTTTCTAAAATCAGAAACAGTCCACCTCAGATGTTATCTGCTAAAAGTATATTACCCACTATGTGTTCATGACAGAACTGTTAAAATGGAGTTGCATATTAACATAAAGCTTAAACATGTATCCAGCTTAAAACTTCAGTTTAGAAGGAGTGATTATTTTACCTTGATTTTGTAGTCTAAAATAAAAGCAATTATTTTCATTTCTTATGCTATTTTTGAAATGTACAGAATTTGTATTTTGTATCGATATTTTTTACATTAAATTACCGTATCTAATAGCTGAAAAATATTAAATACTCAAGGCTCTATAACAATGTTCTATGTAAGAAAAATTTAAAACTACATTTGCGATGTCATTTGGGACCAGTAATGGCAAACCATTATTCGAACCGTCACGCTACAGTAACATTATATAATAGACAGGATACGTCTACGTTTCTTTTCTTGTTGTTCAAAAGAGAGTCTAAACACTTTTGTTTATATAATTGTAAGATTATTTTGTGCAGCTAGGGGTTGCTAATGCTGAATAAAACTTAGTTAAGTAAATACAACTGTAATCGAATAAAAGCAATTGATAAAAGTTATCGTTTAACCAAATCCCCATTCCACAATGCGTACTCCTTATAATAACCTTCATACGATTCACGTAATAAAGCACCTATTCATTTTAATTTTTGAAGTGATATTTAACATGTTCCTGCAAGTATGGAATTTCTGTGGTGGTCAAAACAGTAATGAGAGGAAAACTCAAAATAAAAAAAGTAAATAACATAATTTGAAATATTTAACTTCATAACTTAGTTATTTGCATTGTTCCAAACTTTAGACTCTAATCGCAAAAAATATTCACTCGATATTTTCAAGGTATTCTATATAATGCTTTTGGACTGTAAGACACCTTCTTTAATGGAAAAAAAGTAAACGTTAAATAGACAATTATCAGGTTTTAATTGAATCGGATTTTTGTTTCATTTAGCCCGAATATAATCTAGTATAACTGTACTAACAAATATTCAGATATTATATATGCTATTCTAAAATACTATACACATGGTATCAAAATCAGCTATAATTTAATATCAACGAAAAAAATATTTCAAAAGCGAAACCAAAATAAAAACTGTAACTTTCAGTACAATTTCATTTTCAAACCACTAACCACACACAGATTACACACACACTGCATCTGAGAGTGAGATTTATCTCTTCGATGTCTATTACACTCTCGGGACAAATCTAGTTGCTCTGAGAACAGATTTCTACCCGTCAAGTTCGGAATGTTGTTTCCACCAATCTTTTCGTTGGGTGAAATCATTTGGGAATGCATTATGAATTACAACACTTTTCGAGGCAATTATTCTGAAAGAGTCTGCTTTTCAGGGACTTCATCGTTACTGGCCCGTTTCATTCTCAGAAGACGCAGAGGTTACTTCATTCTTCAAATTTATGCTCCATGTGCCATGATCGTTGGAGCATCTTGGGTGTCATTTTGGATCAACAAAAGTGACGCCCCAGGACGTGTGGCTGTTGGTGAGTTTGTTTAATCGACTTTTAAGAGAAGTACGAAAGTTTAAGAATAGATTAATGATTGTTGCAATTATCATGTAATGGATATTAACAATTCCCAAAACGCTTTCAAGAGAACATATAACTCTTGAGTGTGTTTATTGCATACACACAATATATATTTTCCGCATGCAGTTGAATCTCGCTACTTTCACGGATTGAATTATTCAGGAATTTGACGTCAGTAGCAATCTATATATATATAACAGTTCCGTAACTGACTCACTGACTTACTCACTGACATACAACGCACAGACCAAACCGCTGTACCAAAAGGACTGAAATTATGGCGATTCTTCTTATGGTGTAGGGGTGCACTAAGAAAGATTTTTGAAAAAGTCTTCTTAGATTTTTTAAAATTAAATTTTTAAGCTGTTTTTGTAACTTTTTTTAAGTTTGCATTTAAAATAAAATTTGAGGATTATAAAATGTATATCACGAGAAAGAATACAAAAACGTCTTTGAAATGAAACCTTTTTCGAACCTTTACCTCAATTTTCTGATTTTTCGTGAATTTTTAAAGATTAATTTTTAGAATTTAATTTATTAAATGCCGATCACGTGATTTCTTTTTCAGGTACTTTAAATAAATTTATCGTCACATACATAACAACTAAATAGACAAAAAAATATTCTTTTTCTTTCTAATGCAGCAGACGATTGGATATTATCAAAAAAAAAAATAAATATCCCTTACGATTCTTTTATAAACATATATATATGTATATATATATATATATATATATTACATCAATTGTATACATTGATCGTCGCATTTATTATAAATATATATATCTATTATTTTTTGCATTAATTGCATACATTGACCATTGTATTTAATTTGAATGTACTCCGTAGCGAAGCGCGGGTTTTCAGCTAGTATAGTACATTTTGTTCTTTTAATCTCTGCAATGTGCAGTATAAAAAATAAATAGTAAAAACTAAAGTACTCTATTGTATACAAGTGTTTTTTAAGAGCTCTACGAGACGAAATATAGATATAGAGAGCCTTACCCTTAAAAAGTTCCCCATCTATTTTTATAAATAATGATTCACATTTTTCTTACAACATACATACATTAATTTACAATGCTTTTGAAGTAGAAACAGCCCATTTTACTCGTCATAAGAATATATATTTTTTTTATAAATTCTTAAATCAACTATATTTTTGCATACAATTCTTTGTCTTTACTAGTTTTCAATAAGCAAATCAAGTTATTAAAATTATAAAAAAATTAAAAAATCTTCAAATTGATACAATAGGGTTCAAGAATATCAGAAAGAAAATTTAAATATTCAAATCGGCGTATGATAATTTTTGCAAAATATGTTGTAATGAAGAGCACCAGGTTAGCAACAAATGATAAAACAATGAGATTCCGGTATTTAAAGAGATATGTACCTTAAAATTGTTTCTTTTCAGTATTGTATCATATGTTACTGTATTCCAAGAGGTAGTGAATCAAAAAACATTTCCATGAGGATGAGGCACTTAAAGAAACTTTAAAGAATGATCGTCCATGAAAAGATTATTTTTAGATCATTTGGCATATTTTTAATAGTTGATCAGCAGCTATTCTAGGGTTGTGGAAACAGATATTTTTTACAACCGTTAAAGCATTTTTCAATTTATCCTATGAAATGATTTCCATTATAACACTATTTTTCGATGCATTTGATATATGTTTTTACTTTCCCTTCATTATCTAGTCTTGTTCTGATTTCGCCAGGTAATTTATACAGTATGGCTGGCAGTTAAAATACACATCATAAGAGTGTTAATATGGGTGAAAAATGAGTTTGGGCTAAATGAGCAACTGTAGGACAAACATGGAAATAAATCTATTCGATATAAAGAGACGAAAAATGAGAAGGACGAAAATTTTCTAATTATAATAAAATTAAGTTTTGGACTTTGTTATAGTACGCATATTGGGACGAACTGCTACTGAAAAGAGTTTTATGAAAATTGAATATTAGGAATTCAGGGTATATAAGAATTCACCTTACAGTAGATTAAATTTTTTTCAAGTTAAGAAAAAAGTCTAACTTACAGAAGGTTTAGAGATGAGGAGGAATGCTGCCTTAAGCAAAATAAAAAGGAAAGTATTTGGGCTCGATACGTTTAAATGAAAATGCTCCACATTTTGGAACTTGTAGGGAAAATACACACACACACACACACACCAACACAGCTGATCTGCAATTTGTAAAGCGCATAAAACCAGCTGATAAGGTGAATCACATGATCGCGATCAAAGCACTCATGTAACCATTAAAGTAATGGTGCTAATAAAACGCATATTTAAAGGAAATATAGACATTTCAGTGAATAAAAGAGAATTGGGCCTAGGTTTGACCATTGTTATGGGCTCCTTAGCAAAGCATAGCCGATAAATGGGCTGGAGGGAAAATAATTCCAAATCTGCATACATTATATTATTTCATCTAATATATATATATATATGCAGCACGGTGTCATAAGACAAAATATTGATCAACATATTAGAGCTAGGGCAGGAAGATAGAATTGGATTATCTGCAGTTTCAAAGCTTAATACAAAATAAATGCTTAGACATTTGAGAATGAGTAATCTGTTGACAAAAATAACGCTATTATTTGTCCCTAAACACATTGTTTTTCGGAAATATTATTTCGCAAGATCACAATAGGAAGTAGGCATTTTCTTAGTAAAGCACTTCAAAGAGTATGATGCGTTTAAGTGACAGTTTGAAAGGAACCTCCGATTTTTCTAGCTGCCTCCTAGTAAAGGCAAGCACTTTCATGTTTCTATTAAATCGTCATTGTACTGAGTACGTATCATATACACTGTGTATAGCATTTTCAAGACTGCTTTTTCTGTACGGTGATATCATCATATTTTCTATAATGTACACGAATTAAAAATTCCAGTATTAAGTGAAGTTAGAACATACACTCATGGACAAAAAAATTAGCGCACCAAGAAGGAGTCGTCAAAGTGAAATGAAATTTTACATACGTAATGATTACTTTGATATACGTAAATGATAAGAAAATCAAAGAAAAAGGATAATTTATTTCAGAGAAAAAGGCAAAAGAACGGAGGAGTTAATACTCCGTTGGACCCCCTCTAGCGAGAATGCACGATGCGATACGATCGGGCATTGAGTCATACAAGTTCTGTATGATGTCTTGAGACATTTCGTTCCATATTTGCTGTAACCTTGCCTCTAGTTCGTTCAAACTCGTGGGATGCCCAACTCGTCGTCCCAAATGATCCCAGATATGCTCGATTGGAGACAAATCCGGGGATCGGGCAGGCGAAGGAAGGGTAGTAACAGTGCGGAGACAGTCTTGTGACACCCTTGCCGTATGAGGCCGAGCATTGTCTTGTTGAAAAATGGCTCCTGGGAGCCGTTGCATGAGTGGCAACACATGTGGTTGCAGGATTTCATGAACATACCGCAGGGCTGTCATGGTGCCACGGAACAATACTAGGGGTGACCGTGTATTGTAGGCAATGGCACCCCATACCATCACACCAGTTGTGGGAGCGATGTGTCGCTGTACAGCAAAGGCAGGATTGAAGCGTTCACCACGGGCTCTCCACACACGAACACGATTGTCATCACTGCCGAGATTGAATCTGGATTCGTCGCTAAAGACGACCTGGTTCCATTCCGCAGCAGTCCAGTTTCCTCGTGCGTGGCAAAACTCCAAACGGAGGCGTCGATGGGTGGGCGTCAAGGGCAGCACACGTAATGGGCTCTGCGATACCAACTGTCCTTCAGCCAGGCGCCTTCGTATGGTTCGAGAAGACACAGAGGCCCCTAGTGAAGGTGCTATCTGTGCCTAGATGGCGGCCGATGAAGCAGTTGGCTGTACGCGTGTATTTCTTACGATGTGGCGGTCTTCTCGACGACTGGTCTGTCGAGGGCATCCTGAGCCTGGTCTTCGTGTACATGACATCTCTCGGGTCCACTGGTCCCAACACCTCCTCACAACACAATCAGAGCGGCCTAATTGACGAGCTACTCGTCTAGCTGACCACCCAGCTTCCATCATCCCGACGATTCTCCCCCTCTGAAACTGCGACAACTGCTTATATTGTCTTCGAACACGGCGTAATGGCATGTCTATCTCAGCTCTTCCTTTGTAAATGATTCAGCACACTCAAACAAGCTTTGGTTACCTGTTTTATACTCCACAGAGTGCGATGTTCAACGCCCTCTACCGGCTATACGTAATGCGCAATCACGCTGCATTTCTAATCATTTGCATATCTCCCCGACATGTACCTTCATTGCAAGTTTCGTTACGATCCCGCAATTATTTCTTGGTGCGCTAATTTTTTTGTCCATGAGTGTATAATAAATAGAATTTCGTATAGTGGTTTTTTTTTACAAAATTATTTAATTTGAGAAAAAAATTCTGACACATGTCTGAGAATAACTAAAAGAAACAAACTCAAACTTAATTTCTAATGTTATCATTTAATTTCTCTTAATTTTACTTAACATTAATTTTATCACTGATTAGAAACTTTTACAGAAATCATCCTACGAATCGTTTTCATACATTAAAATTATTGGAACACATAAAATTCTAGTTACACATATTAAATCATCACTGTGCTCTCACCTGATAAATATAACACAAATTAATTATGACTTACCACCACCCTCATTGGAGACTGAAGAATATAATCGATGTCTAACTCAAGTCGACCAGCGGAATCGGCATAACAGGAAAATGGCGGATTGCTGAAGATCAGACAACCACGAGGTCCTTTTCAGTCTCTGCTTTTTCTTCAACTGATCAAGAAACGTTACAAAATTTTCAGTACCGGAAAAGGCATAGGTCAGACAAAGTCCTCAAATAAGCAACATCTTTCAGCTATCATTGGCTAAAAGATGTTGCTAGGCCGTTGCTATGGGGAAGCTAAGTCCCCTTACAGCCGAGAAAGGGTGGCAAGTCACTATTCCTTCTGTGCACAAAACCTTGTTACAGGTTACGCTAAATTGCCTCCGGTAGGGACATTCCTTTCTTCCGGAAACCGGTACAAAACAAACCATAGGCGCGATCCCAAGCACACATACATCTTAGGACTTACATAATAAAACAGATACACTTAAATGTGCATGGAACCGAATTAATGCTATATCGAGACTATGAGATTAGAAAATATATTTTTTTAGAGACAAAACAGCATATTGATGAAAATATTTACAAAGTCCATTTCTATGTCACATCCAGTTTCACTGCTCGTCTTTAAAATGCAAAAAGTTTCCTTTACTGTATAACTAAAGAAGTGAAATTTATTCAACCCGTAGAGTAATATTATGCTTTTAACCCCTTAAAAAATATGCATCAGTCCGCTTTTAATTCCCCTTTTGCAGAATTAAGTGTTTTTTTAATACAAATGGTAATTAGAATTCAAATCTAATTTTTTCTTTCCTAAGAGGTCTTTCATCATTCATCATGAAAATTACAGAAAAGAATATATAGCAGAGACTAACTGTTCATCTACAGTGCAACTTAGTATTAGGATTAAACTTAATCAGCTTGAAGGTTTTACAGACTTAATGATGAAATTTCTGCAGTTCACAAAAACTTTTTAATTACATTACCTTTTTTTGTGTGCATATGAAATTAAGACCCTTCAGCATCAAGAGTAACGACTTTGTAGTTCTACGTTCTGATCTGTGCCTAGTGAAACGTCAAAGATTCATTAGCAGAAACTTCTGTAAAATTTCCTCTTTTTTTCAGTTTTTATTTTGATCCATAATTCATACGAGTTTCTGCGATTTAAATGAAAGTTCATTTCAATTCAACTAAATGTAAATACTTAATTTTTACCGGCAAGTTTCATTGATAAAAAAAATTACGTCTTTACTGAATAGTTAAATCTTATACATGCATATGTAATAAGAAAACTAGAGGCATGTAACACATAAATTCCTAAACATGTTTGGCATATGGAATTTTGAACAGTTTAAATAGTGTCAAGTCAGAGGATATTGATTATATGAATAAATTATAAATTTTAATTTTATACAAAATTTATTTCGATTTTAAAAAATGGATATTGTATTTTCTTATTTTTTCAGACAGAAAAAAATATGTATAATTTCATGATCGATAAAGGTGCATGCGTTTAATTTATTTTTAATGTATAAATAGAGATACACTCAGCCTATTTCTGTGTCCAGGAAAATTAGATATTTCTATCAATTATCTCTTCGAAAAGTTTTTGGAGATAAAGTACGTAAAATTTTATTTAAAGTTTAAGAAATGTTCTTCATTATAAAGAATTAAACCCATGATTATACTTTCAAGATTTTGATCTTTAATGCTTTTGAAATATATTTTAGTGCAGTGTTCCTATGCAGTGTTGAATGAAAACAATAAACTTCTTACATATTTCAGGAGCCACAACGGTCCTTACTCTGGTAACAATGGGATTTGGAGGTCGAGCATCCCTTCCACGAGTTGCTTACGCTACAGCAATTGATTGGTTTGTCATTCTCTGCTTTTCCTTCGTCTTTGCAGCTATGGTCGAGTATGCTTGTGTCAACGTTGTAGACAGAAATGATTTCCTGAAATTACAGAAGACAATAAAGGATCAGCAAGAGCAAGAAAATAACCAAGTAACTCAATAACTGTTTACAGATACATTTTAATATTACTGGCGGGAATTAATTCCCGGAGGCCTTGATAGGATGGCAGACATTTGAAGCAGCTTAAGTTCGCTTATCGGCAGTTTTGATAATTTGAGAGAAAAATCAGATAGAAGTCTTTTTGTAAGGAATTTTTAGTCGTTATTGCCCTCTGGTCTTCCACTTCTGTGTCTTTGTTTTTTTTTTATCGAAGGTAAAAATATGTATGTATGTATGTATGTATGTATGTATGTATATGTATATATATATATATATGTATGTATGTATGTATGTATGTATGTATGTATATATATGTATATATATATATATATATATGTATGTATGTATGTATGTATGTATGTATGTATGTATGTATGTATGTATATATATGTATATATATATATACATATATATACATATATATATATATATATATATATATATATATATATATATATATATATATATATATATATATATATATATATATATATATCAATTAATTTATTCATATTTTTCATAATTTTCATCATATTCTCCCTAAAGGTAGGAAAACGTCGGCTCTTGAAAGTTTCAGTTTAAGTTTATTTAATACTTTTGCTTGCAAAAGCCAAAAATCGATCATGTTGATCTTCCGATCGGTAGATAAATTCTTTCATCATTAATTTACCCTGATGATGTGAAGAAAGCTTATTTTGAATTACTCTGTTTAAAATATATCATAATAAATTATGAATGTATAAAACATCAAATAATCATGGGATATGACAGCTTTTTTTTAGATTTTTAATGGATAAACACATTATATTTATATGAATAGAATATTGAAGTTTTTGTATTGAAAAATTTTCACTAATTGTTATGGCATTGTCAAAAATAAATGTTTTAAAAAATTATAGAGAATATAAAAATTTTAGCTCCAGATTGAATAGTTGTAATGGCAGTACAGATTTTAAACTGTGTTCTTTTTTAAAAAGTTTCATGTAAAATCTAATGAAATATAACACTCTGTTCCTCACTAAAAAATCCAATTCTCTTTAATCATTTTTTTCATGTTTATTTTTATAAAATAGAACTTCTGTTACTCTAGGTATAGTAAAAATATACTCAATATTTAATGAATTTCCTCCCCAATATCATAATTTAGATTTTAAAAAATCAAAAAATGTTACCATAGACTTGGAACAGTGTGAGAATGTTCTGCAATGTTTTTAGACATATTACGAAATCCTCTTCAAAACGAAATAAATTATATTCTCTTACTCATGCTGATTGTATGAACGAAGTTCATCCAGAATTTCAGGTATTATATATAGCGTCATATAATTTTTTATACCTAAAAATATCTTTTGTGAAATTTCAAAAAGTAAATGGGGATTTCTTTCTTTCCCTAAATGTTAAAATTAACATTAATCCATTGCTAATATCATTACTCTGGATTTAATCAAGAGATGATGATACCTTGATCATATATAAGATCTTTTCCTCCTAGTAGTAAGGAAAAGGGGAGATTATTTCTTTTAGAAAATCAAATGTAATGCGTAATTTTCCTTTCAAATGTACAATTTGATAGATTACATGCTTCAAGCGATATAACTAATTTTTGATTAAGGGAATGGTGGACCTTTATTTGAGCAAATCTCGTCATTGTAATACTGATTGTGTTATTGTAAAATATATATATATATATATTTCTGTAGATTATTAGTACCAATATAATTTTTTTCAAGTAAAAAAATCATTTATGAAGCTTCTACAAAGTAATTTATAATGGGTAAGTGTAGTAATAAATTTTAAAGCTGTTTTTCTCAAAACAGATTTTTCAAGGTTTTTAGATTTTTTAAATGCTCCATGCTACTTAATTTTTGTTCAAAATTCATGAAATTGATAAAGAAGAATCCTGATGCCGTTTACAAAAAAGCTGGGTATGCATTTTACAATTAGACTTTATTAAGGTAATTAAATTTGATTTATAACTTTTTAAAAGACAAAATTTTGATGAAAATCGGGATGGAATTCAGATAAAAATCTCTCAAAAATTAACTATTGAAGGGATTAAATAATCGATACTCAGATTTGTTTTTTATACAGTTTAAAGAGATTAAAATGCAAAATCGAGGAAATATCTCAAAAATTAAGTAGTAAGGAGCATTTTAAAATTTTGCTTATAAATTTCAAATTTTTTTAAAAATATTAAAATCATAATGAGATTGGAAATTTCTTTTAAGGTATTCTATTTATTTATAGTGAAATGTATATATGTACAAAATTTCGTATCTCTATGATGAAAAGTAAAAAAAGTAAATTTTAATGTCCACCGTTCCCTTAATGCCATCTAAATAGGATGAGAGTTCAACAAAGAAGCCGCACGGAAATAATTTTTTAGATGTGAATTTCAGCCATTTTCTTTGACAGCAATTCTTCATGTTTTACACATAAATAAATGTATTGAATGTATTTTCTGAGACTAGGGATTCTGAGTTAATTATGAAATATTCCTTTGGTAAAAAAAGAGAAGAATTTATTCACACTTTGCATTTAGATGATGCAACTGGTAGAAAGTCTTCAATCAATTAGAGGAAAAGCAACACTCTGTCCTTCACTAAACAATCCAATCCTCTTCAACCCTTTTTTCCATGTTTATTATCTTAAAATATGAATTCTATTACGCTATATATAGTAAAAATTTACTCAATATTTAATGAATTTCCTCATTTGAATCAATATCACAATTTAGATTAAAAAACAAATATTTTAAAAAAATTTACCATAGCTTGGAAAAAAGGTGAGAAGGTTCTGGAGTGATTTTAGTCATAATACGAAATCCTCTTCTGAACGAAATAAATGATATCCTCTTTATGCTAAATATCTGAACGAAGTTCAACCAGATCGCAATAAACCTCAGAGCAAGTCATAGCGTGCAATTAAAGTTTTATTCTGGTTATTTTCAAGAGCCTCTGCAAACTTCTGATAATATCCATGAAAATCTTAATTTTCTGTATCCGCGCTCAGCAATAATTATGAAATTTAGCCAAAACAAGCAACATACTTCAAAATATAAAAAAATGGTAATACATTTTTCTCTTTCAGTCGGCAGAAGCGCACAAAGAAAATGGAGAAGATCTCACAATAATCACAGAACATTCTGACTTTGAAATCAGGAGACCTCGAACTTCTCGCAAATTCCGTCCATTTCGATGGAAGAAAAAGAAGAGATTTCGAGAAATTAGTTACACAATTGAAGAAAAATGGAAGCCAGATAGAGGAGGTCGTATTGATGCATACGCTCGTGTGTTATTCCCATGCGCCTTTGGTTTGTTCAATGTTTTGTATTGGACGTTATACTTATACACTATTGACGATGAAATACCTGAAGACCTAACATTTTGATACAAGTGTTGAATATGGTCATAGAAGTTCCTTCAACATCAGCACAAACTGTAAATATTGAATCTAATATAAATTCCACAATGTCAAATTTATATGCAGTAAAAGTGTGAAAATGTTGAAATTATATTGTCATATATATCTATGGTATTTCTAAATTTTCTGCTATAACCATATGTTTTATATTAAAGTGTAGAAGAAAATTATTACAAAAAATTTCGTGACAAAACTTTTAAAATTAAATATGAGCATAAATATGTTTTCTTTGCATAAGAGTAAAATTGAAATTATACGTGTATCTTGAATTATCACCTACAAGATATTTGATTTTGCTCCTTATGTAGACACAACTTTATTTTTTTTTTCAAATTTCATGTCGTGAACCAAAACAAAACTAATAACTTTCCAAACAAATATTTTAATCAAATTATAATGCATTTACATATAAAAAAATGGCTTAAAATTTATTCACATTAAAGGTGAATAGCTAATTCAAACTATTAAAATTTTATTTCAATTTTAATAGCAGAAATTGATTTCAAATATTTGTTGGTGTTTGAAATCTGTTATTTTTCTTGTCTTATACACAATTAGAAACGTGTGTGGTAAATAAAATGTAGACTACGAGTTAGTACAACACTCAATATTAGTGCTCAGTGTGAATTCATATCGTGACTTGGCATATAATAAAATGGTAGTTCAATGACTGCAATGCTCTGTTCTGCATCTTTGTTGAACGGGCTCCAGTGGGTATATTAACGTCCATAACAGCAGGCTCGGATTGAACTACCACCTTCTTGTGAACCAAGTCAAGGTGGGATCTCATATAAAGAGGTTTCGGCGATTGTTGTAATCTCGAAGTACCTTTTTCATTTCATTCATATTTTTTCCAGTCTGCCGCAGATGAGAAAAAAATTAACTTTCACACGCCGACAATCATTTTGAAGCCCCCTGCATGAATCAGCAAACTTACCACGTTCATGACAAAAATACTTATTTTGTATTTAATCGATACTTTTAGATGTATCCAATACGTCTACATGCACGCACAAAGCTACATATATAACTCACATGCCAAAATTATCGACTCAGAATTTAGTATATTGTTTAGTAACCCTGCACTTGATAGTGAATTACATTGATTATTGGTATTGTTCTGTACTTAATGTCTAACGAATGTTAAATAATAATTTGTCAATTCTCGTTTGTTGCAGATTATCAGTTCCTACAATTTATTTTTAAATCACTGTTTTACCAAAATATTCTATTGGATTCATTATCTGTAGAACAAGAAGAACGTATATGTATGAACTCATAATAGAGTTCTTATAACCATAGTCTTATAACTAAAGTTTTAGGAGAGAATACGTAGTAATTATGGAATAAACCAAAATCCCTGAAACTTAAAGTTATGATAAACAACAGTATACAGTTATCACGTAGAAAGCTTGTGTACGATCGTCAAGTAAAGGGCAATTTCACACAAGTTTGAAAGTAACGTAATCGAATAATACCAATTGAACGCTCTTCCCAGGGCAATCAATTAGTTCGATTTTCTTCGTGAAAAACGTTGTTTTGTGTGTTATCTGTATGGTCACAGTGCTATCATCGTCGGTTCAAAATTAGTCATTGTTTTGTATTATAGAGCCTATGTTGGGTCTAAACGAGAGTGGTCTTGTATCATTCAGCAGATTTACTTATGTGGTCGGAATATATATTCGGAAAAAATAGATATTTTTTACGCCCCAATGCATACAACGATGGAGAGTAATAATTGAATGTTTGGGTATAATTTACCTTAAGATGTGTCAAATATGCCCTAATCTCTATAATGAACAGGACACCTGTATATTCATTGTTAAATGAGAGATCATCATAGAATCTGGATATCAATGCATTCATTGAACACCTTGTAAACCATGAGAATTTGAAACATTTTTACTATAGTTATCTTTTTACAACCTATGTACTTTCTTTAAAACTCAATCATAGAATTCGATTCAATCTTGAAAAGAGCTTTTTATCTCTACTAATCTAAACTACTAATTCTTTGCCAGTTCCAAACCCTTAGAAACAGTTTAATAATAAAAGATATTAGATGTCTTTAAATCTGTCATGTGAGTATCATATATGTATAAACAAAGAGAAATAAATGTATCTTAAAAAGCATTGTTAAGATCATATATATTTTCTTTTACTTTTATGAATTTTCTTGCAACGTTCCCTCGTGGTATCAAAACTTCAATTGCAAAAATGGAGCATTCATTTATTTATTTTACTTGACACGAGCTAATAATCATTATCCAAGAATTCAGATCATAAAAATTGTTAGTTATTAGTAGGAGAAAAGTGTAATTTTTATTAAATTCTCTATTTTATTTCTTTCAGTTTGACAAGAACTTTTACACATTGAAAATACCTAAATAAAAGAAATGGAATATTTATCAGCATGACAAACTGACAGTATCAGATATAATGTTATGAAATATACCAAACACGGAAAGAAATATTGACTGATTCTCTCTCAGAATAAATGTGATTTTAAACCTTGAAATTTTGCCAATACAAAGAACAATGTAAAATAATCTCTGATGTCAGGGTACCCAAAATACTTTTGTGCCTTTAGTAAGTTTTAATCCATAGGCAATATTTAAAGTGTAACCATAAGACTAGAGTATTTATTTATAGGTCTAATGATGTAGGTTTAATAATTACTGTTCCCCAATAATGCAGTTATACTTTTTTTTTTCTACAATAAGGAATACTAAGTTTGCTTTTGGCTATACCACAACTTTCCCACAATTGAGATTACTTAGTCTCGTGTCAATAAAGACTTTAATTTATATTGTAATAGGTAGACAATCCATTTCTTAATATTATAATTTCAAATGCTTATCTCAGGTTACATATTAATATATTGGTTATCTAAATATAAATGCTTTTACTAATATTATATTAAAGTGAAATTAATAGTCTCATATCAATTTGCCTTCATATCAATTGAAAATAAAAATACTGCCGTACAAGTGAAGTATTTTTTAAGCATTTCCAATGTCTGGCGATAGCTGGTTTCTCGGGAATTAATCTTAACGAAACGTGTTGCATGAAACTAGACACGTGGAGAATACAACTAGACGAACAATAAATATCATACACAGTATCTTCATTCCATTTAAAACTTTTCCCAAATCTTTGTCTCAACATACCCGTTTGCTTGTCCAGGATCTACTCTAGTTTTTTTAGTAATTACATATGTCCACATGTATATATGAAACAAAAAACAAAATCACAAGTAGTCATTTCATGATCAGAGCCAAGGAACTGGTAAAAAGTCCCTATGTGATGGATTGTACGGACAAATATTGTGATGAAATCTTTATTACATTATTTTTTTAGAGCACTTGGAACAAATATAGAAATGCAAATAGATAATCTTTAGAAGTAAAAACTGTATTAGACTGAGTACTTATACGCCCTTTATTTTATGGTCAATATAATAAAAAAAGACAGCAGTGCTGTGTAAACGAGTTTAAGCTTATGTAAATGAGACAAAAGTTATTTTTACGTAGGTTTAAAGGAGTGTTTTTAAATTTGTCTCCTTGAACTGTTTCGGAATGCGAACTCTAGTTTGATTAGAATAAGAAATTTATAGAATTTAACCATACATTGGGACGTGCGGTAATAGACTGTATAAAACAAAATTTATTAGGAGCTATAATTGAGTTTACATTCTCTGCGGGAAAACTCGCAAAATATATATGAAATAGAACATGTCAAAAATGTATGAAGTTATTACAAATATGTATAATCTGATATAGTATATTACTATAAATTATGTTATATAATATTAATAAAAATCGTTTATAGTAAAACTCATGCAATTTACAGAGACAAAACAAAGCTTAAAAGTATTACGCTGATAATTAGATTCCAGGACACATGATCTTAAATTTGATAGGTTAGTTATCAACTACTTCAGTATCAGCTCCTAGAAAATAATTTCATAAAGGTTTAGATGTTTTATATGCGGAATTGTAAATCACAGAGATCAATAATATTTAATTATATGCTATAATTTTATTTACGGATGAGAGTATTTTGAAGCTTATTGTTCTGGACAGCATGAATTTTTATTATATCTTTGTAAATAATGAAAATAAATCGTAGTTTTTTTTGCTCATGTATGAATTCTTTGTGATTGGCTCTTTAACTTATAGTTGTCAAGAAAAATAACAAGTATAAAAATAAATTGCATAAATTCTGTTATAATATTGTACTTCTTTAATAACTATGTTCATTAACTCTCTTTGCATAAATCCTTATACTTTGTAAAAATAAATATTTTTATTTCATGATATGGTCTGAACTATCTTCTACGAGGCGCATGAAATTGATGTCCAAGTAACAGTTTTTGACGCTACTCATGTATTGAAGTGTGTTATTATTATTTATTTTATCTTACTGTTACACTGAATGCCTTTTTTCTTTATCTAGATAAGAATCATGGATCATAAATACAAAATTGTTTGGCTTAGTGTTTCAATGTTGAAATATTATGCAGTAAAATTTAATATGTTTAATATTTTGGATTTGCTGATGGGTGGAAAATATGCAGTGTTCTGAATTATTTTGAAAACTTTTCTTACCCTTAAAACTAGTACGAAGTTTTATGTCAGTAAATACTTTTCCTCTGAGTGTAAAACATTCATGAAACAACTGATATAGATTTTTTTTTAAAGTTTTAAAGAATGATAACTGATGGACATATATCTATAATACATATCTTTTTAATATCATAAGGAGAGTGCAGAAAATACGTAATATTAAACTTCCAACAACATTCTAGGCGTGACTTTATAGGTTGAAAAAAATGAGATAATATTTTTAAAGCAAATTTTCATTTCATTTTGTAATACATGAGTCTTTGCTGCAATGAACTGACAAAAGGAAAGAGAGATTAATAAGTTGTTTCAAAACATGAACTTACCACAAAGAACTGGTTATTCTACAGAAGCAACAGCAACATGCAATAATTTTATTAGTAATAAAAATGAAATAAAAATCAGCAAACTATGAATTCTACATATTAGCAAGCTCCTATATAAGTATCTATGAGGCAGTCAAGGGATTTATGATGCACTTGCCTATTAATGAGTAGTGACTATAATATAAATAATTACAGTCCTCACGTAAACTATGATATATGATTATTTATTTAAACAGGCAGTTTAATAGAAAATTTTGCGCTATAAATAAATGTTATTGAAAATCCAAAAATATTGCATTTTACAAGACGTGTTTAAAAAGAAAGCAATCACTTTGCAGAATTTTATTTGGTTTCAGTATAGTGAAGACAGACTTCGGCACATAACACAAACAATAGATTCGCTCAGCAGTAGAGGCCACCGGACTTGCCAGGGTGCGGAAGGGAAGATACTCGATTACATGATATTCTACTTACAAGTCAGAGAAGTGAACAAGAAAAGCGGATGAGTATTCCGATGCAGATGTATTTATAATTGGCACTTTCCCACTCCCTAACCAGGGAATGGAATTATTAACTGGCCAGAATCAGTCACCTGGAATTATTAATGGCCAGGCTCAGTCATGTGTTGCAGGACACTCGTAAATAGTACTTGAAGAACGTAGGCATATTTATAATAGACTCTTTAAGGAGAAAAGGGACCTTTAATCTCAATTATTTAAATTTTCAGTTTTTAAATCTATATACAAAATGAAAATAATTTGTATTATCTTTTTATTACATTGAAGACACTTAGAATACAAATTAAAGATTTTTGGCAGAATAATGCCTGTTCTTCAATATTTTATTTCAAAATGTTCCATGCGTATTCCAAATCATTTAAAAACCTTAAATTTTTTAATAGACGTTTACCGTATATATATGAACACCAGCTGAAAACCCGCACTTCGAGACGGAGTACATTCAAATTAAATACAACGGTCAATGTATGCAATTAATGCCCCCCCCCCAAAAAAAAAAAAAATATATATATATAATAAATACGACGATCAATATATACAACTGATGTAGAAAAAAATATATATATTTATAAAGAAATCGTAAGGGATATTTTTATAGACAAAATAATGTCCAATCGTCTGCCGCATTAGCAAGAAAAAAAATTTTTTTTGTCTATTTAGTTGTTATGCAGGTGACGATAAATTTATTTAGAGTACCAGAAAAAGAAATCACGTGATCGTCATTTAATAAATTAAATTCTAAAAATTAATCTTTAAAAATTCTCCAAAAATCAGAAAATAGAGGTAAAGATTCGAAAACGATTTCATTTTAAAGGAGATTACAAATATTTCATGCACTGGAAGAATTTTTCAAAGAAAAAGAAATCACCCTCAGAAATATCAGTTGCTACGAATGGTGTTCCAGCGATGATAGGATGCTACAGGAGGGTCTACATGCAAGTTTAAAAAGGGGTTCAAATGTATTCCCTGAGCATTATCATCATCAGCGTTTAGTTGCCAAAAATTTAAGTGAACACTCACATAGGTGATTACAGCACGTTTCTAAAGCAAACAACAAAATCAGAAATAATTCATTGGATGGCAGATTATAATATGGTCAACTATGTATTGAAAACGATGAAGAATTCAATCGCTTGCTGCTTCATACAGAAGTTCGTTGGCTATCAAAATGTGTCCGCTTTGATCGGTTTTATAGACTCTTTGACTCACTGCTAGAGAAGCAAAGATGATGCTTTTCTAACCAAATCAACAGATTCCAAACATGACATAGCTTATTTGATAGACGTGTTTAGTAAATTTAATGAAACAAATCTAGTACTCCAAGGCGATGAGCTGAATTTAATCAAAACAAAACCTTATTTCCACGTTTGTAGCCAATCTTCTTTTGTGAAAACGAACCCTAGGACGAGGGAAATTCGTCCAGCTTCAAAATTTATTAACAATAGGAAAACATCCAGAAGACTTGTTTATAGATTTTCAGCACTTGGAGGCTCTCCATTCTGACTTCAATCGACGATTTAAACACATTCATAAGATGAATGTTTTGGACCCTTTTTCAAGGACAAACTCAGAAGAATCTCCAAAAGTACAAGAACTAATACAAGTAACAACAAATGAGGAACTGAAATTCAAACATAGCAACCAACAGTTCTGCATGCAAAATCAGATATCGACACTTAGTTCTGTATTATGGACTATTGTACAAAAGGTTTTAGCTGCATTTCCTTTATCATATTTAGGGGAACGTGGGTTCAGTGTGATCACAAATCTGTGTACTAAACACAGAAACCGACTAATAATAGCTGATCGCTGTGAATTAAGAATGCTGTTGACAAAAATAGAGCGGAATATTAATAAATTGATAGCAGTGTACCAAGTTCACCCTTCTCATTAGGATTAGATTTAATGTTATTCGTAATTTTTACGCTAATATTATATTTCGTTATCTTAATTTTCTGTATGTAACACGAATATCCCTATGGTTGATGTAAATTTATGGTCGACACAACTCAGTTAATTTTAGCGGACTGTAGAATTTTTTTTAACTCTATTATTGAACATCACAAATCCACGTGTCCTCACATATCGGGAGCTATCTCACTCGTCGTCCGTTTTAGACATTCACCTCGAGGTCGACTGGCGATTCCCGCCTTTCACCCCTGTTCCAACACCGTGTCATGTGATCAGCACGTTACTGGGCTGGGATGGTAGGAGAGCTCGGCGCGTACAGTTGATTTTAATAAAAAAATTTATAATTTCAAGCTTCAAAGTGTCTGATTTATGACATCTTTCTTTATTATTTTCTAGAACATATTTAGAAATATAGTTACCTAAAAGACGTAAATATATCAGTTTATCTGAGTTTATTCACTTATAAATGTAAACTTTCAGGAAAGGGGGTCTGTGACAGGGATCTGCGTTAATTAGTGGTAGTACTTTTATAAAACTAAGAGTGATTACTCAAGTGTACTTTAAACAATCAATTCATTAAGTATCATCACAATATACACATATATAAACATTTCATTATTAATCATACCTTATGCAAATATCATTTTAATCAATACTGCTATGTGATGTATATCAATATGAATAATTATCAGTCATAAATTAACCTGACCCCCTATCATTAACTCGGACCCTACACGAGCTGGGCATTGGCAGAAAAGCAAACACAAAACTCTCTCCCTACCTTGGATGACTTCACTGGCATAACAATGGGGACTCTCCCCTTTCAAGAATAGGGGTTCTCCGTTGGGGACTCAATAGGTAGTTCTTCGCCTCCTTCTGATTGGTTGGACTCACCGGAAATTTCTTGCTCCTAGTCTCGGGCAGCTTACGATACTGGTGCGGCCTAAGCTCTAGGACTTTTCCCGTCGGCACGAACTCGTTGAGGATAGGCGCTGGTCATTCTCCGCTGGGGATGAGGGCCAATGTTGCTTCGTTGTACTAGGCTGGTCGGGGAGTTCTACTGTTGTTCGCCCTTTCATGATCTGGTCATCTCCGGCCTTGGGGATGCGGTGGCCTCCAACTGCTCTTTGCCGTCTGCTGGCGGCCAAATCTACTGGCGAACTATTGGATGCGGTACTTGGACCTAATCTGGGTTTTCAAGGAGCTAATGCTTACGGGATTCAAATCATCTGCCTGGATCCGTCCGCTGGGCTTCTTAACATCATCAGCTACCTATTTCAACGTCAGCTTTCAATCTCAGCTTCAAACTATCTCCGTCTCTTCGAAACAACTGCTTCTATTCTCTCTCTATTCTAACTCTGGGGCTTACGTATCTGCCAGGATATATGCGTCCCTTTCAGCATCCCTTTCAGCGTCCCTTTTTTATGATGATTCGGTCTACGTCTTTTTGACTTCTCAGCCCAATCTGCTGTGCTGAACTTTTTATACTCTCAATGCAACTTCAACTCTTTCACGCTGGGCTTCCATTGGTGGCCACCTTCTGACCAATGGGTCATCCTGGATCTATATTATTGGCTGCACATATATTTTATAATTCATCTTCTCCCAATCTAAATTGAAGGGGGCGCCCGCCCCTGTTTCTGGTGCCCTCCTTTCTGGGGTTCCCTCACACTCCAAAATTCTCACGACACCCTTCGACCTCCTACTGTTCTCCTAACGAAGTCAACATCATAAATTTTATTTTCCCTTTTTCATCTTTCACTTCTGACGCCTTTAGATTTCACTTTTCGCCTGCTTAGTTCATTAAATCCAGCTGGTCCCCCTTCACTGTCCGTATTTCCTTTCAACTTGGCATCTCTCGTCTTCCTTTTCGCGTAAGCAGTTCGTTAAATACATCTGGTCAAGACTCGTTGCCTGCGTTCCTTACTGTACTCCTGTTACTTATTTTCTCTATTCCCTCTTAATAATGTCGCTTTCTGCACCTGTGCCTTGGCTCTTCCTCTTTTCTAAGAAACGTGTCGCCCCTAACTACGACAGGGTCGCTGAGTAATTTTTTACCTGAAAAGGGGGTGGTAGGCCAAATAAGTTTGGGAACCCCTGATCTAGATGATTTCTATTTGAGTAAAACAGAACTATGTAACTAAACATGAAGCTTACATTATACAGCTCTTAATTATAATTATTT
Organism: Dolomedes plantarius; assembly: GCA_907164885.2. Classification (NCBI taxonomy): domain Eukaryota; kingdom Metazoa; phylum Arthropoda; class Arachnida; order Araneae; family Dolomedidae; genus Dolomedes; species Dolomedes plantarius. The sequence continues at coordinate 208,225,699 of OU015494.1, forward strand.
TTTTAAATAATAAAGTGGATTGAGTATGTTGTGTTACTGCATCTGATAGTAAATACAACTTTTTTATAAAATGGAAAAATATTTCATTCCTTTGCAGTATTGTAGACATTTTTTTCATTAAATACATATGTTTAATATATTAAGAAAATATTTTATAAAGACATTTGTCAATTTTCAAAACAGATTTTACGCTCTGAACGATAGAGGCTAGAATACCCCTGAACAGGATTATTTTTAGAATCTATACTATTACTAATTACAGAGGAAAATACACATTTTGTAAGACAATAATTAGATTTTTCTCATTAATGCAGACAATCCATTATGATGAAACTTGAGACCTTCTATCCTCTTAGAATAACACCATGAACACTGTGTAATCAGATTTTATTCTATTACTAAATTTCGTAAATTTATCAATTCGTAAAATTTAATCCTAGCAGTTTCATGGTTTATATTCATGCACTTGATCAATAAGCATAATAGCAACTGAAATATATGTTGGACTTGTGTAATGGGTATGAACTGTGGATTTGAACATTTTAGTTATATAGAACTCGTTGAAATATTCAAAATATAATACTCAAAATACGCATTCTTAGAAAAAAGAACTGAATTTTCGTTCTTAATTAATTAATGAACTCTTGCGATACATTCTTGAATGATCTTTAGTGATTTGCAATGCAACATTAAAGAACGTCTTTCGTAACAGCAATAGGATATATGATAGCTTATTTGACATTCGCACTTGAACTTTTAAACGTTATTAGACAAGCATTTTCTTATATTTTCAAATACTTTTCTTAACACAATTTCAAAATGCCTGTCACATAATTTCCTCTATAATAAAACTAAGAGTCGTAATTTAAGAACATGATATTTCATTGAATTAATACCAAAAATAATCATACAATAACTCTTAAAGCAAAATATTGTGTACAAATACATATAAACTTATAATTGAAAAACAATTTTATTATTATTTTACTTTCTACATGCTACATCCGAAGCTCCAACATTTTTAATAAGTGGAGTGCTAACTAAAAAATGCTGAGTCATTTTAAACATGTTTAAAAAATTTAGCATTCTGAACAAAAATATTTTTCATACTTTGAATAAAAAATAAAATAAATCCTATGTGTTTTGTACTCGTTAAACATAACATGCAGGATACATATCATAAAAGCATTCAAAGAATGCAATTTTTGTAAAAAAAAATAAGATCTGTTAACCTAAAATAAAAAAAAATAGACCAGGAACTCGTATTTTAAAAATATTTAGAAGAAAACAAGATTTTTTTTGTTTTTTTACAAGTGCATGTTAACTTGTTTTCTGTTCTTTAATGACCAACTGTTAGAGTTAACTTAAGTAAAGACGTCGCTGAAGTAAAGATATAAACCTAAATTCAGTAAATAAGATTCCAACGCCCAAATAACTGCGATAATGAAAGATGTGCGTTTTTCATTCCCTTTTTAATTTTCAGATAACCACGTAACTTTTAGATATCCGCGTCAGTTTTTTCTAATGGTTAAAATGCTCTCAAAGTATTTCCTATCGCTTTTAATCTAAGAATTTATCTCTTCAGCTAGCAATGTTTACCAACCGGCTTTAGACTGAGTTCATGACAGTTCATTGTATAATAATGATTATGTTCGTTGTAATGTAATATATATATATATATATATATATATATATATATATTTGTTTTATCTTTTAGATAATTAAACTGGAAATACCTTAGTGCACACATAAGTAAAAACACGCGATCTAGAATATAATTCATATACATAACATCTACCATTCTAGAGACATGCTCCTATGCACGCAATTGAAAATGTCTGGATAGTAACAGATCAATTTATTACATAGAACAAGTATTTCCCTATGTATATAACATTCATAAAAAAATTCGGGTAGATTTTTTATGCTGTTCCCGTCAACATACCAAGGTCTTGCCGAGAAAGGGGTATTCTATGTTCAATACACCACTATTAATTTTATCTCTCAAGAATCACACGACATTTAAGAAAATATCCTGTTGATATTCTTTCAATTTTTAAATTTACTTTAGTTTACAATTAAAATATACAAAATTTTCTCTAAAATTTAGTCAACGTGGAAACACATAAAATATCCGAACTTAAAAATCAAATAAAGCGCTGAATTTAATAAAATAAGGTTCTGATTCATATTTTAATGTCCAACCCCTCTAAGTGTTTTGCTAATCTCTTGCAAAATATTTCAAAACATCTTGTACGTATTTTTCGTCGTGGACGAGTGAAGAATTTTTTTACAGTAGTTAGCAATTTATATCAGTAACAGATGGCAAAAGAAGGTAAGAGATTCAGGGGGTAAGATGTTTTCCAGTAAGCAATTATAAGTCATCGACAAAGCTTAATGACGCTCTAAACTAGATTGTTCTGATTAAGTTGAGCAGGATATCGATTAAATGAAGTTTCATAAGATGCAGATTATGTCAGAGCTATCTCTGAGAATTCAAAACGCATATATCAAATACGCAAATTGTAAACACAAGTCAAGATTGTTGGTTTACAAAAATTTCAGATTTTTTATTATTTATTATTGTAACGAAATACAAGTTAAGGAGATTAAAGCTGTTTCCCCAATAGTATTATTATATAAGTACATATAAATATAGCCCAAGCATTTTTTAAAGTCAGAAATATAGAAATGACGGGTCAAGATAAAAATCAGAAAATAACCTCTTAAACATATAAGATTTGTAGATTCATTGATAACATGAAATTATATATTTCAAACTCATGACTATGTCTGAATATGAAAGATTTATGGTTCTCAAAATCCCGTTTAAACGGCTTGTCAGACAGTCGGTAGAATACCTTCGTAGTCGACCATGCACGACACATATACTCCATACAAAAATCTGTAAATTACAAAGCTGATGATTAGGTAAATATGCAGATTTATAAAACTCAAAAACCTCTCCTCTCTTGTTCCAATATTTAAAGTTTTGAATAAGGGATGCATAGAAGTGGCCCCTTGAAAAATTTCAGTGTGTTTAGATTACAGTTTTGAAGGAGATACACTATTTTTTCTGAAAAAAATTCAAGCTATATAATGGTATTTTATTTCTTTTGTAACTGCAAGACGAACATATCTATAATTGTACTGATTTCTGACTAAATCCTTGAATTCCTCCAAGATTCCCGTAGCAAGCATTCAGCCATTCTCAAACCAAATCGGATCTTTCCAAACTTATATTGAAAAATAAATCTGAACATAGATGACATAGATATCAGTAGCTTTCATAAATACATACCAATAAAACTAATATTCAAAAACTTTAATATCTTCAACAAAATGGCTTGTATACAAATTGTAACTAACACATCAGTAAGACTACTGATGTGCTACTGAATAGCGCAATGACATTTCGTGTTTCGCAGGTAGATAATTCCCGATTTACACCATTTCGAACTACCTATTTTTTGTAAAAAAAATCAAGTTTTATTACTCCACCCACCCCACCCCTTTGCCCTCTGCAGTTATATATGGTTCATTAAATTTTTTCGATCAATTGAAATTAAACAATGAATCAAAATATTTGCTCATATTAAGATGTTTAACAGTTATTCCTTTTTGAAAGAATTATGATAACAGTTATGAAATGAAAAAAGCCCTTATAGTAATTTATAAGATATATATATATATATATATATATATATATATATATATATATATATATATAAACAAAACAACATAAGCTAAAGAATAAAATAAAATAAAATAAAAAATACTAAAAAGGTGGGCATAGACTTCCAAACAAATTAACTCAAAACCTACCCTAGCATTGAAAACATAAATATCTTTTCAACAAAAGATTGCACAGTTGCTGCATATCTTTACATTGAAAAAGGTAAATATAACTAAATTTAACAGAGCTGGATCATTTTAAGAAGAATGTAGACAAAAACAATACAGAAATCAAGCACTCAGGGCATCCACACACCAGAGGCAATATTCTGTAAAAGTACCAGAACTAAACCAGAAGTACCAGGTAACCGACAGGACTGGTCATCAGGGAACCTAACCAAATCAGTTACCTCAAGGGGAACTTTCTGAACAGGATGTAGGTATAACAAAAAGACATCCCAAGGCCCCGAGTTCCCCAAAGAAACAGTTAGTCAATAGAAAATGAAAAGACATAGACAACTTACAGTAAGGGCTCAACGCACCATACATGCAAGTACACATGCAATCCTAATGAAAAGACACAGATGCATACATATCCTAATTCAGTAGGTGACGGTTATGGCGAAACAACAGCCCAATTTTTCCCTAGTAATTACGTCACTGTGGCAAAACTATAGCGCTACACCCCATTGAAGTTTTAAAAAATATGAAACCAGAAACGCTATCCTAAACAAATTAAAATATACCCGAGTCTAAATGCCATTTTTTAAAAACTTTTAAATTGCCGAAATTTTTAAGGAAATTGTTCTTACTTAGGTTTTCCTCGAAAATGTTACATGCCTCCAAAAAGTCTTCAGCGTTATTACAAATGTTCTTAATTCTGCACAGTTGCGAGTAAAAGATATTATTATAGATTTTATAGTTCAAGTTGCTATTGAAATTGGTAAACGTGATAACCTTAAACTTAAAATCTAGTCTTTTATTATATATCCCAATTTTTATTTCGCTATTTTGAATTTTAATTTTTAAATCCAGAGAAGTCGCGGAATGATTATTTTCATTAGCCCTGTTTAAAGTTTTAATTCTTTTGGGTAAATTTGATTAAGAAATTCAAAATCATTGCAGTTCAAAATTATAAGGTCATCATGACCTCAGGTATGATTTAGGTATGTATTAGGGTATGTTTGCATCTGTGTCTCTTTTCATTAGGATTGTATGTGTGCTTGCATGTATGGTGCGTTGAGCCCTTACTGTAAGTTATCTATGTCTTTTCATTTTCTATTGACTAACTGTTTCTTTGGGGATCTCAGGGCCTTGGGATGTCTTTTTGTTATACCTACATCCTATTCAGAAAGTTCCCCTTGAGGTAACTGATTTGGTTAGGCTCCCTGATGACGAGACCTGTCGGTTACCTCGTACTTCTGGTTTAGTTCTCGTATTTTTACAGAATCTTGCCTCTGGTGCGTGGATGCCCTGAGTGCTTGATTTCTGTATTGCTTTTGTCTACATTCTCCTTAAAATGATCTAGCTCTGTTAAATTTAGTTATATATATATATATATATATATATATATATATATATATATATATATATATATATATTTAGTTATATATATATATACGTATTTTATCATCAAACTCGCGAGTACTGGTTACATACTTCAAGACAAATTATCGCAGTCATTTAAAAATTTTCATCACGATACCTGACCCAAATCCAAAATATTGAGATATTATACACTCAAGTAGTAGGGACACTTTAGTACTCTTCCATTAAGAATGATGCATCAAATGCAAATTAATTACATTTTTAAACAGACTAAATTGTTATTAAAGAAATTAAGTGCAGGGTTTAAACTTCTGTATAGAATTCAAATACAAATCTGATGGTATCACCAATAATCATTCTAAATAGAGGTTACATTTGAAATTTCCGCTCTGGTAAAATACAAAGTTTCAGTACAACGCTTTACTCTCACAAACTTGAGTTTCAGTCCAATTTTTTTCTCTTTGAAATGTGATGATATCCAATTTTGTGCTCTGTATGTTGCACATAATACATAAAATATATTTTTAAACTAAAAGTGATTAAATATTTCGAATAAATGAGTGATAATTTATTTCAATAAATTAAAAACCATTTAAAATAATTATTTTGCAGGGAAAATAGAGGATATCTTTTTATCGGGTTAGAGAATCAATCTGTTTTCTTGCTACTGTTCTGTTAATATTTCCACCATAAGAAACATTTGTTCCATAATGAGACGTAAAACAAAATTCGAACACAGACGAAAAGTTCCTTTTTTTTATAAAAATATATTTTCAACCAAGTTATTTTTGGCTTAGACATTTGCTCTGAATTGTGATTAGTTATCACTAAAAAGTACTTCGAAGCCATATCTGCAGGTGTAATTGAAATTTAATTCGATTTGGAAGAGAAACTAAATGCTTCGCAAATATTTTTTTCTGAACTCTGATTAGTTAAAACGCTGATAGCAAATAGCTGCAAAAATCAATTTTTCTCTGCATGTTAACTTCAGCATGAATACGGTTCAGTAAACAGCAAAAATAGTGATAATTCGAAAACATTTTTATTAATATCCTCCTCACTTCATAGAAAAATAAAAAGAATCAATATTTTATTCCGAACATTTGCCCTTTAGTTTGATGTCTGAAGATAAATGATTTAGATATAATTATTTTTTTCATTTACTTTTCTTAGATGTATCAGAACTGCATCGGATGTATAATCATGCTTTCAGTTTAATGCCTGACTGCAATTTATGTTGGTAGATGCATTCGTAATTGCACCCAATAAAAAAAGATAACTTATGAGAGTAAGTTTTTATACATGGATCTGCTGTACTTAGCTATTTATTTAATAACTAGATGACTTATAAATCGAAAAATACATCTTTTTTTCACACGTTAATTATTTTCCATCTCTAAAATGCACCCTAATTACAAACTATTGCATTCGAACAAACTGAAGTCCCAATTTAATATTATTTTACTTTTCATTGATGCCATTAATTTTTCATCGAATAGATATGTCTCCATTTTGAATAAGAGGACTGGAATTTTAATAATGAATTATACGATCACAGGATAACAATTAAAAAGAAATATTATTAATCATATTTTGTGTGCTGAGACAGCCAGACAGACACGCACGCTTGCAACGAACACTTAAATAAATCAAACCCAAAACCCAGTGTTTCTGAAGAGATGTTACAGTTTCAGTGGTTATACGTTTTACCATGGAAAGTAAAAAAAAATGGAAACAAAGCATGCTCCATACACACCGCCAAACTTTGAGAGAACAAGGATTTCCCATTGTTGTACATTGTATCATTTCAACTGTTTAACCAGCTCATAGTTCCATAGAATATCTTTGGAGTAAGTACATTGTTGTCGGATGAAAAATTTCTAAGTGTTTAGAAAAGTTAATTTTGTCTGTTATACATATTTCAGAACAGCTGTATAAAATGAATCATGAAAAGCAAAATGAGACTGAGAAAAGATTATTTGTTCTACGTGATGAGAAAACTCAGAAACTCTCAAATTCTGGCGGTCTGTTTTACCCAAGCTTTGGCGCCTACAATTTTTTTTTTCTGAAGGACCCTGTGTTTCCGCACGGATATCTTTTTCAATCTCTATAGCAGGGGTGCGCAAACTGTGGGTCGTGACCCACAGGGCAGTCGCGAAAATATTTGGAGGGATCGACGATAGTTTGAAGTAAGTTTATGTCATATTGAATTAAGTTAAAATTTTGTTCTAAATATACTAATAATTTTCAAAACATGCTCTTTTTTTAATTTTTAATTTATCTATATATATAAAAGAGCTTGTCAGTTTGTTTGTCCGCTATAGAATCATAGACTGTTTCACCCACCGGGACCAAATTCGGCACAGTTAATGTGTAGGACCCGAGAAACTTAAATCAGGAAAAATGAAATTTGGGGCTCAATTAGTCTTTTTAAAATGAATTTGTTAATGATGTTTGTGCCCCTAACCGCACTTCTTAAATATGGATACAGTCCCTTCACCACAACCAGTCTAATTCGATACGCGGTGGAAAAGAGGTTTGTTTTGAGGGGTGGTTTGAGAGTTGGTCTGGGGGTGACGGGGGGGGGGTGCAGCCCAGTATTTTTTTGATGGAATGCATGAAAAATTTCATATCTATATATCTACCCGGACAACGCCGGGCAATAATGCTAGTACTTAAATAAAATGCAAATGCATATTAATATTTCTATATGAAGTTTTAGTCCCATGATATTTTCCAAAAACAAAAGCAGAAGGTAAAGAAGGGCATTTTTTATTGTTATCATGAAAAGTAGATATAAACCCAAAATCTACTGTTTGGGTTTATATTTCTATCCAAAATCTACTATCTATTTCTTTGTTATAATTTTCCTAATTTCAAAGGTAAATGCTACAACCAAAACTTTTTCATTGGGGTTCGAGTGACTTTTTATTTAGATAAAGCGTGTTGCGTTCGAATCAAGTTTGCGCACTACTGCTCTATAGCGACATTTTAGTTTTCAGAACAGCAGAACATTCCATAATGTAATTAGTACGTTGGCGACATGCTTCGAACTAATTAATATTTCACCATCAGGCCGAGGAGTATTGGGTGTGATTGTCACTATGAACTATTCAGAAATGCGAGGTTCAACGAAACTCTGATCTAAACAGCGGGGAAAAACGGCAATTCTTGAAAACATGGCGTGGGAGCGTTCCATAGCGAAAGGAATAAGTGAGAGGAATGGAAGGGGGGATGATTTTTACAACCACTGGACCACACACGGGACACACCCATTAATCTAACAGATAAAGTGGAAAATTTTCAAATAAGCGGGAAAATAGGAGCTAGAAGACGAAGTAATGAAAGAGATGAGGAATTACAGGAATCAATTGAAATAGATCAGTTACATGCAAATATATTACAATGCACGGCCTTCCTGGCCATGCATACGCTAGAAAAATACTAGCTCATTTATTTACCCAAATAGCTTTAGCAAAAATAATTTTTGACGCCTTGGACACATCTCATTTCTAAAGCATAATCTCCATGAGTTGTTTAAAGATTTTGAAGGCCTTTTTTGTGTTTTTGTAAATACCTTGGGAAATAATAAATTTATGTAAAAAAAGTTATATACAAAAATTAAAGAAAATTAAATTGAGTACAAAAAATATTAAATACATTTTGTCGTAACCCTAACACGTACAAAAGTATTGACTATTAAATGCGCGTTGATTATGGAAGTAGCGTCCAAGTCTTGTTGCAGGCGCATTAATTTGAATTCTCTCCTCTCCCTCATTTGGGCAATCTTTAAACACAAGAAAATAGACTAACGTTTTTTGAAATGTAGATAATTGATCATTTTTAATTTTATGAACGAATGTAATAAACTTGGATTTATTCACTACCATATTTTCATTGTATATAATTTTTTAAGCTTACCTACTTTATGGTTGTGCTTTTTTCGATACGGGATTGTTCGCGTCGTCAATCTTGGAAAAGATCGTCTATGGGTCTGCTAATTCCACCTCATTCATCAATTCCTTATATTGGATCCTCATGATCTACAGTGCAATAACTGCAATGGGGTATGTCATTGTGACGTACCCCATTGCAGTTATTGTAGGCCGTTGTGCAGTTGATGCGTGCTTTCCGACACAAGCATCTTTCTCCCCAGTCAGTCTTACAGTTGCGAAACACCATGCTTAAAACTGAAACCGAAGCCACTGCATCCATAGTTGTTATGGGCACGAGGGTTTTCTTTTGACATTTCTAGCCCACACTTCAGGATTCTACTCATTCCTAAACCACATTTGCACTTGGTGATACAACCGAAAGGAATGTCGCATGGCTGCCTCTTCAGTTGAGGGAAGAGACGAAATATATGGTTTTATTTTAGTGACAAATTTTGCGAAGCATTTGTACCTAAACTTATTTAGGGACTTTTCACTGGGATGAGCCATACCAGATGTGAAAAAACCATTCTCCTGATTAAGCAACATCGTTATGCGATGAGTTGCATTTATTATCTACTGTCACGTAGTGTTCCATATCTTTATTTTGGAACATTTTTACACAATTTTTCTTTCCTTTGTTGAATGCTGCAGAAGTAGTATCACATCCACTGAACGCATGGAGAAAAAGGATACTTTGGTATGTCCCGATGATTGTATTTTATTTCACGAATGTACTTTTCTTTTGCTTTCCCTTTGCATGCTTTGACAAGGAAACTGTCTTTTCTGTACGAGTGAGAGCTGTTAATAGAACCAGGTGGTCAACATCTTCACCGATGATTTCAACGATGTTGTTACCAGAACATGCTTCATTAATTGCAGTATTTACAATGAGAATATCGGCTTCGTCATTACATTGTCAGAATCGAATCCCACTGTTTTCCAGCTCAGCTGATATCATGCTGATCAGTTTTCTCTTGTTGTTTTCATTTGAAAGGAACTGCTATTGTTGAACACTAACACGCATGTTTCCATCAAAATTTATGTCTGCAGATTTTATCACAATAGACCGTAGATTTTCTTCCATTTTTTGTACTTTTATTGGTGTTGGATTAGCCATTAAAAACGACCATACAGCTGGTCCCATAATGCTTTTTTTATATAGTTAACTTGATTTGTGCAAACATCCGAAAAAGTTAATTGTGTTCCTCATTTGACACGGTGTAGGAGAAAACCACTGTCCACAATGTTGACGCAGTTCAGGAGGTTAAGGTCTTTGTTTGGAACTTCAAAAACGTCGTACCTATCCAATGTCGTTGTCTCTAGCATGCCAGCTACATTAAACAGAGCAAACGTAAAAGGAGCTAACTCATATTCTAAATAAAATGCTAGTCGTTTCTTCGTCATTTTGTTTAACAATCTCTATCCTCTGGAAAAGCAAAAGCGGGTTTACTAATGTATTGAAGCCGTTTATATTCACCGCACAATTGACGGTGATCAAGCTTTCATAAGCTTTACTATTTCAAAGTACTGAACACAGAGGGATGCAGTTGGGCCATTCTCTTTCAACTGCTTCAAAGTCTTCCTCATTGTAAACACGATGCCTAGTATATGAGTATGTCCGTATATGGTTTCTAGTGATAGTAGTTCAGTAGCAAAATCTCTAAATAACTCATGGAAATAATTGCTTTTGAAATCATATATATTCATGGCGTCAAAATTAATTTTTGCTAAAGCTGTTCGGGAAAATAAATAACATAGAATTTTTCTAGCGTATGCATTGCCAGGCAACGTTTTTTTCTACAGACGTAGTTGCATACATCAAATTTAGTATTTATTTTTAGCCACTTCCAGCCAGTATGTACCCAATGCAGCCTAAGTATGACGTAGAAATATAAATTCCACCAAGCCTCCCAATACAACCTGTTAACGATGGATTGGATGTTGCTGCAACTTTATCTCGAGCATTGATATGCAGAGGTTTGACCCACGTGTGTGTGCAAGACTTTTGGGCCACATGCGTGGGTCATCCCCCCATCTCGATAGTGATGACCCGCGCATCCCCGTCCTACGCGTGATTGTTCGCTATTTCCAAAGTCAAATATATTTGTTCGTGTAAGAGTTATAAAAAAATGTAAATAATTTTTTTGTTCATAATTTAATGCTCTTCAATTTTTGTATTCAATTTGTTTACATAAAATCAATATTTCTGAAGTTACTTGCAAAAAACCAAAAAAGTCCACATTTTCAAAGATGGCGGCGAAAGCTCAAGTCTGAGGGGTGGGGACTTTTAGTATGTTCATTAATATGTTTAAACAAACATCTCCAGCAATTTTCTTAACTTTCATATCTTTTTAGCCATTCGTCAAAATCGGGTCTATTTTGACTTGGGTATCAGGAATAAAACCCTTCTGAATTCTCAAATTATGGCAGATTTGCCAAAAGAGCGAGTTTCAGCCACTCATGCTTTCAACTATATGGGTTTAGATTTGTGTGGCACACAAATGTGACGCTAAAAACCAACGTAAGGTAACTTTAAGGGGGTACAGAACACATTTAAATTTTTTTTTTCATTTATTGATTTAAAATCTTGAAATTCTTGTGATGGTTAACCATATAATTTGTAAACAAAATCGCATCATAAAATTTCTCACAAAGATTTTTAAAAATTTTAAAATCTTAAATTTTAAAAAAGTGGGGTAATTTAAAATTTTTATAACTGGAAATATTATTTGTCGAATTTCAAAATTTTGTCATATAATTAAACAGAAATATATAAGTTTTAATTTTGATTCAGCGTTTTTAAAAATATTAATTTAAAAATAATTAAAAATATTTAGAGTAAAAATTTAAAAAATGTTATGTAACTTATTTTAAAAAATCCTATTTTCAAAAGTAAATATTTCAAATGTAATATTTTTTTCAAATTGACTGAAGCAAAATGAAAGTAAAATAATTGAAAAAGACATGTTCCAAGTTTGAAATATTTATCTTTAACGGTTCTTGACTTATAACAATTTAAAGACGAGAAATTGTGAAAAAAAAAACCATCATGAAGGAAAACGCATTTACAGGTTTAACCCATTAACCGCTGGTGTTGCGTTGACGCAACGGTCAAAATAAATGCGTTTAAAAATTTAGCTATCAAATGATTTTTATATTAGCAGTAGTTTTTGAGTAGGGTTCATAATCGAATAGAAAAATATTTACATTCAACTGTTCTTTTAATTTAATAACGAGTTCCAAATATAGACAGTTAGTTCAGCAGTTTTGAACGAGAACTTTCTCCTGGTCATTTTCACAGAAGAAATATAGGGAGACAAACGTGAGCTTTAGGGGTGATCTATTTTTAGCCAAGGTTAAAGTTTATCAGAACATTCCCTAAATCGGTTGCTTTTGTTTGGGTGGGGGAGGAAGAAAAAACAGGTGTTCCGTTGGCGCAACGTCAGCGGGAAAAGGGTAGTTCCCTTATTCACATGTGTCGCTCGACTCCGTAGAACTTTTTCCAATTCTGTGCTTATAGAAATGCCTAAAACTAAATACTTTACGTTTAAAGAAGCTCTTCAAAGAATTTTCGATGAAGATTCAGATAATGATGGCGAGAATGAAACTGATATTGTTGTTATTCTACCAGAAACAGCAGAAGCTAGTGATGAAGAAAAAGGAAATGCTAATATTTTGAATAATAACAATGATGATTTACCATGTGATACTTATGTCGAAATTGAAGTGTGAGTAAAAGAGAAGTTTTTGCTTCCGAAAATCAGTACAAGCCTTTCGAAAAAATTAAAAAAAACAAAAACTGAAGATTTGAAATGGATAAAGATGGGACCATTGAATATGTCTCAGCCGAAAAATGAAGAAAAAGATCAAATCGGAACTATAAAAAAATATAATAGGGTAGGTGGGGGCAAAGGTTTGCAGTTTTGAGTTTTGGGTTTCTTACGGGCCTCCGTTAGATCCTATCGCCCCAAAAAGTCACTTGTATTGTAGTTGGGTATCCCCTCTACCTTCTATAAAAAAATGAATTTTTTCCCTGTATATTTAGTCACCAATTTTTTAATTTTACCAAAAGACCTGTTTGCGAACCTTTGCCCCAATCGGTGGGGCAAAGGTTCGCACTGCAAACCTTTACCCCACTCGTTGGTTTCTTACTGGATAGGCATCGAAAATCACAAAAAGAGTTGTCTAAATAATTTTATTTCTCATTTTGTAATCTTTTTAAAGGTTTTACATATATAGAAAATCACAAATTGAACAGGTTAATCTCAATAAATTTTTTCTTAAACTAAATAACTTCAAAATGATATATCAACTATTAACACAGAAAGTTGAATCTAACAAAGAAATTCACAAAATGAAAAGGGGTTAATCTCAATAATTTTTTTCTTAAACTAAAGAACTTCCAACTAAAATATCAACTATTAACACTATCGTTATATCATATCTTAGGCTTTACTCATTCTTTTAAAACCCGTAAAAATTAAGCAAATTAAGGGGATGGGGGACATTACAAAGCAATTTTTGAAATTTTTACCTCAGAGATATGAAATTGGGCATAAATATTCATTAAAGTAAAACTATTTCAAACACCTTATAAAATTTTATAAATATTTAAAATTTTATTTTTTATATTTAAAAAATTGAAATTTTTATTATGTTTTTTAAAATGCTCCTTGCGATCCAATTTTTAACCTTATCCTTAATTTTGCATTTAGATTGCTTATACATTTTGATGAGGGTTATGTTTTTATTTGTGCTTTCGTTGAATAATTAATTTTTAGGAAATATTTTTATGCTTGTACTCTGAATTCTCGTGAAATTTTTGTACTTTTCCACGCTTAAGTAAGTTCCACGCTTTGATAATCTGAATGATGACGAAACCTGAAATGGATACATAACTTTATTTTAATGTATAAGAGGAGTCTTTGTAATAAATTTTATAAAATTTCGTCAAAAATTGTGACGCAAGGAGCCTTTCAAAGACTTGCAAATCTGGAAATTACTCATTTAGAGTTTTTTTCCCTAACCAGACCTTCGAAGCTTATAATGTCTTGTAACAACATTTAATTCCTTTATCTTGTAAAATAGGTCTTTGTTCAGAGCTATTTTATTTTTGTGTTGTACTAATTTATTTTATTTTTAATTTATGGATTTTCAAGCATTTTACAAAAAATTTTCTGATTAAAAACAGGCAGTTTTTATCAAAAACCATAATTTTTTTTCAAATTACAAAAATGTGAATTCCCATTAATAATAAAAGACGTTGTTAATAAGGATTCCTAATGAAAAGAGGACATGAAACAAATGTTAATAGTTAGAGCGGCAAAGGTTTGCAGATGGGGCAAAGGTTTGCACTGCGAACCTTTACCCCATGACTCCTGCAAACCTTTACCCCATTTCGTGCTGGTTCTGTTTCTGCAGAATGGACGCCACTGTATTTGAGTTAACCCAAAACTTAAGGTAGGATTTGAAAGGTTATTTACCACCCTAACATGCGAAAATAAGCCCGAAACAGTTCGTGAGTTTGAGTGATGCTCAAAATTACTCAAAAGTTGCAAAAAATTACATTAAAAGAGACGAAAATAAACTTACCTCAATTTCTCCGCAAAAGGGGGTCTTAACTCCAACACTTTTTACGAGGCAACTGACTGGAAGTAGAGGAAGGCATTGCCTACCCTATTCTTCCTAAAACTCTTCCCGGTCATTTTAAAATGTATGTGCGAACCTTTGCCCCATGCGAACCTTTGCCCCCACCTACCCTACAGGATAAAACTAGTGCAGAGATTTTTGATCTTCTCTTTGGCTCAGAGGTTTTTCCCTTCTCGTCGAATAGACAAACTCATGTGCCCAACAAAAGAATCGCCCCCATTTTTTAGCATATGAAGCCTACATGAGACGGTTCATTGGAATATTGTTGCCGACGGGATATTATTCTTTACCTTGGGAAGAAATTTACTGATCTCTTGATAAGGACTTTTCTGTTCCTATTTTGCGAGAATCGATGTCACGTTTTCAGTACAGGAACATGAAACATAATTTGCATTTGGTTGATAACAATTGAATCGATAGCAAAGATAAATTATATAAGGGGAGAGCGTACCTAAACTTGCTAAATAGAAAGATTCAACAATTTGGTTTGGATACGATTCGGGAAACCGAATCCAAATGTACCCATTTTAATCGGTGAAATGTGTTCGAAAGAAAGAGAGGGGTTATTACAATTTTCAGTTCGAAGGCGAAAACAAGAAGGTTTTCATGATTTAAACAGTTTTCTGGATATAATCAGTGATTTTGCAAAGGAAAAATAAGTTAAATCTTTATGATAAATTAATTACCTGTAAAGTGATAATTTTCTTTCGAAAGCGTAATAAAGCTAAAAAGACTTCCCAGTGCTCAAATCGAATAATTCCCTGCAGAAGTTCAGTTGAACTCACTTAATGTCAATACTCTTCCGCTGACGTTGCGCGAACGCAATACTCGATTTTTCAAAAGTTAAGACCAGTTTTGTTATTTTCCCCATAAATTAATGTTGTATATGTTCAAATGAATAGCCAATATTATTTGTATAAAAAAAAATTCACCCCTTATAGTTTTGGCGGTTAATGGGTTTTAAACAAATAATGGCTGCTATTAGAATGTTGGAAAAAAAAATTAATATATCCTGTTCTAATTAAGATAGAAACATGATTTAAACGTCATTTTAAGCGGAAAAAAACACAAAATTTTTGCAAAATTTAATGCAATAAAAAATTTCGAAAATTTGAAGAAATGTGTGCCCTTTTCCCTCTTAAATAAAATAAATGCTTGTGTATGCATATGTTTCTCCATAAAAGCCATCCATCTCGAGGTTTTAAGTGATCTGACTTCGGATGACCTAATCGCCACACTAAAGCGCTTCCTCGCTAGACGAGGTAAATCTGCTAAGATTTATAGAGATAAGGCGGCAAATATGATAGGTGCGAAGTCAAAATTTAAAAAATTGTCAAAACATGTAACGACACCAGATGACTAGGCTTCGGCTTATTTAATATCAGAAAATATATATTGGAAATTTATTCCCCCAAATTGCCTCAGTCTGGAGGACTTTGGGAGGTCGATGTAAAGAGTGTGAAGCACCATTTAGTAAAAGCTGTTGGGAAGATAAAATTCTATTATAAGGAATTTGGGACGATAGTAATTCTTATAAATTCTGCGGGGTATACGAAATTCTCGGCCTTTAACACCCATGACATCTGATATCGATAGCCATGAGATCCCTTTCTGATAGGAAAATCAGTAAGTGTTGTAACCGAACCAGACTTAACCCATTTAAATGAGAGTAGATTAAACCGTTGGCAAAGATAAACTAAGGTTGTTCAGAGTGTTTGGTGGAAATGTAAAACCGATTGCTTAAACACTCTGAACAGCGGTTGATAAGGATGGCAGAAAATCAAAATCTAAATTAGGTTTAGTGGTTCTAATCAAAGAGGATTTTTCCCATGCACCAAATGGGTTCTTGTAGCTTTTCCTGGATCGGACAACAAGATTCGAGTCGTAAGGGTCCAAACTCAAAATTGAGATTTCAAAAGGGCAGTAACAAAAATTGCTGTTCTGCCAATGGATACATAATAGGTTATTTTAGTTAACTAAACTTTTTGTATATATTACAATCCTATTTTTGTGTTTTTAATTCAGTTCCAACGTATTAATGTGTAAAGTATTAATCGTTTAAAGTGTAAAAGAAGTTAATAGTGCTTTTTATCAATGTTTATGTAATGCGTATTCAATGTTTATGTGCAGCCATTTGAACATTTTTGTATGAAAATGTGTCAAGGCAGGCGGAAATATTAAGTACCGACTGATTCACCAGAAGACGGTACTATAGGGTAAAAGGGTAAAATCATAAGTGTTTTGTTTAATTTTTCACCACAAGGAAGGGTGAGCTGTCGCAGAAGCCCTGTTTGATTTGGCGTGTTATGAATTGTGTGTGTGTGATCGGTGGCTCAATAAATGTAATGTTATATTAGCAATAGTCTGTCCTATTTAATGAGTTGTGATATTTAATTTTCCCCCAAGCGCTAAGCACCAAAATGTTTTCTTTATTGTTCAATGACAAACAATATGAATTATTTTAGTTGTGTAACATATTTATTTAATCACGAGAGTGTGCTGCTTTGTATGTCTCATATAGCCCTATCTTTGATTTAGAGAGAGAGAGTACTGAACCTCACACAAAGTGATAATTCTGCGGGTCCGCATTTATGTAATGTTTGTAAATAAATATAGTTAAAGGAAGTTTGTAAGACCCTTCTTAAGTGTTTTTGGTATGTTATATAATTAATATATTTGTCAAGTTGTAACAAGCTGCTCTTCCGGAATTATTTCCCTGTCAATTACATACAGAATATTTTCCTTTATACAGAGGAAATATATAATTTTCTACATCTACGACTTCCTGTTAGATAAAGAAATTCAGATAACTTATTGTTACTTGAAAAACCTGACATTACCTTAGTACTGACAATCATTTCAAGCGATCACACGCGACCTCCAAATTTGAGTTCGCACAAACCGATTGATCTCATTTCGATATATTTTATTCAGGAGCAAAAAAACATCACTAACTGTCATAAATTAAAGCCAACTACATTTTTTAATCTGTCATCTCCTGCAATTTTATATCTTTTAAATGTCTCTTCGTTTCACTTTCAACAGAAAAATACTATTCACACAATGTAAATTGCACTTGGAAATGGTGTCTTTTTAACTGAATTATTATAATGGACTAGCCTACATCGTCTCCAAACGGAAAGTTCATAACAATCAAGTAGGGAACAGTAACACAACAGTTATATGAACATGGTACAACAACGTTACTAATATTAGAAATCCCCCCCCCCCAAAGAAAAAAGGCCAAGAAGTTATGAATTCGAAAACACAGCGTGTATTACAAGTCAATGGGAAAAATGTAAATTTTTCTGGTGACATTGAAAATCCTGTTTGAATTAAGCTAATATATGTATTCAGAAATAGTTTCAATGTTTTGGGATAGTGATAAATTATATTTTTTCTTCTCTAGGAAAGGAATTTCTTTAGTCAATTTCGTCTTTTAATAATGTAGCTGAGCTCAAAAATTTTTTATTTTCAATACATTGTTTATTTATTTATTTATTTATTTTTTTTTTGCTTATTAAATTCATATGATGCCTCTTTCCTTTTCGAAGGAACCTTAATTTGAGCGTTAGAGAGTTAATATTTAATCCATGCCACAAAATTGCACATCAAGGGGGGAACTAAGATCTATTTATTCATAACAACCTTGAAAGTTGAAGTTTGTTTAAAGGTTTCTTTGATCTGAGTAAAACCAATTATAACCGTCATCAAGAGCATTTATTATTTAACCCTTTTATGATTCTGAAGCATAGGTGTTCACTAGAAAAAGACAAAATTACCTATTAGTTTGGAAAATATTTAGAAATTAACACTCCCAAGGAATTTTGTCACTTTAAAACCCCGTTGAAGTTAAAATAGGAGGACCAACAGCTAGCGGTAGTAATGAAGTTATTTATTCTCGAATGAAGAGAGTGGATCAGCATGTACTGAATTTTTGACAACTTTGATTGTGTAGACCTATTTTGTTTTGTTTTCCTGTAAGGATATACGTATTTTTCTAATATGTTGACATTATCCGATTTATGAGGACACACTTATATGAAGGTAAGTATTTTTATTGGTTTCATTTTATATTATATTTTTTTCGTAGGTAGTGAATTAAAAGAATAAAGTTACAAACTCGGGAAATGTTAGAAAAGTAGATTTTAATAATTTAAAGTATTGGATCGCGTGACTAAAATAATCTTTGAGTGACACTTCTTGGCACGGAATGTAAGACAAATGGATCCCGCACTTAAAGAAAACGTTAGATCCTCAGGTCTTTTCAAAATTTAGCACTTTTTACGGTAAAATCTTTAGAAAATGTGTTCAATTTACAATAGGACTACATGACAATAATTACAAACATTGATTAGCCATTACAGAGTTGCATGACATACATAATCTAATTTAAAATCTCTCAGCATCTTTCAAAGGAAACAAAACTACAATCAAAATTTAGAAATTACTGCTAAAAATAGCCTGAAAGTAAAAAAAAGGTCTCTATCCTTTCAAAGAAGTTATTTGCTATTGTTGTTACTTCCGCATTTAAACTATGCTAACGTCACAGATTATAAAACTAAAAAATAACTTCTTTCAAGCTTTAAACATGCAGATGACCAGTGGAACAGATAATTACCCAAAGTAAAGGATTCGTGGAAAATTTATTTTGTTATTTATTATTATCATTTATTGTACCATTCTGTCGATTAAATAAATCCATTTCCTGAGGCTCACTTTCTATCGTAGAACTGAAAAGTGGTTACATAAAACATGCAACTTTCAACACTACATTTTGCAAGATTTTACAGATTTTAATTTATAATGAATTTACATTATAATACATTCCTATATAATATATTTAGTTCTAAAATACTTATATTTTCTCCTTTACTTAGTTTATTCTTTCAATTAAGATTTATATAATTAGGAGAGTAGAAGTAAAAAGTAGAGAGTAGAGTAAAGAAGAAGTAGAGAGTAGAGTAAGAAGTTAATAGAATGCGTACTGGGAAATCTGGTCATTTTTGCATACGCCTTAACGCATGTTTTAGCACAAAGGGAAACATTACAATTGGCGTAACTTTTATTAGCTTATTCAAATAATGAGATATCATGGAGAATTCAAAATATTTTCACAAGACTTCACTGTAAATATTCTGTTTAATTACATCTATAAAATCTTTTGAAAGCCGGTAACTATTCGGAAGTATAAATGAACTTTCAGCGAAAATTACTTTGGTTAGATATCGATAATTATTCGGCAGCTGAACACTTTTGATCTATGCAGACCTGAGAAATACTTCAAGAATATCGTATGTCTGCATTTTATTTCAATTTGGCAGAAGAACACTTCTACATCCACTATATAGTAGTGGATGTAGAAGTGCCTTTTCCCCTAGGCCAAATTTCTTAAACCCCCCCCCCCCCCTCGACTCATTTGAAAACAATAAATAAAGTTACCATCTATGTGATATCCCATCAATCATGTACGTTTACCGTAGTGTTATATTACTACCTTTTTGTTTTATTTTAAAACGATATACGACGATTTTTAAAACGATATAGATTTAAAAGTTGAGACAAACTCCACAGTTTTTCTGTTAAATTTAATTTACAAAATGATAAGATTATACGTTTTCCAAGTTTTGGCTTTTTTATGTAAACAAAGTTCATTATAAATATTTCTATTATTATGTATTAAGTTAAAGAGCTTACGTCGGCCCATCACTAGTGTGACATACAACTTAATGCAACCTGCATGACCTCGTCGACCTCGGCGATCGAACCACCCACGACGCACGAAGTGCGGAGTACACAGGTCCGTGTTAGTTTAGGACAAAACGGAGCTCCTGAGAGATGCCATATGGCAAGACTACAGACCCCAACGTCCCTTGTCACTCTTAGCCCGGACAGCCGCCCGAACCCCAGCCGGACCATGAGGAGTCGAACAACTGCTAAAGCCTTAAAGATGCTACAGTGACTCGTTCAGGAGATCTACTCCCAGGCGAGTCACAGTAATGCCTACCGTTACCAGACTCCGTGGGCCTCACAACGCCCCCTTCGTCCTGGGTAGACACCACATCCGCCCGACTTCCACCCTCTGGGGCCGCACCACCAGTCACCCAGAGGTGTCTTCGACCTAAGCCTTGAAGGTGCTACACCAACTCACTCAGAGGATCCCACTCCCCCAGGCAAGCCGGAGTCGCATCCACCATTACCAAGCACCAAGGCCCTCACAACGGTCCTCAATGCCCTGGGAAAACGCCACACCCAGCCGACTCCTGCCCCCATGCCCCCAGCCGGAGACCAAGCCACAGCCGGGACTACGAGGAAGTGGTGACATCCGAAGCCTTGATGGTGCTACATCGACTCGCTCAGAGGATCCCAGGCGAATCAAAGTTGCCATCTCCATTACCAGGCACCTTGATCCTCACAACGGACCCCGATACCCTGGGAGTTGGCCACACCAACCCGACTACGGCCCCCGGCCAAATGTGTATGCCCGCCATTATGTATTAAAACAATTTTTATTATTTTTATTTAAAAAAATTAAAAAATTTAAAAAATTTCTGTTTATGAATATTTTAGATAATTTAAGAAAATCGCAAGGTAAAATATTGTTTTATTCACGGCCCTGTGTCCCCTATGGCTTGGCCTAGTTGGCCTAGTTTTGAATCCGCTACTTTGTCAATATCGTCGGAAGTTTCATGTTGTAAATTATTCCTTAAAAACAAAATTCAAAGCAATATTTTATTCCCGTTTATCAGATAATATAACTGTCTCGTATATATAGATGTCGTAAAAAGCTATTTGTTAAAGGAATTCTTTCTGAGGCATTTCTGCGATTCCATTTATCAAAAGAGAATCAGTAATAACTATATTCTAAACATGATGCACATTACCTAAGGGCCTGTTCACATAGGAGTCTGTTGCGTTGCGTTAAGGAAAAGATGACGTTAAGACGAAAATAAACCAATCATATGCCTCCAAACGATTAGCAATGAAATTTTTAACGCCTATGATTGGTTTATTTTCTTCTCAACGTCATATTTTCCTTAACGCAACGCAACGGACTCCTATGTGAACAGGCCCTAAGGCGTTGGGTACATTGCATCCGGAGCATTCGTTAGGTCTGCGTTACTCGCGTAGAAACATGTTTAACCAATCACAGACCTCCACACGATTAGTCACAAAAATGTTAATGCCTGAGATTTGTTAAAATTATTTCGATACGAGTAACGCTGACGCTTCGGAACGCTTCGGGTGCAATTTCAACAAGGCTGTGACGTTACGTTCAGCTTGCACCAGGTAGTCACATAGTAATACAGAAAATACGAGTGTAGGTTTTAAAATAAAATAATCGTCTATTTACAACAATGTGCAGTCTCAAATTAACGATCAAATTGAGTCCGCCCGAAGGCACCGGGGAGCTAAGAATTATCCCCTGAACAGTCTACGTACACGGCACTCAGCCGGAGTGTTCAGAGCTCCCAAATAAACGGTATCTGGCCTAGGCCGAACAGGTGTCTATCACCATCCGAGAGTAGATCTCCAAATCTATCTACATCTCTCGCTGCTTGAGGTTCTCCACCAAACTTCCAAGCGTCTCCTTCTCGAACATATTCATCCTATCATTCGTTGCTTCGTTTGCTTTGGAAGTTGATTTGTTGAAACCAGTGGCGTCAGCTACTTCTCCAACGTTCGGGAATTTCCCACGCAGCCGGTTTACGTAAAGAACCGACCCTTTTGCACTTGAAGAATGTCCGACTGTCGATGTGTGGTCTTTGTGCGCACGGAGACCGATCACTCACTCAGTTCGACACAAGTCAGCCCTCTCCCCCCCCCCCTTTGTTGCCCAGACGAACAGTACTCGTGTGACTAATGACACATCACACATATTCACACGGTTGACTGCTTGTTGAATTTTCTATTCTTCACAAGGCTTAGCTGTGCAACTAAGCTGCTTATAAATTGTAGAGGGTTGAAAAATCCATTACATACCTAGTTATATAAAGGTTGAAAGATATTAGTGGCGCAGTTATGGTCCAAGATTTTTCATTTTAACCCTTCAGCGGGCGCGCCCGTGTATAAAGTGCAACATTTTCGTAATTTTGAATGGCTTGTTTTAACAAGTAAGGTTTGAATGTTCTAAGCAGTTTCTATTTATAGCTACACCCTTTCTAATGCAGGTCTGATTTTCTGACCCTTGTATTCCTTTCCATTCATTGTTAGTCGTGATTTAACCGTGGTAAACCAGCGATTATACTGGATTGCAATACGACAAAATTATCAGTTGATGTAGTAGACCAAATGTGCAGCCATTACACGGTATTCCCCATATCATTAAGGGCCTGTTCACATAGGAGTCCGCTGCGTTGCGTTAAGGTAAAGATGACGTTGAGACGAAAATAAACCAATCATATGCCTCCAAACGATTTGCAATGAAATTTTTAACGCATATGATTGGTTTATTTTCGTCTCAACGTCATCTTTTCCTTAACGCAACGCAAACGAATCCTATGTGAACAGGCCCTAAGATGGATAATCTCATTGTTTTTTAGGTTTTTGGACATAATAGGAATCGATTCGCAAGTTGTCCTTAATTGCATTAAACCAGGCAGTTTTGAAATAAGGCGATTGTATCTGTATTCTTTGGCCTTTAATTATAAATATATCTCAATATTATCAGCATGTTATATCTTGTCATAAAACTTAGAATTATTATTTTGAATTTGAAACAAAAAGTTTATTACAAATGGAATAATCAAGGTTGAAAGAGACGTTGCACTTTGTGCAACGCGCGCCTGCTGGTGTTCCAAAAATTGGCGCGCCCGCTAAAGGGTTAAGCTAGAATTAGGTGTTCGAGATTGTGTTTATTTCATTTTTCCTTAAAATGAAAATATCCGTGAAATATTTTAGTAAAAGAAATTTTAATGTTTTTTAAACATCTTTTTACTACAGAAATTTATTTTGGTTGAAAATAAGGCTTACTTTATTCCGATAGGTCATTCGATAAATGTTTGTGGACTCGCTGAGTTCACTTGAATAATGTAAAAGATATTCGTTGAAGCAAATATTTAAGTATACTACATGCAAAATACTATTTATTCATATCTATAATTTACTAACACACACTAAATATGCAAATAATTTTTAATACAATCTAAGTTTTATTTAGATTCAATCTGGGTTTATTATATTTTTTTCGCTGGAAGCCCTGCAACAACCTCAATGTACACCAAACAATCCCAGGGGTTTGAAAGAAATATTTTAATTTATAAATCTTTCATTAACTAAATTGTGAAAAATGCAACAAATTCAATGTTCTAACTTATTTGTTCTAATTTGATACTTTCAAGTAGCTCCTTTCGCACAATTTGCAATAATCAGTTTCTATGGGATTTTTATTGAGTATGTATGCACTCAAGAACAAAATACAAAATTTAAATTTCATTCAGTTTCATGCGGTAAATAATTTCGCTTTCTAGTGCAAGTTCAAAAGGGGTGAGATTACCCTGTTATTAGATTTAGATTCTTATTCTACTCAAAAATCAAACTCTATAATGTTTATTTGTCTTTTCAATTCTAAAGTCTTTCAATTCTAAATCTAATGATCAAGCTTTTATTAGACAAAAGAAGCAAGATGAAGGTAATGCACAATTCTTAAAAAGTAATCACAGTATTTAAATGCCTAATTTTTGGTTTTAAGAAGATGCTATACTGTTGTGCTTGCAAAAGAAAGGGAGAATAAGCGCAAGCATCCCTCATTAATATATATATCTATATCTATATATATATATATATGTGTGTGTGTGTTTGTGTTTGTTTGTTTGTTTTAAAGGAGTAAAGAAAGTAATTTTTAGCGATATATAAATCAAATACTAAATTCAAACTTATACGCAGAGGAAAATGATTTTGGGTTATTTATATTTCATACAGACAATTCCACATCATGGAAAAAAACTGACACCGATTCAATCGTTAGTTTCTAGATTTTATGTTTACTGTAACAACCCATGTTTCGAATGTGAACTTATATTTCAACTGTAATAAATGCTACAACTAATTATTACTTTGCATAGTGCATACAGATGTATTTTATTGATAAGCCACAAATTCATACTCTAAGATATAAAATGCAGACTTTCTTGCCATGTGCTACATAATCTACGGTCTGAATAGCACTTTGATAGCTAAATTAAAAGACTGGGATCATAGCCTGGTAGTCGACCTAGAGTATGAATAGTGGCGCCATCTGTTAATAAGGTAATGAAAATTTTACTGCTAAACTCTTGAATTGTTTTATGGGTGTCTGAAATATATTTTTTCCTTTTTGCGCACGAAATATCACAGTGTGAATATCAGTTTAGTAGCATTTTTTAAAAATAATTGTAACAGTGACTAAAGTAGGATCTTTTCTGTGAATTTCGCGGTCCTCCCTCCCTTTTAAGTCCGTATTTCAACACTAGGCAGGTATGTGGGTTTGAATTTGTATGATTATATACTGGCTCCCAAAAGTGTTCGTACACTTACGAATTTCAATGAAATAGGGGTCTATCCATTAATTAAAATGAATATTTCAGAATGGGTATTTAATAATAAGATCTATAATCTATTCTTAACAAAACTACATGAAATATTTTGAAAACATAGTAAATCTTTATTTTTAAGAAACCAGTAATCAAAAAGTAACAAAAACTTCACAAAAGTCATCGTACACTGAAATATTTTCGGATAAATTCATAATTAAAATTATCGTCTGGCGCTTTATTTTTATTTTTGAATTGTGGTGGCATTTAAATATCGTTTGGCTTTAATTTTTGCTTGCCTACTCCGTAATATTCTATTTATTATTTAAAAATGGCTCGTAGTCGTAAAGAAACAGCAAACAGCATTCGAAAATTGATTATTTTTCATCATAGTAGTGGTAAATCAGTTCGGAATATTGCTAAATTACTTAATTTATCCCATTCTACTGTGCAGTATGTGAAAAAACGCTTTAAAGAAGAAAATTGGATCGAAAACAAGGTAAGAAAAGCCCGTCCGACAAAGTTAACAAAACGTGATCAGAGATTTATAATTAGAAAATTTGTGAAAAATTCACGTTTGAGTCCTGTAAAAGTTTCTGCAGAATTCAATGAAACATTTTGTACTTCAAATTCACCTGAAATTTTTTGACGAGTTCTCAGAACAGCTGGATTACATGGGCGTTCTGCCCGTAGAAAATTTGTTGTGAGTGAGAAAAACAGAAAGTTTAGGCTTCCCTTCGCACTATCAATGATAAATAAGCCCCAAACCTATTGGAATAATGTCTTATTTGCCGATGAACATTTTTGGTGGTGATGGGCGTATAATTGTATGGAGAAGAAAAAAATGAGGAACTTAATCCCAAGAACTTAGTAGGAACAATTAAGCATGCCGGTGGAGGTATCCTTGTGTGTGGGTGCATGTCAGCGTCAGGACTAGGAAATTTGGTATTTATTGATGGCATAATGAATCATGCTGTTTTTATAAATATTTTAAGAGACAGTTTAAAATTATCAGCTTAAAATTTGGGTATTGGAAACAACTTTGTTTTTTATCAAGATAACGATCCTAAGCACACGGCTCTCAACGTTCGCATCTGGTGTCTCTATAATTGTCCACAAGTTTTGAAAACACCACCTCAATCGCCAGATTTAAACCCAATAGAACCTATTTGGAGAGAACTGGAGGTTCGAGTACGAAAACATGACATTCACACGAAAAGCGAACTAAAAACAGTTATGATGGAAGAATGGATGAACATTGATGCAAAAATTACAAAAGAACTAAAGCAATCTATTCCCAGGCGTTTAAAAGCTGTTGTGGATGCTAAAGGATATCCTACTAAATATTAATTTAACGAAATATTAGAATATTTACTAATATGTAGAGATTTTTTACAAGTGTACGATGACTTTTGTGAGATAAAGTTTTTGTTACTTTTGGATTATTGGTTTCTTAAAAATAAAGTTTTACTATGTTTTCAAAATATTTCATGTAGTTTTGTTGAGAATAGATTATAGATCTTATTATTAAATACCCATTCTGAAATATTCACTTTAATCAATGGATAGACCCCTATTTCATTGAAAATCGTAAGTGTACGAACACTTTTGGGAGGCACTGTATATATCATGGAGAAGAAAAAAATGAGGAACTTAATCCCAAGAACTTAGTAGGAACAATTAAGCATGCCGGTGGAGGTATCCTTGTGTGGGGGTGCATGT
Source organism: Dolomedes plantarius (assembly GCA_907164885.2). NCBI lineage: Eukaryota > Metazoa > Arthropoda > Arachnida > Araneae > Dolomedidae > Dolomedes > Dolomedes plantarius. The sequence goes on from OU015494.1 coordinate 208,252,739, forward strand.
CAGCATCAGGACTAGGAAATTTGGTATTTATTGATGGCATAATGAATCATGCTGTTTTTATAAATATTTTATGAGAACGTAATTTTATGCATCTGTTATACAATCTGCTATACTATAAACATGTTTATTTGTATTGCTATTGTTCTATTAGGAATTTATATTCTTTTATGTTGCATATATTCATGAAAAAAAATTTTGTGTTGCTGTGATACGAAATTTTTTTTTGGAGAATATGTAATATAATTAAAATTTATTCGAAATAAACACCCGGACTCACCGTACTGTAGACACATTAGAGAAGACACACATGAATAGTATCCATTAAATTCATTTATTCCGGTAACAAAACGATGACACTATGGGGAACATTTCAGCAGACATCAAAGTACATGTAACTTGACCAAAGGACGCATAAACACTAGCCCAGACTTGAATATACTGAACAACACATAATGGAACGCACAGCGGCGGCATACATCGAGCGAAGATAGCAAAGCAATAGAAGGATGTCACCAGGACAGGACAAGGAAACAGACAGAAAGCGCGAGGAAATCGCTGTTTAAACTTTTATATACCGTAGATTGGGGTTACTTGGACCCAAAAGGTGAAGATTTTTGTACATTTCTTACCAACGATAGCCTTAAAAACATGTTTGTGCTGATAACTTGATTTGAACAACTTATTTGAAGATTCAACAGGATTTTAGGTCTTTTTCAAGCCAAAATTTTAATTATATATATATTTAATAATTTTTTGAAATTTGGGTTCAAGTGACCCGCTGATTGGGGTTACTTGAATCCAACCTACATTTAACATGAAATATGCAATTCAAATAGTTAGTGGACTCAAGTAGCACATAGGATCTTGAAATAAAAATAGAGGCTTATGTATGAAAAATTTATTTTACATTAAAACAGAAAAAAAAACCTTTATATTTGCAAATCTGATTGTTAACAGTGAATGAGTCTTCAAAACTAATTTTACCTCGTCCCGCCCAGGGAGGTTGTTTTGAAAACATTTCACTGATCTTCCAAGCATTGCAAGGTAAGACTTGACAATAAATCGAAAGTCCAGTTCATCTACGGGAAATACAAAATCACAAATTTTGTCTAAATGACTGTCACAGGCCAACTCTTCTTCACGAGTAAATATGATTGGATCTCCAAGTTCGTTCAATACACCATTCTTCAATCTCCTTTTCATAGTGGACCTACTAATTTTAAAGTGAGTTGAGGTATCTCTCTGAGACATTTCTCCTGGCCTCGCAGCATTAAATATTTCTATAATTTTTCAACTGTAAAATCCGCATACTCTCTGCTCCCAGGAGACCTCTTGTAATTTCGGAGCATTTTTGTATCAGATCTGTGAATAAATGCACGTGAACCGGTTTAACAATTTAATAAAGGGGAAACCGACATGAAGTAATGGCATTAATTACTTTTACAGTGAAATTTGAGAATGTCTAATCAACATTGTGACTAGGGGTTAATTGGACCCACTTTCTTGCTTTGGTCCAAGTAACCCCATTTAAAGTTTATCAGCACACTAGTTAATACTTATAATTTTTACTGGGTTAATTGATTTTCTATCCATCTAAAACTATTATATTCTTAAAGACTGTATTTGAAATGTAAATTTATCCTTACTTAATCTGGGACTGCAGTGTGTAAAGAAGTGAAGGTGGATGTTATAAGGTCACAAAAATTCGGGTTTTTATCACAAAGCAACATAACCTGAACTAAAAATATGTGGGAAGAACGGGAACGGGGTAAGTGCCTCAGGACCTAGCTAATGCTCCTATCTGTTAGATAGATGGTGAATTATACCTATATTTTAATGACAAGAGACCTAGGTGTAATTTAAAACACTTTTTCGGTTTCGGTCCAAGTAACCCTAGGGTCCAAGTAACCCTAACTTACGGTACTGTGAGGCCGCTAGATGTTTAGAATTATCTTAATTGGCTGTCCTGATCATGTGGTATATGAGTCGAAAGTCGTATGATTCTTCGAAGGGGGAATCAAGATCACGGGATTCTGAATCATGTCTAAAAGTAACTTTACCGCGCGTGCATTGAAGAGAATAGAATATTCGATTCTTTCGATTTCGTTTTTGAAATAGGGCTGTGCTTTATTGAGGTTGAAACAAGAATAATTTAGAATACACGTTAAATTAGGACAATTAATAATGGTGGGGCGTTATTTTTACTTACACAGACACAAACAAACAAACAAACACACACACACACACACACACATACACACACACATACACACACACACACACACACACACACACACACACACACACACACACACACACACACACACACATATATATATACACTCATGGACAAAAAGATTAGCGCATTAAGAAGGAGTCGTCAAAATGAAACGAAATTTTACATATGTAATGACTACTTTGATATAAGTAAATGATAAGAAAATCAGAGAAAAAGGATAATTTATTTCAGAGTAAAAGGCAAAAGAACGGAGGAGTTAATACTCCGTTGGAACCCCTCTAGCGCGAATGCACGATGCGATACGATCGGGCATTGAGTCATACTAGTTCTGTATGATGTCTTGAGACATTTCGTTCCATATTTGCTGTAACCTTGCCTCAAGTTCGTTCAAACTCGTGGGATGCCCAACTCGTCGTCCCAAATGATCCCAGATATGCTCGATTGGAGACAAATCTGGGGATCGGGCAGGCCAAGGAAGGGTAGTAACAGTGCGGAGACAGTCTTGTGACACCCTTGGAGTATGAGGCCAAGCATTGTCTTGTTGAAAAATGGCTCCTGGGAGCCGTTGCATGAGTGGCAACACATGTGGTTGCAGGATTTCATGAACATACCGCTGGGCTGTCATGGTGCCACGGAACAATACTAGGGGTGACCGTGTATTGTAGGCAATGGCACCCCATACCATCACACCAACTGTGGGAGCGATGTGTCGCTGTACAGCAAAGGCAGGATTGAAGCGTTCACCACGGGCTCTCCACACACGAACACGATTGTCATCACTGCCGAGATTGAATCTGGATTCGTCGCTAAAGACGACCTGGTTCCATTCCGCTGCAGTCCAGTTTCCTCGTGCGCGGCAAAACTCCAAACGGAGGCGTCGATGGGTGGGCGTCAAGGGCAGCACACGTAATGGGAGCCGCGATACCAACTGTCCTTCAGCCAGGCGCCTTCGTATGGTTCGAGAAGACACAGAGGCCCCTAGTGAAGGTGCTACCTGTACCTGGATGGCGGCCGATGAAGCAGTTGGCTGTACGCGTGCATTTCTTACGATGTGGCGGTCTTCTCGACGACTGGTCTGTCGAGGGCGTCCTGAGCCTGGTCTTCGTGTACATGACATCTCTCGGGTCCACTGGTCCCAACACCTCCTCACAACACAATCAGAGCGGCCTAATTGACGAGCTACTCGCCTAGCTGACCACCCAGCTTCCATCATCCCGACGATTCTCCCCCTCTCAAACTGCGACAACTGCTTATATTGTCTTCGAACACGACGTAATGGCATGTTTATCTGAGCTCTTCCTTTGTAAATGATTCAGCACACTCAAACAAGCTTTGGTTACCTGTTTTATACTCCACAGAGTACGATGTTCAATGCCCTCTACCGGCTATACGTAAAGCGCAATCATGCTGCATTTCTAATCATTTGCATATCTCCCTGACATGTACCTTCATTGCAAGTTTCGTTACGATCCCGCAATTATTTCTTGGTGCGCTAATTTTTTTGTCCATGAGTGTATATATATATATATATATATATATATACATATATATATATATTCCCTTCAAATTTCCTATACACTCAATGTTAAAAAAACCTTTTTTCGACGAATTTTTTTGTCTCATCCCTCGATAACTTGAATTTTTGTCCATAAATGGCGAAGAAAAAATTTTCTAAAAACAAAAAAATTACATAAAGAAAAAATAGAAATTTCTAAAAAATAGGAAAGCTATTCAAAAATTGCAGTGGTAAAACCCTGCATAAACTTTAAAATGCAGGGATATAAAGACGGAAGATAACACAATGAAATCGCAACTTTTCTTCAACCCCCGAGATAGGAGTTGACATCCTTGATTATTGTTTATTTTTTTCAGTCAGTTGCGATTTATATGCAGTAACCATCCATCCTTTCTTTTAATTTTTGTACTTTTATTCTCTTACTTTAGAGACGTTAATTTCTAGAGGGGTTGGGGTGGTTTTAACAAAACACGAAATGAAGGCATGAACAAAAATCAAGAAGTGGTTGGCTTTGAAGAGGAATGTAGAATTACTTATCATTGCAACAAGGAGTGAAAAAAAAAACTACACGTGCGAATGCATGTCTGTTCTGTATCGCAAGCTAGCGCCTCTCCTGAAAAGACAGAAAATTTTCCTTTCTATTTGTCTTGGTTATTGCAGAAAATACTAAAAATTGTTCAAAACAACATTTGGAGAAGGTGAGATCTTATGCGAGTCATCTGTTCAAAATGGCTTACAAACGAAAACTGAATACGCTTACTATTGAAGTGAAAAAGCAAATTATCGATGAATTTGAAAAAAGTTAGAAAAAGAAAAAGGAAATTGCAAAGGAGTGTGGGATTCCAGGCAGTACATTGTCAACAATTTTAAAGAATAAAGCAATTATCCTAGAAAAATTCGATGACGTAAGCCGTCATCGAATTTTTCTAGGATAATTGCTTTATTCTTTAAAATTGTTGACAATGTACTGCCTGGAATCCCACACTCCTTTGCAATTTCCTTTTTCTTTTTCTAACTTTTTTCAAACTTCTTTTTCAAACTTCTTTTGCTTAAGCAAGCGAAAGAAGCTCAAAACTAGTGAATTTCCCGATATGGAGAAGTGCCTAATGATGTGGATTACGCAATGTAGAACTCAAAACATCCCCCTAGATGGACTTTTTATCAAAGATAAAGCTTAATCTTTTGCAAAAGAACTAGGTTATTTAAATTTCAAAGACAGTAATGGTTGGCTTGAAAATTTTAAAAAACCAAACAGCATTACACTTTTGAAAATGTGTGGTGAAATTGCTAACGTAGATGAAGATGTTTCTGTAGGATTTAGATAGAAAGTGAGCTTGATACTGAAAGATTACGACGATAAAGATGGGTTTAATGTGGATGAAATTGGACTTTTTTTTAAATGCAGTCCAGACAAAACCATGCATGTAAAGGAGGCCTGTCATCGAGGGAAGAGGAGTAAAGAGCGTTTGACTTTATTTTTTTGCGTGAATTTGAATGGAACAGAGAAGGTAAAACCGTTAATGATAGGGAAATCGAAAAAACAAGGTGTTTCAGCGGGATAAAATCTTTTCCCTTGGATTAAGAAGCTAACCAAAAAGCTTAGATGACATCTAACCTTTTTGAAAATTGGCTCAAGAATTTAAATACAAAAAATGAAACTAGAAAAGCGGAAAATTGTGCTTTTCATTGATAATTGTACGGGGCACAGTACCATACCTAAAAGGGAACACGTAAGATTTGAATTCCCCCCCCCCCCGAATACTACATCAAAATTTCAACCACTTGACCAGGCCATCATCCAAAGATTCAAAGTAAAGTATCGTCAAAAAAGTGGTTAAAAAAATGTCAGAAATGGAAGAAGGTGTTTCACGATCTGGTGTAAATATTCTACAAGCTATGCGAATAGCAGACAAAACTTGGAACATTGTGTCTTCCTCTACGATAATGAATAGCTTTATGAAGGCTGAATTCATAAAAGACCACGAAAGTACTCAGATAATCAACATCGACCACCCTGATGAAAACTGCGCCGAAAATGATTGTAACCGATTAACCAGACTCATACACTCCGATAACATAGAATTCAATGACTTTGTTGTCATAGATGATGCAGTAATGGTGTGAAGTCAGTGGGAGGACAATGACATCGGTCAGACGAAAGCGTCTTGTGTATTATCAGATGAAGAGGAGGAAGAAACCCACAATTTATCACCAAATGTGACAAAGTAGCACTATTTGCAGTGAACACTTTGAGGAGATATGTTGAAAGTCGTCAGCCAAATATGACAGAGGACACATTTAAAGCCATTGCTCATTTAGAAAGTATAATAGATAAAATTTCATACTTTTCTCTGAAGCAAACAACAATTGAATCTTTTTCAAATAATTTTGTAAATGGTGCTTATTAAAACAAAAAAAATTAATTACTTTTTGAAAAGGTATGTAAAAAAGCTTTTTTACTCTATTCTACTACTGATAACATGCGACTTCGATAATTCGAATTTTCGTTATTTCGAATTTTTTTGTCTCTCCCTTCAAGTTCGAGATATCGAGGTTTGACTGTATATATATATATATATATATATATATACAAGGTGCGCCCATAAAGTAACCGGACAATTTTTTATAAATAAGAAAAATATTACTCACCTTCAAATAAATTTATATCCTTCAAAATAATCGCCAAAGGAGTCTATACAATTTTCCAACGTTTCTTCAAGTCATCGAAACACTGTTTGTAGGCGTTGGAATTAGCCGTTCGCAAAATACGCGTAACATTTGATTTAATATGCGAGATTTGCATTTTTTTATTACAAAGGACTTATTTACCACAAATTTTTTCCTGAAAATCAAACAATTAATCAGTATTTTTACAAGGAGGTGCTTTTTCGATTAAGAAACAGGATAAGGCGAGTTAGGAATTAACTGTTTGATTCTGGGCAATGGTTTCTTTTACACGATAATGCTAGGCCCCATACAGCAATTTCTGTACAACAGTATCTTGCTAATCATTCAATTACAGGGATAAATCACCCACCATATTCTCCCGACTTATCGTCAGCTGATTTTTTCCTTTTTCCGAAGCTGAAGATGGTCATGAAAGGACAGAGATATGAAAACGTCTCGCATATTAAATCAAATGTTACGCGTATTTTGCGAACGGCCAGTTCCAACGCTTACAAAGAGTGTTTCGATGACTTGAAGAAACGTTGGAAAAATTGTATAGACGATTATTTTGAAGGAGATAAAATTATTTGAAGGTGAGTAATATTTTTCTTATTTATAAAAAATTGTCCGGTTACTTTATGGGCGCACCTTCTATACATATATATATATATATATATATATATATATATATATATATATATATATATATATATATATATATATATATATATATATATATATATATATATATACAGTCTGATCTACCCTGATCCTACATATATAGATAATTTTAGTTCAACTCTTCTAAACGCCAGAAAGGACTTTGACTCAAACTCACATCTGTTAATTTTCACATAGCTCGGGATAGAATCTTTGAAATTCCTCAAGCAATAAAACAGAAATGAAAAGTGTATGGGAGTAACTTTATCCCAGTTCCAGTATTTTTTCTATGCTATCAGGAGTGAATGCTGGGATATCAGAAAAAAAGAAGGAGGATGTTTCAACATGGCTGTTTAATTATATTCTTATCCTTTGGTTGAAGCACACGTAAGTAAACATAATCATATATTTATATTCAATAAAACAAGAAATTAAAAAGTATATAAAAGGAAAAAATATCTTACTTCAAGTTCCATGCCATGGTTACACTTGATGGGAAATGAAGTGAATCTTGGACAACCAGACAAAACGGATTAATTAAATTATTTGAGATGAAAATACGGGCACTAGTCGCGGTCTAGTAGTTTAAAGAAAAAAACCTCAGTTTATTAAGCAGAGAGTTGACAACGATTGTTCTCAAGCGGAAAAAAAGTTTTTTTTTTAAAATATCTCGATTACTTTACTACTTTTCTTGATTTCTCAGAGTAATTATAAATTCAAATTTTTTATGAGAGGTTTCTAAAGCAAATATAATTGAAAGACATGCTACTTCCATGATTTTTCTAATAAATTATGCGAACAAATTAAAATGTATACTGGAATATTATTTAAATGTGCTTTCCCTCATGTTAATGTTTCAATTATATTACCCTGCATGTGATTTTCTCAGAAAACAAAAACATTTTATGTTTATATGGATGAACTTTAAGAAACTGAATTTTTTCAATTTATAAGAATTTTAATTCTCTGTGACTAACAGGACATAAACTCTTCACAGGGATTCTGAGAAAACATTTTGTTGATGATTGTATTTTAAATGCGCGTTTCAGCATTTTGCAATTTTGTGCTCGCCCCCCCCCCTCACATTTTCCTCTGAAAGGGTACTATCAGTTATTTCCCCTCGATTTTGTATATACTTTTTTAATATTGGACTTCTTGAAAGGCTAAATTTATTTGGAGATTATTGCAAACTTAGACTATTTAAACTCAATCTATCATGTTTACAATATTTCTGCAGGTACTGAGTTTATATACACATACTCACTGGCACTTGTTATACCTTTGCGAAAAATACTACAAAAAAAGTTTGTCACAACATTGTTTATACATTAAAATATTGTAAACTTATTAATAATGTTGAAAATTGTAAGTCCTCGCTTGATTTCTTTTACGATCACGATGCCTATTTAACACTGGTACATCTTTTGTGGGACATCTCTTGTGTATAAATGTTTTTATTTCTTCATACATCTTCCCCACCCTGGGCCTTTTTCTATTTGTATCCAGTTTAGAAGGTTCATATAAAAGAGTATTACTGCCCATTCTTTTTTGCTAACAAAAAGCTCATGGATAGACGGCGGGTATAAAACGATGATGTATGTATATATATATATATATATATATATATATATATATATACACTGCTGGCCATGGTGAATGCAACACCCTGAAGGAAACATGCAAATAACATGAAATTTACAACATGCATTAACGGAGGTGAGATATGCAAATGATTAGAATTTAAGCGCAGACGCACATCACGCGCGCCTGTGGCGCCACTTCAAAGCGCTATTTAAGGCTTGGAGATTTCGACGATTTCAAGTTCGGCAATTGTGTTTTTCTTGTGTTTTTTTCAAAAAAAACCATCAATTATGCCTCGTCGCAAACAGCGATCATCTTTTGATCAAGTATCCGAGTTCGACAGAGGAAGGATAGTGGCCTACCGAGATTGTGGATTATCTTTCAGGGAAATCGGTAGTCGTGTTGGACGAAACCAAACAACTGTAATGCGGATATGTGATCGTTGGATGCAGGAGGGTACGACGGACCGGCGTGTTTGATCGCATCCACCTCAGCGCACCACTTCACGTGATGACAGGCAAATTGTGCGCATGGCAGTGACGGATCGCTCAGTCACATCACGAACCATAGCACAGCACATGTAGTCTGTAACGCATCATCCAGTGTCTGCGCGTACCATTCGACGCCGTTTACAGCAGAGTGGTCTGTCCGCAAGACGTCCATTGCTTTGTCTACCCTTGACGAGAACCACAGACGTCTCCGCCGCCAATGGTGCGATGACAGAAGGATGTGGACGGCAGAATGGAATGAAATTGTCTTTACTGACGAGTCACGCTTCTGTCTGCAACACCACGATGGTCGCATTCGAGTCTGGAGACACCGTGAAGAGACGATGCTGAACAGCTGCATTATGCACCGCCACACTGGTCCTGCACCGGGTATTATGGTATGGGGCGGTATTGGATATCACTCTCGCACACCTCTAGTACGCATTGCCGGTACTTTAAACAGCCAGTGCTACATCTCCGAGGTGTTGGAGTCAGTTGTCCTTCCTTACCTTCAGGGCTTGCCCACAGCCATATTTCAACAGGATAATGCGCGACCACACGTGGCACGCAGTGTCCAACGGTTCTTCGTCAATCGCCAGATTGAATTGCTTCCCTGGCCGCCTCGCTCTCCGGATCTTTCGCCGATAGAAAACATGTGGTCCATGGTTGCTCTATGATTGACCCAGATTCCATCCCCAGCTGCCACAGCACATCAATTTTGGCAACGTGTGGAAGCAGCTTGGTCTGATGTACCCCAAGAACTCATCCAAAGTCTCTTTGAATCAATGCCGAGGCGTGTGGCAGCGGTAATCTCCAACAATGGCGGCTACTCTGGCTTCTGATTTTGGCATCAACCACACTTCACAGAAGTCTATAAATTTAATCATTTGATACTTGGTCAACATGTTATCTACAAAATAAATTTTGTTGTGATATCTCTTGTCTTTCTTGGTATTGCAATTTGGGTGGCCAGCAGTGTATATAATTCTTCGAAATAGAGATTGCCTATGACTTTGTAAAGAAAATTTTCATGGATTATACTACAGGAAATCATTGGAAAAATTATATTGAATTTCTCTCTTGCAAAACATATTTGTATGATGATTTTACTTTATTGATAAAATTGCATTCCTCAATATCTTATGATCACTCTTTCTTAAAATCAGGTTACAATTAAAATATTTTCATATATAAAATGAAAAAATATTGCAGCAATGTAATAATATGAAATTATTTATTTAAAACTTTTCACTTTTCAAGTGAAGTTTTAAGATTTATCATGACAGATAGTCTGTTCTACACGATTACTAAACCTATTTGAAAGAGGAATAGGCTTTTATATGTTTGAATTGAAACAGTAATTTAAGCATTTAGATATCTTTCAATTTCTTTTGTTTTTTTCTAACCTTAGAATATACAATGATATACATTAAAACATTAAAAGTTGATATTTAAAGTCAGAGTTAAAATTAATAGTTTATGAACATGTGTCATAATGAAAGAGCTGAATATTCCACTATCTGGCCAAAAGTGTCCGGAAGCCCATTGGTACGGACTCGGAGAGTCCTGAGGTATACATTAATATGATGTATGTCCTCCTTTTGCGTTGATGACAGCCTGCATACGTCTGGGGAGACTTTCCACCAGTTTTTGATAGGTGTCCATAGGAATTGACTTCCAGTCGTCCATCACAGCTGAAGTGAGTGCTGGCAGTGAGGGTGGTCGATTTGGCTGGCTACGTAATATGTGTTCATCCCAAAGGTGTTCAATGGGATTTAGATCGAGGCTCTGAGAAGGGCAGTCCAGTTTTTGAACATCCATTTCGTCAAACCTGCCAGCGCAAGTCTCTATGTGGGAATGGAGCAGTTATCCTGCTGGAAGAGAAATGGGCCTTTCCCAAAATATTGCCATACAGTTGGGAGAGCAGCATTGTCCAGAATGTCCACATACATCTCATAGTTCATGTTTCCAACCGCAGGAACTAAGAAACCCAGGCCAAAACATGAAACACACCCCCACACCATGATGCTGCCACCACCAAACTTAACAGTCGGCACAATGCAGTCACGTAAGAGGCACTCGCCGGGCATCCGCCAAATACAGACGCGTCCATCGGACTGCTCGATTTGAAAGCGAGATTCATCACTCTAAAGAACATTTTTTCATATGTCTGCAGTCCAATGACGGTGAACTTCGCACCATTGCAATCGACGCTTCGCATTCTTGGGAGTGATGGACGGCTTGTGAGTGGCTGAACGACCATGGAATCCTGGTTTTTTTAACTCTCGACGAGCAGTCCTTCTGCTAGCACTAACACCTGATGAGCTTTGGAACTCCTGAGGGATTTTAATCAACGAGGATTTGCGATTTTGTTTCACTACCGTTTCAGAGTTCTACAGCTGCGTTCAGTAATATTTTCGGCATGCAACTTCGTTTTTCTGCCTCGACGTTTCCACTTCACAATTACATCACTCACTGTGGATTTTGGTTTCTGTAGAATGTCCGAAATTTCACGAACAGTTGTATCCCACTATAATGCCATGATCAAAGTCACTAAGCTCCTTTGACTTGCTCATTGTCTCACAAACGCATAAATATGACCTAATAAACCACTACCAACACTTTTATAGCTTTCGGTTACGCATCAATTTACGTCACCTGCCAGATACACTTCTTTAGGGGGGTGCCCGGATACTTTTGGCCAGATAGTGTATATATGGCTGTACTCTAGATAAAAAATATTATTCAAATGATTCTAAAAAGTAAATTAACCTGAAAATTACTTCACGAAGTAGATCTAAATATTAAACAAACATTATTCTTTCCTAAATTATCAAATTCTAGGTACGTATATGGCCATAAGTTATAGATATAACATCTTGTAATAGTTGTAATGAGATACTTTTTAAAAAAATCACAAAATTATTTTATTTTTAATGAATAAGTTAAATGTTAGATTTTGTCTGGTATTTTCGTTAATAAGTAGAGATTTAGATATTTAAGCAATTTACCCAAATCATCTTAGTTTTTGAATCTGTTGTTTGAACAACTGTAGTCATAACAGAAATAATGAGCTTTATAGATTTATATTTTACAATCTCATAAAACTTATAATATTTTGTGAATTTATTAATCCACAATTTAACACTGTCTCATTAATGTAAAATAATAGAAATAAAGAGACGAAACTATAGTACGAATTTTAGCGAGCTGTTTATCATAAGATATGCGAGTGAATGGGTACTTTTCCTCCCATATAGATGTGTTGAGAGCAGTACATGATGCATTATCTTTTAATTTCTTGCAACCTTTATTTCCAGTAGTATTATCCTTTACATTAACGGCAACATTAATTCTCGGCAAGTCTTAGCGCTCATGCAGATGAAGCGATTTATCAAGCTATGCAGTAACCCAGAAAAAAGACTAAAACAGGACTAACCTCCTAAAACATACTAACGCCGTATAATAATTAACGAGGTTGAATATTCTTTTTCAGCTAAGAAATATAAATTCTCTTAAGGATGGCATCTACTTAAAGAATATTATGTCTTACGTAATCATAAATTACAATTTGTACCCTAAAATGTTCTAAGAAAAAACACTGACCACGAGCTTTTAATGTAACAACATATTAATTAAATTAGGACAAATTTTCTGTGTTTTTTTAACTACACAAAGTTCAACAATTAAATTTTATAATGAAAAGAATTTTGGTATTCTAAAGTAATAATTGTAATAAATATTTATTAAAGGTATAAACTAATAGCAAAATGCAATTAAATTTAATGGAAATTTTTTCATTACTCCCTGAAATGCTAAATTCCTCCCTTTCAATAATTTATTTTTGAGATATAAACATGCATTTCCGCACTTAAGTTTAATAAATTTGGAAAAAGAATACAATCCTTTTATTTTAACTGCTGGATTTGCAATTTTGAAAATTTATCAAAAGCTCACTTATTAATTTACTTGCAACAAACTTTATTAAAAGCAGTTTTAAACATAACTTTAATACTACTTATAACAATTTATCAGATTTTACACGAGTTTATTTTTATTTCTACTTTGGTTTTGTCACTTAAAATTATATGGGCATTTGTAAGTAAATAGAGCAATAAGTTTGTTGAAAGTGTTTTTAGTCCTGATGGATACCTTTAAGTTTTTTCACATAACCGTATTATAGCAACTTTGTATATTCAGTGAACGTTATAATGAAGTTTAATATTCTTTATAAGTTAAATGTCTCCATTCCCGTCAAACATAACAAGGACATATCTTCTATTGTTTTCTAATAAATACATAATCATATTTTTAAAAGTTTTGTGCATGATTATTTTCCCTGAGACTAAGTATAGTGTAAAATATGGTGTATTTTTTTCCAACGTGGTAGGAAATTGTTTCTTGACTTTCTACAAAAATACCACGACGTTTGTTGGTTTCTTGTAATGGGAACACCTAAAGGTTAACTAGCATTGTCCCTTAGTGCCACCTCAATTGAGACGCAACACGCCCAGGGGTGACATCTGGTGGGTTCGTACCCTTCTCCCACCAACATACTACATGGAGAAACCCTCAGGCCTGCGGATTAAACGAACCATACCCGGCGTAGACACGTAGGCATTTGATGGTGCTTGTGGGGTTACGAACCGAGCCCCCTCACGTGTTAACCAGAAGGATGCCATTGGCCGATATGTTGTATTAAAAGTGGATGATATTATGCTATATTTTATGCCCTTTGTTATTTGGTATTTCTTACAGAATGTATTTAATAACCACATAACAACTAAATTATATTGTCTACAAAATATTTAAATTGTTTTAATTAAATATGAAACTGAAAGTTTTTTTGTTTGTATAAAGTCTTTCAATATTGAAATCGAGGAGTATTTTGAGCAAATGACAAACCTTATATTTTCGTAAACAGCAGGAAGGTTATATCAATTAAAATGAAACCTTATCTATTCCTTCAAACTTTTTATTCTTTTCAAAACTTTATTCATTAATTATTAGAACAGTTTGCAGTTTTCTCTGAATATTAGGTTTGAATATTTTGATAAATACTAAAACTTAATTATAAAAAAAACATTTATTTGTCAGACGGACAAATAAATGCTTAATTTTTCTGTATGAATGTCATAAAATTAAAAATAATTTTCTTACCCGGAGATATTTTATTGCAGTCTACTACTTCTGTTGGGGTATTTTTTGTTTAAATAACAATACAGGAATGATTTTCTTCTTCATTTTTTACAGACGTCAGTAAACAGAGCTTAGTTTTACTTTCAAATTACTGTAATATTTTTCTGTTTTTAATTAATTTTATTCCACAACTTATTTTTTCTTTACGTGCATCCTCAAGGATTCTTTATCACAAAATCATTTAATGAAAGGATTTTATTGATACTTTAATTTATACCATTATATATTACATTTGGTTGAAGTATTTTGAATAACCCGCGCTTTAATCTCAGAAAAGTCAGTTATTACACAAATTTATATTGTATAACAGAGGGGAATAAAGACGCTCTCGTGTAATAACCTTCTGTTATCATTTTAAAAATAAACAGATTTTTAAACCTTGAAATTTTCTAACTCATTCATCTGTTTCGCCCAACTTATTTTAGGTGATTTTAATCTGAACCGCAGAAAAATCTCATTTTTCTTATTACTGCCCCTGAACTCATCTGGATGAAATCTTTTCAAGAGTGATAGTCTTTGTTATTTGGAAGTGAATTCTGTATATTTTTGAAGAAGAAGTTTTTAGGCAACCTCTTAAGTCTCCAGTCCCAAAAGCAAATAAGGAGCTACTGAAAACAGCGATCTGAATTATTCAACTCCTAGTGAATGACACTGGCGCAAATCGCCCAAATCTCGAGAATCAGTCGCTTCAGTAGAGACGAAAATCGAATGAAACCTTTTTTCGAGGACTCAGCATTTTGTTCCACAGCCTTTTAATCTTCCCTCTTCGAGTTTTTTCAATACTCTCTGTGCTTCAGCTCATAGAAAAGGCTATTTTTAGCGAGTTTCACATTCTGGTCCTAGAGGAATCATTCCTTTTTTCCCCCTGTGCAGCTTAAAAGGAAATGATTCTTAGAAACAGATAAAAATTATTATTATCTCACACACGAGGCGTTCTTTAATTTAATGATGAATCGAAAAAAGATTAAAATCAAGGTTTTCAAGACAGGTTACACAAACCTTTAAACATGAAATTAACTGAAATCTCGTGTAATCGTTTAAAAATACACGAGGAAAGCATGTCGCATATTCAGAAAATTATAAACACATATTATATAGTTTAACTCAGTGGTTCTTCACTTCAAAGGGAGCGCGGATGGTTAGCGAAAAATACGCAATCTACCAATAACTATTTGGAAACCCATGCAAATGATGATATATGCGGTCCTGATATACGTCACGCCCTCCGCCGTTAAATATGTGTAGGAAACAACATTGAGATTAGTCGCGTGCAAGATGCCACCAAGCGCAGAGTCATCTGATTTCGAGAAAGGTGTAATCGTCGGGTATCACAGAAATGGCCGATCCTCAGGGGACATATCTAGCGAGATGAATTACCCAAAATCGACAGTGGCCTACGTGATTTAGAAATGGAAGGTAAGCGGTGATTGTCGGAATGTGCCCCAAGTTGGCAGACCAGCGAAATTAGGAGATAGAGACCAACGGGTTCTGTCCAGAAAATTTCGGAAGAACCGCACCCAACCGATGGCCCACATACTCCAGGAGTTTCAACAGGCATCCAGGAGTGTTGTTTCGATGAATACCATCCGTAAGGAACCACATCTGCTTGGTTTTTATGGTCGCACTGCCGCCCATAAGTCTTTGATAAAAAAGTCCAACTGCGCTGCTTGGTTAATGTGGCGCAAAGCACGTCGAAAGTAGACCGTAGATCTACTTTCGACGGATTCTCTGGAAATGGATTCTCTGGAGCGAAGAATCAAGGTTCACCCTCTACCGTTTGGATGGCAGGATCTGGATCTGTCGTTTTACGGGCGTTTTACTGTGGCAATTTTACGGGTTGGACCCATGTTACTTCCAAGACGACAACGACAGCTGTCAAGTTGCGAAGTCCACCATGGATTGGTGTGGTGACAATGGGGACCTTCCGTATGGACTGACCGTATGGACTGACCTGCCCAGAGCCCAGACCTGAACCCTATCGACAACCTCTGGAATGATTCAGATAGTCGAATTAAGGGGTGCAACAACCGTCCAAAATCGGCGAAGAAACTTACATGTCTGTAATCCAAGTGGAAGAAAATACCACTAGCCCTCATACAAGGACTTGTAGAAAGCATGCCCCGGAGGGTTGAGGCTGTAATTGCCTCTCATGGAGGATCTAAGAACTATTGAATATGAATAAATTTTGTTTTTCTTTTCTATCACAGGTGTCCAAATACTTATTGGTAGATAGTGTATGCTTAGAATGCACTTTACTATCGATACTTACGTTTTGTAGGCCTTGGGGAGGGGGGGGTAGTCATGAAATGATTGAGAATTACTTGTCTATCGAATTACACTTTAAAAAATACTTCTATAACATTTCAATCCATAAAATGTGCCCCTTTTTAATCATAATGTAATTTTCCCGTAGTACATCAGTTTTTATTTAAATTGACGCAAATTACATAAATATCAGCATATGCCCGGTGTAAATTTTAAAAAATGAACACTTTTTCCGTAAATACACAGTTAAGCTAAGTATTTAAAGAAATATTCAAGTATTGTCTCTAGTTCTTTGAATAATAGGTAAATTTGCTCTCAACCTATTGACCACTCAACCTACCTTTTACCCAACTAAAATCCCTAAGAGGATTTCTGCATGTCTTAGAACAACAATCGCTGCAACTATTTTCTATAGCTGCTAAATAATATTTTGATATTTGACAAAAATACAGGCTTTTAACACTGGAATCGCCTAGGCCCTAGGCGGTCATTTTGACCGTTTTGTAACTTTCACTCCGTGCCAATTTGTTTTTATTAAGAGTGTAACTTTCATCTGCCTTGACTTTTCCTAAAATACAATAAGTTATGATATCCCGGTGATAAATTTTCCATTTAGCCAAAATTCATGAAGTATGGCAGTACTATGCCTAGAACCGCCGGAGCGGTCAAGATGACCGTAGTCATTTTTAATGCATATTTCATTTGGATGAATTGGATGCATTTATTTATTTATTTATTTTGGCTAATGTCCCTGGGGGGGATGACGACATTACACCCCAGTCCGGTGTACATATGAAAACAAGGAAATAGAAACAGACAAATGACACAATCAAAGAAGAATGGATGCATTTATTGGCCTATTATATGCGAGAGGAACATTTCAGGTTAAAAATATTGAATTTGAAAGTATGTGGGATAACTTATGTGGAATTCGTATTTTTCCTGAAAACATGTCTCAAAATAGATCTCGTGAAATAATGAGATACATAAGATTTGATATAATGTCAACAAGAAAACAACGTCTTTCAGAAGATAAATTCGCATTAGTATCCGAAGTATGGAATCCATTTATTGAGAACTGTATTTCTAATTATAATCCAAGAGAAAACTTGGCCATCGATGAGCAGTGTTTTCCGAAGAAAGCAAGATGCAAATTCATACCGTATATGCCACAGAAGCCTGATAAATTTGGCATAAAGTTTTGGCTATTGGCAGATATTGAAGCAAAATATTTACCGAACGGATTCCCTTACTTGGGTAAAAATGACGACCGATCAAGCAATCAAAGTTTATCTGAATATGTCGTTCTTCATTTAATGAAAACATACTTCAACAAAGGTTACAACATTACAACAGGTAACTTCTTTACTTCAATGCGTCTTGCAGAAAAGGTGAAGTGAATGAAAACAAGCATTGTTGCCACAGGCAATCGCTGAAGAAAATAAATTCTTCAGGCCATAAAAAATTAGAAAAATGCCTTGTTCAGCAGCAAAACTCTTGCCAAAGATGATATAACTTTGACAGTGTATCAAGGAAAGAAGAACAAAAATGTTTTACTGTTAAGTTCCCTATATTCACCAGTTGCAATGGTAATTGATGAGAAATACTTACCAGAAACTGTAAAGTTCTATAATTCAACAAAATTTAAAGTTGACGTGCTCGACCAAATGATACGGAAGTATTCCACAAAAGCTTGTTCTAGGCGGTGGCCTCTTCAAGTATTTTATAATGTTCTTGATCTCGCCAGCATTAATTCTGGGATACTATATAAGAAAGTCACCGGAAATAATATTCAACAGCACAAATTTCTTTTGCAATTAAGATCCGAGCTGCGAAAATCCTATGCAAATTCGATAAAAGCATCGAAGATTTCATCACCCAATACATCCCCATTTACTAGTTATAAAGAAGCTAAAAAAAGAAAGCAGTGTCAAAGTTCTAGTTGCAAAAGGATTTGAAAAAACGGACAAGTGTGAAGTTTGCCGGAAACCGACTTGCGGTAAATGCACCGCTAAAGTGGTGAAAAAGATATTTTGTGAAAATTGTGTGAAAGATATTGTTTACTTCATGCACATACATGCGGTACATTCTCTACATCTTGGGAAAATTTTTAGCTTTATTTTAGCCAAAAATAACGTAGTATGTTTGATTTTATTTCTCAGGAAAGAAGAAAGGTAACTAAGTATAATATAAGCTATGTATGCGTTAACTCTACATTTATATCCATTCAGTTAATTTCTGTTTACCAGGAATTGTTAGTGATTCCCATCAGAAATTTATTTCTATAAATTTGTATCATTAGTATTAATTGTATCATTTTTATTAATTAGTATCAATTTTATTAATTTCATCATGTGTATTAATTTGTATTGATTTGCATAAAATAAAATGGAAATACTTTATTGCACAGAGTTTAATTTCATTCATTATTTTTTTGTTTTTATTTAAATTTCTTTAAAAAGTGTATACAATTCCTCATGAAAAATATTTTTTATTATAGAAATAAGAAAATAAATGATGATATCGGGGAGCTAGTCAGCTCAATTACGGACCAGCAAAAAGTTATTCAAAATTTAAAAGGCAAGATAAGCGTCCTTAAAAGAAAAGATGATAAGGCTTATGCTGAAGCAGTTAAGGGGAAGACTGATGAGAGGAAAAAGCAGGTGAAGAAAGCACAGAAAGAGGTGAGAAATTAAATTGAAATTATATCAATGAATAAGCAAGAATATGAGGTAACCAAGAGAGTAATTAAAGAGAATATAAAACCAGAAAAATTGGGAATAGGAATAAAGAAATGTAAAATGATAGGAAGAGGTGGAATAGCGGTTGAAACTGAGACGAAAGAGGAACTTGATATCCTCGTTGAAGCTTGTCGGAGAAAGGATGAGGTGTACACGTTATATGTTACACGTGCACCGAAAATGAGAGAGCCAAGAATTATAGTTTTTGATGTTGAGGAAAAATACGAAAGAGGTGAAATGATAGAGTTACTAAATAGGAGAATGCTGAGCTGGTGAACGATGAAATCGAGGTTATGACCAATTATAAGACGAAGAGAGGACTGTTTAATTGGATATTGAGACTCAAGGGAGAGACATAAAGGAAGATTGCGAACAGTACGAGACTTAAAGTGGGATGGAAATACTGCCCATGGAAGGATTACATATAACCAACGATTTGTTATAAGTGCTGGGGGCTTGGCCATGTTGCCAAACACTGTAGGAACAATAAGATATGTAAAGTCTGCGCTGAAGAACTCCATGAGGAACAGCTCTGCGAAAGTGAACCCGTTTGTACTAATTGTCAGAAATTTAGGAAGAAGACAGGAAAAGAGATTGACGTAAAGCATCTACCGACGGATCAAGTCTGCAGTAGATATAAAGCCGAAGTAGAGAAAATTATGAGAGTAACGGACTATGGACTGATAGAAACTCGGACTCCTCCTCTCTCCGCTGAAGATTGAACTTTAAGTTCATTGTTAATATTTATTTATATAGAGTTCGAAATTTATGTTTTCACTGCTCAAGTGGAGCAGTTTGATTGGTGTCTATGTTGTTACTGCACAAATGGTGTAGTCTTCTGTTCATTTTATTGTAAAGTTAAGCAATAAAGTCGATAAGCGATGTATTTGGCAGGAATGGTGGCTGCGGAACGGAATAGTTTTAAGTTAAAGTTGAATAGTTATGGCTCTGGTTCTTGGATGTTACTGTTCGTAAGACCGCTAAGCGGATGGTGTCAAGTGGCATTGACAGGGTACAGATGGAGCGAAGTCCCCTGCTAACGCGGGGTGGGGATAGTGGCCAGTGATTGGACCTGTGGATCCGGAGTCGAGCGGGTTACCGTCTTGGCGACCAGAAGTCAGTAGTTAATTTTTCGCCGTATGGGCTCACCGCCTGGGTCGGTTTTGTTTCATGAACTTTATAGAAATAATTATAAAATACAATATTGGAAATGCTAGCAATAATAGTAATAAACGATATTAAGAGTAAAAAATGGCAAGTAAACGATAGTAAAGCACTGTAGACCACATCGGTCAAAATGACCGGTTCGGAGGTGCTAGATATGCGTTTTTGTCGGCGGTTCCAGTGTTAAAGATCCATGTAAGAGAAAAGAAATCTAGAAAAATATCATAAATGTACAAAAAATGAATTTTAAAACCTGAGAAAAGAAAATTACCTTGAAGAATTTAAAGCATTTTTATAGCATTAAACATATTCTTGAAATAAATCTTGTTAAAATCAATGATTATAATGTGACATTTTATTTTTTACTTTTCCTTGAAGCATTAATATCAATATATTTTTGGAGTTTTCTGAGTTCCAAATTCATGACTACTAAATACCAAATTCTTCAATAAAAGTTTCTTCAACTAAACGTGCGAGCTAAAAGTTGTTGTTTCTTATGTCCCTGGGGCTCACAGAAGAGACCTCAGTCTGGTGTTCATGCGAAAATATCACAATAAACAGAAATGACGACACACAGGCAGCAGAAAATTTTATTTACAAACGATGCACAAAGGCGATGAAGTGTAAGTTGTAGCTCCTCTTTCAAGACTACGCTCTTTCGTTGCTCACTGACTTTTATCCCATTATTACATCCATCCTTTACGCGGAATTTGGAACCATGCCCCATGCGTGGGAGGTATATGCCTTGTAACATATTCAACTACAAGAGGGCGCTGCTTTGTGCGCCTCATGTAGCCCTATCTGTTTTTTGGGAAAGATAGAGATAACTGAATCACAGGGAATCGTACGCGGAGTGTTGTTTAGCGAGGATCTGCTGCAACGTAATGTTTGTAAATCAATATAGTTAAAAGAAGTTGTAAGACCCTTCTTAAGTGTTTGTATGTGTGTATTATTAGTAATAGTTCTTTGTCATGCTGCCTTCAGGCCGAAAATTGAATTCGGTTTAAAGAAATTTTTTAGTTATAAAAGTTTGGTTTACTTTCGATTCATGTTTACCATGGAAGCTGTGAGTTATTTAGTTTGATTTGATTATTCCTTTATTGAAATGAAATTATTTGCCTTTGGAAGTATGAGTTATTCAATTTGATTTGATTATTCCTTTGTTGAAATTATAAAAGTATTTCTGTTTGCATGTATTAAGTGTTTGATTTAATTTAATTTTCTACTGAATTTGATGTGACATGATTTGTTGAAGTGTTAGGAATTACAATTTAAGATTTGATTTAAACTGTATTTAATAGTTGTTTTGTAGTCATAATTAGTTCCAACTGTATCGAAAAGAATTAAATATGGCGACAAATGATCAATCGTAACTGAAAAATGAATTTGAACATTTGAAAAGAAAGTGTAGTGTAATTTAGGCAGCTAACAATTAAATTAGTTACTAAAATCGAAATTCTTTTAGACGTAAAGTAGACGTAAGTGATATTACTACAGGACAGAAAAATGAGGATTTGCAGGATTTTTACGATCAGTTAAAGGAGAAAACTGGTGTTCTTAAAAATTTGGATTCTAGAATAGAATCATTGATTGGGGTATAGGATATTGAAAATGAAGTTCTGCAAAGTCAGGATTATCAAGAAAAGATTATAAAATGGACAGGAAAAATTAGTAGATATTTCAAACGTTGTTCTGAGAGTGTGCGTAATGACGTTCCGATTGAGCATCAAAACGTTTTGATTAACAGAAATAGTATGCATTATTCTGAACCTCAAACTGTTAAGTTACCCAAACTAGAAATATCGAAATTTTATGGTGATCCTAGCAGTTGGCTAGGTTTTTGGAACCAATATGAAGTCGCCATTCATGACAATGATTGCCTGAGTAAAATTCAGAAATTCAATCTTCTGAAAATGTATTTCGGTAGATATGCATTGACTGTTGTTTCTAGTTTCGCTTTAACTGAAGGCAAATATGATTCTTCTATTGCATTGTTGAAAGAAAGGTATGGGAGAAATTATTTAATCGTAAGTTCTCACGTGAAAAAATTGTTGGCCATCGACCAGTGAGAAATGCCTCTAACGCGAAAGCTCTGAGAAAATTTTGTGATGAGTGTGTGGTTCAAATACGTAGATTAGATTCGCTAAATGTTACCGCAGGCCCATATGGAAACTTAATTGTGCCCTATAATATTACAGAAACATCCTGATGAGCTAAGTTTAGATTATAATCGTAAGCTTAGAATTCCAAATTTCAGAACTCATAGAATTTATTACAAAGGAAGTTGAATGTAGAGAGGCGCCACTCATACTCTCAGCTAGCTATAAAATTTCTATTAATTATTCTGATACTTGGTTTCAAGGTAGGACAGAATATCAAAACAAAAACAATCCCCGTGCATATTTTAGCGCTTCCTCGCTCACTACAATTTCAAACACATATTGTGTGTTTTGTAATAATAAAAAGCATGAAATGGTAGATCGCTTCTTAAGGGTAGACAGAAAAAGGGATTCAATAATTAAGCAGCGCCGTTGTTTCCGTTGCATGAATAAAGGGCAATTGTCAAAATTTTCTTTTAGAAAATATTTATATGATTTGTGCAATAGACCGTGTAAAAGTTTAATATGCAACTATGAAGTTGACGCAGTGAATAAATATAAAGAAAGAACTGAGATTGTGACAAGAAACTAACAGTATTATGGCGTCCGTTATCACATCGCATATTACGGGGGAGAAAGTAAAATAATTTTATTACGCCACACTTGCAGCGCGATCCTTAAATCAGAGAGAGGCAATAAATTAGTAAGAATATTATTCGATTCAGGCACTCATCGCAGCTTTGTGAAACGTAGTATTTGTGTTGAATTGAACCTCCGATCCATTAACAGCGAAAGTTTGCAAATATACGGTTTCGGTAGTCAGAATCTAAGAATTTCTTGTGTGATTTGGTGCAGTTAGATATTTGAAACAACGGCGACTCCAGCGGGAGAGCAGTAGGG
Organism: Dolomedes plantarius; assembly: GCA_907164885.2. Taxonomy (NCBI): domain Eukaryota; kingdom Metazoa; phylum Arthropoda; class Arachnida; order Araneae; family Dolomedidae; genus Dolomedes; species Dolomedes plantarius. The sequence continues at coordinate 208,276,258 of OU015494.1, forward strand.
GAAATTGCCCCCCTCCTCCCCCCCTCCCCAAAAAAAAGGCCGGCGTATTTTTTTCCTAGCCTAAAATTATATAATCATACACCTAATACTAAATGAGTTTAAATATAAAATGTGAGGATGTTTATTTCTTATATATATATATATATAACCCTAGGAGCTGACGTTATCCCCCCCCCAAATCTGTGGACTGGAGCCGCCCCTGCTTCGAAACACAAGGAATGAGATGCTAGAATTTCCATTGGAAGCGTTCGTTCTGAACGAAATAACACACTGCAAAATTCCCTCTCCCCGTCGGAAGTGACAGATGCTACGATGTCTAAGACCTTTCCGATGGCTATACCTTTCTCACACCGGAGAACTCGACGATATTCTTGTGAGGCCGGATTATTTGTTTGGAGTTTTGTTCGAAAGATCCTAGGATCAGTAAAAAACCGATAGCTTATTCGGATTTGTGGTTCATGGAAGGGTAAATAATGGGTGCGGTGCTTCTGTAATTGAAAACCATGCAGTTGTGTCTGAAATTGTAATGCCTAATACAAAATTGTGTTCGGAAATAGAAGATATATACATTGCTAAAAGGAATAAAAAATGATATTATTTGTGAAATGTAATAATAGAGTCTTTTAAATCGAATCTTCAACATGTAAATGATCGGAATACTGAAAGGCGGCGCTGGTGTAAATTTAGAATTTAAAACATTGCTAACTCAACTGCAAACAGATGAAAGCGCACCCAATTTCAACACAAATTGCCAATATTTATCGCTAGCTCAAAGCTCACAAAATTATTAACTCAATAGCGTGGGGTAGGCCCCTCTATGATGGGTTAAAATGATTGGTTAAAAGTTGAGTCCGTCGATGCCCCAGCCCTTTATCACACTGAGTACGTCACTAACAAAGAGGTCAGACGGGAGGCAACTTGATTCTAATTCCAAAGTGCGCTGCGAGAACAATGCCTACCTCATTGGAAGGAAACATCAAAAGTAGAGTAGATTTGTGGGCACGGATCCACCTGGACGCTTCGTTCCTATAGAACTCAATCTATGAGGTCAACAAAACTTTTGAGATCGAATGTTTTCTGGTACAAGTTTTTGTTAAATAAGAAAAGAAATAGCCTTATCCCTATTAGATGTGAATTTTAAATGCTAGCTTTTTAACGATTTTAAGGGACTAACGATAATATTGGGCTACATCCCCAACGAAATATAAATGTATAATTCAATCATGCTATAGGTATCCCTGGAGAATGCATGAATCCAAGAATTTTAGTTTCAGAATAATTTTAAAATAAAATTTAGCTTAGAGATATTCAGCATAACATAAAAATTTTATTTAAAATATTCATAAATATTGTTAAACAAATATAGTAACATTTTAGAAGTGTATAGCAACAATAGAATACATACATAACAAAGATTATGAAGATTTTACGTACTATTTAAGAGCCAATATTTTAATTGTGAGGATCTATGAAAGAGAGGATGTGGGGTAGATTTTAAAGTTATAACGTAATTCAACGGTCATCAATATTTAAATGGATATGTTAAAAAGTTGCTTTAATTATGATTATATTAGTATCTGTTGAACATAAAAACTCACTTCATGACCTCAGTTCAACACTTTTAAAACACTTATGTAAGATTCGTCTACTGGAATGAAAGAAAATATTCAAAAAGTATTTTTACAATTAATAAACTTTATTCAATAAATATTAACAATAATAAAGCAAAAGAATAACAATATCTCTAAAAGAAATATTACCTTGCAAATAAAAATATGTATATAAAATTGTTCTACATGAAAATAGAAAAATATACACATAGATATCACATCATGCATTTTATAAATTTACTCTATAAATCTCACAACATCCATTCATTTTACACATTTACCAGAAATCGAAAATAAAGAAAAAATGATTTCAGCCATTCTCAGTGCAAAAAGAATTCATCAACTTCACTTTTTTATTATAAAACTTTTATATAACATACCTCAAGTTCACAATGTGGATATTTAATCTAATGAACTGACATTTTAGATGAAAAAAATTCACCCTTTTAGGTATTTCAGAAATGTTAATGTCACAAAATATCTGTTATCTTGGAAAATTTTATTAATTATAAACATTTATAATTTTTCTTACGTTAATCATCACTATGACCAAAAATGTTTTTTTAAATGTAGTTTTCTGTTTTCGCAAATACCATAGGGGGAAGGGTCCAGCTTTCAAATATAAGAAAAAATTGTTTACAAAAAATATAATGTCACAAACATAGGTAAAACGAGGTTTGAAATGTACATAAAATTCTTTGGAATAATTGTATGAATAAGCTAGAGAAAAAGAGTAAGTCGTTTGACACATCGCAATACCTGAATACGCAGCCGAGTGTTAATTTCCCGATTTCGGTGACATTTTTCATTAGTGTAGGGCGCGAGGATCCCGGATAGACGGTACAGATCCGCTTTATCCACACAAGGCACCCTAAGCCCCCTAGAGAAAAGAGTAACAATTTACGATACTGTACAAATAGAGATATGAGGAATCTGACATGTTGCACACATGTTAATTAACTGAACTGATCAACAAGATACGGAAATAAGTTTTAAAAGTTGGAATTTTAAGAATTAATCTTGTTTTTCCCCTCTGCAGCAAAAATCTCTTTTTAGTATTTTTAGCATTTTTTTAAGAATAAATAATTGAAAGCAGTACACTTCATCACTTTCTTTGCATCTCTCCAATAGAATTTCGGAACTGTATGACACATTTAAAAGTTAAAAGGAGCAGCCTGTCAAATAACCATTTTTTGTACAACTTAGAGCTGTGAATCATTTGATTCTACATTTAGGTTGATAAAAAAATTACAAAGCTCAATGTTGATAAATCAACATTTAAACAAATGGCTACTAACTGCAACATTTCGATACATGTCAGATTTTAATAATTTTAGTAAAGAATCAAAGAAAAGTAATTATTAATGATATAAAAACTATTTCAGAATTTAGAAACTTATCACTCTAACAAACGGAGAATATATTGAATAAAACTATTGGATAAAACTACACTTAAAATACTTTTCATATTGAATATAATCTTTGTCTGTTTTTGGCTCTCCTAAGTACGAAGACATGGCCCTTAACACTGTTTACCTTGGAAATCTCTGTACCATACAAGCTCCATTTGTGCTTTTAGTTACTAGACTCAGTATTATCTTCCCGGCTTCTCATTTGTCCGTATTCTGATGCTTTTAAATTCAAGGGGACCTTACCTGCCCTACCTCATTGGCCACTTAATATATTCTGTAACCCCACCATGTTTTACGCCAAGGCTAAATGGATTGATTAATCTTCACTTCATACTTGCCAAGTTTTCAAGAAACATGATAAGAATGAAATACATTTGAAAGAAAAGTTCCTTTAAAATGTATTCATTTCACTATATATCGCGGGGTATATAGCGGCGACATTAAGCAAAATTAAAGAATGAAATAAAAGAACCAGAGTAACGAAGAAAGATTGTAAAGATGGCAGGGGGGGTTAAAGGGAGAAAAGAGAATAAAACTGAAGACCGCAAGAAAGGGGAGAGATTGATGAGAAAGGGAAGCGGCAAACGGAGTGGTATCTGAATTGAAATGACTTAGTTAGTTAGAAGCAATTATTGAGTAAACTGCACGGCGCAAGAAAGGGAATACATATGTGAAGAAATGATGATTGAGAGCGGGATGAATAAAAGAAGGGGAACGGTGAATGAAGTTATGACTTAGCCAAGGAAATGGTAACAATAAACAGGTGGAGTTCTAGGAATTTTGGGAAAAGACCGTGAGAAGAGAAGTGTTGATGAGAAAAAGCGACATACCCTCAGCAAGGCGGGGATGGAGGATTCTAGAAGAAAGAAGGAGAACCAATAAAGTAAAACAGAGACGTATATGGGCAGTGAGAATGAGAAAGAAGGAGGAGCTAATGAGGAAGAACGAAATGTATTAGAGAAACAAGAAAAGTGTGAACAGATATAGATTGAGATTTTTGGATTGAGGAGAGGCAGAACTAAAAACGAGTCCTCCATACAACGAAGTTGAGAGAGCTGAATGGCTTCGAGCGAGATAGATGAATTTTGACTTGCGGCGAGAATACAAAGAAGCTACGGAACGAGCAAATAACCAGACGTTGAAATGACATGATACTCGTGCCCAGCGCAGTAGAATAAGAGACAAGCATTAATTTAAGAGAGGAATCGGAGAGTTGTACTGCAACGCAATCCAGAAGGAGAAGGTCGAGCAGTTAATAGACTGGAGATCAAATAATGATAGCCAAAATGCATGACGATAATGAGGGAAAGAGACCGTACTCGACTTGATGACAGCCGGCAGTGAGCTAACAGCCTAGATGACACATCGCAGACATTCATAATAGCCAGCGACGGATGCAGACGAAGAGGTTTATTGTCAGTACATTACTCCATCCCGATGGACCGATTGATTACAGCGCTGGACAGTGGAATTCATCGAGACACCCAACCTTCACCTCTACCGTGCAACGAAAGATATCATCACTTCGCGGAGCGTGCCTCAACACAAAGAACCATCTTTAGAGAATAGACAGCCATCCGAGTGGGAATTCATGATGAGGTTTGAGAAGTACATCAGTGGAGGTATGTTTGGCGTCCCTTTATTGATCACTAAATAGTGTTTGCCTCGTTACCTCGCTTCCTTAGTTAAGTTAAATGACGTAGGTGATGATAACGTTTAAATTGACTCACAAAAATGGTTATTAAGTATAGTACCTAATAATTAGATAAATGATGATTAATAAGTAAACAATATTCGATTGAGAGATAGGAAAATTAATAGGTATTTTAAAGTGTTATAAAGTGAAAAGTTATATAAATATAGTACTTGTGATGAATTGCAATTATAAATTACATATGTGTTTTGTTCCAATAAATCTATCCATTAATTTTCAATCAGATGATTCTTATAATGTTTTACAGCACAACGCAAGAGACAATATTTATTGGTCAAAAAAACAGGTAGTGCTTGAATAGTAATCCCAATTGGCCTCACACCCGAAATTGACTACCGGGATCATCACATATACGATCATTAAACCTTTATACTATACATAAACAAATATTTGTTTTATGATAGATAATTAAACATATTTATTCAAAATGTAAATGCATATACAGTAAAATCTCATTTATCCGGACTTACTGAGACCATAAGCAATCCGGATAATCCGTGTAATAAGCAAAACAAAATACTTAACTAAGGAGATTTATTACGATAAAAAACTACGTTTTGTAACAAAATTAAATAGTATTGTTTACAAGACATTAAAAAATAATAACTTTTCACATAATTTCTTAACAATGAATGGGTCACTGACGTCTCTTTCAAACACATGTGGCGTTTAAATGAAGCACGGTCACGCAATCGCTTTATCATTAATAGTTCAATTGGAGTGGTGTCGTCCTGACGCTCCAAAGTACGCCATGATATTTCATAACTGGTGAGAAGCATCTGCATGTGTCATCCTCTGTTGCGGTGTGATCGCTCCCTCCTCGTTCACACCACCATCTTCTTCATTGTCTGCTGTAGATGTGCATGCCGTTACAATTCCTTTTTCCGTCATAGTGCCGTAGCCACCGTCATTATTGTCATATGCCACCCACTGACACCTTCTATATCAACATCTGAGAACTCACTTATTGTTTCTAACATGTGCAGAAGGTCGTCTGTAGCCACTTGCACCAAATCATCGCTTGCCATTTCGTTTGTAACACAAATAGATGTTGAGTCAATCCACGTCAATGCCCTGTGACACTCCAGTAAAGCTTTCTCAAACTCAACAAAAAGCATTTCATAACCATAACTTATTGTACAATCTATGCAAGAACTGTACATTGAATCAAACTAAAAAAAGAATATTTGGCGTACTTATAGTTACGTTCTAGCTATCATAGTTAAAAATTATTATCTAATGTGAATATTAAATAAAAAAAAGTCTACAAATCTGATCCGGATAATCCGGAGGCAGATTTTACTGGGCAGATTTCCGAGGCAGATTTTACTTATCCCCTATCGAGCAGCTTTGAGCTAGAGTTTCATAAAACAGGGTTATAAAGATCTCTGAACTGATTGTAAATTTTCAATGCTCTCAACAACGTATTAAAGAACATTTAGTAATACTTGTTTCCTACAGCGGCAGGAACTTATCCTGTGAACATTCTCCCATTCATAGCGCGATTTTGTGGTTACTTACTGTGATGGAACTCTATAGGTGAATGAACACTAATCCCTATGAGGATATAGCAAAGGATAGGATTCGATCCCGAGCTCTCTTTGGGTGAGCTTGTGAAACTGACCACTATACGGCTTAAGCTATAGTTCGAAGAAAGGAATTTTTTTCTGCATCAACGACATCAGTGAAAGACAGACCAGCATTTTAATTCTCTAGAACAAAATATGATCACTTAGCTGGTTTCTTAAATAAAATTTGTTCAACGAAATTTAAAGTTGTATAGTTACTCTTTGTCAACATCGTGCATATATCGTAAAGGTGCAGAGTTCCAATTTTGGCAAGCGTTCTTCAAAGTTATTTGATTTTGCCATACTAACATTCTCACTAACTAAATCACTTAACGAGGGTTTCGGAAACTTCATGTTTACAGCTAACCATAATTCATCTCACTTTTCCTGTATTGCTTGCTGTTCCTGAATGTAAGTATCACAATCATTATCTGCACACAACAAAAATATATCCTGAAAGACAGTGTTAAGTTCTTCATTAAAACAATTTAGTTTGTTTTCGTATAATTTTAACTCAATACTATCTGCCTGTTCAATATTTATAATTACGTTACCCTTAAACTGAGCTACGTTTCCTGTATTGCTTGCTGTTCTTGAATGTAAGTCACAATCATTATCTGCACACAACAAAAATATATCCTGAAAGACAGTGCTAAGTTCTTCATTAAAACAATTTAGTTTGTTTTCGTATAATTTTAACTCAATACTATCTGCCTGTTCAATATTTATAATTACTTTACCCTTAAACTGAGTTATATTACTCTTTAACACTTTCTTTTTAGTTAAGAGGGGTTTTGAATTAGTCATTATAAATAACAATGGTACTAAGAAGGTCAAAAGTGCACACACACACACAAAATGGAACAACCTCACTCCTATGCAGATCGCTCCCGTGCTTGTTCGACGACAATCACATTAACAGAATCCTCTACTTCTGTGCCATTGACTATTTCACCGATGGATATGCATGAATAAAGTGCTAATTTATCACTGAAATACAACGCACTTGCGTGTCGTTCACAAATTCTTCGAGCTCAAAATATATTCAACACCTGTATAGACTTCCGGCCGACTAGACCAAAAATATATTTAGAGAAGGAAGAAAATATATTAGAGAAAAATACATTGAAGAGCGGACTGTATAACACTAAAGCACTTTATTAAAACGTGAATGCCGCACACATTGCGACTCACAAAACGTTATGAACCACACGTTCAAAAACGCAGGTTCACAAAGGTACACACATCACACCGAGAGAGCGAGAACACTCAGGGCATAACCTCGAATTCATATAACACGAACATCTCGTTACCAAGGCAACAATCAGAAAAAACAACTGACTTGCGGCGACATCTGTTATTGAAAGATTAAACACATTACTCAAAAACTTACTTGAAGGATAATATTACCTGCGAAGACTTCATGACGTCACTGCTAGGCTGGATGGCATAAAAACTTACCAGTTGTATAGTTACTCTTTGTCAACATCGTGCATGTATCTTATTAAATTTCGTAAAATATTTTTCAGGGGATCTTGTGTTTTTCCTTTTTTTTATGTACTGCTCGTGTATAACAGAACTTAAAAAACTTAATTTTCCTGAGAGGATATTTGCCAAGAATATTTTCTTATTCAAAGTTCCCAATATCACACATATTAACGACAAAAAATCGAAAATTCATACGGAGTCACTATGGAGTGCTGATCTTATTGTGCGCGACAATAAAACAGAACATCAACACATTATCAAATAATTTCAAACCTCATTCTGAAAAGTAATAGTTCGTGTGTTCACAAATTCTTGTATTATTTACGATAAGAAATATTTTGGTTCAGAGACGTCAGTAAATTATGTGGTATGCCGTATCTATAATGGGTGGACTTTTATGTACATTAATCTGTGCAAGATACGGGAAAAGTGGTCAGTCTAGGCAACGAATCATACACACACACACACACACACATATATATATATATATATATATATATATATATATATATATTAATTATCTTAAAGTTATCCTATAATAAAACTATATAAACAAAGTATACATTCTTTAAAAAATAATTTTTTCTTTTAGTTCCTTTGACATATATTCCATTATTAACTGGTTCTTTAGCACCAACTTGTTTACAGACGTCTAATAACGAAAATAATAGTCTATGTTAAGATTTTCTCATTAATAAAAGAAAATGTATGTAAAAATATTCAGCCCAAATTCAAGTCATTTTATATGAAATTTTTCCATTCTCAATTTAATTCTTCCGGAAACAAAGCTCATGACAACTTTCACTAGTTCTGTTTTTCAAACGAAATCAGAAATTTTAGAAAGAATTTTGAAAGAGTTGATTCCTTCTGAGGGAAATAGTTCCTGTACAGAAAAAATTTAGTGTGTTGCTTATAATTTAGTAAAAATATTGCATTGAAATACATTTTTTCTTTTCAATTATCCTTTATCTTTATACATGCATTAGGAGATTAGATAAATGTCTCCCTTTTGAGAAAAAAATCTCATTGTTTGAATCTGTAATGCTTTTGTTATTTCTATTACTGTAAAAATATCTTACGAGAAGATATTTTAAGAGTAAGGGCCTGTTCACATAGAAGTCCGTAGCGTTGCGTTAAGGAAAAGATCACGTTGAGACGAAAATAAACCAATCATAGGCGTAAAGAATTTCATTGCTAATCGTATGGAGGCATATGATTGGTTTATTTTCGTCTCAACGTCATCTTTTCCTTAACGCAACGCAACGGACTCCTATGTGAACAGGCCCTAAAGAGTGGCAGTTTTGATCTATTTACGGACTTCGCTATTAATGGGACTTTCTGGTATGTCTGCATTTAATCTTTAAGAAAGTCATTTCTCATTAATAGACGCTGCATATCAGATCAAAACACTGGTTTTGGCATCCTGTTATCAGTATGAAATTTTCATTAGGATATATTAAACCACGAGCCTTCAAATCTAACTTACTTTGTAGCAAAATTAGATTGCATAAGTTAAAAAATACCTTGTGAAGGATGGATTTATCTTCCATACTCATACTGCATTCACATTTCTTTACTATTTATACAACCCGTAAATAAAATCAAATTTTCAAAAAATTCGATATCTTATAAAAAGTTTTTAAAGTGCATAAAGGGTTTCAGATTTTTTAAAGAAAATTTTTGAACATTGTATGGGACATCATATTTTTTATGGCATGGTATAGAAAAATTACAGAATAAAATAAGATGCTAGAACTTTCCTCGCAGCTTCAGAACTCAACAGGACAAAGCCATGTATTGGGTTAAAAATATATTTAAATGTTAAGTGAGCACAAATCAGTTTCACTTTAACAACAATCTCGACTTATTTTTTCGCTTTGCAATGCTGAAACGTTGTTACAGATGGGGAATGAGTAACGCGAGTAGCGTAAATTCAGGCAACAAGAACTGCCCTGTAATGATCTACTTTAATTGAAATTCTAGCAAACTTTAAGGGTTACGAAGTAAAGTAACATAATATACAACAAAACTGTTCCCTGAATTTACAAACAAAACTGAGACTGTTCTTTTCTATTTCATTTAACTTTGAGCTGCTATTTGTTTTCTTTGATATGAAAATTTTTGTGTTATATATAAAGAAAATCATGGCTTAAAGGACACTTTATCTAAATGTATCCATTAGAATTTACTGTGGTAAAAAAGAGATGTTTGATATGGTTTCTGTTGAGAAATGAATTGCGTATGTCATTACAAATACTGTCCTCCATCACCGGGAATACTCTATACCGAAAACACATCGACCCACAAAGAAGGAGTTCTCCGATTGCGACAAAAATTGTTGGATTTGAAGAACATGCACAGGATAAAAATTGAAATTTCACAACAATTGAATGATTTATTCCAGAGTTTCCTCGTTACAAAGGGAGGAAGTCAATACGGCGTTACTCCACCTCTGGCCTTCCCTGAATTTACAAACAAAACTGAGACTGTTCTTTTCTATTTCATTTAACTTTGAGCTGCTATTTGTTTTCTTTGATATGAAAATTTTTGTGTTATATATAAAGAAAATCATGGCTTAAAGGACACTTTATCTAAATGTATCCATTAGAATTTACTGTGGTAAAAAAGAGATGTTTGATATGGTTTCTGTTGAGAAATGAATTGCGTATGTCATTACAAATACTGTCCTCCATCACCGGGAATACTCTATACCGAAAACACATCGACCCACAAAGAAGGAGTTCTCCGATTGCGACAAAAATTGTTGGATTTGAAGAACATGCACAGGATAAAAATTGAAATTTCACAACAATTGAATGATTTATTCCAGAGTTTCCTCGTTACAAAGGGAGGAAGTCAATACGGCGTTACTCCACCTCTGGCCTTCCCTGAATTTACAAACAAAACTGAGACTGTTCTTTTCTATTTCATTTAACTTTGAGCTGCTATTTGTTTTCTTTGATATGAAAATTTTTGTGTTATATATAAAGAAAATCATGGCTTAAAGGACACTTTATCTAAATGTATCCATTAGAATTTACTGTGGTAAAAAAGAGATGTTTGATATGGTTTCTGTTGAGAAATGAATTGCGTATGTCATTACAAATACTGTCCTCCATCACCGGGAATACTCTATACCGAAAACACATCGACCCACAAAGAAGGAGTTCTCCGATTGCGACAAAAATTGTTGGATTTGAAGAACATGCACAGGATAAAAATTGAAATTTCACAACAATTGAATGATTTATTCCAGAGTTTCCTCGTTACAAAGGGAGGAAGTCAATACGGCGTTACTCCAAATCTGGCCTTCCCTGAATTTACAAACAAAACTGAGACTGTTCTTTTCTATTTCATTTAACTTTGAGCTGCTATTTGTTTTCTTTGATATGAAAATTTTTGTGTTATATATAAAGAAAATCATGGCTTAAAGGAGACTTTATCTAAATGTATCCATTAGAATTTACTGTGGTAAAAAAGAGATGTTTGATATGGTTTCTGTTGAGAAATGAATTGCGTATGTCATTACAAATACTGTCCTCCATCACCGGGAATACTCTATACCGAAAACACATCGACCCACAAAGAAGGAGTTCTCCGATTGCGACAAAAATTGTTGGATTTGAAGAACATGCACAGGATAAAAATTGAAATTTCACAACAATTGAATGATTTATTCCAGAGTTTCCTCGTTACAAAGGGAGGAAGTCAATACGGCGTTACTCCAAATCTGGCCTTCCCTGAATTTACAAACAAAACTGAGACTGTTCTTTTCTATTTCATTTAACTTTGAGCTGCTATTTGTTTTCTTTGATATGAAAATTTTTGTGTTATATATAAAGAAAATCATGGCTTAAAGGACACTTTATCTAAATGTATCCATTAGAATTTACTGTGGTAAAAAAGAGATGTTTGATATGGTTTCTGTTGAGAAATGAATTGCGTATGTCATTACAAATACTGTCCTCCATCACCGGGAATACTCTATACCGAAAACACATCGACCCACAAAGAAGGAATTCTCCGATTGCGACAAAAATTGTTGGATTTGAAGAACATGCACAGGATAAAAATTGAAATTTCACAACAATTGAATGATTTATTCCAGAGTTTCCTCGTTACAAAGGGAGGAAGTCAATACGGCGTTACTCCACCTCTGGCCTTCCCTGAATTTACAAACAAAACTGAGACTGTTCTTTTCTATTTCATTTAACTTTGAGCTGCTATTTGTTTTCTTTGATATGAAAATTTTTGTGTTATATATAAAGAAAATCATGGCTTAAAGGACACTTTATCTAAATGTATCCATTAGAATTTACTGTGGTAAAAAAGAGATGTTTGATATGGTTTCTGTTGAGAAATGAATTGCGTATGTCATTACAAATACTGTCCTCCATCACCGGGAATACTCTATACCGAAAACACATCGACCCACAAAGAAGGAGTTCTCCGTTTGCGACAAAAATTGTTGGATTTGAAGAACATGCACAGGATAAAAATTGAAATTTCACAACAATTGAATGATTTATTCCAGAGTTTCCTCGTTACAAAGGGAGGAAGTCAATACGGCGTTACTCCACCTCTGGCCTTCCCTGAATTTACAAACAAAACTGAGACTGTTCTTTTCTATTTCATTTAACTTTGAGCTGCTATTTGTTTTCTTTGATATGAAAATTTTTGTGTTATATATAAAGAAAATCATGGCTTAAAGGACACTTTATCTAAATGTATCCATTAGAATTTACTGTGGTAAAAAAGAGATGTTTGATATGGTTTCTGTTGAGAAATGAATTGCGTATGTCATTACAAATACTGTCCTCCATCACCGGGAATACTCTATACCGAAAACACATCGACCCACAAAGAAGGAGTTCTCCGATTGCGACAAAAATTGTTGGATTTGAAGAACATGCACAGGATAAAAATTGAAATTTCACAACAATTGAATGATTTATTCCAGAGTTTCCTCGTTACAAAGGGAGGAAGTCAATACGGCGTTACTCCAAATCTGGCCTTCCCTGAATTTACAAACAAAACTGAGACTGTTCTTTTCTATTTCATTTAACTTTGAGCTGCTATTTGTTTTCTTTGATATGAAAATTTTTGTGTTATATATAAAGAAAATCATGGCTTAAAGGAGACTTTATCTAAATGTATCCATTAGAATTTACTGTGGTAAAAAAGAGATGTTTGATATGGTTTCTGTTGAGAAATGAATTGCGTATGTCATTACAAATACTGTCCTCCATCACCGGGAATACTCTATACCGAAAACACATCGACCCACAAAGAAGGAGTTCTCCGATTGCGACAAAAATTGTTGGATTTGAAGAACATGCACAGGATAAAAATTGAAATTTCACAACAATTGAATGATTTATTCCAGAGTTTCCTCGTTACAAAGGGAGGAAGTCAATACGGCGTTACTCCACCTCTGGCCTTCCCTGAATTTACAAACAAAACTGAGACTGCTCTTTTCTATTTCATTTAACTTTGAGCTGCTATTTGTTTTCTTTGATATGAAAATTTTTGTGTTATATATAAAGAAAATCATGGCTTAAAGGAGACTTTATCTAAATGTATCCATTAGAATTTACTGTGGTAAAAAAGAGATGTTTGATATGGTTTCTGTTGAGAAATGAATTGCGTATGTCATTACAAATACTGTCCTCCATCACCGGGAATACTCTATACCGAAAACACATCGACCCACAAAGAAGGAGTTCTCCGATTGCGACAAAAATTGTTGGATTTGAAGAACATGCACAGGATAAAAATTGAAATTTCACAACAATTGAATGATTTATTCCAGAGTTTCCTCGTTACAAAGGGAGGAAGTCAATACGGCGTTACTCCAAATCTGGCCTTCCCTGAATTTACAAACAAAACTGAGACTGTTCTTTTCTATTTCATTTAACTTTGAGCTGCTATTTGTTTTCTTTGATATGAAAATTTTTGTGTTATATATAAAGAAAATCATGGCTTAAAGGACACTTTATCTAAATGTATCCATTAGAATTTACTGTGGTAAAAAAGAGATGTTTGATATGGTTTCTGTTGAGAAATGAATTGCGTATGTCATTACAAATACTGTCCTCCATCACCGGGAATACTCTATACCGAAAACACATCGACCCACAAAGAAGGAATTCTCCGATTGCGACAAAAATTGTTGGATTTGAAGAACATGCACAGGATAAAAATTGAAATTTCACAACAATTGAATGATTTATTCCAGAGTTTCCTCGTTACAAAGGGAGGAAGTCAATACGGCGTTACTCCACCTCTGGCCTTCCCTGAATTTACAAACAAAACTGAGACTGTTCTTTTCTATTTCATTTAACTTTGAGCTGCTATTTGTTTTCTTTGATATGAAAATTTTTGTGTTATATATAAAGAAAATCATGGCTTAAAGGACACTTTATCTAAATGTATCCATTAGAATTTACTGTGGTAAAAAAGAGATGTTTGATATGGTTTCTGTTGAGAAATGAATTGCGTATGTCATTACAAATACTGTCCTCCATCACCGGGAATACTCTATACCGAAAACACATCGACCCACAAAGAAGGAGTTCTCCGATTGCGACAAAAATTGTTGGATTTGAAGAACATGCACAGGAAAAAAATTGAAATTTCACAACAATTGAATGATTTATTCCAGAGTTTCCTCGTTACAAAGGGAGGAAGTCAATACGGCGTTGCTCCACCTCTGGCCTGGATGCAAGCTGTCACCCGTCGTGGCACAGACTGATAAAGTTCCCGGATGTTGTCCTGCGGGATTTCTTGCTAAGTTGTCTCCAACTGTCGGGCTAAATCGGCAATATACCTGGATAGTTGCAATCACCTTCCCATCACGTCCAAAATGTGATCTATGTTGGAGAGATCAGGCGACCTAAGTGGCCAAGGAAATGATCGGAAGCTTGAAGATAATTCATAGTAACACTTGTCGTATGCGGCCAGGCATTATCTTGTTGAAACGTAAGTCCGGGGTGGCGTAAGAGAAACGGAAACAAAACGGTGCGTAGAATGTCGTCTACGTACTGTTGTGCTGTAATTGTGTCACTTATGACTACCAAGAGGGCCCGACTATAAAAGGAAATGGCGCCTCACACCATAACGGCCTGTTATGGGCCTGTGTGGCATGCGATAGTAAGGGAAGGTTCCCCACGCTGCCCTAGACGTCTTCAGACAGGCAAGTCTTCACACAGATGGAAAGTCAGCTGCGTGGTCGTCATCACACAGTTGGAAACGGGACTCGTCACTAAAGACTATACTTCCCAAGTCAGCGCAATTCTAAGATGATCGGACGGAGTACAGGCGTGAGAGGTAAGTGGCGTAACGGTCGGTGCGAGCGTAGATACCGCTCTCTCAATCGTCTGTCAATGGTCATGTTGTACACTTGTGTTCGGGTGACACGTTGCATGGTTGATGATGACGAATCCGTTTCTGTGAAGACTGATTTGACAGTTGCTCTGTCTTCCCATTCTGTTGTGGTCCTAGGTTAACCTCTGCCATCCTGACGCTTAAATCTGACGTTGTTGACCTAGTCTTGCATCGTCTAATCGCTGCGTCGCTTCGACCTATATGTCGAGCGATTCTTTGATTTGCGCAAACAGTTTCTTTCAATCCGATGACACAACCTCTTTCAAACTCTGAAATAAGCTAGTAATAACCACGAATCCTTCAGAGAGGCATTGTTACGGTCGACTTAACACATCCGCAGTCGAAATGCAACAAAAATGTTGAACATCAGATTGAGAATCGCTCCATAAATACACCTGCTGGATGAGCAGTTCTGATGCCCTGTAGCTATCGCTATCCATTCGTTGGATACCAAAGTTTAATCATTTGCATGTTAGGTCGAAAGATTTTTGAATACGAAATTTCATTACAATCGGATATCTCCTTCATTGTCGTCGAGTTTTTTTCTTATAGAGTGTATCTGTAATTTCATGTTTCCTGTTATGTTTTCTGTTACACAAGTTTTAATTTATTGGAAATTTTGATTTGGATTACAAGAATTTAGTTCTAATGCATATTATTCATCTCATGCTAACTCATTAGATTCTTAAAGATTTTTTTTTGTTAATAAGAGAATTATTACAATGGAAAAGCATTAGAATGCTGTTATGAAACAAATATCGACTGATATTGATTACGAACTATAGAGAAAAGAACTGGTTCAGGTGTGTTTCTTAAAATAGCTATCTAGACATAGCTGTAACAATGTAGATATTCTTAGCTAGGAAAACTATATGAGGACTACTAAGTTTTTAATTTACATCTTTATCCCTCAACACTCTTTAAGATAATATTATTCAATACTTTCTGACATTTCTCGCAATAAAACGTTGAATGAGGAACTAAAAATATAAGAACTAAGTGTGCATTGAGATTTTAAGGGGGATGCATAACAAGTGATGACACCTGCATATTGTGTAGGCGATTTTACCAAAGCGAATGATCTGTTTGAAGTACACAAATATTGAAAATCCGTAAAAAGAGGAAAAAAAATAAAATTTTAAATAAAAATACTAGGCGTTGACGACCTTGAAAGAAATTTCTTCTGAAATAAAACTTCATATAACAGCTCGGATAGCTTAAGGGCAAAGGCATCCAAGTCGAAAGATCCAGGATTTCAGTGCTGGCCTTAAAAATTGCATTAGTACCCACCGATATTTTTTCTTCTTTTTCTGTTAAATTTATTCTATAAAGACGATGCCGTATAACACGGAAGTTTCAATTGCAGCCAGTACTCTGAATAATCATAGCTGTCAAACCACCTCTACTGAAGAGAACAATATGAAGAGTTAACACCATAAGATAAATAACTGCATTATATGTTCTAGAAAATACATGTGATTGATCAATATATAGTTTAAAATTTCACGCTAAATATTTTCAACTGTAAATATTTCCAAAGACAATTTGTATTTTATACTTTTGCCTCTGTTTACAATATTCAAACCTCAAAGAAATTACATACATGAATAATAAGTAACACTTCTTTCTATTTTAATTCTGTTCGGTAACTTGATTTGTGCCTTATTGAACATGTGGGGTGTATAATTGCTCAAAAAATTCCCGTATCTCATCCTCAGAAATCACAACAGAAGAATTGTTCATGCGTGCTGATTCCTTATGAACATTTCACAAACAGCCGACCAGACATCCAGAATCTTTATTACTGAGTGCCACATCGGTGCATGTATATATCTGCAAGATTTTTTTTTTAAATTTCAGTGGCAAGTTAAAAATACAAAAAAATAAAAGAGAGTACATAAACAATCCTAACTGAAAGAATTTGATACACAAAGTACGGATTTTAGCAATTTCTTTTACTTTAAGATCTGTAATTTCATCTCTAATTTCATTTATAGGTTGCAACACATGTTAACCTTCAAATGAATTTTATTGCTCTAAATTGAGTCTTTGCTGGTGTTGCAGTTTCAGGTAACAGTAGTGTATTTAATTTTTAGCAAAATAACTGAAAAATAATTAGGGTTTAGCTAGTGAAGACTTAGATTTAATATTTTAATGCATTTCCAGTAAAGGGGGCCAAGATTAGTTTCAACTCAACTATAATTTTTGCTGCAATAACATTCACCTACAAATACACATTTGCAGGTATAAAAATAGAATGTATTGCTTGGAAATATGCTATTTTAATTCTATAAACTTCTAGTTATATTCGGAGGATAATTACTTTCTAAAACCCCTGTGTATTTTTATAATTTTTCGTAAAATAATACCCATGCTCTATCAGAAAGTCATACTACTAACCAAGTACGCTTATTAGCGAACTAACAAACTAAAATTGCGGTTTGCATTACTTTGAAGAAGAATAAAAAACTGCAAAAAGAAGAAGGAAGTGACATTATTAATAAAAGAGAAGGGAGTAATAAATTATGTATGATTCTTCTTTTAAGATAACTTATAAAGCCTTTTATGTTACGTAACAACATAATAACCGTATATTCCTAGCATAAAATATTAGTTACTTTAGACGTTTACCTCAAGATTGTGTACAATATTTAAATTATGATTAATTTTGTACTGCCATTCGTGAATTTATAAACGAAATATATTAATATGGATACGATCCCCAAACTGGATGGAACGAGATCCAGCTCTATCTTCCGCATCTTTTAACCATGTCCTGAGGCGTAGTTATAAGCTGTACTCCATCTCGGACAGATTCCCGAAAAATGAAATAAGTAGATAAAATAAAATCCACACAGAATCATTTCTCATTATTCTTCCCTCCCCCTTTTCCTGCCGGAGATAGGGAAAAGTGCGTAAACACTGTCTGATACAACTTTGACAATTTTGCAAAATTTAAAATTGCATTACGTGGCTGATGCGTAATTTGGGATGTTTCGATTTATACATTTTTTTCTCCCTCCAATGGTATTTATCAGGTAACCGATACGAAAAAAAATTACATTTCGAAGGTAAATTCAGTAACTTATTATACAGGCTTCAAATACCAACATACATAAAAAATATTTTTTTAAGATTAACAGTCATTTGGCATATCGATTATTAGATATGTAAAAATAATGAGAAAAAGATAAAACGTTTTGAAAAGGCTAAATTTTTAAAAATATTTGTGTGCTATGACAATTTCTATCACACAGTATTGCAGTTTCTACAACACTTGTCCTATTTTAATATCCATTATCGTTTTCTGTTCAACAGTTGAATGAATGTTTTAGCTTTCAAGTTTATGTAAGGCATTGTGGGTTTATTCACAAGTCATAATGTGACGTTATTTATTTTAAAATTTAATGGGTAGGTTTAACCGGCAGTTGCTGTCCAGTTTAATGAATAGACCATTTAGTTCTAATTTTCAGAAAAGTTAACACTGATCATGTTCAATTGGAAACCTTATAAATAACTTCACATTTTCCTGAATGCATATTCTACATTACATATTCTGCATTACATTTCTACTTGATAACTACAGAAACAGAAATCACTGTCTGAATAGTTCAGAAATGCTGTGACTTCAGAAGTTCACAAACTATTTAAAGAAATTAGATTTTCTGTTAGAGTCAGAAAAGGAAATGATAAAAGAAATAAAATTAAAATAGAAATGTTACGCAAAAACAAATTGTACTATAATATATGTTATTTTAAAAGAGGGTCTATATAAATATGTTAAGGAAAAATTCCCCTCTGGTTATTTTTAAAAGCCTTTTGTGCAAGAGAGTGCAGGAACAAGTAATTTAACTAAATTTTCGATGTTCATCTGATGAATATAATTTTTTTCATATTTAGAATCATTTCATACTTTTGAAACTAATTTATTTATATGTAAAGATTAATGATGTTGACCCGGCGGGAGCCATGTGTTCAAATCTTCGGATTAAAGTTCAGGAAATATAAAAACAACGGCTGCAAATAATCATCTGGCGTGACGACAGAAAGACAAGGTACTTTATTTTCACACATAAACGTAGATAGAAAATCAGAAGAGCATCGCAATGCTAATCTTAGCACGAAGCTAAATAGAACACAACCGTCTTACATCGAATCCAAATTAACTCTGCGGAAAGACAAAACATTACTATGAGTTGCCAATCTATGAATACAAAACTATTCAAAATACGATTACATTTGGCTGACATCTAGGGGCGAAAGAATAAACTAAATACTTTCAAACAGATGTAATGCATAAATATCATGTACACTAAAGAGTAATTTTAAAGTTTTGTTAAGACATCTATTCATAACTAATACAAAACTAATAACTGAGTTACAGACACATGATTATAAAAGTTTCATAATTACGTATTTTTCCTACATACAGATTTATTTCAAAGTGTTTGAATATAATGACTAAAATTTAACAACTTAAAAGTGTTTGTATCAGTAAATAGTTCCAAAATTTAAGTTCGATAGATCATAAAATGCTTTTTTACCAAATTACTTTCATTCAAGCAGTTCCAAAACAACCTCAAAATAACATGAAATAGGAACCAAGAAAACTTCAAATGTGAAAAGATGAAGAAATATTCTTAAACTACAAATTGATCTAAAGAAATTTCTAAGAAATATTTGTAACTCCTTTTACCGAGATATTGGAGGAATAATTAATATAACGTATGGTTTCAATACAAACTTGATCCAATATGATTTTCCTGACACCCTGAATAATTTTCTCAAGGGATACAAAATTAACGAATGTGAGATTTAGGTTTCCCTTGAAACATTTACATAAATTTCAGAACATTCAGAACATTCAGAACATTAAGAATTAGTTTTTTATTGTGCGATTTTCATAACTTCATTGACTTCAATTTTGTAAATTATCTCTAAATTATATTTAATTTTGTTGAATGAGCTGTTACATAATCTAAACTGGAGACTTTAAAATTAAAATATAAATATTTATACACACAAAAAGAAAAAGAAAGATAAAATTTTTGTCATCCAACGTTAAAGGGAAACATATATTTCTTCTGATCTGATACTTATAGAACTATCTATGGAAAAAAACATTTATGCTATCTATTGAGTGAAAGATCATTTACTGAAGATTTTGTACACAGTTTGTTACAAATACTTATCATGATGATACATTCCGGAGAATATATCAATAAGATCTGGTCCAGTGTCTGTGTCTATAGGCATAAAATTATATATAACAATATTGTAGTAGCAATCGGGATTCAAGTGGTCTTTTCAGTTCTTTCACTCAATGAGGAGGCACCATTTGACACACACACAATATATACACATATAAGGAACATATCTCTATATATAAAACAGTTCCGTCACTGACTGACTGACTGACTGACATACAACGTACAGACCAAACCGCTGGACCTAAAGGGCTGAAATTTTGCATGGCGATTCTTCTTATAGTGTAGGTCTGCACTAAGAAAGATTTTTGAAAAATTCTTCTTAGATTTTTTAAAAATAAATTTTTAAGCTGTTTTTGAAACTTATTTTAAGTTTGCATTTAAAATAATAATTTGAGGGTTATAAAATTTATATTACGAGAAAGATCACAAAAATTCCTTTAAAATGAAATCTTTTTCGAATCTTTACCTCCATTTTCTGATTTTTGGTGAATTTTTAAAGATTAATTTTTAGAATTTAATTTATTAAATTCTGATCACGCGATTTCTTTTTCTGGTACTTTAAATTAATTTATCGACACGTTCATAGCAACGAAATAGACAAAAAATATTTTTTTTTCTTGCTAATGTGGCAGACGATTGGACATTATCCAAAAAAAAATATTAAAATACAGTAAAAGATATGTTCCTCAAACTGTACTATATTAACTATACTATATTCTTTAGTACGTTCTATTAGATTTAATTTGAATATTTTCTTCTACATTATTTTGTCTATAAAAATATCGCTTCCGATTTTTTTATAAATGTATTTTTTCGTTTTTTTTACATCAATTGCATACATTGATCATTGTATTTATTATAAATATATTTAAACATATTTTTGGCATTAACTGCATACATTGACCGTTGTAGTATTTAATTTGAATGTCCTCCGTAGCGAAGTACGGGTTTTCAGCTAGTATATACATATACACATAGAAGGAACAAACGAATAAATATAATTTTCTCACAGCAGAAGCTCTATGGAGTTTTGTGATGATACTCTCAGCTTACTCGCTAAGAGTATTTACCAGTTGACTTAGAATGGCACAGCGTGATCGTTACTCAGCCGCCAACCTACGCGCTGGGGCTGCTACCTATTGCTGTCCCAATTCTCAACTGACCTTGTCCCCTCGAGGCCGTTTGGGGTTGTATCCGTAGCTCTGGTATTTCCAGAGCAACGGGGATCAGGCACAGCTTCTCGCTAAAGGCGCCTGATACTACAGTAAGATTGATGTATTTCTCTACCAATACTCAATCTCAAAATAATACATTTGACAACAGGAAAAAATCTCAACTTATCCCCTATTGAGATCAAAACCTTGGCTATAATTAATAAAACAATACACACAACAATAAGAGAAAATTATGAATAAACATAACACAGAACTGGTAATAATGGTAATAAAAAACTCAATACCTAAAATACTTAAAAATACAAAAATTTGACGATCCATAAATTTCAGAAATACTAAATAATAATGATTCAAAGCAATAAACATTTTAGCAAAATAGCGCAAAACCTACTGCTACCAATATACAGTAGTGGCAAAAAGTCCTGAACATACTGATTTCTTTGCCTAATTTTTGTGTTTGACTTAATTTTTCGTTATGAAATTATCGTACTATCGTATCTATTGTAATTGACTCTAATGTATTTTTTCATGCTGATTTCAAATCTGTTTGTATAATTCATGTAAAGTAAATAGTTTCAACGATATTTGAAAAAAACATGATAAGACAAGCACAAGGTCACTGTAAAAATGAGTGACTGTTTTTTTCAACTAATGAAATGCTCCGTTATTCAACCAGTCAGAGAGCAGAATGTATAGCATGCTTTAGTGTATTGAAAGCAGTTGTGTGTTGCAGTTTGAAGTGCGTGTGGGGAAAACATTGGAATTATGGGTAAATTTTCATTTCTGCCTGATAATAAAAGGTACAAAATAATACTTTCGAAGGAAGAAGGTTATTCTATGCGCCAAATTGCTGCTAAAGTACCATGTGGACTTTCTACTGTTGTGAGAATGTTGAAAAGATATTCTGAAACAAATTCTATTGCTGACAGGGAGCAATCTGGACGACAGAGAAAAACAACTTTACTCGAAGACAGGGTATAGCACAGGATTTCACTTTCAAACAGAAAGCTCAATTCATCCTAAATTTTGAAACAATGGACTTTGACATCGAATGTGAATGTGTGCCCAAGAACTTTGAGAGGAAGACTGCTGGAAATTGGATTACGAGGCTGCAAAGCTCGCCCAAAACCATTACTGACCGATTTTAACGCAAGAGGACATTGGCGTGGGCAAGGGATTATTCGTTATGGGCTACTAAATACTAGGAAAAGATGCTGTTTAGTGATGAAAGTCAGTTTTGTATTTCTGGTAACTAAAGTAGCACCTATGTAAGATGACGCACTCATGAGGAATACAGCCCTTAGTGTCTGAAGCCCAGAGTAAAGCACTCGATGATATGGGGCTGCATGTCTTCTCGTGGTGTTGGAAGACTTCACATCGGGAGCGGAACAGTGAAAGCCAGGGATTACATTGAAATACTACAAAATAAATTGCTACCAACAGCGGGAGATCTATCTGGGGATCAGTCATGGATTTTTTAGGTCGATAATGTTCCATGTCACAGAGCAAAAGTAGTCCAGAAATGGCTCGAAGACAATACTGTGAATAGGATGAACTGGCCAGGACAGTCTCCGGATCTTAATCCGATAGAGAACCTATGACATAAAATTGGTTATGAAATATCAAAGAAAAAATCTTCAAACAAACGTGAGTTAATTGAAGCTTTAATATTTTCCTTCAACCATGTTGTCACGAAAGAACAACTTGTGAAATTGGTACATTCTATGCCAAAAAGATACAGAGCCGTAGTTAAAGCAAACGGCTGGCCCATAAAATATTGATGTTCAAACATGTAACAACTAAATTTTCGAAATTCAAGTTAAATGTACCGTATTTGTAAATTTTTGTGTTATTCTACTACGTATATTATGTAATTCTATATTGTGTTATTCTTTACATAATACACATTCTTGTGTTCAGACAGCTGTACTACAAAAATTACTTTCGGCATTAAAAAACTAGTAACAGATTTGAAATCAGCATGAAAAAATACATTAGAATCAATAACAATAGAATCAATAACAATAGTTAAGATAGTACGATAATTTCATAACGAAAATTTAAGTCAAACACAAAAATTAGGCAAAACAATGAGTGTGTTCAGGACTTTTTGCCACCACTGTATCATCAGTAACTTTTCAAACATAGAAAGTTCTAGTAACACAATTATTCAGTACTGCAATAAGATAAAAAAAAATTAAAGTGCACAAACAACTAAAAACCGAAAATGAAAATCAGAATCCTGGAAAACAGAATCCTGGAAAACAAAAATCCTGGAAGACACATATGCTCACAAATGATCCCTACAAAAAGAAAGTTTGTAGCGTTGGTTTTCCCAAAATCAACAGTTCTACACCAAAAGTCGTACAAGACGGGATAATGCATCCGCATGAGGCATTTTTGCCCCAGGGCAATGCTTGATGGTGATGTTGTACCCCTGTATGGCAAAGGCCCATCTCTGTAACCTCGCCGATTGTGGTACACATTTTGTCTGAAATTGGTAATGGATTATGGTCGGTGAAAAATTCGACTTCCAACCCAAATATCCATTCTTCAGACTTTGACAGGTTCCACACTATGACGTTGGCCTCGAGTTCAGTAGTGGACCACACCTGTTGAGTTTCAGAAAGCTTTTGACTTGCATACACCACCGGGTAAAGTTTTTCTTGGAAACTTTGAGATAGGTAATCAGCAACCCCTACCTCTTAAGCTTCTGAGTGAATCGTGAAGGGTCTGCCTGGAGTCGGAACGTAGAGCGATGGTGCTGTGATTAGCCCTTCATTCAGTTTTCTGAAGGCCACCTCATGTTCTTCTGTCTAGGGGAACATTTCATGAGCATCATCGCATGCTGCCTTAGCCGAAAATTGTCTCGGTGGCACTACTTCTGGCCAGCGTGTGTTTTCAGCTATTATACACAGAGCGTTTTCGCACCCACACCGGAAAGGTGGCTTACTTGGCCCACTGACATTGATGTCTACCGTTTCAAACGGTATCACTGGACGGACAAAGGTCGCAATGGGTATAAGGTCAGTAATCTCCCCCTTTCTAAGTTGGCAACTCGTGCATGTCTAGACATATTCTTTTTGCATATTAAGTGAATAAGAACTATCCCTAACCCTCTCTTACCGCTACATTGCGGTAGCACTAACTGCATAGCAGTTTCATTCAGAACTGCACTCTCCCTATGAACCAAACTGTTATAAAGCCGCCAATCCCCCGTCATTTCGTTTTAAACTAGAGTGCGCACTTGCTAATAGCTCACATTTAAGTTGTTCGGGTATTAATTTTATCGTGTCCGAATCGAGGATGGAATCGTCCGATTTCTTCTCGCATTCTATTTTGTTACCCACCCTTTCCTTCTCCTGATTGTGAACTTCGTCCCTTTCTTCATCTTTATTTATTTTTTGCTCTGAGACAACTGCTATTTTCTCCAAACCCTCCCCCGATACAGAGGTCAACAAACCTCTACCCTCCCCTGACTCTTCGTCCGCGGCGCGCAACTCGTTGCGAACATGGGTTGTGTCTGAGCTTGCACACATAGCTTATCGGAAAGTTCCACTACATATTCCGAAGGGTAGGTGTTAGCGTACATGTAAAACATGCACGTCAACACGTCAAAAATTCTTATAATTCATCTAATATATATCTTTAAATAGCCCAGTAAAAATGTGCAGTAAAAGCCCTGTTTGTAAAAAAGGGTATACGTTAAAACTATTGAAGATGCTCAAAAATTATGTATAGACGACAAACCTTTTAACAATAACAAAATAAAAGTTTATTCATTTGAAAAACATGTTTTAATTAGTTAAAACAACATGTTTAAATAACTTCCTTCTCACTAATAACAACTGGTAACACAAGCTGGGTTTGTCTAATAAAACACCTCGTAAACTCAGTTCATTTCTATACTGTGGTGAACTATCATAGAGCTCTAATACAGGAATAATACAAAAGTTACCTTAAGCTAGGCAGGCTTGATACACCTTCCAGTTCTCTTTCCAGATCAAGCACAAGCTCCTCGACCCTTTCCTGAATATGTTCACGGCTTATATGCTCATGTCAAAAGCCGATATTCAAATATCGGGTTGAACTACGTAACTTCTCCAAAATACGCCATCTACCGGAAACTGAAAACTAGTTAATTATGTTTAATTGCATGACGCACGGCAGTTTGCCGAACATGACGTAATCAAAACGAAACTTGCGTCGGTGATTCGGCTTCATTATAAATTGAATCGGCTTAAAAATGAAAAAGTAAAACATGACGTCAAACTTCGGAATGGCAAGTAATTAATAGACCCTCAAAAGTAATTCTTAGTGCATATCGCTAACAGCAGGTCAACTGTGACCCATATTTTAACTTTTCTAGTTCTTGCGAGAGGTTAGCATCAGACTGTCTGTCTTCAATGACCATGATCATTAAGTCTTCCACGAATACCGGGTCCTTCTTATAAGCTTCCCTATTTAAAATTAAATCCCTCAGAACCACAGATGTAAGATTATCAATAACCTCCATACCCATCTCTTTGGCTACATATAGAATATCCTCATTTTTTACACCGCGAAACATTTCGAAAGAAAGGAACAAGCAACCAAAGAAAAAGAAACATATAAACAATCCGTGTTCTTTAAAAATATATTAAATCACCTAACCGCTACCTCCCACTAATAACGGTACTTAATTTATGATCCCATATAAATACGTAAGTTTTGCGTTTTACCAGAAATATATCCAGACACTCAAAACAAAATTAGCCTACCTTGGATAAAGTTCCTTCTTTCCTTGCATCTGTGTATGATCTTGCTCGGCTGCGCCAGTGTAGTAGCAATCGCGGTTCAAGCGGTGTTTTCAGTTCTTTCACTCAATGAAGAGACACCATTTGGACGAAAGACGTTTATTGACTTGACACACTCATACATATATACATATAGAAAGAACAAAAGAATAAATATAATTCCCTCGCGACAGAAGCTCTATGGAGCTTTGTGATGATACTCTCAGCCTACTCGCTAAGAGTACTACTAGCTATCTGAGAATGGCACAGAGGGATCGTTACTGAGCCGCCAACCTACGCGCTGGGGCTGCTAACTCTTGCTCTCCCAATTCTCAACTGACCTCCTCCTCTCGAGGCCGATTTTGAGGATGCACCCGTCGCTCTGGTATTTCCAATTAGTAGCAGGCATACCTTCTGCCTAAAGACACCTGTTACTACAAATTTATAAATAAATCCATTCAAATTCATGTTAGACCTCATAAGGATATCTATACTGTGCATTTTTTAATTTATCAATATTCTCTCTTCACATTGAAAAACAACTGGCCATTTGGCAAGTTGAAGAACCTTCCGAGTTATCCTAAAACTATTATTTCTAGAAATCACATTAAACTTCGGATTATTTTCAATAAAATTTTAAACAGATCTTGAAAATATTAAAACTCGCAATGCAAGCATGTACTCACAGATGTCATTGCTGGTCACAAACGTCCAATCACAAAAGGAGAAATAAATATTAGCCTGATTTTACTTGCTTACTGTCACTGGGACAAAATTTTTAGCCTCTTTGTAAAATAGTAGTGTAACGTCTTGGATTCCCCTTTTCTAAGAAGTGGCCACCCCGAACCACAGACTCTCCTTTTCCGGGAAACCCTTTTTCAAGATTCTGAGGGGCCACACATAATTACCAGTAATCGTAAGCCCCTGGAGAGCTCCCCTGCATCTCAAGCAGGGACATTTCTAGCTGAGACCCGCTGGGGCTCCGAGAACAAAGGGGATACAAGACCGGAGCCCTTAAGACCACTGCCGTGCATGTTTTGTCGCCGAACGGAAAGAAGGATGCGACGACCCCTGTCCGGGTATCTGAGACGTCATATAATAAAGAGGGAGACTGACTGGTGAGAGACACTGGACAGAGAACAACGCCAGCAAAATTTCGGCGGGGAAGCGTGGGAAGCAGCCACCGGATAAAGAGAATTAAGGTGACTGTCTACGTTCGGAGCCAGTTTTTTAAGGACTTTTTGGTCTTTTATTAAAAATAGCACTTAAAAATTAAAAAATGAACAAAAACTTACCTGTAAATACCATACTTATTTATAAATTGGTCAATTTGAAGTAATTTTTAATGAAATTTAGCTAAAACGCCTATCACTCTGCACAAAATTCTAATGCTACTATTTTAATTTCCTTCTCCCACATGATACATATGAAAGTTATAGAGTTTCTATGCTCACTTCTACCCAGACTTGGGTGTATATAATTTGAAGTGGCACTCTATTTGAATTTGAAGCAAATACAGTTTATACATGAAACAATGTTTATTGAATTCGTTGCACATATAATTGGCTTTTACAGCAATAAGCATGCGTACTACTTGTACGGAATGTATAAACACAGCTTTCAAGAACAATATATTTTTATACTCACGAACAGTAAGTCAAACCAGCAGTACTGCCATGTAAACTTCTGGCCCGCTAAGCACTAGCGCAGGATAACACCTTTTCAACCTTAACAACCTCCCCTTTTTATTAATGACGCTGCGTGGTATTTATACTAAGCGCGTATGCCGAAATTAGCATATCTGAAGCAGCTTCTTTAATTCATTCATTCAAAAGTTCGATTCTTGTGAATCGAATCTTGTGTATACCTTACAAAGTTATCTTCAAAATGGCAAGCAATCTAAGACAAATTTTAAAATGCAAAAATAGTACAGGCAATTTTATGTTCCAATATGAAAATTTTTCCCGATTCGTCATTCCTTTCCTTATAAAAACAACCCCAAATGAAAAAACTATTTATTATACATCAATTATTGTACGCCATTTCATTAACATTAGCATCTAAAACATTTCCTGAAAATTTTATCAAATTATAAGCATTATTAAGTGAGATAACATGATAACGGTAGAGATTTGTGCTAAAAAACATAATTCTGAGAAAAACGCATTTAAAGTTGTTTGTCACTTCAGTTTTGTAGCAGACGATGCTTTTAAAATAGTTATAACTCTGCTTCTAATTGATGTAGAATGAAAATCAAAACGGGTTTGAAAAGAGAAAAGATTGAATTACACGATTCTTGCAAAAAATAAAATTGACCAAAATAGTCAAAGAATGATATTTTCAACGTAGGTAGTCACCTTAAAGGAAGTGCATGAAAAAGACTCAGCACATAGAGCGAGGTAGAGCGAAGATGATCCAGTGAAGCAGCGGAAGACTGTAATGTGAACTGCAAATGTGACTGAAAAAGTGACGGAGGCGGACGAACATGATGCCTGTCGAAGATTTTCAGGATGGGAAAACGAGACCGGTCGGGTAGCCCGGTCGTGTGCTGATTCATAAGAGGTCCCCTATCCTTTAAAGACTCGAACGCGCTGTAGTGAATGTTGATAGTACATCTTTCAGAGGTAGTCTAAGAAGAGTCCTTATGTAAATGTATAAAGTATATATAATTGTAAATACAAGCTGTTTTAAATAGTCTTGCATAATTTATTTAGCAACCAAGACGTTACAGCAGATGTAACACAAGGACTTTTTTAAAGACATTATTTACTCTTAAAGAAATCAATATTTATGGTCTTCGCAATGTAACGTTAAGAAAAGGAGCCTATAAAAACAATTCTATATTGCTGCAATGGCGTACCAACGGAAGTACCATCAAGCGACATTGCTGTGAACTTCAAAATTAGATTGATACTTAATATTGCGTTTTTTCTCTCTTACAATGCTGAATGGAAAATTCAAATAAAATACATCTAATTTTTTTTTCTGCATCAATGTTGCAAAGATCATAAGTTTCAATTTAGAACACTTCATCAAAACCCTCCATATTAGACCACATCCTTTGGCTATGTTTTAGCAATTTATCTCATTCTGAAAGTTTATTTTGGAAGAAGTAACTTTAGATGTTTTTAATGCATCAATTCTATATCAGCCGTGAAAATGGGGAAAGCTTACTCCGACCCCATCGTGAGATGATACGGCAAGAAATCACTACTAATGATCGGTCGCCGCCACGGCAACCCGCTTGACGCCAATTTACCGCAAGTCCAGCCCCTCAGCACCATCGAAGCCTTCGTGTCCACCAGGGCAAAAACCTTCATATCAATGCTAGTTCAGCTAACGTCACCACTCTCTCCTGGGCTTACAAATCAGAGCATCAAGGAGCTAAACCATGAATTCCTTCTTTCCCCAATTTTTGTCCGTAGAAGAGCAACAACTACACCGCCAGTCATCCGGACTCATCCCCCCACAGGGAGGTCACTTTATTAATTCAACAAGATTTACAAAGAGTATTACATCTTATAAAACAACAGCTGTTCAAATCGAACAGAAAACATAAAAGAACCTTAACACATAACAATCACAATATCAAAAACTTTGACACCATTCGTGTCAGTGCACCCGACAATATTACTTCTGCACAACTCGTGCAGGAAACAATACAAGATAATTTCACAAAGTCCATTACAAATAAGAATATTCACCAACAGAAGAGATCCAGCATACTCAGTGCCAGTCAGTGTCTGTCCATAGTCTGTAGAGGCTATGAGCCTATCCACCGCGACTTTATAACTGCAACAGCCGACATCCGTCGGCAAATGACCAACTTCATTATTCAGTCCCGTTCTCTTTTGGCGTCTCTCGCAACTTCCACAGGTAGTTCCCCTCTTACATGGCCTCTCTCCATGTTCTTTCTCAGCGCACACTTTACATTTTCTTTCGTTTACACAATGTTTCGCCACATGTCCAATGCTCCAGCACTTGTAACACATTGCAGGTCTCAAGTAGTCCTACCACGCATGCTGCATCCAGCCGACCTTGAGCCTTCTCACTTTCGCTATTCTCTTATAGTCTTGTTCCTTTCAAGCGGAGAACCCAATTGTGTCCTTTTTTAGTTTTAAAGCTCGTCACTACGTCTATGTTCATTTCTCTTCCTCATTTTGCCTTTTTAAGATTTTTATAAACTATTCACTTTTATACTCATTTTCAACGTCGAATATTACAATATTCGGGTCTTTCTTTTTCGGAATTTTAGTTTCATAGTCACAATTTAATTCAATCATATTATGAAACCCTCCTAGGAACGTTTCAAGGTCCTTTTCCGTATCAACTCCCACAATGATACCACCATTACCTGCTTTTCTACAGGTTTTAATACCTATACCCAAATCCTCGGGTTTTATCTTCATCTAAATTTCCCTTTTTGTGTTCTCAGAATCCTGCTTTGCGGTGGGTATAATTTCCACCTCATATTTCTCTACTCTCTTAAATTTTCTTTCCTATTTCTTCCTCTCTAAGGGTTTAACTCTTACAGCTTCCGCAAAGGTTTTAACCTTCTGATTCTCGAGTACACTAATTTGCCCCTTCAAAAACTGTATAAGTTTTTGCTGTTCCGTAATAGAGTTTTCAATCTCAGCAACATCCTCATTTATTTGCCGTTTTTGATCTACTGTTAATTTAGACGTGCTAATAACATTGTTAATGCGCTGATACTTTAGCTTAACCAAATCTTCGGTTAATAGTCTCATTTCTTTGCACTTTTCACTTTCAGACTCCATTTTTGGCGGCATATAACAACCTACTTTTTACCCCACGCTCCTCCGGCGTTCGCAATCTACCTTTCGGCAAACTCCCAGGGCCCACCACGTGGAGGTGCCGGAGGTGTAAATTAGAAATTTATATCAGTGCTAACTCCACTGCAAACAGAAGAAAGCGCACACAATTTCAACACTACTTGCTAATACTTTATTCCTAGCTCAAAGCTCACAGAATTATTAACACAATAGCATGGGGGGGGCGTGAAAATGGGGATCTCTGAGACTACAAAGTTAGATTTCAAATGTATGATAGAAATGGAAAATTGCGGTGGAGTTTTTGACATTGTAAGCAGATATTCGCAAATTCCACTTTAATTTTATTCATACAAAGTAAAGTGGAATGATCAGAAAGTTTTAGAAATGAAACTTAATTTCTAACTATATCCGACAGATATACCATTACACCCTTTAATGACATAAGCCAGTTGAATCGAAGATCTTGAATACTCAAACTAAGTTTTAGAGCACCCCCCCTAACCATTCTGATCAAAATGTCGAATAAAACATTAATTACAGAAAAAACTATATTTTAAAAACAATTCATTATTTAATGTTTTGTCTTCATTTACAAAAATCAGAATTCAAAAATATTAATTTAGTAATCTGTCATTTTAAAACTACTCAGAGGGAAAAGTCCCTCAGCTTAACATTGCGATTAAAGATCTGCCATGTCAAATGACAAAATCCTTAAGAACATAATCCGGAAGAATTAACTCACGTAAGAGTCAAAGCACTGTGAGACCAATTATTCATAAAGAGACAAGTTCCTCTGGAAGGGTAATTCTGTTCCTTTTGAGTCACACATTCAGTGAGAGATTTCATAGATTTTCACAGGGAAACAATTGTCCCATCTTATCCTTCATGAATATTTTTTTATTCTTTGGGAAGAGCAAATACTTGCTACCCCGCTATTACTTTTTTTCTGAATGAATTTGACAACCGTAATCAAAACATCCCTACGATACCAAAATTATGCTATTTCACCCGACATTTTATAAACTCATTTAAGACAAATATTTGTTGCATATCTTTGCAGGTACATCAGTTATTGAATTAATAGAGTTATTCCTGTTAATAACATTGAATGTTAGAAAACACTTCTCCTTGGACTACAGCATGTTGCTTTTGCATATAACGTCAACAACAGTTTAAAAATTAAGTAGCCGATCCACTAATGTCATGGAATCAATGAAATTTCAATATTTTGATGAGTATTGACACTCTGTATTATATATGTTAAAGAGTTACATGAGAAGTAACTTCTGAAACACATTGCCAATCGATATTTAAACAATTTCGGATATTAACAAATTTCTGCTCCATCAGCGGATGTGAGATCCACTGCAACACTTTCTACTATCTAATTAAAAAATATTATTATTCATAAAAATTTGCCTCCAGTTGAAAGTATCACAGCCAGATTTTAATTTATATATTCTCCATAAGACAAAGGAACTTCTCACTCAAAATTTCTTTAAAAAATGTATATATATATATATATATATATATATATATATATATATATATATATATATATATATATATATATATACACTGCTCAAAAAAATGAGGGGAGCAAGCAAAGAAGTTAAGAAAACCGTGCGAGTCAGCCACGTATTGGCATAAAATGGATAGTACACGCGTATCAATGTGCAATACAGAAAAAAAGACGTAAAAAATTTGTAATTAAGCTTTAATTCTTTGAAAATGTGGAAAAAAACATGAAAAGATGATTTAGAGCAACAATTTGGTTACATGCAAACGATAAAAAAAAGTATTGTTTAGAAATGATGCAAGATTTTTATTATGGCGTGTGGTCTCCTCAAACAGCTAAGACTGCTGCACACCTGTTTTCCATGGATGCGATGATGTTATCGATAAGACTTTGGGGAATACTGTTCCACTCCTCAAGAAGTGCAATCTTCACGTCTCGGAGAGTAAAAGCAGGCCTTGGTCTTGCAGCAATGCGTCGTCCGAGCATGTCCCAAACATGATTGATTGGATTCAGGTCAGGAGAGCACGCTGGCCATTCCATACGCTGTATTGTTTCAGCTTCAAGCATGTTCTCCACAAGACGAGATGTATGTGGTCTGGCATTATCATGCTGAAAAACAAAGGAATCTCCAATGGCTGCAGCGTAAGGTATGACATGAGGTCTCAGTGTC
Organism: Dolomedes plantarius; assembly: GCA_907164885.2. Taxonomy (NCBI): domain Eukaryota; kingdom Metazoa; phylum Arthropoda; class Arachnida; order Araneae; family Dolomedidae; genus Dolomedes; species Dolomedes plantarius. The sequence continues at coordinate 208,309,578 of OU015494.1, forward strand.
TCGTCTGCATACCTTCGGGCCGTCAAAGTACCATTCCGAATGATATGCAGGTCCGTACGTCCATCTATGCTGATTCCAACCCATACCATAAAACCAGCTCGTCTGTATTGTGACCTTTCACGAACGAATTTATGGTTATTTCGAGTGTCCCTTTACCTCCATACCAAAACACGTCGGGTGTCACACTTCAGACTGAATAGCTTCAGACTGAACTCATCTTCTTCGGGCCTCACGGTGGCGTGAGGTCAACGGAATGCAGACCATTGGCCTACGTGCATAGAGACCTCCCTGATGAAGCCTATTACGTACTGCTTGGTTGGACACCCTTCGGCCTGTTGCCAAGAGCAACTGTCTTTGCAGTTGAGTACCATTGTCTGTTCTGTTTCGACGAGCTGTTAACAGTATATACCGGTCATCAGTTGCTGTAGTGGCACGTGGCCGACCTTGCCCTGGTCGACGTCTAACATTCCCTGTTTCTTGAAATCGATTCCACAGCCTTGCAACGACTCTTCTGGCGACTTCAACAGCGTCCGCGACACTACGTTGTGTTTGCCCGGATTCAAGTCTGCCTATAATACGCCATGCGATGGATTCCGGTAAATCAGGTTGTTGAGACATTTTCAAGTCACCTTTTCTCAAAAAGAATAACTGAGCAATCGAATTTCGCAGTTAAGGCAGTGAAACAGACTTTTCTGCAACATCCCGATTTCCGCCCTTATTTTCTGTTACTGGGTTTTGACGTCATGAACTTTGATTTGCATATGAAGTTTTCTTCTTCTGTTTCCTGCTAGGCTTTAAATTATGGATGATTTATTTTATGTTACTTATCGGTGTAAGTATTTGCGTAATTTCTTAAAACCATGTGCTCCCCTAATTGTTTTGAGCAGTGTATATATATATATATATATTTATTTATTTATTCACATATATATATATATATTTATACACATTTCAGTATTTGCATCTAATCTATCAACTACAACTGATTGTCACGGACACTCAAACTGAACCCAAGCGAGCTTCTTAGTAATGAGAAATTTTTCAACTTCTATCATAGACTCCTCTTTCATAGGTGCGGTTTCTTCTGGTTGCTGAACATCGGGGAAAAGATTTTATTTAGTTTCAATGAAGCAACTTGACGGCAAATTGCGTTGCTGGCAAAAGTGTTATGGCGTCTTGTTAGACATCTCGTCATCGGGGGACAATAACTTTTTTCAGATTGACTTCTTTAGTTGAAGATTATTACTGTTCGCTGAAATTCCTGGTTAATATTTTTTGAAAAGGACAAACTCATACCAAGTAACAAAAGTAAACTTCAGATGATTGAAAATAATTTACAAATTTATTCAAAGACCTCTATTTTGAAATTTCCTTGTTATATTTATGTTCAGCCTTTCTCAAAAAATAGGTTTCTAAGTAGAAAAAACGCTCATAGAACTAATATACAGATGAAGTATTTACGTAGTGTTAAGATTGGTCACAAAACACCATGAGAACTTCAATTGTGACACTGATATGAGTACCTAATGCAGATGAGGGCAATGTCAATTAAAAATGTTTTACAAATGGCGTGCTTTTAAACTGTTTAAAGTTCAGTGGGAGAACAATAAAAGTAAATGTAAACAAAGAAGCGAGCGCGCAAGCTTTTCTCGTAGACATCACATGGTAATTTATTCGATCCGCTAAGCCCCAAACCTTGCACCAATCTCATTTGTCTCTTCGACTGGCACATATATACGATAAGACAATTCGGATACCACAATCATATTTTTATGTTAAGTCGTTCACTCAAAATAGGTCTCCAAGTAAAAAAACTTACAGAAATAATATATAGATTATCCTTTAATTATCAAACAAATTAGAAGCTTCCCTTGATAGCTTGGTAGAACTTTGTCATAAGCAATTCAATTGTGTGCATAGAAATGAATAAATGAAATTAAACCTTAATAATTACAAAATAAAAAGACTTTTTATATACCATGTTTTTAAATTTTCTATTAAAAAAAAAAAGAAATGCAATTTACATGCAACTTCTTCATGAGCTGCAAACGAATTCGCATCTTCCATAGTTAATTATGGATTTCAAAATTATAAGTTATAATCTATAATTTTAAGGAAAAAAAATCAATGAATTTTGCAGAGAAAATATCGCAAATAGCATGTGGGCATAAATAAAAATTATCCCATTGTAATGAAAATGTAATATGCTTGGTTCACTATTACGTTAATAGATGGCGCCTGTAGCGCACTTACTTTAGGCTCCAGACGCTACTTGTATTTTTACGCAATGCATTTTAAATTATGGAATAAAGATGGCTAAAAGTATTAAAATAATGCATTGTCATCGTGTTCTGAGCTATTCTAAAAGTTTCAAATGTCTAGCTAGTCGGGAAGTTAGTTAAAAATCGATTGCAAGATTTGTACCAGACAACACACACCCACAAACACACACACAAACACACAAACAAGAAAGCAAGTTAATAAAAAAATTGGTAAAAAGGTATATCAAAGAAGAATATCACTAAAATAATGTTCTTCAGAGGGAAAGAGAACAGACTTTATTTCAAAACAAATTGTTTTTCCATGCAAAAAGAATAATGTACACCTGCACGAATGTTGCCAATAGGGTTTGACGGTTTTACAAACCCGGTTTTTAAAATAAATTTGTCACATTTGAAAACCGGTTTTTAAATTAAGAAAACCGGTTTAAAAGAATTCAAATTATTATGTAAAAATAAATTTTTAACTTATTTGATTTCTTGAAGACCCCGAAGAAAAACATACAAATCCAAAGACACTGAAAGCTGAATTTTCATTATTTGAGGTAACGAATAAAAGAATCCAAAACTCAGATTTGTTATTTGATACCCTGAAAACTATAAAACCAAGCTCAGTAGCTAGTGAACGAGTATTTTTAATTTCAGGCAATATTGTGTCCAAAATAAGAACAAGACTTAGCCACCATTCAGAGGATATTTTATGTTTTTTAAAATCCTATTTTCTTAGGAGAAATTAAAATTAGTGAAATAAATATAAATATTATTTGAAATTTGAAATTTTTGTTTGAATTTTCATTATTTTGTGTAAGTAGTGTGTAATCCTTAATATTTTTTTTTTATATTTTGACTTTGATATTGATTTCGTTTTTTGTTAATTTATATAAATTAAATAAAATATTTTTCCCTATTCTATTTTTTTTTTTGGCAAAAGTTCGAAAACCGGCTAAAACCGGTTTTTTGGAAATCTGGAATTCGAAAACCGGTTTTTCAAAAAGTAGGTTTTTGCATAAACCCTAGTTGCCACTGAAGAAACTTAAATTAATTCATAGAATGACAACAAAGCACACGATTATAAAATTTAAAATTTCAGCGTGCGAGTGATAACAATAGGCGGGAAGCGACCGAGCGTGCACGCCATCTAGTGGAAGAGAAAATGTTTGCCTAACTTTAACGCACGCCCGAACCGTTGCCTCAATCTCATTTTTCTCTTCGACTAGCCCATCTACACGCCGAGACCTTTTCTCTGATACCTCAACTATAATTTTACGTTCAGCAGTTCTCTCAAAATATTTCCCCAAATAAAAAACCTTTTTGAAATAACATATAGATCTATTCTCACATGTAAACTACATGTTTACAACATGTTGCTGCTAGTCATAATCCCGTGGGAGATTATATAAAGTAACACGTCTATGAGGTCGCTTCAGATTTTTTAAAATTACGATAGATTTTATAAGGATTTTCACACTCAGGTTTTCAGAATATTTATTAGTTTCATAACAGTTGTAATATTTTGAAAGCGGTTGGAACACTGAATTTTAGATAAATGAGGGGATGTGCCTTTACAGCGGAGGTTATTTAAATACTGTCAAAAGCCGGATGTATCCGCGAGGTGCCTGTACATTAAAATATTTTAAATGATTGTAATTATTATCTTTGGCGGATTAGTTAAGTGAAGATTAAAACAATATTATTTTTTTTACCCTACCAGAAATGCCGGTTTAAGCAAATGTGCGTGTGTGTGGGGGGGGGGGGGGAGTCTCTACTTAAACAATATTCGCAAACACTGATTAAAACAAATAATTTATAGAGCAACTAATCTCCTAGTATTATTGATTAAAATTTCAAAATGCTTCATTACTATAAAAGATAAAAAAAATTATTATTTTGTGCTAAAAATTTATGTAACTAATTTATTCGAAAAACTCATTTGAGTATACTCTTATAACTCACTGATCTCCAATTCTATAACGATCTTCTGGGTCGCAGTATGATTTCGAGTATCTCCCACATATATGCCTCGGGATATTGACGGGTAAAACATTTGAGCGATTAAAGGTTTGGACAGAATGATTTATTATTGGCTTAAAAAATAAAGCAGTTGCAAATCGACTAAGAATCAATCGCTTGCATTTTTGACATTCATTCGGAACTTTCATTCAGACTTAATAATTCAAAGTACAAGTAAAGAAAGAGTATATTATTAAGTCTTTGTAAGCTTTAACTTAGTAATTGGTGATTTTCACCTGCTCTTTCAGTGCGAAATTTTGAATTAAAAGCATAGTATTAGTATTTGATCAAGTAATATCATATTAAAAATAAAATTTTAACTATTATTGGTAAATAAATGTCAACGTAAGGATAAAAAATACTCATAAAAAGTCAGGAGAAGTATTCTTTCTGCTTATGACGTTTTTATTTATTTATCATTTTCATTTATGGCAGAATAGCCATTTCTTCAGCTCATTTTGCAATTAATGATGAGTTTATTAAAACATGTTAGGATTTAGGAAAAAGCGATATGTTAAGTTGTAATTTATTAAAATATTTTGGAATGGAATTAGAAAAATTAAGTTGGATGTTTATTATATATTTAAATTTAAAGGATCCAAAATTTTCCTCTATATTTTTAATACTAAAAAGAAAAGAAAATCGATTTACCAGATAACATTTAGGATGCATTAATAGATTTATTTACTTTAAAGGCTAACAGAAACTCTTTGAGCGTTTGAAAATAAATGCTTGTTGCTTTTGTATAAAACTGACATATTTTTCTGAAAGGAGTTAAACTTTGTTCAAAAGGGCATTTGATGCTCTTAAAATTTCTCATCCGAAAAAAGCTTAAACCGACACAAAAATATAGCTTCCGGTTTTGACTGAAAAGGCCGAGCAAGGTAATATATAAGTATACCAATGCCAAGCATATTTTTAAAATAAACCTCACATCCATGCATGATTATTCATTTATAGTGTTAGGTGCATTAGCACTTTAAAAGGTTTTATAAAAATTTGTAGGCGTGCACCATTTTGTTCCGAATGTTTACATTTGCAAGCCTTTGAATCCCATTTTACCTTTTTCGCTTGAAGTAGCAATTACCGCCTCCAGTTGAAACGTTTTCATTCAACTTCACACACTCCGGCCAAGTTGAGGGACGACTCGTGGTGATGGCTTTCGCGCAATCGCTGTTTCTTCCGTGACGTAAGCGGAGATTTTAGGGGGAGGATCTTGAAAATAGGGGGCAGGAACACGTGTGGAATCTCATCCTCTGTACTCTTTCCTCTTCCGACTCTCCACTATCCACATCTTATGCGTATTTTCCCGGAAAACTTTGTTTCCGACTTTTTGCTTTTCTTGCTTTTCCATACGCAATGATATTTCTTTTTGCTTTTATTCTACTTGCGCAGGATGTCAGGTAAGCTAATTTTTAATCATGAAGATGTAATTGTAATTACTGAGTTGACAATTCCTTTATTGTATGAAATAAAGTTTAGTATGTAAGTCGTCAGAAAAAGTTTGAAATCAAAAGTGGTAACAATTCTTAAAATTTTATGCTGTGCAAAACGTCTATTTTTAAAAGATTTGAAAAAATTGTTTCATGTGTACATTAATATTCACTTTTAAAATCTTTTTAAAAATTTTTTTTCTGAAATTCCAAAATTCGAACAAATCATGTAAATCGTTGAAAACTGTTTTTCTGAGCTTGCAATCACGGGAACTAACATTCTTACATTAAGTCTGCTCTTAAACGTCTTTATGCTTCATGCACAGGTGATAAATTTTCCTCAAAAGTATCTTAATCATTTAAAATATAATTTAAGCAGGTAAATCGCAAGAAGAAACACTAAAATAGCTAGCTTTCATGCGATATTCTTGATTTTGCTAACATCATATTCGTTTCCGTGCATTTTAAAAATACCCCTTCATATTGAGAAAAGTTTGACATAAACTGTATGCAAGTTAAATATTGTCATAAACTTCTCTTTCTTGATTCCAATTTTTATGAAGATTAAAACAGTCAATATAGTTTATTCAAACTGAAAGAGAACCAAATGAAACTAGGAAAATCAACTGTTACAGAATTAAAAATTATATCGTCTTCATCCCCAAAATATGCTTTTCTCATAAAATGATTAAAGAAAATATACTTCATAACAGCATTTTTTTTATCTTTTTTGAATATAAAATGTTACTGAACTCGTAGAATGACTATTAAAAACCAAAATTTGTTGATAAATAACTGAAAATATGTATCGTAAATTTATGTTTCTACAGATATGCGGATAGTATGCCAATGTAAAATTAAATATATAGACAAATAATCTTATAGATAAAAATTCATTCAATTGCTTGATTGAAAAGTCATTTTCTAAAAACTTTAAAATAATCCAACTTGAGATGCCATATGCTAACAAGCCCTATGCTTACTCATTTCTTTTAAAGAAAATACTCATTGTGTACATCTTGAATGTGACACAATGTGAATATGTTCTAACATTCTGAAGGAAAAACAGTCTATTTAAATGTTAAATATCTTCCGCGTATTTTTACACTTTCAGAAAACTGATGAATCCAAGGAAAAAGGAATTTAATTATAAAGAAATATGCAGAACCCGTCAAATTTGTGTTTTTTCAATTAGTGTATCTCTGCATCTAATTATATATATATATATATATATATATATATATATATATATATATATATATATATACATATGTGATTTAGTATAAAGGGTTTACTTTTAAACTGTGAAAATATTTTTTACAGCAATATTTGTTATGATTTCAGTTTCAAAAAATATTCAGTCCTTATTTTGAATACAAAAATTGACCCTAGGGATAGGAAAATCCACTAATATATTTTAACAATTTCAGCTCATTTTTTTTCTACTGTACAAAAACTAAAATTACCAAATTAGAAATAAACTGAAATAACTCACAAAAAATAAAGTTAAATGAGTATAATTTAATACAACTCCTGTGCATTTTCGATGATTGCTGATTTCTTTACCAGTAGCATGCAAATACGATGAAACTGTTCACTCCCTTAGAAAGTAATTCAAATCTTTTAATTTATATTTACCATTCATGCTATTTAAATCTTAATTTAATAAGGACATTTTAACTTAGAATTAGACTATAGAAGTTTCATATAGAAGTTTCTCCTTTTGGTATGATTATGTGACAATGGTAAAGTAAAGGTACGGCAGTGACTAATCTAAATTCCTAATTTCAACTCTTTCAAGATAAATAATTATAAGTAAAAAATACTTAGATATTGGAAATTTCTGCTCAAAAGTATAATTATTCATTGCTTATTTACAGACAGGAAATAATTAACCTCATTAATATATTTTTAAATGATAAAATAATTTACGGGGAGAGTTTAAATAAACTGATATTACAGATAGATAAAAAACTTCCAACATTTTTTATTAGTTAAATATATACATCTTTCAAGGGCTCCTGTATGAGGAACCTAAACTCAAAATTAAATCCCTTCTTCTTTCTGCATATTAAACAAAAAGAAAATAGCTGTTATCTATTAATTAAATTTAACTATGCTTTAAAAGATTTTTTATTTATATTTTCAAAACATATGATAATCACTATATATATATATAACCTTAAAGAAATAATTTTGACAAAAATGTATGTAAGTTAAAATTGTTCAAGCCGTCGACGAACTGCATTCATATATTTTGCGATGACGGGAGAAACATTTGATACAGTTTTACTAAACAGAAAGTACTAAAATATAAAGAAAACCTTCCTTTCGTGACACTCCACAAATAATTTTTCTCAGTTCTTCACTTTATTACTAGTACCAGATATCTATACCAGTTAAATTCTATCGGTACCTCTCATTTCCTACTTTAGGGTTCAATTATATAAAATCACTCACATACGCCAAATTTATTCTCATGCAGGACTATGTATCTTCAAATCCTTCTAACTAAGGACGGGAAAGAAGATACGGGTTTTTGAGACTATACGCTGTTTTTGCCCTAAAAGTAATCGTCATTGAAAATCAAACGCAATTAAATTACATTTCAGATGTAATGTATTAGAGACAGTAAAAGTCAAATGTATATTAAATTTTAGAAAGCAAACTGATGTTATGTATAAATTTTTGATTTGAGAACCAAAAAAAAGGGGGAAAATTGTACTGATATTAAGTTCTCTGGTTTGTCCTTTGATTCGCAGTTGTCTCTCACGCTCGTAAGCTATTAGAAATGTTCACCCGCATTATGTCTAATTGATTAAATATAACCAAATACTAAATGGTAAAAATTATTGAAAGGGTATTTGCCGTAAGGATCTCCCCTCCCCCCCCGTTCTCTCCCACACACTATTGTACCTTACATATAAAATACACAACGCGTTGAAAAATACACTTTTTATTTTAAAATACCGTCATAGCTTAGTGTTTTCAAATTTCTACGTTGCGTAAATTAATTTCTTAAAAGTTATGTGTATTTATTTTAATTTATTTATTTCTGCTTTTTGTCGTGTAGATTGTTTTGTTTCCATTCGGTATTACAATTATTACATTTCTTTACCTAGAATTTCTATGTTCCTCCTGAAAAAGATACTATGAAAGTTAATGAACTTGAATATTTCCTTTACTACTTTGGTGTTGTAAAGGGATTTTTTTATTCGGTAATTTTCTAAACTAAGAGAGTAGTAAATAAAAAGAGGAAAATGTGTTATAATTCTTTATTTTTCTCATTCATGCATATTCACTGTCTCATGTAGCTAAATATTATGCTATGTTCAGAACTTTATCTTTTTTTAACCATAGCATTTTCACATTTAAATTTTTATTTTTGTTGTTTAATCCATGTGTTTGTATTTTAAAATATTGTCGAAAACACAATAAAGTGGCCAAGTGAAGTTCCCTAACACATGGGAAATTAAACACAACTTTAAATCCGAAAAACTTGTAATTAGCATCATTATTGTCTACGGAACTAGCATGAATAGTGTCTAGAGATAAACTTTAGTTACTTAAAATCAAAGAATTTTGGTTACAAAAAGGAAACATCGAAGAAGAACGATCAATAAATGTGATAAAAGAAATCTGGTTATTTTTTAAAACTCTGTGTAACAATTTTACTCTTTAAAATTTTAAAACATTAGCGTAGAACGCTAAACTTAAGAAATTTCCTTTAGTTTCGGCTTGAGTTTACAATAAAATGACACTTTAAACGAAAGTAGGAAACAAACCTCTCATACTTAGCGAACTCTTCACTATTAATAAATCACACTAAACCAAGTTGGCTGAGCCATGTTTTACAATAAAAACAAAGAGAATGAAAAAGAAGTATTGCCACGACCAGCTTTTGTGAAGTCTGTACCGAGATGTGACAAATTCGTGAGGGCAGCGCTGTGTAAGGAATCAAGCAAGCAATTTTATCCTACATGTTCGCATTTAAACATTATAAATATACTTTTTATAAGTATCTATCGTAATTTTATATGAATTAATAAATCGAAATCTATAGCTATTTTTTGCAAATTAGGAAAACTATTTAAATGTTAGTATAAATATTGCAATCACAGAAAAATATTTTTCAATCGTACAGATAATTCTTTTTATGGATAAATCAAAAGCAATATTTATTAAACATACAGATATACCCGAAATACACGATTATATCTTACTTTATTTATTAAAAATATTTTACTCATATTTTTTAAACCTTTAACGTTCAGTTTGTATAAAAATTGAAACGTAATTAACTATTTTTTCACGTTTAAAGGAAATGAACAAAATAATAAAATTAAAATTTTATTTCTAATATTTAATGTTTGAATAGACATTTCATTCCTTAACTACAAATAAATTTCCAATTAAAAAAAAAATTACACTTTACCCATAAATTATGCAATACAAATGTTGTTTTCATCGTTTAATTATTGCATATGATGGAGATAAAAAATACATTTTAGAACTTTTTCAGTCTTTAACAAACTACAGAAATAACTGTAAATGTTTTATATTAAACCAGTTATAAAGCGTTTTATTGAGCGTTATATAAACATGAAATGAATCGCTCATATTTCACATGTTTTAGACAAATAATTTTGACTTCTGGAAATTTGTTAAATAATCATTCCTTAAGACTTTCAGAATATCGTATGTATTATACACCGATATGTATTATATACTGTATACAATTTGTATTATAAAATGAATTTTATGTATGTTATACCAATATTCTATCATTTCCACATACGTTTGAATATCAACGTTCGATGCAATGCAATTTCAAAGCACAAAAATGCTAGAATCGTGCAGATCTCTTAAAACAAATAAAAGTTTCCTAATAAATATAGCTATGTAATAAAAATGTTGAAACAGTAAACTCTCATCTAGCTTCTATTTATTGAAATAATATTAATATTGCTTATAATTTCTTGAAATTAGTTGAAAATATTATGCAAGTAAATTTTTAAAAATAACTTATGTATCTGATACGTATGAGAAAATTTTGACTACGAAGTTATAAATATTTGAAAAGAAAACAAAATGCTTGATTACTTACAGCGGTTAAAAAATATATGTTCTGTAAACATTATATGGGTGGCTCAGTGGTTTGGCCCGTGAATTCGATTTTCACTTGTCCGATGATCCATAGTTAAGAGACCAACACATTCGCGGCGAGTGTCGCAATAGAAAAAGTGGCTGCGAAATTAGAAACAGCAACATTATATACTTTTAGTTAAATTAAATGTACAGTAACAATACCAACACTGTTTTATTATTTACAAACAATTTGTATGTTGGCATTAAAAAAATTAAATGATGAAGACATTTTTTTGTTTTTTTTTTTAAATTCGATAAAAGAACGTGATACATTTTTTTTAAAATTTGGAATACCAATACGATCCGAATTTTGAATAGTTAGCTGTATTGTTTTTAAAGACACATTTGATCTTAGAACTTGATACCAGAACCACCAGCAATAATTTTTAAGCCCTTATTTCGCGCTCATAAATTTTTGATTCTTCTATCTAATTAATACAGATGTAACAAATTGCTAAAATCTCTGAAATTATGAACTTATTAGTTTTTACAATTTCCTTATGGTTTCGTCAGTTTACCAATTTTATTTTACTTTAGTAAGATTATTATGATAAGTTTGCTGTTGCTGGCATGTCTTGTTAGAGTAGATGTAAAGAACATTTGGACAACTGCATTTAAGCAATCCCGAGTAATTTTACTAAATAAATATAAAATACACAATAATATTCTTAGTTTTAGAATGTCTAAGTTTTGCATTTTTATATGTCTGATTGATTAAATTTTGTAAATTCTGAATCGAGAAAACAACGTTATCTAACTCTAATAACTGGAGCACTTTAGCCCTTTTGTCAGTATTAAATATTTAACAAATTCGTCAGGCTATTCTGGATCTAGAGCTTTATACCCATCTAAAAGAAAGGGGAATACATCGCAGGAGTAATATCTAATACGTGTCCATAAATTGCATTGTTATGGGTCATTTTTCAACACCGTGATATGATGCTTTCCATTATCATAATTAGGCTGACGTCAAGTAGAACATTTGAAGCCTACATAACTCAGTAAAATTATATACACTGGTGAAATAAATTAAGAGAATTTGCATATTTCATCGAATTTCATGAAAAGAACTGAACTGAATGTAAAACCACTGCTTCTAGACAAAAATGCAAATCTTATACGTCAAATACGTAAGCGTACACGTGTGTGTAGGAGGAGCCAGTAGAGAAACAGGCTTTATAAGCGCGCGTAAGTTAAGACGCATTTCGTTCGCTAGCACACCTGGGCGAATTTCTTGGTGCTATTTTGTAGCAATCGGTTAATTTCAAATTGTAACAGTAAAAATGAGTGTCCACCAACGTTTAGATGATAGAATGAGGTGGCGAATTGTGGGGAGGCTTGAAGCAGGCCAATCTCATGTCCAAATTTGTAGAGAGTTCAATTTAACGCCCAGCGTCGTGTGTAACTTATGGAAACAGTTCCAGGATACCGGATCCATCAAGAGAAAGCCTGGGCAAGGTCGTCCAAGAGCCACGACGGCCAGAGAAGATCGCCATTTGTCGATTATAGCGAGGCGTAACAGGAGTGCTACAGCTTCTCATCTCTCGTGACTTGTATGCAGCCACAGGAACCCGTGTATCAAGGGTGACTGTTTCCAAAAGTCTTCATGAGAGAGGGTTGTTTGCAAGAACACCTGCTGTTTGTGTCCCGCTCATTTCTACGAACAGGAGAATCCGTTTATCATGGTGCAGAGATCGTAGAGATTGGAATATGGTTCAATGGGCGACCGTTCTCTTCACTAATGAGTCCCGGTTCAGCCTAAACACCGATTCTCGCCGTACGTTCATATGGAGACAAACAGGGACCCGCTACCTACCCTCCAATGTCCGCGAAATCGACCATTATGGCGGAGGAGGTTTAATGGTCTGGGCAGGCATCATGTTGGATGGCCGCACACCTCTCCATGTCTTTGAAAGAGGCACTGTGACTGGTGTGAGGTATAGGGAAGAGGTCTTGGAGCCCTATGTTCGCCTTTTCAGGGGGGCAGTTGGCCCTGGGTTCATTTTAATGGACGATAGCGCAAGGCCACATAGAGCTCTTCTGGTCTTCGAATTTCTAGAGAGTGAGGATATTCGCCGTATGGATTGGCCAGCCAGATCTCCAGACCTTAACCCTATAGATCATGTCTGGGACACTCTGGGGAGTGCAATTGCAACTTGCAACCCCCGTCCGAGAACCATCCAGTGAATCAAAACAGCGTTGCTGAACGAGTGGGACCAATTGCCACAGGAAATGATAAACTGCCTTATTTCAAGTATGAAATCACGCTGCGAGACCTGTATATCTGTAAGAGGGGACCATACCCCCTATTTATCCATCTATCAACCCATTTTTTGTTTATTCTGCAACCGCTGTTTCATACCTTTCGACTCCAACGAGTGTTACGCACGATCATGCGTGTGTATTACAATTATTGAATGGTTATTTGTTTTGTATTGTATCAATGTATGTACATATCAAATTTCATTAAAATCGGTACAGTAGATCTAGAGATAATCAACCAAGTCTGTAAATTCTCTTAATAGGCTTTGTCAGTGTAAAATACAAATTGAACTCATAATCAGAGGTTTGATAATGTGGTACAAAAAGTATATACTTGTACCAGAATTCTACATATTTTTAAAAAATAAAATAATTTTTTTTAATGCAATTAAATTACATTTAATAACAATAAGCAAACCATGTTTTAGTAGAGTATCTAATTTTTTACCAAATATGAACTATTAATACTTAAAATTGGGATCTTTAAAGCAGAAATTTTGTAGCTAATGTTATTACAATCCTATTTCTGCATTATTAATGTGAAGACTAAGTTCTCTGTCATAGTTTTTTTCTTAAAATTATAAGAAAAACAGATTACCTTGCGTTGAGTTTTTTTCTTAAACTCAACAGATTATAATAAAAATAGATTATCTTGCGTAAAAAGGGGGTTTAAAAGGGGGCTCAACTACGTGTTCTGTTCCCCTAGACATATAATTACAGGTAAACAAATTAAACTGATACAAATTTTAGAAGTTGGTTACCAGGGAATGACAGTAATTTAATTTCTCCAAAGTTAAACAAACTGGGACTCGAATTTCCCATTATCTGATGAGGGCCGGCTTCACTTCTTTTAATATCAACCCCAATTTCTCCTCGGTATTGCATCTTTACCAAAGTCTCATCTGTTGATTCATATGTTACCCGATCATGCTCACCTTTTCCGCAAATTCAGGAATGGACGGGAGTGACTAAAGAGTGTATGAGTCTGAAATAAATGTTTGCAAAATTTCAGATCTGTTTAAAATCTTTTTAACAACTACTATAAATTCTGCAATAAAACAAGTAATATATAAAAAAAAATTTAAAGTCAATTCCTACTTAGGTCAACAAAGAAAAATTTGAGTGTGAACTAATAGTAGGAATTGAAACAAAGGATTGCCTGCAAGAACCTTGCCTACTGTGCGAGAATAGGAGGGGGAGGAAAGAGAGAGAAAAAGTTTGTCAGGTTGGGGATTCGATCGCGCAACCTACAGGACGGGAGAAGCCAGCGATACCGCAGTGCTACCGTTTACACAGTAACAAGAGGGAATTTACTATTCAAGAGCAAGAGACGGTCTAGGTCTAAAACTAAAATTGATTAATTAAATTCAATTAATGAATTAATATTTGAAAAAACTGTATTAACATCGAGTGTCATCCACTACAAGTTTTAAAAAATATATTTGAACTTGAGTGGATGAATAAAAAGTACTTTTATTAACGATTGAAAATTTGAACAAGATATATATAGAGAGAGTGTGAACTAATAGTAGGAATTGAAAAATAGGAAATACTGTACTATGTTGAGGACAAAAAAAAGATCAAATACATCAACATATAAGTATAAATTATCAAACGTGTCATATAACCAAGTAATACATTTCAAAAGTGCCTAAGTACTACTAATAAAACACTCTGGGTCATTTATACTGTATTAGTAACCATATTGGTTGCATAGCAGATAACGCACATTTCAAAACAATTAGTTCTGTTATTACGCATATGACATAGAGTAAATTGTTATCTTAAAGAAAATATATTTGATATACTAATATTTAAAAATTCACAATAAAATAACAAAACCCAGTTTTTTTCCTGAATCCATTACCGTAAAAACCGTGCGAAATTACACCCAAGCGTCTAGTTTGTGTACAGAGATTCATCTAGAGGCATGTAATGGAATACTCCTCATTTTTTAAAACCATTTAAAATAAATATGTCTTTCTTTTCTTAACTCGTGCATTATAATCCGAATTTATTGCTGTTGATAATAGTTGTTATATTGGCTTTCGTGTTAACAGGAGAGTATAATGACAATTTTCTATTTCAACAGATCAATTGGAAAAACTTGAGGCAAATCAAGAGAGTAAAGTAGCATTTAATTACATTCAGTTGTTATAAGAACATATAATAACTGAAGGCGGGCGATGTTTTTCACAATTGTTTAGAGAATATCATAGTCAAAAGATGCAAAACTAAAATACAATTACTAGAAATAATACATTAGAGGGAATTGTATTGGCTTTCCTGACCTGACATTAAAATAACATGAAATGTCTGAGGAGGATAGCTCAGTGGAAAAGTAAATTTATAATAATGTTATGTATACAATGAATGTTTCATTATTGCTTATACAATAATTCTGAATGCATCAAATGCATCGAACTACCGCTCACATGTTTTTAATAAGGGTAAAATAACGACTCCTATTATGACGAGAGAGGATGACATTTATTTACAATTGCTATACATTGACATGCATAGACATACAGTTTGTCAATAATCTGTTTCCTGCCTCACAGGCCGTTTCAAGGACGTAAAAGGAGTTATTTAACAAGTTTTTCGTACAAAGACAAGACCAACACCGCTACTCTGAATTTGGAACTTTCCTTCAAAGCAATTGGAAGAAAGAAATGAAAAAGTAGAAAAATGAACTTACAAATAACATTTTAAACTGAAATTTTCTGACATGAATACACAGAATTTTTGTACGAAGTCCATGTCGATTATAGATTAATATTGAATATTTTATCTAATAATATTAAATCCACTATCGACTTTTTACATTTATGTCACTTGCAATTTTTCTGAGTTTTACATACAGGAATTGACTGTGGCAGGAATTTTAAAGGTCATTTATCTGAGGATTCTTTCTTACATTTTGTGAAGAGTTCTCAAGTATTAATTGTTACTAAAAATTTATCTTTTCTATTACATACAAAAATAATATTTAGAAATTTATAAATTCAATGGATATTAGATATTGAAGTTTTTAAAATTTGAAATAAAAGCTTGATTTTTCTAAATAATTGCTAAAGTTTTTAATACAAAACACCCAATCTATTACATTTTCGCTATAAATAAATAAAAAATAATCATCATTTTTGTCAGATTGTCTCTTCTATAGGTCTGATTTTATATGTCTGTTGTTGACATTTAAAAGAAAAAAATGAGGTTTAAAAGAGTTGAAGTTATTGATTTAAGAGTATTGCTTGGTTTAAGAATAAATTTTCAGAAGGCGAGTATTTTTGAAAACGAAAATATGGTTTAAGGAGGGAACAATCTTTACCCTTAATAATAATTTCAATCGGCAACTGATCATTCACAACTTGTGATGCTTAAAATAAATTTCAGTCGAGCTTCAGATGTTTACGTTGAATTCTTTGTACTTAAAATCTTCTTTGTGAGTAATTAAAGATAGTTTATCGACTGTGTTGACATACGCTTACAACGAAAATTAAGCTGGTTATGTTGGAACTCAAAAACCAGTTTAGTGCTCTCTTTATAGCTCTAAACCCAATTTGAAGATAGGTGTTCCCCTTGTAAAGATTTCCTGACCAACCGTAAATTTGAAATTAATCAGAAAATTATTTAGGAAACATCGCTGATACTCATTTCCAATTTGAGCCATCTGTCTAGTTAGACTACCAAATGTCAGGAATTCACTCGCTTATGATAGGAAGAGCAGGGGATGAAAAATGTATGGCTGGTTGTTGTGTGACTTTTTAAAAGTTTAGAACTATGTAATTAAATATCTTATTTAGAATTCTCAGTTCGGTCTTACAACCCTCGTTACATTAGCTTAGTTGTTCTCGACAGTACATTCAGGGATGGGTTTGGAGATATCCTGCTATTGCGGGTTGTAGACCTTTCAATTCCCCGCAAACTAATATTTTAGTTAATTTTAGGCTTCCTACTCAAATGTTTCATGCACAAGCAAAATTGATCACGGGAACTGCTATGTACCATGATTTTAAAAGAAAGCTGTTTATCCCTCAAGTTCTATGAAGCACTTGAATTAAGTTTTGGTGGAGTGGTGTCACAACTCATAATATAAGGCAGTGCAAGAGGTTTATACTTATTAACAGTTCAAGATACTTAATGTACTTAAAATTATTAGTATATTTTGAAATTTCAGCATCATTGTCTCGAAGAAAGACAGCGTACGAGCTAATCAGTTGTATTTGAGGGCAGGAAACTGTGTGTCAGACGGGTTGATAAAAATTGATGTTCTTATCACTTTGATAGCATAAATCTCTCCACGCTAGCACTTCTTATTAACATTCAGGCTTTAAGATTGTAACTCGATTTTATATCAAAAAGAAAATCGCGTTTCATGCCTTAACTTTCATTTAAAGATATAAAACTCCACGGCAATTATTATTATGTCACGGTTTTTTTCAGAAAGTTTGTCTCGTTGCAGTCTTCTTTGTGAGTAAGTAAAGATAGTTTATCGACTGTATTGACATACGCTTACAACGAAAATTAAGCTGGTTAAAATTATTTAGGAAACATCGCTGATACTCATTTCCAATTTGAGCCATCGGTTATGTTGGAACTCAAAAACCAGTTTAGTGCTCTCTTTATAGCTCTAAACCCAATTTGAAGATAGGTGTTCCCGTTGAAGATAGGTGTTTGAAGATAGGTCTTCTCGTTATACGATTATAATTTTATTTTCCCATCTTATTATTACATAAGAACATGTTTTACATAGAAATTCCTTTGTACAGCTTTTAAGATATATTTAAAAGCTGTAGTAAAAGCTGTAAGTAAAGCTGGGTGTAAAGTTTGCAGCCACCCGATGGTCTAGATATTTTAACAAAAGAAATAAGCTAAGACTCTAGTTTTTCCTCCTCATTCATAAAATTTCCTTTTCGTCCTTGATAGGTTCAAATTAGGTCTGAATCAGTAAAATATCTTGAAAGGTTTAAAGGCGATAATTTTGAAAAACCTTAGCCATGTTGTATAACATGGACATAACAAGAAAGCAGACTTTTATATAACAGTCGCTTTTAATTACCTTTCCATTTTTTTTTCATACGGGTTTTCGCAAAAATGTTGATAAATCCGTAACAGTACTGCAAGACCGGAAGGAAATAAGAAATTAAAGAAGGGAAAACTAATCGGAAAATAAATTTTTAAACAGTTTCCCATTTAGAAGAAAAACTAGAAAAGTCCAAGTCGGTTATAGAGTAATATTAAATTCAGCGGTTCTGCGTCATGGAAACTCTTTCCAAATCATATAAATACAGCGATTTCCTTCGACTGAATTTGTAACGGCAATTTCGGAGAAAATTAGCAGTACTGCAAAAAAAAAATCTTAAAATTCTCAAATCAGAGAGTGGAAAATACATTACTTTTATGTTTAAGGATATATTTTTGTAAATAGTTTAATTAAAAGGAAATTTTTATTTTAGTGTCTACTATATTCTTTGGCAGAGAAATATAATAATTTGCTTTGTTTAGAGAAAGTATTATATGTCAACACGAAATGTTATATTAACACGAATATTTATATTTTGAAGTAGTTAATCGTACAAATTATAATTTATTTTTTTTAAATTGTAGATATGTAGTACTTGACTACTGCATTACCTACTATTTTGTTCTGTATTGAACTATATGTTTTATTACCAACCTTCTGACTTCATAATACTACAACAGGAGAGTATAATACGCTTAAGTACCGTAGAAATGATAAAACATTTGGAATATGATAAATCTAATTTAATTTGTTGTACAATTTAAGAGTAACAGTTTATGTATGTACTATATCATTTGAAACGAAAACAACTTTATTCAACTGTTTATGCAATAATGATTTGGTTACGTACAATGTAGTAAGTTGTTTAATGATAAATCTCTTCAAATAAAGACAATTTAAAACAGTCTTTGTTTATGAATGAGTGATTTCATTTAAATTTATGGTATTAAGCTTAAATCATCATTCTATATTCTACTGGAAAATTGTCATATTTTAGTGAAATCATATGATATGATGACTAGGAAAAAATGTCGAAAATTTATAATACTTTAGCCCAAAACTAAATGCATTAGGAAGATAAAAATTTGATTTTTGTAACATTAATTATAGTTTCTTTTGATAAGATGTAATTAGTATAAAAAGTGGACTAAAACTGAACCATGTTTAGAAGATCCACATGAATTTTTCTTCACTTTTTTAAAATATTTGTTTTGTTACATTTAGTGTAATGCCAAATTACAGACATAGATTTCCCTGAATCTACCTCCTATTAAATATAGCTAGAAAATTCAATTGCTACATTTAGTGCACCTAAAATATTTCGTTTAAAATTTACAATAAAAGCCTTCAAAAATTTTCTCTATGGGAGATTATATATTAAATTGATCGTGAAATATTTAACTATATTTGAAGGGCAAGCTACATTATATTATATATAATTATATATATATATATATATATATATATATATATATATATTTATATATATATGTGTGTGTGTGTGTGTGTAGTATCCAGTCTTTTCCCCACCTCACCTTTCAATTATTTATTCACACTTGTGTGACGGCTAGCTTCTGATGAAGTGTTGCCCTAATTCCAGAAGAGAAACTTTAGCCTTGAATTTGACTTTGGCGGCAAACAAGACCGGTAGTGGACACTAGTAAAGACGCACTCGTGATGTTAGGTGTATAATACTAAAACAACGGTGTTTTGTTTGAAGAAATTACTCTTAAGACGTGTTCAATGAAGACGATTATGTATAACTAGCTGTAAACCCGCGCTTCGCTACGGAGTACATTCAAATTAAATACAACGGTCAATGTATGCAATTAATGCCAAAAAAATATATATATATTTATAATAAATGCGACGATCAATGTATACAATTGATGTTATATATATATATATATATATATATATATAAATCGTAAGGGATATTTATTTTTTTTGGATAATATCCAATCGTCTGCTGCATCAGAAAGAAAAAAAATATTTTTTTTTGTCTGTTTAGTTGTTACGCACGTGACGATAAATTTATTGAAAGTACCAGAAAAAGAAATCACGTGATCAGCATTTAATAAATTAAATTCTAAAAATTAATCTTTAAAAATTCCCCAAAAATCAGGAAATGAAGGTAAAAATTCGAAAAAAATTTCATTTTGAAGGAATTTTTAGGATCTTTCCCGTGATATAAATTTTATAACCCTCAATGTATTATTTTAAATGCAAACGTAAAAAAAGTTTAAGAAACAGCTTAAAAATTTAATTTAAAAAAATCTAAGAAGAATTTTTGAAAAATCTTTCTCAGTGCACCCCTACACTATTAGAAGAATCGCCATGCAAAATTTCAGCCCTTTAGGTCCAGCGGTTTGGTCTGTGCGTTGCATGTCAGTCAGTCAGTCAGTGAATGAATGAGTCAGTTACGGAACTGTTTTATATATATAGATATGTATACCATATGTATGTTATGTATACCATATTAACTTTCTTGTTAATAATATATGTAACTGTGTCGTCCCTGTATATCCAAGAAATTTAATTGAACGTACTGTTTTGTATTCCCGTTTGACAAACTCCTGACTTATTACGGCCCACTACATACATGCATACATATATACATACACACACACACACATACACACACACACACATATATATATATATGTGTGTGTGTGTGTGTGTGTGTCGGAGAGAGTCTAAGGCGCCGTTGTATTAATTAAACTCAAATAACGGACTGAAAGAACTGACTTAAATGTACTTTCAACTTGCATATAAAAGTTATTTTTATTTTTTTCTCACAGAAACTAGAAAGATTGAGCGATTTGATATCTCTCTGGTTTCGTCTGGAGGAATTCAAGTGTCATCGATTTCATCGAACGCTTTCGTTTTTATTAATTCTGTAACAGATGTCGTGTGCTCGACCAAAATTCCGTAACTAATTCTAGCTGACCTCGAAGCTATATAGTAAGTGATCGAGCAGCCTTTGCCCCCAAAATAACCGAATTCACATCAGAACTACTATTGGCAGTACCCCTGAAATTAAAAGCATTTAATGTATTTCCAAGCTTTTATTTTATGAGGTATCTTATCTCAAACAACTTCAAAACGCTCATACAGAAATACAATTGACTTTAAAATAAGAAAACTTTAAAATAAACAAGTATTATTTTATAAGCAATTTAAAAAAATCCTCAATTTTGTATCTTTGTCATTAGAGTTTGTAGTGCCTGTATAAATCTCTTACGCTTTTAATTTCTCTTTCATGTTAAATTATTTTTATTACGAAATGGCAATTTGAATGAAAGGAAATAAGTTTCATATAATTTTTAATTATTTAAAAATATCAGAATGCAAGTAGAATTGCATGAAGAAGAGAGTATTGCAAAACAAGTATATCTCTTCTGACATCTTTTTCCATTGGAGTGAAAGTATTGTAATTTTGTTGTCTATCATATATGCACTGACTCGCGGAATACCATAAAAAAATTAGGCTTTGTCTGTTGGGTCATTGTATTCCAACGTTTTATTAAATTGTTAAAGTCTATGCTGAATTAGGTATATTATTTTTTCACACAAAATTCTAATTACATATATTAGCCTTTTCATCTATTTTATTGCTAGAAGTGTCATAAAATGTTTAAATTCTATTACTCTATGAATATACATTTTTTTATATTAACAGCGTGTGAATGTTTCGCACAAATTTTTGAACTTATGCTATGATAAAAAAGGTATATGTAAAAGTCTAAGGATTCTCTTCTCCTAATAGATGTTCTCTAAGAGCTGAAAAATATATACGACCCGCTTCACTTTACTGTGCTTTTTACTTATCATCAAAATTATCTACTCTGATAAAAGTTATAAATTAATGCTAAACTTTTAAAATTAAACTGCGCTTCTGAAATGATAACTGATATACGGAAGAATGCATGAATGTAATTATGAATTGCATTGATAATTTACACCGATATATATTAAGTTTCCGAACGCAAATAAATAATTAATTATCCCCTCTCTTTAAAGAAAAAGCGATAGGAATCAGGGGAAAAATCTAATAAATGAGGGAAGAATATTAGTTATTTATAAAGGCAGGTTATTACATTCCTGGTGATATTTCTAAAAAGATAATTAAAAGTAAATGAGTTTATGGAAGTATGACCAATAGACGAATTTTGAGATACCAGAGAACCGCAAGGTATCTACTAACAAACATGCTGCTTGTGGCAGTGAAGGCCTGCCACTAGCCCTTAAGAATGATCTTCTGTCCTAATCAACACAAGTCGCTAAATTTTATCTTATTTGTGACATTTACATAATTATATAATGCAACTAGCTGAAAACCCGCGCTTCGCAACGGACAACATTCAAATTAAACACAACGGTCAATGTATGCAATTGATGCCAAAAATAAATAAATATATATATTTATAATAAATGCGACGATCACTGTATACAATTGATGTAATATATATATATATATATATATATATATATATATATATATATAGAAAAAAATCGTAAGTGATATTTATTTTTTTTTGGATAATATCCAATCGTCTGCTGCATTAGAAAGAAAAAAAAATACTTTTTTGTCTATTTAGTTGTTATGCACATGACGATAAATTTATTTAAATAAAGTACCAGAAAAAGAAATCACATGATCGGCATTTAATAAATTAAATTCTAAACATTAATCTTTAAAAATTCACCAAAAATCAGAAAATCGAGGTAAAGGTTCGAAAAAGATTTCATTTTAAACGAATTTTTATGATCTTTCTCGTGATATAAATTTTATAACCCTCAAATTATTATTTTAAATGCAAACTTAAAAAAAGTTACAAAAACAACTTAAAAATTTAATTTAAAAAAATCTAAGAAGAATTTTTCAAAATTCTTTCTTAGTGCACTCCTACACCATAAGAAGAATCACCAAACAAATTTTCAGCCCTTTGGGTCCAGCGGTTTGGTCTGTGCGTTGTATGTCAGTGAGTCAGTTACGGGACTGTTTTATATATATAGATTATTGAAAGCCTCTCTAGTTTTAGTTCATGAGACAGAGAAAATAAAAATAAATAAAAAAGGGAAGGTTATACTTACCTTATGATTGATAAGGTGCGTATCAAAAGAATAGGAATTTTCAATATGAAATAGATGTCAGTTTTGGATAGTAGCTTTTGGTTAGCAGCGATGATTCTCACAGTGGAAGATTGCGTATTCCTACAAGACAATGCAAGGATCCGTACTTAAGGATTCTACTCAAAGGTTGTTTGGTACCAATCATATAACAGTAATGGTTTGGCCGAATGAAGAATCTATGAGGTATGTTAGCTCGTTTTGTGTACGCGAATTAACAACTGCCAAATGCGATAGAACTAAAGGAACATATCATTGTCATCTGGATTGAAAGAAAGCCTAAATATTTTTATAATTTGGTAAACAGCGTGCTTCATAGAGTTTTTAAAGTTATACTAAAAATAGTTCAATTATATAGACGTAAGTTTAAGATTTGCTTAATATCTTTATACTCTTGAGACAGCTCATATCTCTTGAAAGTCTAGTTCTCTATTGGTATGTTCATATCAGGCTGGTTTTGAGCACTACGGTCATTTTGTTTCACGAATAAACATACGCATCTAAAGTAATATATTTTAACACTGAGATTGATGGCTTTCGGTGGACATTCTAGAAAAAAATGTATATTTTTAAGAATTAAAATTTATAATATTATTTCTGTAGTCTCTTATAATGCATTTAAGGTCTCATAGCCAGAGTAGTTTAATTTTTGAAAAAACTAAAGGCAGATCACGATCAATAGATACATTAAATTCTGTCTTGGACAGTAATTGTTTTAAAATTAAAGTTTTAGCGTAACTATCATTTCTGATGAATTAAAAAAACTTAACCAGTACGTTTACCAAAAAAAAGTATACGAAAATCTATGTTTGGACGTCCCATAGAGAATTTGATGCATTGTTACCATAATATATACGTTTTGTGAAAATATTACAATTTTTTGAACCCGGAAGACTTGAACTTCAATGCAAAATGTAAATATCCTTTGACTGTTACATCAGTAAAATTCGACACCTAAAATTCTCTTTGAAAAAAAAAAAAGTTCAACACTAATCTCACACCAAAATCTGTTACATTACTGTTTAAGTATCGTACTGAAAATATTGATTTACAAGTGTATGATAATGCGTATAGTAATACAAAAGATAAGTATCGTTAATTTAAAGGGTAAAACTTAAAACAAAGCATGGAATTGTCAACAAATGCCACAATCTTTGGTACACAAGACACAGTCATAAGACACATTTCCTGTACCACGGTCCTCATTGGAGAGGTAATCATGTGTCGTATTGCCAGTTATATAAATCACGGGAAATTCATCAGTAATAAACTTTAAAAATTAAGAATTAAAGGATTTTAACATAAAACTAAATAAAATGTTACAATAAGTCTATAAAAGGATATTTTAACCAGATGACTTCATGATAGGAATCTACTTCAGTCATATCATACAGTATCTCACTAAAAATTTATTTAATTATTTCAAAAGTAGTTCTAAAAAAGAAGAACTGATCCAGCATGAGATTAAAAAGAGCTGGTTAATTACCGGGATTGATAGATTCTAAGGATTGAAAGAATTTTGGGAGATAAAACGCTACACATTACTAGATGGGATAAAGGCAATCATGAGATCAATTGATTAGCAAGAGGGGTAAAAGTTTTTCTGAAAGTGATAAAAATAAGTTTCTAATAATTAACATAAAGAAATGATGTAATCTACTGCATTCAATTTTAAATTTTCGGAGGTCATTTTATCCAGAAGAGCAACAAATTTCTTTCTATAAAAATGGCACTGTTAATATATTGACTGATTTAAATTTCGTTTTCTTCAAAATAATAAAATTTATCTAGAGCTGCGGAATTATTAAGTTCCAGATATTCAGATTTCTATTTTTAAGAGCACTCGAGTGTATTTATAAAGTGATCTGAAATTTTAACCTAAAGACAACAAATTACGGGCTAAACGTTCTTAATGCATTTAAATATATATTTTATCAATTTTGAAAATTTGATGCGATTTAATGAATTTGAAATATTCCATGCCATTTCTAATTATCATCATCATTAGCAACTGGAACATTATACTTCATATGTAACATTTAAAATAATTTTTTTGTAAATATAATGGCAATACAAATGTAACTGTTTGGAAAATTAAACGCAGTTGAATGACTGTTGGTGCCTTCAGTAGCTAGTGCCTTCAATTTTACTTTACAAATGCAATGAATTCGTACAATCAATGCTAAGATACATTCTGGAAGAAAATTCGTTTGAAAATTTTAATTTAGTAAATAATATGACTTTCAATAACTGAACAATAATATGAATTTCAATAACTGAAAGCCTTTTTATAATGTTAATACTAAATTTTAATCGCGGTTGTTTGTTTTTACTACTAAGAATTATCGAATTAAAAAACCCATTGAAAAATTTCAAAAAATGCTTTGATAGCCCAATATCCTCCTAAGATGTTTTAATAATGATCAAGTTTCTCCATCTAATTGTTGATTGCTGTTTGACAACCCATCGATGTAATAATCAAATTCTTTTTTAGATAAAAGAATAATTTTATGTATAGGTTGACAACATAATTCATTTAACTGTTATAAACTTATTATGGTAATACTTTGATTCATAGATTTTGTTAATAGTTTCATTTTAAACTCTTATAACGACTAAGTTCCAATCTACTAAGCTCAACTGAGCTCTGTTAGAGAGTTAACCAAACAAATTTAATACAACTGAGAACATCGATTCCCTGTATAACTGAGGGACATCAACGTTACCGTTGTAGAGCAATTATCCTACTTAATCTAATTACTTAAACTTATTTTCATCCACACTTTTAAAGCTCCTAACCCTACTCGCTTTTTATGCATTCTTTAAGAGACTGTAACTAGACAGCATACTAGTAAGACTGGAAAGAACTAAGTCAAAAATAAGATTAGAAGTCCACAATTTAAATAAAAAATACTTGCATCACCCCAGTATTTTTGATAAATTTGAAGCCCCCAATGCTCATAAATATCGCCATTTCAAACAAAATCATTCTCTGTGCACTTCAGAAAAAAGAGATGAATGATAATCTATTGACCTGTATATTATAATGAGCACATAATTTTGTCGAAATTATGTTTCCATTTTTCGGCCAGTTTTTATAATTTATTTTGTAAGTCAGATATAAATATCATAAATTATTTTTAAAGCAATCATTTTTGGAGTAACATTTTGGTATCATCTATATCAATAAAGAGGCAAGTGGAAGTCGAGATCACGTGACCGTAACGCAACCGGGCGGACCGATCTTCGAAAAAAAATGGCCGACAAATATACAGGAATCGGTGTATTTTTTTTCTCATGAAAGTACATAAATGTTACATATTTGGAAAGAGCTTCGAAAACTGATAATTTTTTCTGCGTACACTTATTCTGTTAATTCAATAGTTTTAGAGATATTTGGATTCTAATGAAGCGTCATCGCTCTTTGACGATGTAAACAAAGGGTGATTCGTTCACAGCGTGATTCTCACTAAAAATGAATCACTTAAATGAAATGTGTCACCGTGTCTTTTTACTTGAAAAACTAGATATTCAAATTGTTTAATAATAAAAAATACTTTATTGAAACTAAATAGATATATACTGATTTTTGGTGGATTTACTGATTTTGGTGTGAAATGATTACATTTGGTATTTTTTTCGTGTCTATATTTCTTGACAAATCTGGTTGAAACTTCGTATACTTATGTTTTGAAGCCTGGAGATAATTCTAATATAAGTTTGGAAGCTTTAAAATGCTTATATATAATATCTTAATAAAATCCATTCGACTGTTGAACAACGCCTCCTAAACAAATGTAGCTAATTGGTAATGATTTTCATATTCAGTTATGCTATATTTAAACTACATACGCGTAAAAGGTTGAGGCAACAAATGTTACATTTAAAGGCATTCTTAAGTTCAAAATACCGTATTACTTCGTTATACATGATTTCACGTCTAACAAGTTATTTTAATATATTTAATTTTTATAATTAAAACATAGCACAATATTTCAATTTTTTGTTGATGCCATGAGTATATTTGAGAAGGATTTTTATTGGGCCGATACCTAAAAAGAATTACTACTTTTAGGTAAAAAGAAGGGTTTTACTTAACATTATTTGACGAATTTGCTCATTGTGACACTATTTTAAAAATATATAAAAGAGGAGAAGGATATACCATACGTCCCTAAAATACATTATCTTAAACGCCTTTCTACAATTTTCAAGAATTTGTACAGTACTCAAATACGTGAAATATTGTCGGCACCGTATAATGAGATTTAATTATAGTGGTTTAACATGAAACCATTTCCTTTAATCTAACTGTAGAATTCTATGCTAATTATGCTATTCATTTTTAGTGCAATTTTGTTTTCCTTATGTACATCATAAATCAAATAAACAATGAATTAATTGTCGCATTAACATGATTGTATGAACAATTATTTAATGAAAAAATCTTAAGCGCCTAGATGAAGCATTTGAATTAAGTATAAATTTGTGCTGCTTTAACAGATTGCCTTTATGTATTATATAAAGAAAAGACTTCTGTTTATAAATGGTATTTAACTCTCGAGAAGACACTGTCTTCTGAAATATTCAAAAACAACACTTTAACTAACTTAAATTTTAGTACTTGAAATACCTGAAAAGAAGTTAGAATGCCCTTAGCATTATATCGTAGGAATAAGCAGTAAAATGCAAAGGTTCCTCAATAAAATTCTGGAATGTAAATAATGGATTATACGTTTTATGCGAGCATATATTATGTATCAATGACCCCATGAAATGTTCTAATTTATCCTAGATGACCTGAGAAGTGAGATAAAAATACTTAGTCTGACTTCCGAAAACGGCTGGTCAGGAATAATAAAGATTTAAAGAAAACTTTTAGAGGTATATCCTTTTAGGTTCTGTTTACTTTACAAGTAGTGCTATTTTATGCGAGAGCTATTAACCTTTCCCCGAAGCAGTGAAAGAGAGATTATAGAAGAGTGTTCAACGAAGATATAATTTTATAATATATATACTGTTCTATACTCATACTCTATCTTTAATATTTTTAAGATTGTGTTTATTAGTTTTCAAATTATAATTATTATTAAAGCCATGCGAAAATTTTCTTCTTAAGCCCGATGTATAATATAAATTATTTCTAATTTCTTTATTGTGAATTACCTGAAATAGAACTAATTCTCAAATCTCTTTAAAATTTCCAACAGTATTCCTTGATAATTGAATAGGTGTATTCTGACATTGCAGTTTCGCTTTTGGAAATATGTATTAATACGACAGCGAAGATTAAAAAAATAGGGTTATGTTATGACCTATATTTTCTATCTTTTCAGTAAATAATCCGGTAATCAGCTTAACTCTTATTGCTCAAAAAATTTTAGGAATGATATAAAACGGTAAAAAACTGTATTCGGATAAAAGTGTAGCATGCACTTAGTATGTCAAATTTAGTTTCTACAGTGCCTTCTAAATGGACTTATTTTGGGAAAATTGCATTAAAGGAAAAAATTAAAGCTAATAAAAGATTGATAAATTAAAGTCATTAAAGTATTTGTAAAATAACATTTTAGCTTGTTTATTTAATATTGTTTTTGAAATAATATTCACTTTTATAAAAATAATTATAATGCATTTTTTTTTCTTTTATGATCTGTAGTTCTAAAATAAATACACGCGCTCACGCTCATATATATATTTATCAGTTAAGGATATCACACAAATATATCCCTATGTCAGATTGTTCTTGACTTCGGTAAATGGATTATTCAAGGCATTTAGTAAGAAGTACTATTAATATGTTACATGACAAGTGAAAGTATCATTAAGCAAGAGTTCCAACGTCAAGACGTTCCAAGAACTAAAGAAAAGTGCCTCCAATATCATTTGCCCATGCTTGCACTAAAATATCAATTCTGTACTTTGGGAATGGGAAGATATATAACGGACATTCTAGTGCCGTTTACATGTGCCAAAAACCCGGGTAAAAGCAGGGTCGTTTCTTACTTTTTCCCTACGATAGGGAAAAATGCAGGATTGATTTTCGACCCTGCTTCGACCCAGGATAAAACCCGCTAATTACCCATGATGCATTTCGAAGCTGGGAGTAAATAACATGGCGGGTTTGAACTTGTGTGAATCCATGAAAATGCAGCTAAATGATCGATGGAAGGATCTGGAACCCCTTAACGATCGCATAATTTTCAAGAAAACAGTAGAAAAGTGACTATTTTTTTCCGGAGGATTTCATTTATTTCTTGATCTGACCATCTAGTTTTAAAAAAAAAAACCCATCTCCAATTGCATTATAAATAGAATGGTACTGCCATCTAGTATGTAAAATAAGAAATAAAATTTCATTTCAATAAAATTTCAGTAACATTTTCATTTAAAGTGTTATGGTAAAATTAATAAATTTAATAAGTATTATCTATAATTAAAAGTAACATTAAAATTTATTTATAAATTAATTATTTTAGAATTCACAGATAAAAATTTATTTATATCTATTTATGATTTTTTTATTTATACAAGACTAAAAATTACTGAAACAAAATTGAAATCAAAATTACATTTTGATTTTATAAAAGGATTTATTAAAACAATAAGTAATAAGGACCATGCACTTCGTAACGAGATAAATGCGGAGTTCGAAGTTGGAAAGCTAAAAATAGCAATACAGTGAATTTGGAAAAGTATGACACTGGCTGGGATCGAACCCATAACGTAATTTACAAGGAATGATGGTGTATGAGGATCATTTCCGCCGAATCATGTGACGGCCTTTACTTCCGGTAAGACGGGTAAAAGCAGGGTGAAAATGTGGTCCCATGTAAACGGACTTCGAAGGTTTTCCCTATTAGCGGGTAAATCCCGGGTATTATTGTTGTCCATGTAAACGCAGCTTCTGTTTGCATCTGAAATGACCTATATAACACATCCTGAAAGTGATAAATCCCTTACGTGAACACCGTGAAGATTTGCTTCCTGCTCGAGTAAAAAGGCGCAGAAACTGTTGGGATGTTTTACACAACTTACGAGGATGCTGCTATGGGTAAAACTCAAGTGCACGAGTAGTTTTACCGTTTCCAAGAAGTTGAAATGTCAATTGATGAACAACCACTCTGTGGACGTCCTTCGACTTCCCGGATATATGAAAATGTCGCAAAAATTCGTGAAAATGCTTCCTCTCTCACAGTGCCTCAATTTTTAACAAGAAACGGTATGCTTCCTTTGCCACACCCGATTTTTTCATCTGATTTAGCTCCTTTTTTATCCCCACGTATGAAGAGGGACATGAAAGGAAAGTGTTTTGCCAAAGTGGATGAGGTAAAAACAAAAACGACGGCATCACAATAGATGAATTTTAAAAATGTTTTGAACAATGGAAGAAAAGACTGGATAATTGTATTAGCTCTAATGGAGAGTACTTTGAAGGGAATAAAAGAATTTTTGTAAAAAAATTGAATAAAAAAATTGTAAAAGAGAAATTCTAGTTACTTTTGGGTACCCACTCGTATTTGTCCTATTACATTTTCGAGACTTATGTCATTACAAACAGGATACTTGTGAAAAACCAAACAGGAACAAAAGGTTCTTAATAACCACAATGTAATAAAACATGTAGCCATCCTTTTAACTAAATTGGGGTTATTAATAAGTCTTTTGGTCCTGTTTATGTCATTACTATCTGAACGTAAATCAGAAAAACATAATTTCTATAACAGATTTTCAATGTTTTTGTTTCCATAATTAAAAAGACTTTTCACGCGTATATTACTTATGTAATATTCCAACTCACACCTTTAATATCAACTCATGCATGTTTAAGGGCAAAATATATTTTTCTCTAACCTTCCACTTACATTCTTCTGAATTCAATGGGACATATGTTTTTTTATATTTTTTTTATTAATCGTAATATGAAATTTTCATTCATGAAATTAGTTGCCTTTTCCAAATACACACGAGATTGTGACGTGCTTGTCAAATATTTTCAGCTGATGAGAATTCACTTAGAGTTCTTATTTACTATACAAGAAATCAAATAACTTCCCTACAGAACATCAGATGCCGTTCACCTATGAAACCGCAGCAATCACTTTGGAATTTTCAGCTAATCAGCTCTTTGGAACGTTTGAAATCGTCCTTCTCCTTTGTTCTGATTTGCAACATCAGCAGTAAGATTGAATAAGAAAAGAGAAATGTCTTTTACTCCGCGAAACAAGACTCAGCTAAGGTTTTGAACTCTTGCACATTACAGGCAAAATCAGTCTGACAAGTTTCATAAGAGGTAGTGCACGGTTACAACTGTCGGGCGATTGAAAATTTTTGCACATTTTTCGAAATGAATAGAATAAATCTCTTACTATGTTATTCCTCACAATTATTATGTTTATTAATAATGTTTTGTTTGCTATGTAACAGACAATGGGTTACTTAAAATTATGAACCGTAACAGATAAGGCAAATACTGATACATATTTCAATATTTTTATATTTTAACTTAATGTATAATGCCAGGATTTTATTTTTCATTTTCAGCCTAATACTCGTATATAAATTTAACTCATCTAACTCTAATCCAACCTCATCTAACTTAGTTTCAGAACTTAAAATAGTGTATTATATATGTTGCACCACAGAGCTTTATAACTGAAAGTAAAATGAAGTTTAGAAAAAAATTATAACATTATCCATAACTTCCGTGATACACGCAGTTAAATTCTTACTATTAAAAATAGGGAGAAAATCATTCAGGCTTCCTTGGACTCCTTCAAAGAGGAAAAAAATTAAATGTTATGAATGTAATGGTCTATTAAATTTGCTTTTACTCGCATTCATTTAAAGGTACATTTTGTTCTACAATCCATGTCAAAACAGAACAATACATTAAAAGTCGCAATCACGAAAAACATTAAAGGTTATGATATTTGTGATGAACTACTTTATCTACGAGCTTTTATTACTATAAAACTTATGTATTGTAAAATATGTTAATTTCTCTTTATTAAATCAACTTAATTATAATAAATGTCAGAGCATATGAAGTCCTCTGAATTCTATTAAGTGTGTTCCGAGAAAGCACAAATATTATCTAGTATTTTGTCAAATATACGAAACAATTATAAAACATTTTCTTGTTAATTATTAGCAGTGGAATAAATATTTCAAAACCTAAACATTATATATATCTGAAAATCTTTTCTTTCATAATACACATTTTACCAATGTTCTATAAAGACAAAAAAAATTTTAAGATAAACAAAATGCACGTTCATTACATGACTATATTTTTTTGTGTGTGACAGATGAATTGTAATATTTAAGAAAAACTAATTTCATTATTCATTCGTAAATGTGAAAGTGAGATTGAATCTGAAGAAGAAAATAATTGTCAATTTAGTTTGAATCGAACTTTGTGTTTAAGGGGAAAAAACAGTTTTTGAACAAATTTTGGATCAGGCGTCTTATGTATGTATGTATACTTCTAAAAATGTATTAAAATCAAGAAATCTTTGCGTACCCTCAATAAAAGTTTCTGAAACAAGTTTAAAAAATAAGTAAAACTATTTACAAAGACTTATTTTATTAAAAAATGTCAACTAGGATGTCTAATGAGACACTCAACGTCCAACATCATTAATATGTGCATTTTTTAATAATTTTTGCCGGCTGTTTGGGATAAAGCATTCGTATAAAGTCAATTTCTTCCCTGTCCCCTAATTACACCCAAATTTTATTCTTGTTTCTTTCTTTCATTGAAACGTGTAATATTCTGAATAAAGTGCTAAACAATATTTTATCGCTTTATATACTGACTGTTTCAGAGATATTCTAATGACCTCTAAATAACAAAAAGGAAAGACAGAAATGATAGATTTAATCAATAATTTCTACAATATTCTAAATCCTCATTGACTATTTTTAAATATTTTCTAATCTGTTTTAAAATCTATTGTAGGGTATCATCAAATCTTTGAAAATACCTAATGATTTATGTGACTCAAAAATACAACATTCTCATATAATATAACCTTAGTAATTAAGATTTATTATAAATATATTTATAAGAGTAACTCATTTTTTTCTCCAGTAAAAAGTGTTTTTAAAACCCATATATCAATATGTTGCAACTGATACAAAACAACTTTACTTATTTTCTTTATATCGCTGATAGTTTATGACATTTTATTTCATATATAAATATATGACTGTATACGTTTGAGATATGCTATTTTTGTAATTTCCTTAATTTACTCACTTAACTTTCGAAAAAAGATATCACAGTTTTTCATCAATACTTCATATGAACATTCACATGAAGTTCAAAGTTACCCCTTATTTTCCGTAATATAGCAATAAACGTTTCCTGATGATGTAAAAAATATTTTTTTATACAACTTTGATATATTTGATCTATTATTAAAATACTTCTAACTTATTCACACGTGTAAATGTATTTCCCTTAATATATTTCAATTAAATAAACTAGTAGTCTTTAAAATTGAATTAAATTTACTGAATAACACGTTTTCAATATGAATATTTCAAATAAAATAATTTTATAATTATAAGCACAAATGTACATTAAAATTTCTCACATATATTTTCATATTAGGTTGGCCAAAAATCTTTCAAGTAAAATTAAAAGACAGGTTTTTGATTTTCAGCAATACGATTTTTTAACAACATTTTCACCGTCTTCTCCCATCTTTATGGCAAATTTATAATTCCATTTACACAAAACACAAACCACACAAATCTTTATTTGCGCTTTAGTTGCATTTTTAACTTTCTTGAAATAATAAAACGTAATAGGCAGAAAATGTTGCTAACTTTTTTGCATCTTCATTGTTAAAATGGCTACACAAAAATTCCTCAATTTTGATAGTTATTTTAATACAATTATAACCAGAAGTTTCCTATGTTTATCGAATGATTAATTCATTGATCTGAGTCGACTCAGAAATTACTGACAAGCTTTTAAGTAGTTTACCAGGTGTTCAGTTACTTAAGAAATATTCATTGTAACTCACAGGCGTTGTTCAATGTATAATAATCGGTAAATTCAGATGTCATAAGCACGTGCCATAGGTAATTGACATTATATTCACTGTTGATAAGATTAAGGGCAACTTATAAATCATTAACGTGTATTATAGTAATCGTCACCCTTAATTGGTGCACAGTAATAAATCATTTACATCTTATTCATGGTAACTAAGAAATGATTCACATATCTTCTAAATGCCGTAAATATTGCACACAATAGTTAAACATTTTATATTATCATCTTTGAAATTTTAACATTATACTAGAAAGACAGTAATAAGTTAGAATTTCTTTATTGTCATATTAAATGTTATTTGTTTCAAAAATTAATTTGAATAGTGTATTTTCTTAGTAATTTACTTGAAAAGTGTTCAACAAAGCGTTATATTAAATTTTTAACTACATTATTTGATACCAGGTAATGAGATACAACTACAAAATATCAAAAAGCATAACCAAGAATATACCATTTTCAAATAACTTTTAAAGGATTTTTAAGTATTGAAAATGATGCGATCGGTTAACAAAAACTTGTGCTCTTCATCATCTTGGATTTTACAGTACTCATACAATAATTCTCCTGTGTTTTTAGATGTGTATTAGGTGTGTATTATTGTGAAATAAGATGTTAATGTGCTATGTTTTCTAGGAATCAATCATATTATTACTACCAGCTGGCAAAATATAATACCTCAAAGAGTGCTAGTCAGGCTAATTTTCCAGAAACTTTAATCCCTAAGGAATGAAACGTACAATTTGAGCTATAGCTTATATGTATCAATTCAAATCTTACTTAAATCTTACAAAAATGGTTAATTATAAATTTCTTATAATAAAATTCACTTATCCATTTGCTCCTCTACTATATCTCCTTTTGACATTCGGCAATACATATAAGAAAATTTTAACTGTAGTCCATTTTACTACATTTATTTCATAGAAAACTGAATAACTTAAATGCATAAGTTTTTTTTTTCTAATACGGAGGCACTTGTTGGGGAACATTTCTTATTCACCGCCAAGTCCTTCTGGCTACTTTATTGTGGGAACACTATTTAGGTAAGTCAGCATAGCACGGTTACGATCAAGCCTCATTCGGGATTTGAACCCAAGACCACTGCGGGGAAACTCACTACACCTACCACTATATTAAATGCATAAGTAACAGGAAAAATTAATACGGTGCAGTTGTAAACTAGCATAAAATTTAAGACAACTATTAATATCAATGCGTAATTACACTTAATTAAATATAAAATACCTTTAACAAAATAAATTAATTTCATACATTTTCTACCTGAGAGAGATACTTATTGATTTTTCTCTTAATATAAATACGATGTAGCATATGTTCATCAAGTTTTAATTCATCATTAATTCCTGATAAGCTTTGATTACTTAGTAAAACTAGCGTTGTTAGGAAATGCATTTGCTAACAGTGAAGGGCATTATTATTATGTATGTTGAATACGGGTAAAAAATACAAACCTCTTTTAATCTTAAATATGTCTCGTCAGGAATTTGATAATGAAGGAATTTCTCTTACATACTATTTCTTTAATAAAGAAAAGCTGTTGTTTCGTCAAGTTGGGAATTGTTTTAGATATGAACAGAAATATTTAATTAATAAACTGCTAACGTTTAAAATACATTTTAACATAATTTTGTGTTTTTTTTTTAGTTTTCCACCAGACTAAAATCCTAACTACAGAGCTTAGATTGAAGGAAATCTTCCTATTTCAAATCACCGTCAAAATTCAGATGTAGCATAATATAATACTTTGTAACTTTTTGTTTTTCTTTAATAGTTTTCAATAACAACATTTTTAACTTCAATAATTTAAAATTAATTTTCCAATTATCAGAAAATAAATGGTAAGGAAAGAATTTTAAACGTGTATATAATAAGAGATAGTTAAACAAAAATTAGGTGCCTGAATAAAAAAAATAATAAAGTGTATTTCAATATATACAGGGTGTCCCAGTTAAACGTTTCAGAACTTATACTAGGGGTAGGGTGCACCCTGACAACTCGAAATCATATAGCAATGCGGGGTCAGAAATGCTTTCCTGAAGAGGAGATGTACACAGAAAACCATAAAGAAAGAGACCGTAAGTGGATAATCGTTTTAATAATAAATGTACAAAACCAAAAGGTACATGGGTTAAAATAAGTGTTCTAAGTTTTTTCCACCGACTGCAATGCAGACCTCGCATCTCCGGCGCATGGAATTCCGAATATTCTGGAATAATCCAGGCTCATCTCGAATTTCTCCTGCAGCTACTGAGATTCTTGCAACCAGCTCCTCACCATTGTCAACGGAGGTGTCATAAACCTGTGTTTTCATATGCCCCCATAAATAACAATTCGTATAATTAGCCATCCTACTAACTCACGATTCCCTGCACTAACGCTCGGAACTTTCCCGCAACGCCATCTACCGCTTCAAGAAAGCATTTCCAACCCCACATTGCTATATGATTTCGAGTCGTCAGGATGCACCCTACCCCTCGTAGAAGTTCTGAAACGTTTAACTGGGACACCCTGTATTTTGCTAATATATATTTTTACCAATATATTTTTTTTACTAATGGTGCCACCTGAATATTGATGCAGTACTCCAAGGCGTGACATCTTGAGATAATACTGGATTACGAAACAAATAAAACTAGTTCAATATATATATATATATATATATACACAAATATTGATGAAAATCTTACACTTATCAATACCTGGAGCAGCGTTGAATGGGCCGGCTAACCAATTTTATTTGGACTATTATTGCAGTAGATTTATAACGATTGTAATGAAAAACCTATTAGCTGAACATTACCCTTTTCAGGGTACCTCTCCTTCAAAAATTTTCTGGGAATAGCGAAACTTGGCCTATATTTATTATTTATTATTTATAACTATAATGGTTATGCTTATATTGTTTGTAAAGGTGCTATTTTTAGATTTAAAGTTAAGTTTATAATTCTGGTTTGTTGTTTATATTTGAAAGTAAATTTTGTATTTTTGCATAGTGATTCTATAAATTGTAGCAATTGTGTATATGATTTTGTAGTTGGATGTATTTGAGTTTATCTCGTGTATTGAGCTGTGAGGCTTTTGAGCTTTGCTGATTTGAATTATGAAAGAAATGTAATTTAATTGTTGAAATTTGTAAGCCATCGCACCTCTAGTCGTCAGGCATTATTTACCGTATACCTTCGGGCATGGCCGGTATTGCATTTGGATTACACGTATCAATACACTAGCAGTTTATTTTGTCATTTTTAAGTCTGAATTTCTAATACATTAGTTTAGAGGGTATGTTTTCTTTCTACAGGCTTTTTGTTGATTAGAAAATAATAGAGCCCATGCTGTCATACGAAATCGGTTTTAAACATTTAACAACTAATATTCCGTACTAATTTCAATCACTACCCTAAAAGAATACTTTTTAATGACACACACATATGTATTCAAAACCCTTAAAAGGATATTTCAAGGGTATATAATAGGTTTGAAAAGAAAATAACTGTCACTTTAAAGTTTTCAAATATTCAAAATTTTGATATTCATAATCTTAATCCTTTCTTTAAAAAAATTTACTTTCATCATCCACACAGCGAATTTGTCGGCTTTTTTATTATGGGAGCACCATATAGTCTCCATAATGTTATTCTTATAATTACCACTTTCTCCAAACTTTAATGTATTTCTGGATTAAATAAAAAAGATTGTAATACACGTACGCTGACACATATTCTCTCTGTCCCTCTCAGTATATATATATATATATATATATATATATATATATGTGTGTGTGTGTGTGTATGTATTTATGGGGGTAGGCCCCCAGCAGAATTACTGCATAATATATTTCCGCTGATTGGAATTATAATCTCATTTGTAGTTATGATAAATGGAAGTAACAGTCAATTTAGAATTGATTATGACTCACCGCATTTAAGCAGCTTAACGAATAGGAAGAATGATTAAAACATATAAAGAATCTATCTATTGAAAGAGACGCTAATAAAGAATAAAAGAAAATACATCAGCATATAAATTTAATTAACACACTTAATATATATATAATTATATATGCATATGTGCGTCTCTTTGTGCTTTGGGTCTTGTTTCTACGAAATTTTGATACATGTGCATAAATTCAAGAGTATCGGAATTTAAAACTATAAGTTAACTGTATGCGTGCATCAATTTATACTAAATAACTAATTTTACATTTTGTAACAAATATGATTTTCGTTCCCCGATGAGGCGAAATCATCATCCTATCCTTTCTCCACCCGAGAAAGGATAGTATACTCATCGGTATATGGGGAATCAGAACGGTCCCCACCTAGAAAGAAATAGCCCAGTAGCTATGTACATCTTACCACGCAAAAGATTGGGTATTAGATTTTTTTTATACTTGTATATGTTTAGTCCAGTAGGGAAAAATCGAGTTTTCCAATTCGAAAGACCTCGGCGGAATTTTCTGTGGCCCGAAAACAGCGAAATTTGTTTACTTTTTTTGTTTTTTTTAAATATCTCG
The DNA here is from genome assembly GCA_907164885.2 of Dolomedes plantarius. Classification (NCBI taxonomy): domain Eukaryota; kingdom Metazoa; phylum Arthropoda; class Arachnida; order Araneae; family Dolomedidae; genus Dolomedes; species Dolomedes plantarius. Next base: position 208,348,471 of record OU015494.1, read on the forward strand.
GCAATGGTTGGTTCTAGAGCTTAGATTGTAACTACAATCTTGAAGGGTCAAAATTTTGAACAAATCTTATATTCATATATTTTTTCTAAACCCAATAACAAGCGAGCTACAGCGTCAGGAAAATGGGATATTTTATTCAACTTGTCGAGAAAGACGCAAAATTTACTTCTCTAACACGCTAACTCGTACAATTGCTATATATATATATCCATATTTGAGAAATGCACAATATGTGTATTACAACATATATATATTTTTTACTCTCACATACTACATGAATAGAGTGCATATTTATATAATTATCTAGCGCGGCGCCTACACTCCTCACGTTTATTCTTCTTGTGTTAGACCTAGCCGAAGCACGTTGTATTCTATTTTTAGAATTCCCCCGTTAGGCAAAATAGGCAGGGGGAAAAAATCACGGATTCGGAAATAATTCAAACAAAGGTGGAAACTTTTTAAATCACTTTATTTTAGGTCAAATATGAATATCCTGAGTTTTCCCCCTCCGCCGAGGTGAGCGCTGGTCGTTAGGTAAAAAAAAACTGAGTGAAAAAGAGGTATTTTTTCAGTTTTTTCAAAATAAATTAAAACTGGCTCATCCAATCAAAGAAACTGTAATATAAAATTTTTAGAGCATTGAATTTTGCGTAAAATGAGTACCAACACATACAAATTACTTCGGTTATAAGGTTACTAGCTTCTCCCGAAGTTGCCGTCACTTTTTCAACTTTTGCTAGTAAGTGCGATTTTCGGTATAATTGTGTTTTTCGGGGGAAAGTACCTGCATGAAGGAAAAATAGAACTAACTAAATGTTGCGGAGCACTTAATTCTGCGTTCAATGAGTACTTTGCAGAACGCCGAATGGTAAAAAAGCCATTTTCTACAAAATTCTTGTACTCTGTGGGAGTCAGCTTATTCTGTAAGACAAGCATGTCCTGCAAGTACAGAATTACAAAATTTGCATACAAATAAGATTTGTTCAAAGTGTTGTCTTCTTTAAGATTGAAATTGCAATCTAAGCTCTAGAACCAACCATTTGCGAGATATTTGAAAAAAACCAAAAAAAGTAAAAAAATTTCGCAGTTTTCGGGCCACAGAAAATTCCGCCGAGGTCTTTCGAATTTGAAAACTCGGTTTTTCACTACTGGACTAAACATATACAAGTAGGGAAAAAAATCTAATACCCGATCTTTTGCGCGGCAAGTCCATTTATTTGAACCCAGCTACTGGGCTAAAAGGGTGTTGTGAAAAGATAATCAGGGATATCAGTAATAGTGGAGCTGTACGTGTAGGAGTAGTTTGATGTTAGCAATGTGATCTAGTCTGTGCTGCTGTAACTATGTGCTAAATGTGTGTGTTCTTAAAATATGTGTTCGACCGTTGTATATATGTGACCTGGTCTATGAAAAGGGGGCTTAGGTATTAAAAAATCATTTTCCACTTTTTTGCCGATTCGGATAGAGTAAGGGCCTGTTCACATAGGAGTCCGTTGCGTTGCGTTAAGGAAAAGATGACGTTGAGATGAAAATAATCCAATCATAGGCCTCCAAACGATTAGCATTGAAATTTTTAACGCCTATGATTGGTTTATTTTCGTCTCAACGTCATCTTTTCCTTAACGCTACGCAACGGACTCCTATGTGAACAGGCCCTAAGAGTCGCTCTTTCACATGATGAAAACCAGAAAGCCATAATTTGTGGAAAAGTTTACTAAAAATGAAGAGAAAGCAGAGTACAAATACGAAAAAAACTGATTTTAAAGATAAAAGATAAAAAATATTTAAAGATGCAAAAAACATTATTATATGCCAGAAAAACATTACTAAGTAGTTTTTGTATTTTTCTTCCTCATCGTCTTTCTTGAGACCTTTTTACGTGTTGGTTGTGAGGAGGATGAACCTTGTTCCACGTCTGGTTCGAGAATATCTCCACTAAACTTCGCCTTTCGTTTCTTTGATGCTAACTCTTTTTCGGTAATGGAACCATACGTTTCTTCGATGCCAACTCCTTTTTTGGCGATGCAGCCTCGAATACACACTTTCTAATTCTTCATTACACATCATTCCGGCTTCGATATGACTTAGTATCACTAAATCGAGTTCATTCTTTGCTAACTCTAAACAACTGATTCTCGTATTCTCGATCGTTTTTCGTGGTATAATTGTTTGACATTTGTTATAACAGCAATCATTTGAGATAAATTTGTTTACCAGCTTCTCTTCCTCTTCATCTACAGCAGATAAATCCCTCCTAACGAAACTTTGTTCCATTTCATCTTCTGCCTTAGACAAATGTAGTTCATCATCATCGCCATTCGAACTAACATCATCATCAGACCCGTCATTGTCTTCATCGTTTTCAGGGAAATATTGACTGTAGACGGCACTAAACTCCTCATCAACACTCATTTTTCTGCAAAAAACCAACAGAAAATGATTACATTAACGTGATAACGAAAAAGACGGCCGGCGCGAAAACAATGATATCATTTGTAAACTCAACGCGATTAACTACGATAATATTCCGAGTAGAAACAACACTTGACCTCCTTTAATATATAGTTAGACACCAGGTAACGCAGATAAAAGGGAACAACTAACGCGAAACTGACGCAACGAGTTTTTTACCTTTAGCAGCTGTTTTCTCGATAACTTGTTTTCGCACGTAATTCCCCTTTTCATAGACCAGGTCACATTTGTGTTTTTTGCCAAGATGTCCTGTGTAATAAAATCCATGTCTAGCCAACCAGATGCCATTATTTACTCAAATTAGGACATTTGCTACAATTTGAAACTCTCTTTCTTTGTCTGCTACCTGTTAGCATCTCTAATAGACATAATTTAATCTATAATTTAATCAAATTATGACAAAAGCAAGAATACTGGTTGATGAAAGCGATATAATACAACTGTCGGTATGATCTAAGTCGTAAATAAAGACGTTTCTCAAAATAAGTCTGTGAGGAGGCTATTATCACTATAATTTCGAACAAAAATATTGTTAGAAAAGAAAGAGAAAAGTTTCCCGATCAAACATCTTATTCGTGCAATATTTTTAATTCAAGTCTGTCATAACTGTCTGAAAATGTAATTAGATATTTTCCTGTTTTACACCAAAGTTCAACTCAATTTTAAAAAAATGCAGATGTGGATATATTGATAAGTAGATAGATTATAGACAAACGTACGGGGTGTTCAAATATAAAGAGCTAAAATGGAGCTTTTGAATTCGGGCCATTTTCTGTGAAATAATGCTAGGCGAGTCCAAATCTGAGAATTTTAAGAACGGATAAATCATTCGTACATACATACATATATCTATCTATCTGTCTACTTATGATGATGTAACGAAAAAAATGTTTCATCCTAATCTTCATCTAACGCGTACTCTAAAATCTCTTTTCTAACAAAGAAGCTCTTCGCAATTGCAACTTAGGAATAACGTATTTGATATAGTATAGACCCTTGAAGCACGTGCCGACACTTTTCTGAGGCACTGGAAATACCCCAACCCGGTAATCAATACTCAAAATTCAATAATATTTCCTAACAAGGCAAAGAAACTGTGAAACTTATGGCGTCCCATTAACTTTATATGTAATAATTAAACCCTGTTTATAACCAACTATCCACTAACAGTCCGCCGAACCACCTCTTACCCCAGTCTGGATTATTGCACATTAAATTCTAAACGGTTGAAAATCACGCGGGTATAGACTATATTTAAGATATTCGTTTATCTAATTAAGATGACAAATCTTTCATAAAATCTCTTTCTCGAAATCTCAAATATGTTTTGAACTTTTATAGATTGCGAGAGAATTGCTACTCCCCTCATATTTGATATTTCTTAAGATAATAACATTAGTGATCATTAAATACGACCATTGACTTTAACATTTACTTTAGCAATTTTACATAGACTACTTGGATTATTTTTTTCCGAAGTAATTTCTATCTTTGCAGTAATACCTATCAACATTTTCTTCTTGATGGCATTGCTATTATCTTGCATACAGTTATAGTATTCAATTTGCTTTATCACTGCTGCATATTCAAAATCATTCATACTAATTTCCCCTTGTTTTCGAGAAAATCTTGGAATGGCATTCATGTAAAGGGATATTCATGTGATCAAGCATAAAACAGGTAAACACCGTAATGCCTTATCGCATGCCACATCAAAAGTATGTTAAAAACTAATTCGAGACTAAATAGTCCAAACGATTTTACAAGCATTGTAGATACATAGTTATTGAAAGGTTCAGATAGAATGCGATGTCGTTTAATCACTGATATTAATTATCTACCCAATAGGTAAGCGTCAATGTCTATAAGACAACACATCGGCTGTTTAAGGAATTAACTGTTAGACGTCTATTCTTTAGCACCTAAGCTGAACACTGGTACAACAGGCTCAATGCCATGTATAAACCATTCTTCCATTAGTGACCCCTAGTTTTTTCTATTTTGTTTTAAGAATACTAAAAAATACCTACGGCCTTTCTCTTGTATCAATAACTTGTATCAATAAGAAAGCTAGTTTTCATTAATGAATAGTGAAATTGAATCACTATGAGCAAAAATTTGTTGTATAACGATATTAATTCCATAAATTGCTTTAGTAGTATTATTTAATGACTAATCATTCGATATTTCATTAATTCTCTTTCTTTGGGCCTCGTTATTTGGTATTGAGACATGAAAGTGTCAGTAAAAAGAATACAAACTATAATCATGTGGAAACGAACCCATTGTAAGCTTTGGGAATCGAATGCTTTCTTCCATCAAACAGAGTTTCCTCACTATTCAGGCCTTTCGAGATTTTATAGAATGGTTCCCTATGAAAAAATGGCTCTTCTACAACAATTTCATAAATAACAGCCGAAATGTTACACAACATGGAAATTAATGCAATGACATTCCGTTATAAAATGTTTCAAGCAGGACTTTACTCCTTCATCGAGTCTAAAGATGCATTTGCATATTTATACCTGGTGAATCCCACCAATGGAAGTTTGAATGTCAAAGCTGTAAGACAATATATATATATATATATATATATATATATATGGCAGGCGTTTGGTTTGCCTGCTCTCACATTTAATTTGCAGTCATCATCTTAGTTTCGGTGGCGAGTGGTAGAGATAAAATACATAAGTCCATCCTTGAAATAATTCCGTTTATTTCCTTTTTATGCGAACCAAAGCTCCAACTCAGCGCGTTCATTTTGCACCATTTCCTTTTTAGAGACGCGGCGAACATACGTCCGACGGCATTTACTTTTATCCCACACTCTGACAAATCTCACGGCCAATTCTGAGCGCCAACTCTCTCTGCACATGCGCAGAGCCCAATCTAGACATCTCTCCAAGGAGAATTATATAATACTTTCTCTTAGAACGCTTAACCACAGACGCGCCAAGATTATATAATGAAAAGGGGAATTTCCCTTTCCCAATTCGCGCGTCTTGAAATATGAAAAATTAGAGGTGAATTACGCCACGAATATAACTTAATTCCCAAGCCCCCTTTAAATTTAAATTAATCATTCTTTTCCCAGCTAAGTTCTGACATATATATATATATATATATATATATATATATATATATATATATATATATGTATATATATATATATATATGAATAGAAATATCAAATATATCACGAATATATTTTAATTTGTTAAAACCGTTGTAATAATATGCTATTTCATAACCTAACGATTAAATCAGTTCACTGTATCTCAACCAACGTGACTTACTATTTATCTGTAGAAATCAGAGTAGGGTACAAAGATTAAAACGTATTCAAATTCTGTGCATTTTATAATTTTCATTAAAATGTTTACGACTGACGTTCAATACCAAACTGGGATGAGTTATAAAACTAAAACTATCGCCTTTTCGAACGTATTTGGAGTGATTGAAATGATCACGGTTGAAATGTTCGTTTGTCGAAGCTGTTGACTCGTCGAACGAAAGTAAATAGCATTGCTGTGCATTTCGCACCTCATCCCTAAGCGATCGACTCCGCTCGACTGCTACTTGCCAGCTAAGCCGTAGACGCCCGATTGAATCTTCTTATCAAATATTTGCTCCGTTCTCTCTGGCAGGCAAGTTGGAATCTTTGCCACTTCGCGACTGGAATGGGTCTCGGAAAGAAACTTAGCAGGTCGATATGCCTTTAGGAACATCTGGAAATGTTCTTTAGGGACTCTGGGGAGACGGAAATATCCCATTTAACGCGCATACCTATGCGAGTATGAAGTGGAGAGAAAAATTAAAAATTAGACCATAAAATTGAAACAACTCAATTCTGGCTCGCTTTTTTTTTTCTTTTGGAAGGTTTTGTGTTTTTATTTCCAATTTGGCACTCTATTAAAAATTCAATGAAGACTAGATGGGATAATTTTAAATAATATAAATTTATGATTTGTTTTTGTTGTTTAAAACTACAATAAATAAACTGTTTGTTGAAAATTTTATATTAAATCAATCAATGAAAGCAAATAACACTGGATCTCATGTCTTTTGACAGCAGGACTTCTTAGGTGGTTGAGGGGGATGTAGTAGTTAATGCTATGGATACGCTAATGATAAAGAGTTCCAAAGATATAGATAAGGGGTAACCAACCTTTTTGGGAAGAGTGCCACTATCTGCAAAAAAATATTATGCGAGCCACTTCCAACTTTTCCAACATACAAAAAATATAAAAAGGTGCGCTGTTATAGGGTAGCTGTTATAGGCTAAAAGGTGCATATATTCCTGCGCTGTTAATTTCAGTAGCGTATGAGTAGTGTTTTTACAGATTTTGACAAATTATTATTTTTTCAAATTTCTTAATTTTTCAATAAGTCTCCGCGTGCCACTGTTAAATGCCGCCGTGCCACACTGTGGCACGCGTGCCGCGGGTTGGCCACCCCTGATATAGATAGTGATAAATTGTGAAGCATTTTTAATCTGTTAACCCCATACAAAATTTGTTTTTTAAACTTAAGATTAACTACTTTCGAATATCCGGTTCTACATCCATCAGAATTGGGTTTTTGGTTCCAGTAAATTTCTCCTTGCACCCGGTTCTGTAATCTCTACTTCAGACCTGTATTTTACTCACGTAACCTCTCAGTATAATTCAGAACATTAGCTTTCGAAATTTATAATGTGTAGCATTTTTCTGTAATAGTTAATTTTTTTATGAAATGTCAAAAAAAGTTCAATTTGATAAAGTATTTTTCGTGTTATTATAAAGATTTTATTCACATTTTCCTTGTTTTTATTCTATATTTTAAATCTATATTATTCTATATTTTTAATAAGTCTATATTTTAAAATTATAAAATTTAGCGTGCAGTATAGGAGTTAATATATAGAACAACAAATCACTGATTTGTTCTTAACACATCAGTGATATGTTTTAATATTGGGCACAAATTCAAATTTTTATATCTTTTCACAATCAAACACTGATGAACAATTCGAATGAATCCAGTGTACCTATTAAAACTTTAAATAATTTTTAAATGGCTTCCCTGACTGTGGTTTGCATATATACATACACGAACGGTTCTCAACCAATGGTACGCGTAGCACTAGTTGTGAGAGAGGGATAGTTAGTTGCTCTTTAATAAACTTAAATTCCTATTTCTATACAATATATGTGTGTTACATATGGCTTTATTCCGGAAACATATACGATATATATATTTGTTGAGTTTACCATATTATTCAAATTTAGCTTTTGGAGTTTTGCTCTTGTGAAATGATCAAGGACCACTGATATATGAGCTACTTTCATAAATAATGACCCACTTCGAATATTTTTACTGTCAGGCATTGTTTATCTCGACAAAAAAAATCATATAACTGTTTCATCACCAATTAATGCCTGTTATTATATGAAATCATGCACATTGACTCTCACAGGGCATTGCTGCACGGATAATTTTTTTCTTACAGAAAAGCACTTCATTTGTTCTAATCTCTTACATACATGGACAATTATGTAACTAAATTTCTCCAATACGTTTCATTTAAAATTCGATGCGAAAAATCCAATTCGGTATTTGACATTATTTATAACAAAATCTGTGAAAAATGCACTATATGCACCGTGTCTAGTCCGTTGTAGTTGACCAAAAGCAGTCAAAGTCTTTTTTCGTTAGAAAGAAGCTAAATTTCACAGGTTTTAATTCGGACACATTTTCGACCGGTTAACTATTTTCTTGTTCACGAAACACAAGAGAGAGATTTAATCCATTTTCTTTTTTAATAGATGTAGGCCTGGGAAAAACGGTGCTATAAATTCTTAAGTACAGTAAAACCTAGTTTATCCGGATCTCCGGATTATCTGGATCAGATTTGTAGACAGTATTATTTAATGTTCACATTAGATAATAATTTTTAACTATGATAGCAAGAACATAACTACAAAAACTCCAAATACTCGCTTTTTTGTTTGATTCAATGTTCAGTTCCTGCATAGATTTTACAATAAATTATGGTAATAAAATGCTTGTTGTTAAGTTTAAGAAAGCTTTACTAGGCTTACCAATTTTTGTTAAGAAATGATGTGAAACGTTATTTTTATATTTTTTAATGTCTTCTAAACAATATTATGCAATTTTGTTACAAAATATATTTTTTATCGTAATAAACGGTAACTCTACTAGTTAAGGATTTTGTTTCGCTTATTACCCTTGTTCCAGTCTGATCGTCTCCTGTACTTCTGGACTTTTCCTTCTTCGATTATACTAACTTTTTTTATATTTTTAGTCATAAACTGTTCACAAGGTAATTCTACTGACAGCTACTGTAGTGAATTGTAGCGCAGGATTTCTAGATCACGTCCTGTGTAGCGCGCATGCGCATTGGTTTTATCCACATCGTATTCCCGCTTTAAGTAAATTTTTGTCACTTCGAAAAGGTGCTTCTTACTGTAAAGAGCTGAATTCTGTATTCATTAAATGTCATTTTAATATTAATTATGTTGACTTTCATTGTCTTTGAAACTTTTAACCTGAACCACATGTTGACTACTTCGAACCCTTATTACCCTTATTGATTATCCGGATTGCCTATGGTCCCAGTTAGTCTGGATAAACGAGGTTTTACTGTATACTTAAAGCATATTAGTATTTAATATTTACATCAAGTCTGTTGTCTAACTACTATTAATGCCATTACAATGGGTCGACAACAATTTAATTTTGGGTGAAACGAAATGGATTCTCAATATTTCGAAAATAATTTTTTTTATTTTATAAAAAATCTAAACAAGCAATTAGCTTTAAATTGTAATCGTAGCTTTGAATCGTGCATCGTAACAGTAAAAATCAGCTGGAATTATAATTTCAAACTTATTACTGTTGTGATTTAAAAGAATTGCTTCCTAAATCAGCCTAAAACTACCATTAACTCCCATTTTCTGCCTCAAATCTTTACGACTAATTTACGACACCTTACCCATCCTCTCTAGGGCATATTCACACATAGTAACTGCTTCAATCTTCGCGCTTCAAATTCATCGCTCGAGGTTCACTTGCGGTCGAACTGGGCGTGAATAACTCATGTTGTAATTAAATTGTTATCCAATGCACAGATTGTAGTACTGTAACTGTGTGAGTCTTAGCAATTAATTCTTCAGAATTATCTCATTTCACTTTTTGGCTGTAAAGATACAGCTGGGTGAACCGAAAAAAAAATTGAATGAGAATTAGGATTGCGATTTAGAATTCAGAGGTAATGAATTACGAAATATTTATTCACGCAAAAAATAGAAAAATACTCTTGAGTAGAAGAATTTGTATTTATTTCAGTCCATTCTACTTAAAATACTTTGATGCTGCTAATTCTTAAAAAGTGGTAAAAAAAATGTGACTAAGGCCAAGTCAACGTCAAACATACGTATGTTATACGAAATGAAAAAATAAAAGTAAATGATTCTGTATTGCAGTGATCCCATAATATAACTTTTAGCTCGTGACTGCTCCATAATATTTATGTTGGAAAATACGGAGTTTTTAAAATCAGTGAAACTTAGTTTTCGAAAATTAGCATAGCTTTATAAGTGACGAATTTTACTCAGTCTTATACATTTAGTATACGCCATTATTTTATTGATTTTATTCCATCACAAACAGTCAACAGTTTGTAGGGAATTTATTTCAAGAATAAATTTAACGGAAAATCTTTCAAAGTAAATTTGCACATTTGTCAACTTCCAAATCCCTCCGAAATTCCTTCTTTCGTGAAGTTGTTGTTGTGCAATATGTTTGTTAGAAATGTAGTGTATTGAACGTTATGAAAAGAGAAAAGCACGCAGCATAACAGAAATATTAGAATAGTAATGATAGAGGTATATATATATATATATATATATATATATATATATATATATGTGTGTGTGTGTGTGTGTGTGTGTAATAAATTAAATATTAGGCCCTCCATTCTATCATTTAAATTCCCTTTCCTGAGTCCAATCCCCAGTAACATTACTTTAGCGCTTTAAAAACCCATAGCAACAGAACTTCCCATAAAACAGCAAACGTTGCATTTCTATACGTGTATACGTCTCGAGAAAGGCGTAGGTTCGCATTGCCAGCCCCAAATTCCGCTGACACTTCAAAATAACAGGCACATGTACCTCGCTTCTAACGCGTAAGGTTGAAAGGTGATATTACACTTCGCTCCGAGCTGTCGTCTGAGATGGACGGATGTTACTATCGCTCAAATAAAACTATTCGACGCGACTGATTCCAAATTTGATTTAATTCCTTTCAGGCTGAGTCTAGCTCCAGCCGTGTAAATACGAGCTAGTTTTCCTTTTCAGGTTGCATTTTAAGAACGAGATGTAATGGATATATATATATATATATATATATATATATATATATATATATATATATATATATATATATATATATAAATCACCTGTTTTATTTCTATAATGTTGCATCAATTTAGGATGTTTAGAACATAGTAAGAGTAAACTTATTAAACTCAAGGTACCCAAGAATCCTAATGAGTGCATGTATGTGTGTTTGCGTGTATGAGAGAGTTTGTGTATTTATCGTTCCCTTCCTTTACGTGTGGATTCTCCTAAACCCTGTATACTATTTAATACTTCGTGATAATCTTTCGTTGCATAATCTGCAGATTCTCGCTTCCTTCTAGTAACATATAACTACAATCCTACTTATGAGAGTTCAATGAATGGGTTAATCAGAATTTATTTAATGGAGGCCCACTGTTAACATATTTAAAATCATTTTATAGAAGTTATCACCTAGGATATAATAGATTTCCTCTAGAATGCTCACCTCTAGACTGCAGTGAGTCTGGTCAGTGATATGCTTATGAGAACTTACTATCTAGTTACTGCTGTCTCCATAGCTAGCTCCAATTTTTCGCGGCAGGATTAAAGCAAGAGTTTACATGGTGTGAGATCCAAGAGCTAGGTGTACGATGTTGCCATTCTTACCTGGCTCCGAGATGCATAGATAATTTTTCCCATCGAGTGTATGTGGGGCGAATTAAACAGCAGCCTGCGACTGTCAACCAATATAATAGTTTTGAAGAAACAGCTGTAAAACTCTAATTCAAATATGGTACAAGATAATATCCCAAGATTAATCTGCCTCAAGACTGGTAGACTATCTGACTGCTTTGTAACAAGATAGAGTTTTAGTTTATATTAGATCTTCTCGTAGTGTCTTCAGTTTTTCCGAATGAACAATGATCTAGTTTTAAAATTCCGAACGTTGCTTGAGCATGTTCGCTGGCATTCAGTCCGAAGCCTGTGGGTTCGAGTCACAGTTTGCATGGAATCCGCTTTAAACTGTAGGTTCCGGTCTGATTAGATCTTGTGTGGCAAAAGTTGACCTTAGCGTTATCCACCTACCTTCTTTGTATGCTCATTTTAGGAACTAATTTTCGCAGAGAAAGAATGTTTGCCTCATGGGATTCTTCTTTTTTTTATATCATATAATGTATTTTTTCTTCTAGTTTCTCTGTAAAATTCTATAGCAGCATCTTATTCAGACGGAAATTCGCAAAAATCCAGTACGTTTCATTTTTGACGATACAAGATTTTGTCAACAACAATTAACTTTTTAGTTAACTTATTTGAGAAATCTAAAGTTTTAATGGAATTCTTTAAAACTATTTTAAATAGTGTAGTTAATGATTTTATTACAGTAAAAGTTTTAAAGGCCTTAAAATATATTTGATACGCACTTTAAAAGGATCATTTCAATGTATAGTTACCCATTAAACAGTTATGGAATCCTTTAGATAATCTTACAGAAGTATATTTTAATAATTTCATTATAGAAATATTTAAAATTTGATTAAATTCAAAATATTTGCTTTTATTGTTAAAAAGTTTCTGATATTCTTTCTTAACACTTTATATGCTGGAAATTGCTTTTAATATACTGAACAATGATTACTCTTACCTGCACTTCACCCAAACGCACATCACTCAAGTTCATTTGTGGACACACTGGCGGGAGAACAACACTTGGCTATAATTAACTCGTTATCGAATGTTTGTTATGTCGGCACGCATGTTTAAACTCACTCGTAAATGTGCCATTAAGAATGTTTTCTTAATGCTGCTGTATACTAACCCTATTAGATTCTCTCCCCAATGTTAACCTATGGAGAAAATTTGGTCAAGGATTGCCGACTTGGATTTAAAGATTTTTTAAGTACACTAATAAGAAAGATATTTTACATATTGGGTCATTTTCGTTTTTTTTTAAAGGCAAAATATTATTTTTAAATTTAAATTATTTAGGGGGAAATAATCTGGTAAAGTGTGTTTTAAACGATCATAAATTCGTTTGGTGGATGAAATTTATAAAATGAATCCTGTTGCAATATGCATAAAAGTTCAGGCTATCTGAAAATACCATTTTTATTGTATTATCAGCCTTTATGTAGTGCCTAAATAGTAGACACATATTCTCCATAGGTTAACGTTCCAAACTTCCTAGAGCAATGTTGAATGGACTGGCTTACTTATTTTAACCAATATTAACCAATTTATACCAACTTATATTAACCAATTTTATTTGGACTATTATTGTCGTAGATTCATTACGATTGTAATGAACGACCTATTAGATGAACAAACCCTTTTCAGGGTACCTCACATTCCTAGATTTGTTGGAAATAACGAAACTTGGCTTATATTTATTATTTATAACTACGAAAAATATTTAACATTAAGTAAGTTTGGTTTACCATTAATAATTTGGTTTTTGTTCTCGGGCCTGGCCCCTGGCCTTTCGAATGGGTCGGATTTTCTTTAGAACTTCTCCATAGGTTAATGTCATAGTGACAAGTTTAATGTGTTTGTGTCGATGTTCATGGAAATAATAGTTATTTGAAAGAGTTTTGCTATGTATAATTGTTAGCAAAGTTGTTTATAATTGTATACAAATGTCTAATGCCGTTATAGGTTGTATACGAGTTTATACAATTAGTTTATTGGCTTTGTTTAAATTGGTTGTGGGTTGTTTTGTTTTATATGCTTAATAGTTATGCTTATATTGTTTGTAAAGGTGCTATTTTTAGATTTAAAGTTAAGTTCATAATTCTGGTTTGCTGTTTATATTTGAAAGTAAATTTCGTATCTTATGTATCAATTGTGATTCTATAAATTGTAGTAATTGTATATATATATATATATATGATTAATTGTAGTTATGGATGAATTTGAGCTTTTTATCGTGTATTGAGCTATGATGGTTTTGAACTTTGCTGTTTTGAATTATGTAAGAAATGTAATTTAATTGTTGAAGTTTGTAAGCAACCGCGTGTCTAGTCGTCAGTCATTACTTACCGTATACATTCGGGTAAGGCCGGTATAGCTTTTCCTTTTTCTCCATGGATTAACATTGAGGCAAGCGAATACAGTAGGGTTAGTACACAGCAGCCATAATAGTCCCGAGAATGAGTCTTTCTTCGCATAAAAGACGGTTACAAATTTCTCTCTACTGAAATGTAAAAACATATTTTAAGTTATATTTCGAAGGGCTAAGACTTGAAAACATTCTTGAGAGGAATCATTCTAGTCTGTTCAAATTGATCGTAAAATCAAAAGATATTAACTTTGAAATACATTTTAATATATATTTGCAAATTTTTAAGAGGTATATAAAAGATTGGTGCAATATTAAATGGAATCAATGGAAAAAATTTCTTTGTATCAATGTTGTGTTTCTTATCAAAATATTACGAATAAGAAAAGATAATTTTTTCACTTGCAAGTAGACAAAGTCAACAGATGTTTACAAACCAAATATAATTTACTGCATTATTTATAATGCAATATACTGAGATTATTGGGTAACTATTCACGCGATACATAAACATATCTAGTGTAGATCTATATACATAAAATTGTTCCGTAACTGACTGACTCACTGACATACAACGCACAGACAACACCGCTGGACCTAAAGGGCTGAAATTTTGCATAGCGATTCTTCTTATAGTGTAGGGGTGCACTAAGAAAGATTTTTGAAAAATTCTTTTTAGATTTTTTAAAATTAAATTTTTAAGCTGTTTTTGTAACTTTTTTAAGTTTCTATTTAAAATAATAATTTGAGGGTTATGAAATTTATATCACGAGAAATATCATAAAAATTCTTTTAAAATGAAATCTTTTTCAAATCTTTACCTCCATTTTCTGATTTTTGGTGAATTTTTAAAGACTAATTTTTAGAATTTAATTTATTAAATGCTGATCACGGGATTTCGTTTTCTGGTACTTTAAATAAATTTATTGTCACATGCATAACAACCAAATATACAAAAAATATTTTTATTTTCTTGCTAATGCGGCAGACGATTGGATATTATACAAAAAAATATTAAAATACAGTAAAAGATATGATCCTCTAACTGTACTATATAAACTGTACTATATTCTTTAGTATGTCCTATTAGATTTAATTTGAATATTTTCTTCTACATTATTTTATCTATAAAAATATCCCTTACGATATTTTTATAAATGTATATTTTGCTTTTTCTCACATCAATTGTATACATTGATCGTTGCATTTATTATATATATATATATATTATTATTTTTGGCATTAATTGCATACATTGACCATTGTATTTAATTTGATTGTTCTCCGTAGCTAATTGCGGGTTTTCAGTTAGTTCAGTATAAGTTTACAGAAATATTTCGTTTTCTTTCAGTTTTTAAAAAGAATCGTGAAGGCTTTATGGATCCACAACGCAGAGCTTATTTGTAATCTTAAAGTTGCTAAGTTTCTGAGCTTGTCTTTGGTTCATGCAAGATATTCCGTTGTTTTTCTTGGATGAAAATTACATACCATGCGCTTCCCCTTACAAATATCTTGATGAAATCTATCGTTATAGAATATTTCTGTTACAGCTAAATTCAATTGAAATACATTAGCACAAATGAAATATATTATTTCATCGTGTTCACAGTTTCAGTTTTTACATTGTTATGAGTAAAAATGCATTGTAAACGTTCTTGTGGGAGGAACCACAGTTGCAAATATATGCACCTTCAATTCAAAGCAGCCTTGGACCGAGATTTCAACCTTGTTATGGACTCCTTAGCAAGGAATAGCCGATAAGTACGCTGGTGGAAAAAGAAATGAGATGCGCAATTTCTTGAATTTTTTAATAGCGACTGATAAAGTTCAGTCTTCTAGCCCACAACGGAAAGAGTATTGTCTATCAAAAATAGTAAACACCCTCGAAGGCAAAACTTAGGGCCAAGGCTGCAGGGTACGCTAAAAGTGCATATATTTTTAACTGTCACCTCCCCCGAAAGTTTCAGATACACTCGCACACGCACAGTGTGCCACAGTATAAGTTGACACACACAGTATTAGCTGATCATAGTTTTGAAGCCAATTCTCATTTTATATATACATTTTAAGTTATAAACAAAATTTCTGCTATACATGTGCGAGCTCTGTTAATTATTAATTTTATGAACATTTATGGGTTTTATTTAGATTATTTTTGCTGTGATATATATTTATGAATACACTTAATTTTGTTTGACCTCATTTTACGCCTATAATTTTAACAATGACCTCTAACCTATCAAAAACCTTACAAAAAAAAGTTTTCAATTTTATACATAATAACTTTTATTTTTTTTATTTATATTAATTTAAGAAGTATAAGTAAGATATTGTTTTACATTTTTTGTTCCCCAACTAAAAAGAAAAAAATAACGATAACAATATTTTAAAATAAATTAATCTAAATCTATACTATCTTTCTTCTATCATACATATGCGAGGTTTTGCGAAAAAAATAATTTGGAATTTTCCGTTAAATTTCTAAAAACTTATTGATCTTTCCTGTTACATACCCCTTTGTATTGAAAGGGAACTTCTAATTTCCCCCGGATTTCGTTTTGCGACATATACGACTTTAATTTCCTTAAATTCTACAGTAATGTTTGTGACAGTTATCCCCTCAAAGCGAGGAAACATGTCACAAATAATTAATTTCCCACAGTACGATGGCTTTCAATTTTTTTGCTTGTAAGACCATCAGCACGTTAGACTAAATGCGTATTGCAGTAATTAATTCAAAACAAATTTTCCGCGGGGAATTCTAGTTTGATTAATCTGATACCGTAATTAAACACAATTAGTTTCATTTGTATAAAAACAAATGACCAAGCAAATAAAACAAGAATTGCATACTCCTCCATAATACAAACTGAGTTTCATCAGTAAGTAATCTCATAAAATGATGCTTTAAAGCTTCTGATATATTGCTGAACAGATGGTTTTCATTTGAAACCTATGGTTAAAATTGATCCATAAATTTATCAACAGAGTAGAATATTTGAGTGGTTTAAATTGGAGAAAATCAAATGCTCCATTAATTTATAAATCGTAAAACTTATCACTAAAAATAATAATATTCTTTCAAATATATTATTAATTTCTTTCGCAATTTTAAAATGCTAAAAAAAATAAAATATTTGGTCTTTTACATAAGTTATGCTCGTTACAGCTTAAATAATATTATATTTCTTAACTTCATCAAGTGAGTAAAATAGACCGCAGTTTTCAAATTTTGTATCCTACGAAGGTTAATAAAAAAAATTATCGAAACATTTTACTGCTGGCGTATTTTAACACATTCTAGACATAAATAATAATCGCCGCTGAATATTTTTTTCTGGATTACAGAATAAGGATTCAGTTATGACTATATTTTTGACGAAGTTAGTATTGAGAAAATATTTATTGTTCTTAAAAAAAAATGTGATTCGTTCTTTTTATGTGTGTGTGTGGGTGAGTCATTCCTGACACAAAATGTGTTCAAAATCAAATATCAAATGACAGTGTTTAGTTTTCTCTGAAAAGAAATCGCAAAGATATCGCACTTTTTAGAATGTTTTTGATAAAATAAAAAATATTTTTATACACATTTAACACTTCTATCATATTAAAAAAATCGACTGAACTCATTAGAATCCAATACTTCTTTAGTACGTATAGAATTATACGTATATACTTCTCAATATTATAGTTAAATATGTATGCAACAAGTGTGTTCTATGAAAGAATGAGAGAGTAATAAAAAGAAGGTTATAGAGATTGAGGTAAGAATTTATGTTGCCTCGGAACATTGTCTGTTAGTGATATTTTAGTGGTAGAAAAATACTGCACTTTCTAGAGTTCAAAAGATTACTGATGACAGATGTATGATAAAATCTTTTTTGGGCTCATAGTTAGGTATGACAAAAACTCAAACTTTAAAAAATGTTGAATATGAAGCCATGTTTCTCATTTCTACCATTCCATTGTTTTTCATATCAAATCTGATAACATAAATATTCAATTTCAAAACAGGCATTTCATTTTAAATTTATAATGAAGAAAATACTGATTTAAAGTTAGAGCTGTGGATTTCTCATGTTTCAAAACGATATTTCGAGCACATTTATCATTTGAAACTTCTTTTCGGAAGGATCTTCAAAATAAATATGTGATAATTACTGGCTTGTGTATAAAAATTAAACTGTGTTTAAAGTACTCAAATAGCTGTAAGCATAAAAACACCAGTCCAAAACTAAATACAAGATGCACTTTAACAAAAAAACCTTCATTTCTCTCTTCCTATATTCTGGAAGAATTTTTACACTTACATATTTCTAGAGACTACTCGAAAGTTTGGGCCAGTTATAGCTTCGAAACTGTCGTGAGTGACGCTTCAGTTTACTGAACATATTGTGCATCTAAACTGATTACGGCAGTATAAAAACTACTGACAAAAATTCCTTTAAGGAATTTTTTCAACTGGAACATATTTGTCCTTCACTTTCAAAAGAAAAGCTGGCAACACGTTTTTATGTCGACAAGTAACAACCGATGGCTCATGGAATTGATTTCTTAGCGCAAACAGAATCAAAAGTGGGACCGACTTTCCCTTCGCGCAAGACGGCTGTAACTTAAAAAAGAAAAGAATAAAGAAAAAGACTTTTTCCCTAAAAAATTTACCTCACCCAGAACAGTGATGTAACAAATGTAAAATGTGCATTGTGTTGCTGTAGTTTTTTTTTTGCTAGAATATGTGTGGTTTTCAGTTTTCTCGTTTCAAAATCTTTTAATTGTTAATTGCTGTTTCAATGAATTATTTCCTACATATATTTTAGATCAAATTGTTTTCGCTTTTTTGACTAATTTGTTAATTTTTTTTGTAATATTATAAAGCTTACGGTATGGTAATATTTTTCTTCAAAGACGGTTTTATTGTCAAACCTTGGGCCATGCCCCTATGTTGATACATCTGGTAGAGGTCTAATACTTTGGTTTATTAATTATAAGGCGTATGGAACAAAAGCTTAAGAATCTTTGCTAAAAACTACCTTTAAAACACTTAAAATTTGTTACATAGTGTTGCTGTCTCATCTTATGTTGATTTGCATATGCCATCGTTGTAATTTCATATTCCATTGATCCTAACGATTTTATAATCATTGATCTTTTGGACAACGTGTACTTAACAGATAATTTTTGGAACAATATGAAAGATTTATAGAGGTATAATTTAGGTTTCTATAACTAGCTTACGACCAGCTAGGAATCATCATGGCTGACGAAGTTCTACGTGCTACAAGTGTGACTGCAAAATATTATTGGGAATAGATGTAAAAATTGCGTCGAAAATTTTGCAAAAACCGATGTGAATTGCTTAGTGATGGGCCGCTCATCTTGGATGATAACGCACGGCCACAAGTGGGAAGGTTGGGACCGATTTGTCTGCGAAATACAGTTGGGAAGTATTGCCTCATGCACTATACATTCCGGACATGAGTCCACCTGACTTCGGCCTTGAAAGAAAGTTTAAGCAGTAACTTTTTTCCACCTTACAGGAGCTTTCTTCAGTCGTTACCCGAGTCATTAGAGGACTTAACAAAAGTAGCATGCTGCAATGAATAAAAAATAATCCTAGTTGTTGGAATTTTCTTATTGAGAAGCATGGGGACTATATAGAAGGACTGTACAATAAAAATATCAGAAATTAAAAAGGTATAAAGAGCTAATTAAGTGTGCATTACTTTAGAAACTACCCTCGTACTCCCCAGGGAAAGAAATATCCGAGTGATATATATACATACACTTCATGGACAAACGTATTTGGACGCTGCATGTTTTTCAGAAAACGTGCTTTATTATTCTATATAGTAACTCGTAGGCCCGCCTTTTGCTTGTACTACAGCGGCAACACGTTGAGGCATATCTTCTACAAATTTTCTGTAAGTCTAGGCAGGAATAGATCGCCATGCCTCTTGCAAGGCATTGAGAAGAGATTGTTTTGACGATGGGTGTAATGAAGCACCTTCGATTTAAAAGAAAAAATGAATTTAAATTTTAAGAGAGCTAAATTGATCGAAGGCTGTTTCCATTACATTTCGTAAAAAGATTAGGAAGCCGCTTTTGATTATAAGACGGGACTGCCGTCTTTGTGCCGTCCAATTTAAAAGCGGCTGAGCGCGGTTGGGGGTCTGAGGATCGTAGACACAGATGGTGTTTGGCACCGAGGTTTACATTAAACTACAAAGAATTTTTGTGAACAAATTTACGAGAGTCAGTGCGTGGGTCGACCGCAGATTACGTGGGAGGTCTGGCGGGGTGGCCTGATGGGTGTGTGCGGTTTTGAGAGAGAAATCCAATCGAAGAGGTTGAATTTTGAGCAAGCGAATAACAAGACTGCAGTTCCTTGGAATGGCTAGAAGTTTTATGAGAAGGCGGGATTAATTTTAGACAAAGGGGAATAAAAGAAGATATATAGTGGAATCAGGGTTTGAAAAGATGATGAAGATTTTGCCGGGGAATTTGTAGAGTCCCCGCACCCCTGTGTTTAGTTTTCGAAGCTGGTTTTGACGAGCGAAGCTGTTAGTCACTCGTGTAGATAAATTTACGGAGAAGACAAAAAGAGGCCGTAACTGAATGGAGCCAGCAGCAGACGCAAATTGTCAACTATTAGAGTGGAGCCCGCCTCTAAGGTTTCGCATAGAGGTTATCAAACGTCAATCAAGTGAAGGCCGCATCCGAATTGAAGAAAGAAGAATTGATGGAAGTATAGAGACCATTCGGACATCCTGCCAGACAACGAAAAAGCTCCCTCATCATAAAGCCAGACTCGACCGCCCCATGCCCAGCCAGGGTTTCGAACCCCGGACCCATCGCAGTAAATGGGAATCTAGCCATCCTAAAAGATCAGCAAACTGAGTGAGTGTTTTTTGTATTATTTTGATTTGTTCAGTTCCCACGGTTCCGGGTTAGTTTTGATGTGTTAAAGAAATAGAATAAGTTTTTAGATTATTTCGGTTAGGGTCAGTTTAGTGATTTGTGGTTTCAAGTCTTTACGCTCCCTAATCCCATAAAAGTAGTGAGATGTATAATTGATAAATATTTTAATTAAATAATTGTTTAAGCATAAAATTTGAAATATTGATAAAGCTGATAATTGAAGTTTGAATGTTTTGCAAAGAAGGTTTATGATTATAAATGTTTATAGCATAAGTTGTAAATATTAGTTTTTTTTGTAAATAAATTATGATTTATTTTAAATTTAATGAGTCTGTTTTAATTTATGGTTAACTCTAATATGTTGTTACAAAGTTATTTGACCTGTTCGTTTGCCAATAATGTCTAGAGCTTTGGGTTGTATTCTATAAAATAAAGATTAACACAACGCACCCAAATACCCTTTTCCTAAGAAAATTAATTTGTACTAACCCATTTAAGCTACGAATCACTCCCATTTAAATACATAAGACAGGCAATACGCCAATGGGCATCGGTGGCGTTGTCGTACCCGTCGCTTCAGTTCGTCCAAAAGTGCTCGGTCGGATTGAGGTAAATTCTCTGAGAAGGCCAGTCAAACAATTCACCTCATTTTCAGAAAACCAGTCCAGCACACATTTTGCAATATGACATGGAGCGCGATCCTGTTGGAAGAAACAACCATCATCCTTGTAGTATTGCCATAGTGAAGGCAGTGCCGAATTTTCCAGAACGTGGACGTACATGTCAGTGTTCATGGTACCACGTACAGAAAGCCATGAGCCGAGTCCTAACCAGGAAAAACAACCCCACACTAAGATGGACTCTCCTCCGATCTTCAATTTTGGAACAACACAGTCTGGGTGAAACAGTTCTCCAGGTTTTTGTCACGCCCAAATATGTCTATCAGACTGGAAGAGTGAATACCGAGACTCATCACTACAAAGAGCAGTTTTCCAATCTTCAATGGTCCAGGAACGACGGAGGACACACCAGGCCAAAACGACGCATCACATTAACAGACGCAATCAATGGTTTGTATGCATCTGCTTGACCGGGATATCCGTTCATGTGAAGCTTTCTTCGGATAGTTTTACCACTAACGGAGCTCTCAGATGCATTTCAAATTTCTGCAGCGATCGAGAAGTGCGCGATTTCTTGACATGGCGTACTAAACATCTTCTGTCACATTCTGCCAGTTTATGAGGTCATCCGGGACTTTTTTTGCAGTTATTTTTCCGTCTTGCTTCCATCGCTTGAAAACATACGATACACTCGATTTTGGGATATCCAGTTTGGATGCAATAGCTCGCACAGAAAGATGAAAAATCGAATCCTATGATTACCCCGCGTTGGAACACGGTAAGTTGAGGTCCACGAGGTATAGTTCCACGAGAGTGAACGAATACATAATGGAAAATAAGCTATTTATTTTTTTTACCCATGCCCTTCCCAGCACACCCTTCAGCAAACCCAGTATTTTCCTATTTGCCGATTTTCTTTCTAAATACTTTTGTCTATATAGCACTATATATATATATATATATATATATATATATATATATATATATATATATACAAAAACTGCATTTTTCATAAAATTCGTCCATTCCCATTGATTTCCTGCCTGAAACCAGTATCAACTGCATTTGTTATGAAGGCACGTTTTCCTTGAACAGTCAAAACTGGTTTGGCCACGTGATCATCACACGTAGAGCATATTCACGTCCATTGCGTTTCAGCTGCTATAAGAAGTGGTCGATTGTGTGAGTTTTCTGGTTCTCATGTGTATGAAAATAATGGATATCCCTCCCAGGAAAAGGACTAGAATTGTTTTCCTTAGTCAGCCTACCTCTATGACTGTGAGGGTTATTGCTGCAGTAGTTAATGTTGGAAAATCCAGTGTTTCCAGGATTATTAATCAGCGAAATAAGTTTGGGACAGTTTTTCCTAAACGGAAGATAAAATGTGGATGCAAACGTAAGACAACACCTCGGACAGACAAATTATTTGCACGAAACAGTAAATTGCATAATCGCGAGACAAGTACAGATTATTGGCTACTTATGCGAACGTTGATTTATCGACAATACGACGAAAGATTATTGAAGCTGGGAGATGGGCAAGAAACCCAGTCTAAAAAGAATTATTGTCACATGTAATGAAAGAAAACGTTTGTATTGGGCCAGGAAATAACAATCATGGACTGTACAAGACCGGAATAAGATTGTATTCAGTGACGAAACGCATTTTCTTTGTGCAAGGGTTTTGATCAACATTTGTCAGGCGAAGCGCTGGAGAACTCATCAGGGAACAACATCTTAATCAAACATTTAAGAAGCCCCTAAAGCAGATGTTTTGAGGATATTTTACATCTGGAGGACCGGGCAGCTTAGTACCAGGTGAAGGAATAATAAACTCCAGAAAATACATTTCAATACAGGAAGACGAATTTGTGCATTTTATCCAAACGTTCGATGGCGGTGTTGGTGCATTTTCACTAGATCTTGCTCTATGCCATAATTCAAAGCTAGTAAGGAGTTTTTTTCAAAAAAATAAATTAACAGTTTTGGATTGGCATGGTAATTCTCCAGATGTAAATCCCATCAAAAATGTGTGGAGTATTGGGAAGAAACGTGTCAATAAGATGGACTGCTCAACCAAGTGAAAAATGACTGTCATAATGAGACTGTCATTTGGTTCCGTGATGACGACGTCAAAAATTTATGTTCTAAATTAGTGGAATCTACGCCAAAACGTGTACAGATTATCATAAAAGCTATAGGAGGACATATTTGCTAATAGATTGCTATACTATGTATGTAAGTGAACTTATACTATTTAAACAATATATATATATATTTATATACATATATATAACCCCAAAACCCTTTCAAAATTCTAAAGTCTTTTAAATTTTCTTGGGCGTGGAACAATTACGCATTTCGATTCTGTTACAGTGACCATAGTGGTCCTAAGTACATTGCGTTAAGACAAATAATTAGAGTTAACTTATTAAAAATTAGCAGCACGTTAAGATATATATACATATATATATATACATATATATACATATATATATATATATATACATATATATATATACATATTTATATACATATACATATATATATATATGCATATATATACATATTTATTTATTTATATATATATATATATATATATATATATATATATATATATAAGGATTATGTAGATTAAATAATCTGAAATTATTATCAATAATTGAAATAGCTAATCACGACATTTTTCCCATTGTCTCAAAAAAGTAATCTTTATGATGTTTGTGTTTATAACATCCTTTCTTCACCCGTTTAAATAATTTTTAAATGATGAAAAATTAGCAAACACTGAAAAGACTTCAGTTTACAAATAGTGCTGAGCTCATATGTGACGTCTTGTCTTTAAATTCACTTGAAAACCTCCGAAAATTTTTCTTGCTGACATTCCAACCCGATGTCACCAAAAATGCCTTTCGTTCTTGAAATGATCCGAGTGCACATACTGATCGGATGCTGCTGACATGCGATATGAAACCTCCTACACCTGTCACCTCTATATCTGCAAATGTCGATTTTTAAAAATACGTGATAACACTTCTTTAGGGAGTCACAGGACTCATGACTACAATAAAAGGAGTATACTCAATATTTGTTGTGATATATATATATATATATATATATATATATATACATATATATATATACACACATATATACACACATATATATGACTCACTGACTGACTGACATACAACGCACAGACCAAATCGCTGGACCTAAAGGGTTGAAATTTTGCATGACGATTCTTCTTATAATGTAGGACTGCCCTAAGAAAGATTTTTGAAAAATTTTGCTTAGATTTTTTTTAAATTAAATTTTTAAGCTGTTTTAGTAACTTTTTTAAAGTTTGCATTTAAAATGATAATTTGAGGGTTATAAAATTTATATCACGAGAAAAAGCATAAAAATTCCTTTAAAATGAAATCTTTTTCGAATCTTCACCTCCATTTTCTGATATTTGGTGAATTTTTAGAGATTAATTTTTAGAATTTAGTCTATTAAATGCTGATCACCTGATTTCTATTTCTGGTACTTTAAATAAATTTATCTTCACTTGATAACAACGAAATAAACAAAAAATATTTTTTTTTCTTTCTAATGCGGCAGACGATTGGACATTATCCAAAAAAATAACTAAAATACAGTAAAAGATATGTTCATCAAACTGTGCTATATTAACTTTACTATATTCCTTAGTATGTCCTATTAGATTTCATTTGAATATTTTCTTCTGCATTATTTTGTCTTTAAAAATATTGCTTACGATCTTTTTATAAAGATATATATATATATATATATATATATATATATATATATATATATATTTACATCAATTGTTTACATTGATCGTCGTACTTAATATAAATATATATATTTATTTTTTTTGGCATTAATTGCATACATTGACCATTGTATTTAAATTAAATGTACTCGGTAGCGAAGTGCGGGTTTTCAGCTAATATACACTGCTGGCCACCCAAATTGCAACACCAAGAAAGACAAGAGATATCACAACAAAATTTACTTTGAAGATAACATGTTGACCAAGTATCAAATGATTAAATTTATAGACTTCTGTGAAGTGTGGTTCCTGCCAAAATCAGTAGCCAGAGTAGCCGCCATTGTTGGAGATCACCGCTGCCACACGCCTCGGCATTGATTCAAAGAGACTTTGGATGAGTTCTTGGGGTACAGCAGACCAAGCAGCTTCCACACGTTGCCGAAGTTGATCTGCTGTGGCAGCTGGGGATGAAATCTGGGTCAATCGTAGAGCAACCATGGACCACATGTTTTCTATCGGCGAAAGATCCGGAGAGCGAGGCGGCCAGGGAAGCAATTCAATCTGGCGATTGACGAAGAACCGTTGGACAATACGTGCCACGTGTGGTTGCGCATTATCCTGTTGAAATATGGCTGTGGGCAAGCCCTGAAGGTAAGGAAGGACAACTGGCTCCAACACCTCGGAGATGTAGCGCTGGCTGTTTAAAGTACCGGCAATACGTCCTAGAGGTGTGCGAGAGTGATATTCAATACCGCCCCATACCATAATACCCTGTGCAGGACCAGTGTGGCGGTGCATATCGCAGCTGTTCAGCATCCTCTCTTCACGGTGTCTCCAGACTCGAATGCGACCATCGTGGTGTTGCAGACAGAAG
This sequence comes from Dolomedes plantarius, assembly GCA_907164885.2. Lineage (NCBI taxonomy): Eukaryota > Metazoa > Arthropoda > Arachnida > Araneae > Dolomedidae > Dolomedes > Dolomedes plantarius. Next base: position 208,374,539 of record OU015494.1, read on the forward strand.
CTTGACTCGTCAGTAAAGACAATTTCATTCCATTCTGCCGTCCACATCCTTCTGTCATCGCACCATTGGCGGCGGAGACGTCTGTGGTTCTGCGTCAAGGGTAGACAAAGCAATGGACGTCTTGCGGACAGTCCACTCTGCTGTAAACGGCGTCGAACGATACACGCAGACACTGGATGATGCGTTACCGACTGCATGTGCTGTGCTATGGTTCGTGATGTGACTGAGCGATCCGTCACTGCCATGCGCACAATTTGTCTGTCATCACGTGAAGTGGTGCGCTGAGGTGGATGCGATCGAACACGCCGGTCCGTCGTACCCTCCTGCATCCAACGATCACATATCCGCATTACAGTTGTTTGGTTTCGTCCAACACGACTACCGATTTCTCTGAAAGATAATCCACAATCTCGGTAGGCCACTATCCTTCCTCTGTCGAACTCGTATACTTGATCAAAAGATAATCGCTGTTTTCGACGAGGCATAATTGATCGTTTTTTTTAAAAAAACCACAAGAAAATCACAATTGCCGAACTTGAAATCGTCGAAATCTCCAAGCCTTAAATAGCGCTTTGAAGTGGAGCCACAGGCGCGCGTGATGTGCGTCTGCGCTGAAATTCTAATCATTTGCATATCTCACCTCCGCTAATGCATGTTGTAAATTTCATGTTATTTGCATGTTTCCTTCAGGGTGTTGCATTTACAGTGGCCAGCAGTGTATATATATATATATATATATATATATAATTCATCTTAAGTGCATTTTCTTAACATTGTATTTGGAACTGTGACGGGAATTATTTAATCTTTAAAAACTTTTCGTATGTTTTAGCACATGTTATACAAATGTTAAATTAGATGTAACTAATTTAAACACTATTATCAAAGTATGGATGGAATATCTATATTATTTTATGTTGTTTAACCAATAGTATAATTTCCTTAATGCATGGGAACATAATAATGCATTTAAAAATTATTGAATAATTTGAAATTGTGGTGGAGAGATTGAGGGCAACTATTGAGCTGTAATCGTTTATAATACAGAAGGTCGTTCGCAATTTATGGAAATGATTTTGATAGTTAAGTTTTACGTATAAATGCCGTTTTCTTGTGGTGATTTACTTCTATCTGATATTAGGATAGCCATGGTTCTTGACATTAGCTCTAGCTCGAATTTTCCATGGAAGTAAACTTTTTCTTAGTACTGTCATGTCCATTTTACCCCATTCCTCTTGGACCGTTTTCGAAAGTCCGTACTGATAGTAGAGTGGATGCCGTTTGGATGCCGTTTTCCTAAGGCTCTTTTTAATAAACCTAGGAGCGCAAAAGTCCATTGTAAAGGGGAAATGAAGGGGCGGATACAGTCTATTTTGGAGAAACGATGTTGAAGCGGGATCCGTCAGTCTAATAGAGTAATGGAGGCGATTAACGGCACAAGTCTCTATTGAGAGATGACGAAGAGAATACCAATCAGTCTTATAGCAGTTGAGACATCATTCTGTTGTGCTTCTTTTGTTGGTAACTACTATCTGTAGTGAGGTATTGTTGGAAACTATGGATGTAGAATCGGGATATTTATATACACGGCTGACTGCTTAAGAATTGTCCCAAGACATCAGGAGATGTACAATGCTGCAGAAAAAGTTCTTTAAGGCACGAAATACGAGCATCGGAAATTGACACACGGAAAGTGGTGTCAATTACCGAATCGTATAACATTGGCTGTACGCAACAACCTTCAGGTAATCACTGTCAACGTTAGCATGAAAGGTTGAAGTAGCTGGTAATTAAGAAATCTTCCAAAGCATTTGAAATTTTAAAAAAAGGTTTATTTTCTGACCCAATCTTGGGTAACATAAAAGGATGTTTACACGTGCAAGGAAGCTCGGTACTACATGAGCTGCAGCAAAATACAGAATGACCGCATTGGTCTAAAGTCTGAAGATTATATCTAACATGGCATCATTAACATATAGAAAGATAGCCCCCGATGCAAAATTCTCAGGGCCAAAACTGATGGGGTGCTTACACGGAAAAATATAACAGACAACTCTCCCTTAGGAAACAAAAAATGGCTCTCTCCTTTTTTTTCCTCTCATCGCTGGACAGAAAGTGCAAACACGGAAAGCGAGGCTTACCATAGCCAGAAATACGCCAATTCAACGCCAAGAGTAGACCTCCCGTCCAAGGCGTATGCAATATTACCTCAGCACGGAGGAAAATAGACAGTAATAACACCGCGAGAGCTTGATGGCCAAAAAAAAGAACCCGGCCTTGCCGATACCTTGCCAAGAGGAGAACATTCGAGCGCGCCGCAAAAATTGAGGCCCGTGAATGGTTTAGCCCCGATATTACTAACATTGCGCCTCTGCTCGATTAGTCGAACCAGGGGAGAAAGACCTTACTGGGAAAGCGCTTTCTCGCCAAGCTGACGCCAAGTTCATTCGTGGGAAAATCTTGCGAACAAGGGGGGAGGGCGAGAGACACAACTTTTATCACTACCTTAAACCGATTTATGGTCCAATTTAGGGGACAAACGTAAAACGACATGATGTTGACAAAGGCTAGTTGGATGTTCACAAGAAATACCCTGCAATTTCCAGCCATAAAATGTACATTTTAGACAAACTTAACAAGGGAATTCGGAGACTAACACCTGGCTAAGCAATTTACAGTAGAAGTTTTTATGGTTTAAGAGAAATGGGCAACGGCTAAATTCTCAAGAACACACACGTCGAGGGAACGGTATAGAAATTACACTATTTTATTTTATGGAACAACTATTCAGAATTAGAGATTTTATCTTAATTTACAGTGCGTTATTAGCTCAACCAAATTAATTATTGCTGGAACGAATTCCTCGTTACATCCATTGAAGAAGCGTCAGATGATTTTACTGTTATTTCATTTAATGGGATACACTTTATTCCTGTTTCTGATTCTTTCTTTGCTAAATAAGCGGTATTTGATTTAGACGTGTGACTAGAGGCTTTGCCCATATGAAGATCAACTTTATCAATGTCCTTTCCATAGAAGGCTGGAATTTCTTCTTCCAAAATTGGTTCTAAAATATTTTTTGATTGTAGAGTGGATTAATTTTGGCTTCACTTGAGACTTTTTTAATTTTTAATTTGCCATTGTAACTGCAATTATAACGAATTCCTTTGGAAGCTTTTGTGTACACAGATGAATCCATGGTCAATCCTTTGAGTTGAGCAATTGAAAATTGATCTTTTTTATAATAGTCACTTAAATACACCCATGCCTCATCGAGTGTTACTACACATTTCCATTTTTCAGCAGCCATGTGTTTTCACATAATTTTCTACAATTTGTTTTCCTTTCCGCAATGTGCTTTGGCAAAAGCAGATAAACTTTAGTTTGGACATGTTCTTTAACTTCAAATCTTTATGAATGATTTTACTTACAGTGCCAGAAGACATTCCTAGTTTCGATGCAATGGATCTTTGAGTCGGCGGATTTTATTTCAGGATCACAGACTTCACTTTCTTGATATTTACCTGCGTTCGAACAGTTTTAGGATGAGGTTTCGCGCGTCATGTTTTCATTTTTACTTTCAGTTAGGCTTTTTTTCCTTTCAAATTTAATATATTATAAATATCCTTTTTTGAAATGCCATAACCTCGAATTTTACACCACTTTATAACTTGTTGATACGAATACTTCTCCTCGGAAAGCGCAGTTACGTATCCTTGGAGCCATCTATCAATTTTAAGAGCCATTTTGAAAATAAATCTTTTATTTTACATTCCAATCAAAACAAAACTATAGCAGACGATTATTCTGAAGTTGCCAAATTTTTAATCTCAAAATGTAAATGCCAAACATAAATTACAAAATCGTTTCCATAAAGTGCGAACTATCTTCTCTATTTCCTTTTATAATGCAATGTCAAATAATCAATGGTTGTAAACGTAATTTTTTTACGAATACTTAGATATAGATTTAAGCTACTTTAATATTTACATGTGTCATCCAATGTGTAGTATTATCGACATACATCTCACAATTCTATGTATTTGGGGTTTCTCCTACAGACAGATCTTTTAAATCTTTAAAGCCTTTGTTATTGATTTTTCTGATAAACATTTAGTGTTATTTACCTTTTTATATATCATCACCCTTCATATATATTTTTATCAATTTTATAATATATCATTGTTTTTTTTACATTTATATATCATCGTTTACATCACCTTTATATCCCCGTTTTTATCACCTTTATGTCATTTTATTTATATTACATTTTTTAATGACGTTTACATATCCATTTTTATCGTCTTTTTATTCAATTAGCACGTCTTTTATTACTGAAAAGTGTTGGTCTTACATCTATTATTTCGATGTTGGTTCGAGCTTTTATATATACTATTATTCGGCTCTATTATTGTTCTCGGCGCTTTATGTCCTAATTTAGACCTTACGTCAAAACACCCCAACCAACCAGCCAACCAACAAACCATCTGAGTTTCAGTCACTTAATCCCGATACCTTAAATGAATGTGAAGAGCTGTTCTCATTGTTCTCGGTCAGCGCCACACTCCGTTGGCGCCGATTGGTTAAACGGCACATGATTGGTATATGATTGTTTAAAAAAAATTATGCTGATGCTGCGCTAAAGCTCCGGATTCTATGTGAACATTTCTTAATACCTAACCTGCATTTGCACTGTTCACTCAAATGAAAGCAGTAAGGTAATATTGACTTTCTTTGTTTGCTTACTTAGTTCTCCTCTTGTCATCAGACAAACCAATCCATGGCAGTCTAATTAAATAATGAAGTTAAATTTTGTGTCAAACGAGAGTACAAATTTGAATTCGATCAACTTTAAACAAGAAAGTATTTCATTAATGACACATCAAAATATAATTCAAGAAACAGTATGCTATATTTTACTTGAATGTAGTTGTGACACTACTGTATGAAAGTGCAGAAAAATGCATCAAAGTGTGTATTTCCCGCATTTTGCAATATCAAACTTGGAATGCATTAATATGTCTCCTAGAATGATTACATAAGTTCTTTAGGAGCCTTTTTATTTGTTTGCCTAATTCTGATCTATGTTTACTAGTATATGGTAATATATTTGGGGTTTCATGCAATCGCTCTCTTTCCTCCTTTTTCTTTCTGTTATAATCTGGAATTTTGAGGTCTACTTCTTACTTAATTCATTCTAAATAACTGTTCACCTCATTGCATGTATTTTGGTATCTTGATTGATTTACTTTCAGTTAATATATTATTGATTTTAGTTTGTTATCTTCATGCTTTTCCATTTAGCTGTTACACAAAGACTAAACCTGGAGCAAAAATGTCGACAACAGGATTCCAGTCAGTCAGGAGACCTAGCAATGCTTCTGCTACGCTTGAGTTAAGCAGGAATATTAGTACGGTTCTGGAACATCTGCTTGAAAACTATGATAACCGACAAAGACCAGATCATGGAGGTAGCATGCCTTTATCATTATCTTCTAAGACAGGTTACAAGACCCTCTATACAAAAAGGGTTTTTTCACCTGGATTTGAAAACATACATTCATGGCGAAATAACGGCTAAAAATTTTTCGTTTTTTTACTTGACATCTTAAATTCTGCTGTAAAAGGCATAAAAAATCTTAACTTATGTACTTTTTAATTCGCGTCATGGTAAAGTAAAAAATTTATAATGGCTGTATAGCGAATACTGTCCTGGGAGAAATAATGTTTTTCAGCCTTCAGTAACTGAAAGAGAAATGCAAAATCATTTCTAATATCGATTGGGGGTTGCCTTTATCAAACGACACCATATTAAAAATGTGTAATGTTCGAATCATATTTACATCAGCGATGTGTATAAAAAAGCAAATTTAAAACAGATAATTTTGTTTAAAAAGAAGGTATTTTATGGTCTATTTCAATTTTACTATAATGTTAATTTAAGTATTTAAAGGATATTAAATTATTACGTTCTAAACTTTCTTCTATACGGCAAGAAGGTTAATAAATGATATTGAATCCTTAAGGAGATAATAAATAACTAAAATTAGCCTTTAACGTGTATGAAAAATTGAATAGTCAAAAATAGAAAATAAAATAAATCTATTTTTCCTTACATGTAATTATTTATTTCATTTTATAGGATCTCCTACTATCGTAACTACTAATTTTCTAATTCGAAGCATGGGACCAATATCGGAATTAGATATGGTATGTATAAAAATTAATAAAACAGTTTTCTTTAAAAAAATGGTAACACAAATTTCGAATTTTGCAGATGAACAAAAACAGACATGTTATATATTTTAGAACAGAACATCACATACTACGTATATATATTACATCAGTAACACATATAATGAATATGTGACTATAAAATAAAACTATTTTAAAAATTATACAGTTAATTTAATTTTTAAATCTAATCTACCTACAAACAGTATAGAAATCCAGAAATAAAAAAATTAGTTCATATTAAGATAATGATTTTTTTTCGACGTCCCCGCACTCTTGCAGTTACTAAATTTCTTCTCTCAGAAATTGCAACCACAACAGCATCAGCAGCATTTAATCATATTATGAATAAATACTTATCACTTATACGTTCCAACACACATGCGGATTGCATAACTTAATATTTAATAAAATAATATTCTTAATACTTTTATCATAGGATCCAGGGATAATTTTATTATCCTTTTTCAAATTTAAATTTTAAAAAAGGGTACCGAAATATTTACCTAAAATATGAAAAAAAATTATTTCCCTAAATTAAAATTTTTTAAAAAAATTGTAAATATAGATCTCATAAAATATATATTGTATTACATGAACTGTAAATAATCTGTTTAAAAGAAATATTTTCTAATATTTTTTAACACTTTACACCAAATAAGAAGTTTAAAATTCTAATAGTTTAAAATTTCATTATTTGTCTCCAAATAATGAAAGAATCTTCCTTAAATAAAATTCAGTGGAAACCTTCATTGATTTATCGGACGTTATTAACGCAAGTCTGAAAACATTTTGCGTTACAAGAAATATATCCATGGGAAAGAAATAACAAAGCATTCTTATACCCGTTTAGGGCATCGGAAAATCTTGCCCGATCGTGACATACTGCTACGAAGCCAATTGGGCCTTTTTTGAGTTCAAAAACAAACTTTGCTTTGAGTGCAAAGTATTTATTAGCTTCAGCTAAAAACTGAAACATCTACAACTCTTTCCAGTTTTCTCACACACTTTTGACCACCAACCTAAAAAAGATTTAAAAAAAGAGAACCACCCCTTTAACGTTTCTGCTTCTAGAGTTCATTTGCATACATATCACACTTTGCACTATAAATCTCTAAAGCAGTTGAATTGGAAGGTTTTCAGCTATAATAATTATATCAGCTAATCTCCGATAGTAGTATTATCTAATTTGATTAATTTCATAAATTCTTCAGCGATAGTTCATTATGAAGTAGATGATACTTGAAAAATATAACTGATTGTAATGCATATAAAAGCCCTACTCTCTCACCACATTTAATAATTTGTTTCCCTTTTTATTGTTAAAGAGAGACAATTGCAATCATTAACGAATGCGACGAAACTGAAGATTTTCCACAAGCTTGAAACAATGCTTAATATTTTTAAATAGATGTGCGTAAGGAGAAATATTTATAAAAATCAGAGAAAAGCAAGTAATACATAAAACAAAATTTAAAGTCAATTCCTACTTAGGTCAACAAAGAAAAATTTGAGTGTGAACTAATAGTAGGAATTGAAAAAAAGGATTGCCTGCCAGAACCTTGCCTACTGTGCGAGATTACGAGGGGGGGGGGGGAAAGAGAGAGAAAAAGTCAGGTTGGGGGTTCGATCTCGCAACCTACAGGACGGGAGAAGCCCGCGATACCGCAGTGCTACCATTTACACAGTAACAAGAGGGAAATTACTATTCCAGAGCAAGAGACGCTCTAGGTCTAAAACTAAAATTGATTAATTAAATTTAATTAATGAATTAATATTTGAAAAAACTGTATTAACATCAAGTGTCATCCACTACAATTTTAAAAAAATGTATTTGAACTTGAGTGGATGAATAAAAAGTACTTTTATTAACGATTGAAAATTTGAACAAGATATATATAGAGAGAGTGTGAACTAATAGTAGGAATTGAATAAAAGGCCGTAAAAACACTTCAAATTCATTTTACGTTTGAATATAAACTTTGGGATGTTCCAAAGTTGAGACTACAGCCGTCTGCGATTTAAAGCATTATAAACTGTTCATTACTAATGTAATCTTCTTTTCAAATTAGGAGTATTCTATGGATTGCTATTTTCGACAAAAATGGATAGATCGGCGTCTGATGTTTGAAGGGCCTATAGAAAGTTTAAGCCTCAACATTAAAATGTTAGAAGGGATATGGAAACCCGACACATATTTCCACAACGGGAAAGGATCGTACTTGCATACGATAACGTTACCAAATAAGTTGCTTAGAATATTTCAAGACGGTCACGTCCTTTATTCAATGAGGTGAGATTGAAATTTCTTATATCTTATCTAACATTGAATTTTTCTTCACTTTTCATACAGTGACTACTTAAAGAACTTTTTTTCAAGGGAAAAAGGAATTCCAGTGCGTCCCACGTAAAAAAAAAAATTATGATGGAATTTAATGACGGTTGAGAATTTTTTTAAAAATTTTAACTAGTATTAACTGTTGAATGAATGATAATTAAAATCATACTTTCACTGAATTCAGTGATCTTGTAAGACACATGGCAGTGAAGGAAAGTGAACTAAGAGAAATGCCTTTCAGTTTTTTCTTTTTAAGATAAATAAAATAATTAATGTAATGTCTAGATAGTTTCCAAATTTTGGCATTTAAAGCCAAACCTTGGTGAATATTATACCTTTCTTTATCTTTTATTACAGATTAACTATTAAAGCTACGTGCCCTATGCTTTTACAGAATTTTCCGATGGACAAGCAGTCATGCCCACTTGTCTTTGGAAGCTGTAAGTATTAGTATAAAATACGTTTAAAGTATTATTTACTTTCAAGTGTATTCCCTTATGACGATGAAACCTCTTTTTTTTGGTTAAATTTTAGATGGTTACACTGTGGACCATCTAATGTACCAATGGGACTCAAAAGGTGCTGTTAGTCTGAATGATGGCCTTGTTTTATCACAGTATGACTTAATAGATTTTCCAATGAAGAATGCAACTATAACTGCTAAAACAGGTAAAGTTAAAGTTATAGTTTACTAACCAGCTAAATAATTTCGAATTAGTTATTGAGTTTTAATAATTAATATATATTATGTGGAATTAAACAGGTAATAAAATAGAGAGATAATATAGTGGCACTTTTAAAATTATTAATTGGAGAAAACACATTCTGACACATGTCTGAGATAATTAGGAAAACAAACTCAATTTTAATAAATAATATTAGCATTTAATTTCTTTTCTTCTTATTTAAAATCAATTTTATTGTTAGTTACAATTTACACAGAAACAACATAATAATTATCTACAAACATTAAGAAAGTATTTGAACACATAATGAAACCTAGCTACATATATTAATTATTCTGTTCTCTCACCTGATTAAATATATTACAAATTATTTTTACTTACCACCACCCTCACTGTATACTGATGATTATCTTTCATTGTTATGCTAAACTTGGTCTAAAAGCAGACCAGAAATCTCGAGATACCTCAGTATATTTTTTTCCGAATGCGGAGGCACTTGTCGTGAGACATTAGCCTATACCACGCCGCAATTTTACTGCCCATTTCATTGTGGGGGCACCATATAGGCGGACAGCATTACCCCCTATGAAGGGACGACACGAACGGAGGCATATTTCGTGGCGCGACGCCAGGATTCGATCTGAGAACCCTCAGCACCGCAAACCAGCGCGCTGTACCACTGGGCCGCCACAATCCCATACCTCAGTATATAAAAAGGCGAAAAGGGCCGAAGAGCGGACAATGGATTCTGGGCAATGGTTTCTTTTACACGATAATGCTAGGCCCCATACAGCAATTTCTGTACAACAATATCTTTCTAAACATTAAATTACAGTTATAAATCACCCACCATATTCTTATCACCAGCTGATTTTTTTAACTTTTTCCGAAGCTTAAGATGGCCGTGAAAGAACAGAGATTTGAAAAAGTCTCTGATATTAAATCAAATGTTACACATATTTTGCGAAAGGTTAGTTCCAACGCCTATAAACAGTGTTTCGATGACTTGAAGAAACGTTGGAAAAATTGTATAGACTCCTTTGTTTATTATTTTGAAGGAGATAAATTTATTTGAAGGTGAACAATATTTTTCTTATTTATAAAAATTGTCCGGTTACTTTATGGGCGCACCTTGTATATTCACAAAACAAAGTCTAACGATAAAATTGCTCTTTTTTTTGCTTTAAATTTATTCATGACAATAATTATAGTTACTAAAGTTTAAAAAAATATAACTTATGAAATCAAGTTTTAAAATTTATCTGTATGAGAAATATATTTCGTATTGATAAAAAATCGAGTAACTCTTTATTTTACGGTAGCCGAATATATCACTTAAACTCTCTATTACAGAAAAAACAAACTATAGAATATTTCTCTCCTCGACAGAATCAGATGTTTAATTTACTCTTTTTTTGTCTAAATTTAAATGGTTACAATTTCTTAAAGAATTTATTTCTCCCTAGAGAGATCCATTAAATAATGTTAATTTCAAAATATGTATAATATTTTTATCTTTGAATTAGCCTTTGAATTAGCTTGTTATGTAAGTGAGCGTCGCGAGAGAATCGAGACTATTAAAATGTGAGAAGTAGTAAACTTCCGTTATTACCATAAGTGTCGCCGGGCGACTTTCCTCATTGTAAAGCAGAAACAGAAAGTTTCCATCAAGTATTGAGAAAATCTGAGAAAAAAATAACAGAGACTGGAGGAATTCAAGCGATTCAAGAGAATCTAGAGAACAATCTTTTGGTAATACAAATGTGTACCATTGACACACGGTGTTCAAATCGATCTAGGATAGATTGATAACGACGAGAACAACTCCTTTAAATATGAGGAGATCGGTTATAGGGCATGTTGAATAGTCCATCTGAAGAACGTTGCGTGTATTGCACTGCAACCAAATTTGAACTGAGAACCCTGATAGATGACCTGATGCAACAACGCAATGATAGGACCTCTGATCTCTCACAATTTACCTCAAACGACAAAACGTTCCTGTCAAAAGCTATAATTGATTATAATAGATGCGTTGAGTTTATAACCCTGAAACAAAGCAGCTATATCCTCCAGTTGAAATGTACAGATTCACTAAGACTCCAAACATTCAAACACGTGAAGCACATTGTCAAGAGACTGCTAATCATTTTCCTTATTACATTTCAGAAATTGTTTACAAAAAATATGCCCAACTAACTGAAGTGTTAATTCAAATTGCTGCTTTGAAGTTTTACGGAGATTTCTGGAAGACTTGAGAGCATTACTCCCCGCTGTTTACAGCATAAAATGCTGATTGATTCAACTCGAAAAGGCCGCTTAATGCTACCACACCGCAATTATTCTTTTGCCTAGAACAAACAGCCTTACTGTCATTCTTAAAGATCCTTATTCGCTGAATAGTCCTTTGCGAATTCTTCTCGTTTCCTAAACTATACATCAGTGTGAAAAGAAGCAATTTCAACTACCTTTTTGCGAATCAGAACACCAGTGGTGACTCTCGCGTCAAAAAAAGATCACCAGAAAGACGGATTTGAGTAGGAAAAAAATAGTCCTCGGACATGTGTATCAATGCACAAGAAAGCAATTTCGATTATGAAATAAATCGAAAGGAGTTGCGATGAGGATTTTTATATTCATTTCTTATTTAATTAATATTTTAATTGGATTGTAATGTGTACTACTACATAGTAATATCTTAGCATTACTCTCAACACATATATTAAACTGGCTTGTATAATATATAATATTTATTTAATTTAAAATAAGTTAATTGTATGTTGCTATTAATATATGCTCTTTTTTAGATATAAATTTTCTTCTGAAAGGAATGCTTTCTGCCGTAAAAACGCCACTTTGAATCAATATTTCTGAAAGAAAATCTACAAAATTAAATTTTATCTGTGAAGGAAATGTCTGTAAATAAATATCATATGTACAGTCCTTTAAAGAATTACAGTGCATATAAAATGCCTGTAATTCAAAAGTGCGAAAGTGTTACCGAGCAGTGAAGAAAAATCTTTCAAATTTATTGTATTAACATAGTCTAGTGTTACTAAAACATATCTCTTACAGGTATGTTTTCTGTTCTTAAAGTGAATTTCAACCTGAGAAGACATATGGGATACTTTCTTATACAAGTATACGTGCCATGTATACTAATTGTCGTATTATCTTGGGTTTCATTTTGGATAAATCGAGAGGCTACAGCTGATCGAGTAGGTCTCGGTAAGCACTTTCAGAAGTTTTAAAAGCACTTGTGTAATCTTTTGAATATCTGTGCAAATATTTTCTTAAGCAATCTTTTAGAAAAATATTGAAGTGTTTTAATAAAGACTTAAAACTGTCTATTATATTTATTACCAAATAAACAGATGTACTACACCACATGTTTACTTATAGACGACTTTATAAAATTGTGAGGCAATATATTATCTTGACAGATGAAAATAGTTACTTTTAATATATATATATATATATATATATATATATACACTCTGTCACAAAAAAAATATATGCACCCAAAAGGAAACGAGCTACTATCACGAAACATAATATGTATGTAGTGTATGAGGGGATAAGCAAATGATTACAGATTCAGAAGAACAGACCGTTTTAATAAGAATATATGGAATGAAAAATGTTAGAAATCAGTAAGTAGTAAATCCACCTCTGGCATCTATACAAGCCGAAACACGGCGTGGCATCGAATCAATTAGGTCACCTATGACATCTTGCGGAATATCATGCCATAATCTTTGAAACTGCCCAGTTAATTCACCAGTATTCCGGGACGGCTGCAGTTGCCTTCCAAGCACGTCCCAGACGTGCTCTATTGGCGAGAGGTCTGGTGACCTGGCAGGCCATGGGAGTACGTCATATCCCTGGACACATTGTTGGGAGAATCGCGCAGTATGTGTACGAGCGTTGCCTTGCTGATAAATGGCACCTGGGTGACTTGATACCATAGGCAGTACAACTGGTGTTAAAATCTCGTCCACGTAGCTGCGTACCGTCAAAGTGCGTTGAAGAACGACTAGAGGTGATCGTGTGTTCCAACAAATCGTTCCCCACACTGTCGCACCTTGTGTAATCGCCGTATGCCTCTCGACAACAAATGCCGGATCGGACCGATGACCTGGCCGCCTTGCACATGCGTATGCGCTGGTCATCAACATTGAGACTGAATCAGGATTCAGTCTCAAACTGGAGGCGTGAAGATCACACGCCTCCAGTCGGTCACACTCCAGCTTGCCCGAAGTCAGCAAAAATCCAATCGACTTTGCCTATGATGTGGGGTCAGTGGTAGCCGTTTTAATGGACGTCTACTCCTTATACCTGCGTTGGCCAGTCGTCTCGGAATGGATTCCCTTGATACCACCGGATGTCTGGAAGGTGGTAAATGGCGTCGAACCGATTCTAGCGACGTTGTTTGTGCGGGCGTGGCCGCTCTTATGATTGCGCGATCATCGCGCGCATTTGTGTTCCTGGGACGCCCTGACGCTCTGCGACGGTAGACTATCCCTTCCGTGTTGCCAATACCGAGCAACTTCCATATCACTCCGACCGAGGTGGTGGCCGATACGCCTGTTCGACCAACCTGCTTCTCTGAGGCCTACTATACGCCCCCTCTCAAAGTCCGACAATTGTTTGTACTGTCACCGATTACGGGTCAGAGGCATCTCTAGTCACAATACCGTCCATCCAAGTCGACAGATTTGTTTGAATAACCCTATGGCACGAGCAATCATGCTTTTAAACTCTCCCACCTGTGCATCTCATATACGCATAGCGCGCTTACCCTTGTCTCATTAGCGTCGAAATTTTAATCATCTGCATATCTCTTACCAGACTACATTCCTGCCAAGTTTCATGATAGTAGCTCGATTTCTTCTGGGTACATATATTTTTTGTGACAGAGTGTATATAATGTGTGTGTGTTTTCTTAGTCGTGTTTAATTTTCATAAACATTTTGCAAGTTTCAAAAAGAGAGATCTATAATAAAATTTGGTACACCATGAAAGCAAATATTATTGGAGAAAGAATTTATATCAACATCATAACCTCGAAATTTTCATATTTACCTTTTCATTGTTATTGGACTAATACGCCTATTTTCCATATTAAAATAAATTAATTCAGAAGGGAGTCTAATCTCTTCATCACAATATTTATGAATGGTTATTCATGCAGTAGGAGGATCAGTGCTTGATTGTTTACAGTAGTAAGACTAGTTTTTTAAACACAAATGTCTCTTTTTACGCGTTTATACTTTGTTTTTCTTTAATTGCTCGAGGTCTAAGTGTGGAGCTAAAAATGATAAAAGAAACTTCATTTTAGTGATAACAGTAAATAAATAAGTTAAGCAATTTTCCAGCAAGCTATCCATGCAATATCTTAGACTGACTATAATTTTCTTGATGTCCCTAGAATACATACATGAATAAAATTTCATTTCATCTGTGTTTAAAATCCTCTCAGATGATACTCATTTATAATGACCGCTTATAAGCATCGACTTATCTCACGATTCAGATAACAATTTTTTACGCTACTAGCAATTATCTTCCAATAATTTATTTGTACATTCCTCAACCCTATGTAGGAAATTTAATGTAAGACAGTCATAGTCATTTTCAGTCATACAGCAATCTTAAAGGAATAATGAGAAAAACGTAATTCCTTCATTTTCCCCTTTCAATCCATATTTTTCGTATTTTCAATAAATGTAATAATCTATACGTGTAAAATACTTTATATTCATCCTCATATCTGCAAATTATTTACTTTCTCGGGGGACATGAATATTTTTATATTTATTCCCTGTAATTATTTCGAGATATATACAAATAATATCAAATTCTACTTATTTAGGCTCGAAAAAATATTAACAACACTAACAGAAATCTTGTTACAGTAATAAATAATACGCATATTTTTTATTTATCCTATGTATCGAAGTAAAAGAATAAATGAATAATTAATTTGATGATTCTTTTTATCAATGATACAAAAATGTATTCCAGGTTTTAAATAAGTTTATTATCTTTCACATACTTTTTTTACTATCTCTATTGAGCACTTAAGGAGTTTAAAACACATAAAGTAACCATCTTTTAAAGTAAATTTAATTATTTATACTAGAGTTTATCATTTTTTTATATTCTCAAGACTGATTTAAACGTAGTCATATGAAGTGTATTTCCTGCTTGCTTTTCTAGAATTTGTGTAGAAAGAAATTATTGCGATGAAAAAAAAAATCAATCCTATTTTGTCATATTAATTACTTAAAAAGTTATTCAGATCGAAAACATGAGCTATTTTTGTCTACTTCAATTGTCTATTTATTTCCCAAAAATTTCAATAAATATTTTAATGTTATATTACTACCATTTTTTCAGGTATAACAACCGTTTTAACTTTATCAACATTCGGTCTTGATACTAAAACTGATCTCCCGAAGGTATCATACCCAACAGCTCTGGACTGGTTTGTCATTATGTGTTTCACGTTTGTGATAGCTACGCTCCTGGAATTCGCCGGCGTTCACTACTTCACAAAAATTGGAAGTGGAGAGTTTCCATGTATTGAATCCGGATTTGAATCTGAGACAGACGACAGTTTTTCTCCATCCAAGCACGGTCCAAGAACAGTTAGTGGTAGAGATATGGTAAGCATACTTTTATTAAATAAGAGAGTACATAACAAACGCAATAAGCTTTGTTAGTTTCACAGTTGAATTTTCTGAAATAAACCGTGCTGGGAAGATGTGAGTACTTAAGTACAGGCATAATAATCAAATGTTTTAGCTAATAGTACGTATATGTGTGTGGGAGATCAAATTCTTTCTAGAGTTAGGACATTTACCAAGGGGTCATCTATTTACAAATTTAACTTGATTAAAACTTTTTAATTATATGGAAAAAATATAAAAAAGCTTCATATAATCGTGTTTAACCAAGAATATGAACATGGTCTTCGTAAGAAGGTATGAGATATGGTTTGCGATTAGTCTTATCTATTCAAAAATGTTAAATTTCTACGTGGGATACACACACACGGAACTGCAGATGAGATTTTAGAGTTCTGAGTTCAGTAAAGGTATTGTATATTATATGTAAACGCGTTTATATCGTCCTTTCAATAACAAACGCAAACATGGATATGGGAGTCTTTTCCCATTGCAGCAGGCACTTGTCTTGAGGACATTTGTCCGTATACACCGCGACTTCTTGGCTTCATTGTTATGGAAGCATCCTATAGATGACCAGCTTTGTTTTCAGTGAAGGGATAGCACAGAAACATCCATGCCTTAGACGGGGAATGAACCTTAGTCCACACTACGGTAGCTCGTTATATTAAACAATATCCGTTGTGAGCTGCATTAGAAAAAATATTTTTCTGGGTTATGTCTAATGGGGAAGTCTTGGGCTTTTATTACGACCCTTAATTTTCAGAGAATATTATCAAAAAGTTTTTGTTAAATATTTTTACGCTCGTTAACGCTACACTTAAGCATCGTTTTTTTTTTTGCAATTATTGATGTACACGTGACACCTATACCAAATCTGAATATTTTAAATAATGTCCATATTTGGATAAGTTTGGCACATTCACGTTTCTAACATTTCGAAAACAGATTGCTCTTCAAAATTATAATGAAGCACACGGGTCTCAAATTTTAAGCCCCAATTTTCTTCTAAAAATCTTTCATGTTACAAGTACATTAAAGCATGCAATGGACTTATGAATCCAGGTTTTTTCCTCTGTGTTTTGATTCATCCTAAAAAAAGCAGCAAAAATTAGAAACCTGAGTGACTTAAATTGACTGAATCACACAAAATATTTACTCATCATTTTCTATCTTATTTTGTTCTTTAGGTTTTATATCCAAGTCCTATAATGCGATCCGCAAAAAGGAAAAGATCATCTGGACATTTGCCCAGTTGTCGAGATTTACGCATCTGCTGCATCCAGTTCTGGAATTGTTTTTTAGCAAGCGAAGATTATAAAACTGCTATGCGAAAACGAGTTGCTGGTCGAACGGATGCAGTGAATAGCGTAAGCAAGATAGATGAAATATCACGAATTTTGTTCCCTTGCTGTTTTGTCGCCTTAAATCTATTTTATTGGTTCCTGTACGGAAGCAAACATCAGTCCTCTACTTGGGAAATTACATGACGTTTTCATTTATAATAACACAAAAAGATTCAAGTGTTTTACCACTACGTAAGCAAGCACTCTAAAAGTAAAATATCTCTAAAATCTCTTTGAAAAGATTGGAATTAAGAAATAAAATTAGAATTATTTTTGATTAGAATTAAAAAGTTGTGGAAATTTCGCTAAAATCGTATCATATGTCGATTTTCCATTAAGTGGGGTAAGACAAAAATTGGGGCCAAAATATATAGAATCTATAATTGAAAGTCACGTCTCATTGTCATGAATACGTCTATTCTTCATATCAATACCTATGCCCAAATTTTCTAAAACATCGGCTCCCAAACTAGGTATATTTATATCAGCCACTATAAGATTCCAGATAAATTTTCGTTTAAGACCGAAATAGAGTTCATATCGTATTGTGTCATAATATGTCTTAGTGACAGTATTATTGGCAGCTTATAACTAAAATTCAGCGGGGAGATTTCAAGAAGTGGACTTTTTGGGGAAACAACTAATAGAACTGCCGGAATCAACTAAATATCTTGTGCGGGTAGACTGCTCGTATATAAAGAGTCTGCTACCATTGCATACACCATCTGTGGCTGACGCAGCAGACATGCTTAAAAGTTTTCAGACCATTTACACGGGGAAACGCGCTTACGAGCTTTGCTTTCAAATCTAGAATGACACCATCAAAAACCTTTATTATTTGAAGGCGACTTGGTTCTAACTCTATCAGTTTGAATACTGAGAGCCCCTTTGCGAAAGTTATGGGCCACAGGATTGCTAGAAATTTCCTCAATTTTAAGTTTTAGATCGGCTATTGCTTTTTTCAATCCTTGAAATGGTGAATTTTCAACATGTGTTTCAGTAGCTAATATAGTATTGGCTGAAATGTAGTAAATTTTATCAGCTATTTTAGCCAATTTTATACTATCGACAGTTTCGTCAGAACATAGCTAAGGGTTTACTGCACATTGTATGGTAACCTTTGCATCCACAAGGCTCGCAATGTACTTGGGTTTAATTTATAGCTATTCAGGCGTTCCATCTAACAAAGCAATTGTAAAGAGCACTGATTACCCAACAAAATCATTCAACAACAGTTCTAAACGTGACCTTTCCGACTGTTCAAAGAATGACAAAACGCGAGTTTTTAATTTCTCATAAGCATTGTTAACTGGAGGCTTAATTATGATATCCCGTACTCACTTTAAAATTTTAAGTTCAAGTACGGCAATAACAGCGTGGAACTTTGTTTGATCAGCTGTTATTCCAGCGATAAGGAATTGGGATTCCACTTATGTGAACCAGAGTGTTGCATCTGCTTCCCTGAAAATCGGTGCTTTAAATGCAACAACACAAATGGCTTGAACATCAATCTCAGTTTTAACAACTTCTTTATCCATCTTACGAAAATATGACTGATAAGTTATATAAAAGCAGTACCAGGTACTCATAAACACAGTACCAAGAATTTTCAAAAATGTACAAACGTTTAAAATGGATAGAAAATGTCAGTTTAAAACACAGTCGCCAATATAATAGTAAAAAAAGGGAACGTCTCTTCACCACTATAGCGCTGACTAATGTAGAGTCACTGGTGAATAAACCCTAGTTGTAAAACTTGCCAAAACTACAAACTCAGTTGATTATATAATGAATCTGACTCCAAATTAGTAAAATAACATAATTTAATATTACTTTAAACTTAACAATTTTGTACAAATAAACTTCCACATATTGGGAAGGAAATTAAGATTTTCACCTACTGCAGTTAGATACAAAGGTCGTAGGACCTTACGCCGACAACGAACTACACGCAGGAAAAAGTGTTCTGGCGTTAATTCTTGGGCCAATGGCCCTCTACTTCCATGTCTTGGCATTATCTTGGTTGGGGACTGCCTAGCACCATTGGAAAAACGAGCATGTTAGAAAACGAACTAACATACCACTTTTCCTATATAGCTTATTGAGACATGGAGGCATGCGTGGAAATGCGAACCTTTCATTTTCGATTAACAATCATTTGTAAAGGGTCTGATGAGAATATTGTCGTTCACAAGTGTGCGATTCACTCACACGCGAATCGAAAAAGACTATGGTGGCACTAATATTTCAATGCATTGCAAAGGATTTTAATGGATAAAAATAAATTTTATTGAAAAATCTTTAAATTTTCCATTTCTTACTAAGTTTGTTTAAATCGTGGAATGATAGGCATTCCCTATTTAGCAGTCTGAAGTCTACATAAAAATTGTCTCCTCCTATAACAGCAAAAACGGGCTTTTAGTAATTCTACACCCGAGATTTTAGAAGATTACATTATAGTCTAAATTCAGTATTTATTTTCGCAACACATAAACAATTACATCATTGTTTTCAGCTATTGTTTTAAGTGATTCATAAATAAAGGAAACATTTACCATGAGACACCAAACCTGATAAACATTGTCGATTAATACTCTTTAGGGTTCTTGCTTACTTCAAAGTTACATAACTTCCAGTATAAAAAAATAGCTTTAAATAAACAAACACACACACACACCTATATATAGATATATATATATATAAAGGTGTGTGTGTGTGTGTGTACATGTATATAAATATGCATGTTATATATATATAAATATGCATGTGATATATATATGTATATATATATATATACAGTGGAATCTCGATCGATCGTTTTCGGATCCATCGTTTTTCCGCATGTGTCGTTCATTATATCCAGTCCCAAAGATCATATTGCTTTGTTATGTTTCCGCATCTATCGTTTTCCCGCATTTATCGTTCATTTCAATCGGTCCCTTGAAAAACGATAGATCGAGATTCCACTGTATATGCCATGCTTTTTTTCGATAAAAAAAAAAGGTTTCGAAACTCTCCATATTATTGAGTCTAAAATTATGTTAAAGTAAAACATCTTGAATTTTTTTATTAGAAAATAAGTAACTGCATTATGGTTTATTAGTTCCTTATGATTTATATTTTTCGTTACGAACAGTTTATTTCTGATAAATCCCGAAGTTTTTCAATTCTTGCCCGCAACAAAATTTCGATTTCACTCCTTACTGTTGGTATCAACTGCTAAATGATGTTTTTGCAGTAACTCTGATTCAACATATTTTGTGAGGTCTAAAGGGGTGAGAGGTGGTCCTACAACTCAAAATAAATAATAGTGCTGAAATAAATAACATCGCTGAAATAATTTCGGTCAACAAGGAAGCTCTAATTGGGCTAACAATCAAATTCATTTTTGAAAATCCACGTTCGCATGCTCTTAAATATACTGGAATAGTTGATATAATAATTTTTAAAGGTAATAGCTTTTCTGGCACTGTTGTTTTCTCTTAAAATCAGCATTTTCGGTATCGAGCAACTAATTTTCCAATGGATATTTTCAAAGTTTTATAAAATTCTTCAGGATTAATGGAAGGATAATTTTTACCATCTTTTTTATGATGTTCAACTCCTTGAAAACTTAAATTTTTGTCCTCTGTGACAGAATATTCATAGTATGATACAGCAGTCTTTTGTCTTTCTTAAAAAACCTGTACTAGAGTTTTTATTTTATTATTCGCCTTATACAAGTCTAGATCACGGTATTGTAAATCCAATCTTAATTCACCCAATTCTTGAAGCGCATCATACATTAGTCCTAAATAAGATAAATTCTGTTTTTGTATTTTTTTTTCTTATCCTTCATATGCACATCTTTCTTTAGCGTCTCACGTAAAATCAGACTTCATATATTGAAAATTTTCACCAAAGCCTCATAGTTATTTCAAACTGCAGAAACTGTTCAAAAACTTGATGCAACCCATCGCGTACTTAACATTCGACTAATTCTTAAAAGTTCAACCGCCAGCAAACTCGCACACTGTTTTCGTTCTCTAGCATTTTTCACAGATGTGTTGTACAATACGTAAAGCTTATCGATAAATGATTTCAATCTATTAATACCGGAAACAGATTTAACAATATCATTTTCTGATAAATCAAGTCTGTGATTAATTCAGTGCCAAACTATCAAAGATGGAAATCAATTTCTGAATAATTTGGTTACTAATTATTCTTAACCTTCATAAAAGCTGAACACACACTGCGTAGCATATAATACTTACAAAACTATCATTTCAGAAATTTTCTGACTTTCCTTGTTTCTTAAGAGATTCAAAAAGAAATTAAAAATACTTTTTGATAATTCACTTTTAAGTTCAACTAAATCTAGATAATTTACCGTAGATGTCGTTCCACTGTCATGGATAGAACAACGAATACATACAATTAATGTGGATTTCTTACTCAATGTAGTGGATTCATCAATCAGCAATGAAATTTTACTGTTACTGTGCAAGGCAACGATTTACTTAATTATACTTTTCTTCGTTTGCTTCCCGATGTGGTTTACAATATTAATACATGGGTTTGTTGAGTGCAAAATTCTACCCATGTCAACATCATATAATTCTTGCAAATCGATTTCTGTTTCAAAATGATAAAATTATAAAATGAATGATTTTATTTCGTTACTTTATGATCTTTTGCAGTTATTACTTTTTCACGGGATAAATTTTTTAACGATAAATTTTCAAGAAGTTGCTTCTCGCCTTCCAACAATAATTTTATGGCAGCTTTATGCCCAGCAGATTCCCTGTGATAAAAAAATTTCTATCGAAAAGACAAGAGATGCTGTTTCCAGTTATGCCCGTAGTATGCAATTTCACCATTTCCTCATTCATTGGAAATCAGCATTCCCATTTTTTTATACTCCTAATGTACCAATTTTATAAGACGGTGTACATCCAAGTTTAAGATTTATATAATTAATACAATCATATTTAATAAATTGTCATTTTTTTGCTCAATGCTCCCACAATTAGGTCAATTCATACAGAAGATTTTCCTCTGCTTCTGCTAAAACATAGATTTTTGAAGGAAATGTAGGGTTTTCATCATCTACTCCTTCACTAGTTCTCCCTTTTTGAGTTGTCAAAGGTTAAAAAAATCCTTGTATATCTTCTCATATTTTTAGGTTAGAGTTTATATTTAAAAACATTTTAAACTGTAAAAAAAATTGTCAATTGAAACTTCCAAATTCATTTGTCTTTTTCAGTATCGTGGCAGAAATTTTGCAGTATTACAATTTAAGTATAATATAATTGAATCGGTAGTTTGATGAAGGGAACAAACGTCAAAAAAATTGAAATTCGTTTTTTTTGGGCTAAAATGTTGTTTACATATAGACCCTCCTTGTAAGCTGTAAAGTCGGAAAAAAAAACACTCCCATCCTGGTGTAATCGGGCCTTGCAATATTTATCAGTTTGAAGAAGGGAACATATCCCGGTTTTGTTTCCCCCTTCAAACTATTGATACCGTGCTTGACCAGACTGTCGCTGTTGTCGCGCTCTTTTACAGCTGGTATTTCCATCTGCTGTTCTGTTATTTATTTAGCCTTTTGTTTGTAGCTCATCACAGTTTTCTTTTTTATGTTTAATCAACGAAGGCTGCATTTACACGGTAATCCTCTTTTAAATGATTTGTGAAAAATGCAGTAGTTTTAAAACCATGTTAGTTTGGTCTATCTAATATGATGTCATTTTTTTTGTTTTGGCCTAATGTATTGTGACTGCTAGGATTTATTTTCACGTGTTAAGGATAGTGCTGAAATGTCTTCATCCAGATCTGAAAGGGGCATTGAAACTACTGGTGTAAAAAAGAAAGGTAATCGTCCTCCAGAAAAATATAGTTGTTAAGTGCGGAGAAATAAGACTTCGTGATGAAGAGTATAAAAGTATTAGAACAGGTGACACAGTACCTGGTAAGTCAAATAATATTGCTGTTTGCTCTGCAACGAGAAAAATCCGACGAACGGATAGAATTTACACACCGCAACAATACGTTGATTTGATTCAATCCTCTAAAAAGAAAGGATTCAGTGTTAGTCAAATCTCCGCAGATAGTATACTAGCCTACAAAAACTAGTGACCTAAGTTCTACAAAAAAACTGGAAAGTGCTTGGAAAAGTCCAGATTTTCCATTTCCAAATACAGACAGTTGGAATACTTCTTACCAAACGGTTATCTAACAGCATTTAAGTCCATTAATGGTTTGGTGAAACACACATTTTTGCTCATAAAACCAAACATTGGAATACCTCAGATTCCAAAAAAAAAAGCTTTGAATGAAAAATATTTAATACAAGACAAGAAGATCTAGGATATTGGCAAGATAGTTACTCACATTCCACATGAGTACAAACCATTTTATGAAGAATTTTTGATGAGACCAACTACTGCAACCATTGCATATTATGATGATGAAAGTGACGATTAGTAATGATTTTTATAATTTTTTACAAAATTTTACAAACATATACTAAATTTTTATAAATAAAAATATTTCTCATTCTTTAATTATTGATTTTTAGGCCTATTTCATAATCAGTTTGAAGAAGGGAACAAATCCATGGTTTTTAGTACCGTATAGTTTATTTAAGGACAGATCAACTGACCTGTCCAAGGTACTGGAATAGCGGGTAAATGTAAGGAATCTT
Source organism: Dolomedes plantarius (assembly GCA_907164885.2). Taxonomy (NCBI): domain Eukaryota; kingdom Metazoa; phylum Arthropoda; class Arachnida; order Araneae; family Dolomedidae; genus Dolomedes; species Dolomedes plantarius. The sequence goes on from OU015494.1 coordinate 208,398,523, forward strand.
ATATAAAAGTTTAGTGAAGAAAAAATAATAAATAAGAAAACTATGAAGTTTTTTAAAATTTCCCACAAAAACAGTTTTTGCATTTGTTCCCTTCTTTAAACTGACGATTCAATTGAGAATAGCTGCTGCCATCTCGATACTGACGAAGACAAATGAATTTTGAAATTTAAAATGAAAAAATAAAATTGTGATAAAAATTCCTTGAAGTATTTAATCTATTTAATATTTTAGGCTTTAGCATAAATTTATCCCATCACAAAAATCACTATATATATATATATATACAATACATAATAAAATAATGGACGCACCAAGTAGGAATTGTCCGATTGCAACAAAAATTGGTGGATGTGAAGTAGATATACGGGAAAGAAAACAATTAAAATTTCAGAAAAATTTAATAACTAATTCCACAGTTTGATCGTTACACAGTGAGGAAGTCGAAATACGGCTTTGGTCCACCTCTGACCTGGATAGAAGCTGTCACCTGGCGTGGCATAGACTGATAAAGTTCCCGGATGGTGTCCTCCGGAATTTCTTGTCAAATTGTCTCCAACTGTCATACTAAATCGACAACAATCTGGGATACTTGCAATCGCTTTCCCAAATTGTCCCAAATGGGCTCTACGGTGAAGAGATCAGGTGACCTAGGTGGTCAAGGAAGTGTTTGGGAAGTCTGAAGACAATTCATAGCAACTCGTTCGAATGCGGCCGGGGATTATCTTGTTGAAAAGTAAGTCCGGGGTGGAGGAAGAGGAACGGCAAGAAAACGGGTCTCAGATTGCCGTCTACGTACCGCGGGGTTCTAAGTGTACCACTACTGACTACCAAAGGGAATAGCACCCCAGACCATAATGGTCTGTTGTGGGCCTGTGGGGCGTGCGATAGTAAGGGTAGGATCCCCACACTGCTCTAGATTTACACGTCTCCACGTCTTTGTAGTTTTGTGCAAATTTTAATATAATATTTTATCATATTCTTAACAGCTCATAATATTGTTTTAGTTTCTATATATATATATATATATATACAGGGCTAGATTTGAGGCGGAACTCGCCGGAACCGCGTTCCGGTATTTCTCTTTAGGTACCTCTCTTTATCAATAATTTGGAATACCCCCCCACACGCACCCCCCCCCCCCCGGAAGGTTACCGTTCCGGCACCTCTATTTCTAGAAATCTAGCACTGTATATATATATATATATATATATATATATATATATATATATATATATATATATAATTTTTGAGTTTAAAAAGTTTCCTGTATGAAAATTTGTTAAAATTTTAATAAATGTCGTTTAAAATTACTTTTGATGTACTGATGAAACATATAATGTTTTATAGAATCAATACAGTGCAGAGAGTATAAGAAATACTGAAAATGTATCATTATACGAAAGATTTGTTTCGGGAGTTTGGAGGGGGGGGGGCTGCAATGATTAACATTTTGATATGTACTGGTAGTCCTTGTCATAGATTAATAAGAATAAGCGTATTTTCTGATGACAGTTATATCAGTAATTTGTTGCATTTAGGATATTAGATTAATTCCTTAACACATATAAACTTATGCTAAGTTACCTTTTCTAATCTAGTTGGGAATTCTGATGCTGTAACTTTTCTAAGCGCTTAATGTAACAAAAATAATTCCCACATACATTTCTATGATTTTCAATCCCTAAGAAATGATTAAAGTTGTTATTTCCGAATTTTATGTATATTTCCACTATTTTCCGACAGCGCATTTAGCAAGTTCTTAAGCTTCGACTTTCCGAAAGATTACAGAAGGGGAACATGAAAAAAGTTCAAGTAAATTGATAATAATATTCATTTAGAAAATGTTAAAAGTTATATGTTATGTTAGAATTTCTTTAGATATAATTTTAACGCGAAATTTTTTTAATACAAATGCACTAGATATTACTGTCATAGCCACAATTAAGTTAACGTTTCGTATTAATTGTCTTATTTTTTTTAATGTGTTTTGAAATATCCCACTGAAGCAAAAGAGTAAAAATAAACCTTAGTCACATAGCGAGTTACATACTTTTAAATGCTTGTCCAGAATAAATTTACCTGTACTAATGCAATTTAACAGTTGATTAGAAAATAAACATTAAAAAAACGAGATGAAATATTTTTTTTATTTGTTGTGAAATGGTGTGATAATGTACGCAATTTATTTATCAACGAAATATACTTCGTAAAATGTAATTTCTAATACATTACTCATTTCTAGTGAAGCCAAAAAAATGTTACTTTGTGTACATTTCTTTGAATTATTTGTTCAGAAGCGTAATTTGTGACTTTGACCCCTCGTAAATGTATGCCTATATATACAATTTATGCAGGGAGAGGTGTGCTTTCAATAACATTTTAAAAATGCTTTTCATATAAATTGCTAGTTTGTGCTTTTTTAAATGCAAAGCCAATGTAGATTAGATAGAACTTTTAATACAAAGTGGAGTAATAATTTTTATTTTTTTCTCACTGTGTTTTAAGAAATTATTTAATTCTTTACTCTGTGAGAAGTGTTAACAGTCTTTGAAATATATTTTTTAAGAGCAGCATCATTGCAATATAGTTGTTTTTTTAATATGTTTTATAATGAAATACTAGAAACTTATATTTCATAGAAGCTTGCTTTTTTGCTGTAGAGCATGTTAAACTTGGTTTAAAAAAGGTCCTGCAATGTAAAAATGCCTAAGTATTTACATGCATAAATGGCATTGAACATAATCATGTAATTTTGTAATAAAATATTGTTCATTGAGTAGCAGTGATCCCTTTTTGAATTTTTACATAATATACATATTCTGTGCTTCATAGGTATTAATACTATGGATCACCTATATGTCATGAATTTTATGAAATATGTTATCATCAAAGAAACTTGAAGTTCTGATCATACGGACACATTTTCTGCTAAACTGCTTCACATACCATATTTCAGTCTTTATCATTAAAGACTCTACATGTGACACTCATAAAGTATGACACTATATACACTGACGTACCATAAAAACTGGGATACAAGTCAAATGCCTGATAATTTCCCTTTTCGATCATAGAACTGCCGAAACACGACGCACAGTGGAGTATTTGACGCAAAAACCTGGCCAAAAGTGTAAAAATTAAAAATTGCGCAATAATTGTAAAAAGTGCATTTTATCATTTCTAACAAACTGCTGAGTGAATCACATCATTTCCAGCAGCATAAGTAACACTCAGCAGTTTCTAGCCTCAGTTGAAGATCAGATTTCTTTGCGAATGGACGTGTCATTTGATTGAGTTTCAGCTTTGTTGATAGTTTAAATCTATATTTTTATGTGGCGTTAAGAATTAATATTTTGAAATTAAATTAGGTTTACGTGTTAAAAAAAGGTAAGAGCTTTGTTTTAAAATATATAATAATTTAATTAGTTTTATTATTAACATATTAAAAAAATTGAAAGCTTGAAAAATGTTTTTTTAATCAATTTAGCTGTAATTTAAGTTTCTTAAAGCTTTATGAAGGTGTGTCGGGGCTTGTCGGACCTAATTTCAATTATAATCGTCATGGTTATAGTATTGAGAGTCTATTTCAAAGAGAAAATGTTCCGCAAACAGCTGCCATTTTTATATAGAATTTTTTTTATAAAGAACCCTTTTTTATTTTCATGATAATTTCTTGACGGGTATGATTTGAAAATGACTTTCAACTATAGATGTAATCTGTATAAATCTTGTTAACATATAAAACTTTATTTCTTCTTAAGCCTTTGAGACAAAAAAAAAGTTTTAAAACATAAGAGTGATGAAGAAGATGAATTTGAAGAAGATGACGAAGGTCAGACTTCAGGAGAATCAGATTGAAAAATTTAAGCTTCTGAAGTCACTAGAGAACTAAGATCCCTATAGTTACTAAACTTTGGTAACTATTAAATGTAAAATATATATATATATATATGATAAAGATTGATTTATAAAGCTAATTTTATTTTTAAAACAATTAAAATTTTTAAATTTTAAAATTTAAGAATTTTAAATTTTTAAATTTTTTAAAAAAATTTATTTTTTTACAAAAAGGGAGTATTTACTATTACAAAGTAAGTTAAAAGTCAAAAGCAATGGTTTTAACTTTAAAACACATGAAAAATATTTTTGGCCAGGGTTTTGCTACAAATACTCTACTGTGCGACGGTGCATGAACTCCATGATCTTTCTGGGGAAGTCTGTAGACAACGAACACCTGAAGAGCGATTCCCAATCTATATAATATATACTATACATAAAGCAGTTCCGTAACTGTTAGCATGCTGGATTAATTCATTTACCATATGTCCATATGCCCAAATCAGACACGTCATACCAGGCAACTCGTTTCCAATATTCGAAGCTTCAATGGCGATGTTCCCGAGCCCAAACGAGGCGCAGAGCTCTATGTTGTGATGAAAACAATGGCACCGGTCACGATCATCCAGTCTTTCAGCGGCCACACTGAGTTAGATGTTTTATCGTAATCCTTCTATAAAAAGTACACTCTCTAAATGGTCGATCATAAAAATCTAAATTTCACCTGCATCTCCGAAATGCCACGACCACCGTCAATCGTACCTCGCTGAAATTCGCTTCAATCACGATTATTTGTCACGCTCACTGAGAAGTTAGATTTTTTAGGCCACCACATATGCCTGTCTCTTTATATATAACTAGCTGAAAACCCGCCTTTCGCTACGGAGTACATTCAAATTAAATACATCGGTCAATGTATGCAATTAATGCAAAAAAAAAATGAATATATATATTTATAATAAATGCGACGATTAATGTATACAATTGATGCAAAATATATATATATATATATATATTTATAAAAAATCGTAACGGATATTAATTTTTTTTTGGATAATATCCAATCGTCTTCTGCATTAGAAAGAAAAACAATATTATTTTGTCTAATTAGTTGCTATGCACGTGGCGATAAATTTATTTAAAATACCAGAAAAAGAAATCACGTGATCAGCATTTAATAAGTTAAATTCTAAAAATTAATCTTTAAAAATTCACCAAAAATCATAAAATGGAGGTAAAGATTTGAAAAAGATTTAATTTTAAAGGAATTTTTATGATCTTTCTTGTGATATAAATTTCATAACCCTCAAATTATTATTTTAAATGCAAACTTAAAAAAAGTTACAAAAACAAATTAAAAATTTAATTTTAAAAAATCTAAGAAGAATTTTTCAAAAATCTTTCTTAGTGCACTCCTACATTATAAGAAGAATCGCGATGCAAAATTTCAGCCCTTTACGTCTAGCGGTTTGGTCTATGCGTTGTATGTCAGTGAGTCAGTCAGTGAGTCAGGTACGGAACTGTTATATATACAGTGGACGCTCGTTAATTCGAACTCGAAGGTTCTCAGAAAAAAGTTCGAATTATCCGAAGTTCGAATTATCCGATGTTAAGAGAAAATATATAACTTTAAATGTGTATCACTGAAGAAGAAACTTTCCTAGTATGTATAACCCCAGAAAACATATTATACTATGTTATCTAAAGTTAAACATATTAAAAAGCAATACAGACTTACCTTAATCATAAAATGAAGCAGAAGATATGCAGTATAAAGTAAACTTTTATTAAAAATATGAATTACACTTTGAGGGAAAAACTGTAAAATGGATGTTTGGTTCTATTTATGATGCCTACATTGTTCAGCCAGCTTCTCGATTTGAAGTAAACATTTCAATTCATTTTCAGAGGAAGGTTCCATCTGAATAAATGCTTTCAGAGTTTTAATAGAGTCCATTATGGCCGCATTAAAAATATCTTTCATCAGGTAAGTAGAAAAAAGCCCTGGCAGTTTCCTACCGAAATCAGTGCATAAGTCTTCGTTTACACCAGAGCTTTGGCCACATACAGTTTGATAAGAAATATTTTGCCTTGACTTAAATCGAGAAAACCATCCATCACTGCATTTAAAATCTTCAATACCCATTCGACTTGCCAATTCATCAGCCTTCGTCAGCACTAGGGGTCCATTTATCGGAAAATTTCGAGATCTAACATCCTGGAGCCATAGCAGTAGAGCTCTTTCTAGAACTTCTGGGGACGCATTTCCCATGCGTTTCCTTCCTCTAGCAAATTTGGATTCTTTCCCATGAATCTAAAATTGACTCCTTGTTTTTCAAATTTGTTGACAAGGCATTTTTTTAATTCCATAGTCAGCTGCTAACTTTGTTTTATATTCGCCATTCTCTACTTTCTTTAAAATTTCTACCTTTGCCTCCAAAGTTAGGGTTTTGTACTTTCCACGTGTAGACATCCTGAATTTTTACACGTTCACACCACACAATGAGGAAGAAAAACTAGACCACATTAACTTGTGTGCACTGCAGTTATAACTGACGCAGCTCCCTAGAATCTGTAGTAAAGACTAAATTTTCTGAAATTCTAAGAAAATTGATCCAAATAAAGGAAAATTGCTTTTTCCGTTTAGCACTAATAAGAAGGACAATAGCTACTAACGTCTAGCGGACATGCGATAGTCTAGGAATGCAGGCATATGCCTCTTTACACAGAAAAGAAATTTTGACACACAAAATAATAAATACAGCGTGTATTTTCTCCATTAAACGAGGAAAAATAATTTTTTTTGTCAAATTTTTAGTTCGAATTAACCGAAGTGATAAAAATTTAGTTCGAATTAATGAGATATTTTTAACATTAACTCCAATACAAGTTTTTGGGGACCTTTGAATTAGTTCGAATTAACCGAAAGTTCGAATTAACCGAGTTCGAATTAACGAGCGTCCACTGTATATAGATTATTGCGGAGTAAACCGTTGGCAAGAAAGTGTATGTTTCGAATGGGCCAGTTATCCAGGCACTTCACTGCATAGTATAAAGTTGGTGTAATATTAGTATGTCAATGCGTGAAAGGGGTCTATTATATAAATAGATTTTTTTTATACCTGGGAACTATCAACTTATGTATCTGCCAGATGTGTGTGTGTGAACAAAGACACTTTTTTACAGAGTTTTTATAGTTGCAGTAAATTTGAAACAAACCTATAGAAATAAGATTTTCTCTCCTCCTTAACCACATGTTCAGAAAATGAAGAATTATTCACCGCTGTGAATGAGATACATATGCAAGAGGTTTCAATAAATCTTACACTGAAATATTGCAAATTATAGCAAACTGAAAACTGTGTAGATGAACTCCTAAGAACAAAGTAGGCAGCGTGAGTTATCTCGGCAGCGATTTAGTCTTTAGTGACGTAGATAATATGATTCTCCGGTGAAAGGGTCGTTTAAAGATGTCAAAAGTATGCCATGTCTCTCTTAAAAGTTCTAACAAGGACAACACAAATCACAAATCAATGAACTACAATAAATGTATAATTTTTCTCTAAAATCAAATATTTCATTAAGTGGTATTTTAAAATACCCTTAGTGATTATCCTTCTCTAAGGGTTATATATATATATATATATATATATATATATATATATATATATATATATATATATATATATATATATATATATATAGACACTTCTCTACAACCCCTCAAAACGGCCCCTTTATTTCAGAACCATTACTGACTGCCTTAGAGAAATTTCACTATATATATATATATAGATAGATAGATATATAGATATATAGATATAGATATATGTCTCTGTGTGTGTAATATCGCTATCATATTTTATATAAAACTTCAGAAGTATCGGAAATAATGTGGCTTTAAGTTCATTTCCTTATGAAGTGGTTAGAGATCACGATACGTGGGTGAAGGAATAGCTTTGGGTATAGTATATTAAATTTCGGAGTGGTTGCATTTCTGGGATGTCCCACAAAATAACTCCTTATTAATATTACCCACCCACAGATATATATATATATATATATATATATATATACACTATCTACCAGTAAGTATTTGGACACCCATGTAAATGACGATATCTGCGGTCCTGTTATACGTCACGCCCTCCGCCGTTAAATAGCGTGCAGGAAGCAACTTAGGCATTAGCCGCATGCAAGATACCACGAAGTGTAGGTTTATCTAATTTCGAGAAAGGTATAATCGTCGGGTATCACAGAAATGGCCGATCATTAAGGGACATATCTAGCGAGCTGAATTACCCGAAATCAACAGTGTCCTATGTGATTCAGAAATGGAAGGTGAGCAGTAATTGTCGATATGTACCCCGAGTCGGCAGACCCACGAAACTAGGAGATAGAGACCGACGGATGCTGTCCAGAGAAATTCGGAGGAACCCCAACCCATTTCCCAAATGCTCCAGGAGATTCAACAGGCATACGGGCGTGTTGTTTATATGAATACCATCCGTAAGAAAGCACATCTGCTTGACTATTATTGTCGTGCTGCCGCCTATAAGCCTTTGATCACAAAGTTGAACCACGCTGCTCGGTTAATGTGATGCAAAGCACGTCGAAAGTGGACCGTAGATCAGTGGAAACGGGTTCTCTGGAGCGACGAATCAAGGTTTATCCTTTACCGTTCGGATGGTAGGGTATGGGTATGGGATCTGCCTGGAGACCGCCTCCTGCCAAAATGCATTGTACCCACGGTGAAGTTTGGCGGAGGTGGAATTATTGTCTGGGGGTGTTTCTCCTGGTATGGGCTGGGACCCTTCGTCCCAATTCATGATAAGATCAGCGTCGACGCATACTGAACTATTTTGGATGACAGTGTGCTTCCTAAGTTTTAGCAGATTTACGGGATAGACCCGTGTTACTTCCAGGACGACGACGCCAGATGTCATGTTGCGAGGTCCACCATGGATTGGTATAGTCACAATGGAGTTAACCGAATGGACTGGCCTGCCCAGAGCCCAGTCCTGAACCCTATCGAGAACCTCTGGGACGAGTTGGATTGCCAATTTAAGGGATGTAACAACTATCCAAAATCGGTGAAGAAACTTGCATTCTTCCCAAGCCAAGTGGAAGAAAATACCACTAGCCGTAATACAATGACTTGTGGAAAGCATGCCCCGGAGGGTTGAGGCTTTAATTGCCTCTCGTGGAGGAGAAAAAGAATTTGGTCTAAAAGTATTTGGTTCATATTCTATTGAATATGAACCAAATACTTATTCGTAGATAGTGTGTATGTATGTATATATGTATGTGTATATATATATATATATATATATATATATATATATATATACATACAGGGTGACCCAAAAATAACCGACGATTGGAAAAATCAATTAAAGATAAACGGATGGTGATAAAAATGTACGGTTTGCTGCATTCTGCTTAGGTAACCAGGGAATTTATTCTCACTAATTTTCAAAATTAGTTACAAAGTTCGTCAACAGATGGCGCTGCTGAATATATATATATATATATATACTGTCCGACCACTGAAGCAAAGTCCCTGGAAGCTGTTACGCATGCGCGAGAAAAGCTAGTCTACTTAGCAATTAGGGGAAAACGTCATATTTTCGGATGTGTTTATTTATGAAATACGGAATGTATTTCAGACTGCTTATTGTCCGCAATTTTAAAGTTATTTTTTAAAACTTTATTTTTGATCGAATATGTGTATAATAATTTCAAAATAATAAAAAGAAAGCAGCAAATCTATTTAAAAAATAGGAGTGTTATAGGAGTGGATATTTTCGGGTGTGTTTGTTTAAGAACTGCGAAAGAATGTTTTCAACCAACTTTCTTTTTCAGAATTTTTCTTTTGATTGAATGTATAAATAAAAACCGAAAAACATATTAAAATGAATGTTTGAAAAATTCCATGTTTAAGTGATATATTGTAATAACATAAATATATATATATATATATATATAATGCAATAAAAATAATATATTTGTTTCGCAGTTTTACAATTTGCAGAAATAATTAGGATATACAATTCAAAATTTTCAATCTTTTGTGATTAGCAACAAAAAATTTAAAATGAATTTAAGATAAAACTTTCTCATAATTTTATAAATAATCGAAGTGTGAATATGAGATACAAATTTATAATTTCAGTCTTCTATGATAATTAAAAATCTAGATTTTAAAAATGCATTTTATTGTAAATTAAATTAATTTAAAAAATGGTATATTTACATTCACTGTGATATATATAAAAGCTGCAGAAAAAATACATCAGTGATCAGTAAAAAATATTTTTTTTTATATTTTTGTATCAAAAACTATCAAATAAAATCAATGAAAAATCTAATATTCATCTGATGAAATATCCGAATCACTGTCCGTGTCTGAAATATCTATTCGCAGAGGATCAACCAAATCTTCAAACACACCATCCCATTTCCAATACATATTTTCTAATGAAACAGCATGAGGGCAATATTTTACCCAGTGTTCAGTAGTAACGTTTTCAATAGCCTCATTCGAAAATGTTAATAATCTCGATAAGTTCAGATCTCCTGTAACGTTAAGATTCCGAGTATGATTCTTTATTTCTGCCCATACATATTCTATGGCGTTGATATCGGAATGATAAGGTGGGAGCCTCAGCGCTGTAAATCCATTATCTTGGAGCATAGTGTCGAATTTATATACTTTTGTTCTAGGCTGATTTCTCTTAACTAAATCTAATAATTCAATTTTTCGTAAATCACTTGAACATGGAATATTATTTGAAGCAAGCCAGTCCATAATTTCTTGTTTTCTATTCGATGAATTCGGCACTTTATTTAACTGGACTGAATGGTATGATGCGTTATCAATCACCACTACTGAATATTGTGGAAGATTTGGGATTAATTTTTCTTCAGCCCACTTTTCAAAAATTCTCGAATTCATCTGTCCATGATAATCTCCGCTTGTTGAGTTAGCTTTATATAACAAATTTGAATTGGGAATAAAGCCCATATCCCCACCAGCACATAAAACTATGATTCTTCTGGACGCATTTCCAGTTTCTAAAACGCCAACTGTTCCATCTGTTTGCCAGCATTTCCCAAAAGTTAGATTGCTATCAATCCATGTTTCATCCAAATACACAGTTGGCCTATTTTCTTCTCGGTAGCGCTTTATATTTCTTAAAAATTGAGTTCCAGATAAAATAATGTCACTTCGCTCCATAATTTGTTTCCGTTTATTTTGCGATTTTTTGAAACGGAATCCTATTTCGTGCACAATTTTTCTCAAAGTTTCTCTTTGATGAGTAAAATTGATTTTTTCTCTTAACACTGGAATTAGTTTACAAATTGTTGGTACTATTTTATGGACAGCATAAAATTCATGAATTGTTCTTCGAATTACATCACAATCAAAATTATCTAAAGCTACGTTTTCGGTGGTTCTTTTTTTCTGACGTTTCCACGGAGATTCAAATTTTGGAGTTTCTTGACCCTTTGCTTCTCTGCGTATTCTTTTTACACTGGACATTGATATCCCGGTCATTTCACTAGCTCTCTTTAGGGATTGCGAAATTGGAACAATAACATTTCCTTCTAGTGCTTCTTTATCACACAATTTAATTACATTGTGTATTATACGTTTACAATCACTACGGAACAGCTTATTCCGAGCAGTTGTGTTGGGAAAAGGATCCATTAATTTTAATATAATAATCAAAATAACAGACGAGGAAAAAGCAAGCGCAGTTAGTAACCGATTCTAAAGAATGTCGAGAGAATACGAGACTTTTCCCCCTCCTTCCTCAGCAGCCTTACCTACAGCGTGAATAGAATCGTCTTGGCACTATGCCAACCGTGGTTCTTCGTACTGTGGTCGGACAGTATATATATATATATATATATATATATATATATATATATATATATATATATTTATTTATATTTATTTATATTTATATTTATGTATGTATGTATGTACGTTTATGTATGTACGTTTCAGAAATGGATAAGGAGAAATTGAAAACGACGCTCACTATTAAATTAAGAACACTTGTAGGTTTTAAACTAACTGTAATATTCACATAAAGTAGAAACTTTCTTAACCTTTAACTTCAATAAAGACAATCCTTCCTTGTCATATCGAATAGCATCTGACTTAATTGTATTTTGTTAAATAAAAGGACAATCACTATATACACAGCTTCCGTTATTTTAAATTCTTTCGTACATGAAGATGAAATAGTTTCTTTGAATTTTAGCAACGTGATAGTAAAGCGATGCACTTCCAGATTCACCTGTCATCCAACCCCTTAAGAGAACTTTAGGCCCGAATCATACAAGGAGGGAGGCTAGAATGGTTAAGTCATTTAACAACGCATATGATTTCTTTGTTTTCCATTACATATTTTTTTTTCTCCTCTGATACAAATAAAATTATATATAATACTAGCTGAAAACTCGCACTTCTCTACGGAGTACATTCAAATTAAATACAACGGTCAATGTATGCAATTAATACCAAAAAAAATAAATATATATATATATATATATATGTATAGTAAATACGACGATCAATGTATACAATTGATGTAAAAAAAAATATATTATAAAAAATCGTAAGAGATATTTTTATAGACAAAATAATGTAGAAGAAAATATTCAAATTAAATCTAATAGGACATAATAAAGAATGTAGTATAGTTTATATAGTACAGTTTGAGGAACATATCTTTTACTGTATTTTAATATTTTTTTGGATAATGTCCAATCGTCTGCCACATTAGCAAGGGAAAAAATATTTTTTTGTCTATTTTATTGTTATGGACGTGACGATAAATTTATTTAAAGTACCAGAAAAAGAAATCACGTGATCAGCATTAATAAATTAAATTTTAAAATTTAATCTTTAAAAATTCACCAAAAATCAGAAAATGGAGGTAAAGATTTGAAAAAGATTTCATTTTAAAGTAATTTTTATGATCTTTCTCGCGATATAAATTTCATAACCCTCAAATTATTATTTTAAATGCAAACTTAAAAAAAGTTACTAAAAGAGCTTAAAAATTCAATTTTAAAAAATCTAAGAAGAATTTCCCTGCAATCTTTCTTGGTGCACCCCTACACTATAAGAAAAATCGCCATGCAAAATTTCAGCCCTTTAGGTCCAGCGGTTTGGTCTGTGCGGTGTATGTCAGTCAGTGAGTCAGTCAGTTACGGAACTGTTTTATACATATATAGATAAATGAAATAAATTAACATTTTAAAGTACTTCTTTAGCAATTTCTTAATAAAAATTGTCGTGTTAACAAGCTTGCGTTCTTCCTATTTTTTAATAGTTCACAATCGTATGCGGACTACAGGCAGTTTTGAAGTCAGTTCAGCTGAAATCAAACTTTGAACCCCTTTAATGTGTTTTGTAATTTATTTGCATTTAAAATAAGGAAATTATTTTCACGTATATTACAGTTTACTATCCTTATTAGTCAACCTTATCAACCTTGAAGTGTTGGTGAAATGCATTTATTGATTGGGCTGTTATCAATCTGCATATCTATTAATATTAAAAATTCCCTCTTATTTATCTGTTATAGCCATGCTTTCCGTAGCACATTTCGAAGTATCCTTATTTCATGTAGACAGGGGGATTTTTGTAATAATCTCTAATACACTAAAATCGAACCCATACTCCTACCTATTTGACACCTGAAAGTGGTGTCAAGTAACCGTATTTAATCTCCGTTGTTGAGAAGGCGAGGGATTGTAAAAGTAAGAATTCCTTTGAACGCTAGCATTATGGTTTAACCCCATTCTCCTATGATTCGTTTATTTTAGAAATATTTCTCATGTTACTAATCTCTAATATTTCGTTTAATTTGATCAGTAATCAAAAGTACTTCATATATTTTTTTCCTGTTTCGCAAAATGAACCTAAAAATGCGATATGATATAAAAATGTTTTTAAGTGAATCCAAAGTTTAATGTAAATAACATAAAAATTCAATTTTATTCATAAGTTCTAATTTACAAAAAATATTCCAATGCATCTTCATTTACCATGCATGTAAAATTTTTTATTCCATGGTAGAAATGCGTTGAGCATAAAAATGAAAATTTTTCCATGATATGTTTTTGATTATCAGTAGTCTCAATATTATAACCTTTACAAAATAGTGAAAAAAATTTTAACATTAGTCAGTTTTAGATGTTGCACTTCGTTGAAATTTCGTAATCTTGCTTCTCCAAACAGAATTTTCTGGCGCCATCTATTGGTCTACATTCAAATCTTTTCATAAATTCGTAACATACATATTTGTAACTATCGTTATGAAATAAATACTTATTGCTAAAAATGTTAAAGCGTATTTATTGGGTATTCAAATGTCTTAAAATTCTAATAAGCAGACAACATATGTAAATATATATAGGGGAACCTGTTGTACCTCGGACCTTTTTTTAATGTTTTAAATCTCTTTTTATCCTTGAAGTTCATAAAAAATAAATCAGTGCTGCTTTTTGACGCTTAAGAATATAAGTGTTAACCTGTAATTTCATTATTTTTTCATGCGAATTATTTTCATTATTTTTGGCAAATTTAGAATTAAAGTGCCTTTAGGACCAAGTTACAACCAAAGTACAGCGTTGTACCTTGGTCCTACAGATTTTTGTTTTTATTATTCTTTTCAAAAGTATAAATTTCACACTAACCCAAACCTGAATTAGAAGTTTAAGGAAAAATTAGGTAAGTAGAACAATTAAACTTATCAGAATATGATAATAAACAAATCACAATTACTTATAAAACTGAAACTTCGGTTGCTCGGTTAAAAGTTGTAGTTTTGGACGAGATCGTGGTTTGAGAATTTCTCAAAGTTATGTCCTTCTCAATTTTTCTTCTAACGTTCGAAGCCAAAATTCACCCACCAATTGATTTCTATACCAGGAATTATCATTTCTTTTACTTGCCTTTGTGAATTAGAAGGCTAACTAGCGAACTTTCTTTAAATTTAATCCAAAATTAAGTTTACCAGCTCTTTGGATGTACTTGATTGTTAAGAGTTCTTCTTCTTTAGTGAAAACTTGTTTCGGATTCTTAGTTAGAGAATACGATAATGTACTTATTCCTGATTCTAAAATTGTTTTCACTTGACTAATTAGAGTAGTTTTAGACAGATTGAAATAGTTAACAGCTCTATACATTGTCATTTCTTTCAACAATTTTCTCTATATCCTATTTTTGTATACGTAGCCTTTATCTTAACACCGGAAGCGTTTCAGTATGATTCTCTCCAGGGAAATCAATTTATCTACTAATAAAATGTGAATTAACTACCTGGAGGTTGTACCTCGGATCTCGGACCAAGGTAAAAAAGAATTCTCGGTCAAAGGTACAACAGGTTCTTACTCCAAACAGTTGTTCTTATCTCCAACCTGGATGTTGCGTAAAAGCCATTGTTTTGTGACTGCTATGTTTCCAACAGGTGACTAATTCAAGAATGACATATGTTTGTTATTAAAATGCGGTTAAGATCTCAAGGGAAAACAAAATTAAAATATAAAAATACTTATTTTAGCCCACGAGACTTAGTATTGTGGTTAACAGTTAGACTGAAATGATATATTTTATGCTACGAACATTAAGGAACTATTGTGACACATACACGAATTAAGCTTACCACTCACAAAAAACTTAAACAGATACAGCTGGCTACGGCCTAGTACCAGGGTACATTCGGTCCAAGGTACAATAGGGTCCCCTATATATCGCACCACTATAACAATGGCAAAACTCAAAAATCAACTATTTTGAATTTAATGTACGTTACGTACTTTTGGGTTATTATTATTTAAACCCATGTCTATAATTTAACCAAATGTTAGGTAGACATGCTGGCTGTACGTATGAATACAGCAATGTATTCTTTATGTAAAAACAAATGCAAATTGCAAATTTACTTTCCCATTTTTTTAAAAAAGCTTGTTTTGAGTTGTTCCATTGTTCTTCTAGGGGTGCGATATACTGGACTTATTAAACAGCTTTTTAACAGAAATAAATCTTGAAAGCTACTAATGTTGAGAAAAATAAAACTGATTGAAAAACTAAAGAAAATCTTTTAATTTAAAACAAATAAAATATTTGAGCTTTTCACATATAATTTAAACCTAACTGAAAGTCAAAACTAACAGCGTCTAACTGAAAGTAAAAATCAAAACATGACCATGAAACCTCCTCCTAAAACTGTTCGAACGCAGATAAATATCAAGAAAGTGAAGTCTGTGATCCTAAAAGAAAATCCGAAGACTCCAAAATCCATTGCATCGAAACTATGGATTTCTTCTTGCACTGTAAGTAAAATCATTCATAAAGATTTAAAGCTAAAAAAGATGTTTAAGTTCATCTGCTTTTGCCAAAGCATATAGCTGAAATAATAAAAAAATAAAAAGAAAATTATGTGAAAAATACCTATCTGCTGAAAAATAGAAATTTGCGGGAACACTCGTTGACGCATGGGTGTATTTAAGTGACTGTAATAAAAAAAGGTCAATTTTCTACTGTTCAACTGACGGGAATGTCTGTACAAAATGGCTACGTCAGTGTACAGAAAAGTTCCCAAAGAGATTCATGATAGTTTCAGGATTTCGTTACGACGGCAAATTAAAAATAAAAAAGCCTCCAGTAAAGCCAAAATTAATTCACTCTACTATCAACCGAATATTTTAGAACGAAATTTTGAAGAAGAAATTACAGACTTATGTGGAAAGGACATTCATAAAGTTGAGTATTATATGAGCAAGGCCTCTATTCACACGTTTCAGTAAACTGCCGCTTATTTAGCAAACAAAGAATCAGAAACAGGAATAAAGTGTTGTTATTTCCAATCCAGTCCAAAGGACCTTGGTCCCTGGCGAAGGGTAGTAAGCAGTTTCACTTTAGGACGAGATACCACTAGTGCTGAAGACTGACTTGACCTCGAAGAACATCGGTCCCTTAATTTTGAATCGAGTCAAGTGACGAGACCGGAACACTTGATCCCGCACCTCCAGAAGTATTTTGGGAACTTGGAGGCCATTGCAGCTACGACAGGTTTTTCTGTGCACCAGCCGCCATTAGTGTACACGTCGGTGGTTTTGTCAGTGACGGGCATCGAAACAACGACGTTCAGATCATTGGCCTGCTGCCTCTACCAACCGGGCCACCTCGTCCGGAATAAAGTGTATCCCATATAATGAAATACTTGTAAAATCACCTGACGCTTCTCCAGTGGACTTTTGTGCTTTCGGTTTATTAGAACCAGCCTTAGGAAAAAATCATGCAAAAACACTGAACGGACATTGGAAAACGGTCCAAGAGGAATGGGGTAAAATTGACATGACAGTACTAAGAAATTTTTTACTTTCATGTAAAATTCGAGCTAGAGCTGTTGTTAAGAACCATGGCTACCAGATAGAAGC
Organism: Dolomedes plantarius; assembly: GCA_907164885.2. NCBI lineage: Eukaryota > Metazoa > Arthropoda > Arachnida > Araneae > Dolomedidae > Dolomedes > Dolomedes plantarius. Next base: position 208,415,827 of record OU015494.1, read on the forward strand.
AAATTGCCGCCAAAAATGCGGCATTTATACATAAAACTTTACTATCAAAATCGTTTCCACAAAGTTTGAATGACCTGTATATATTTAAGGTTCAGTCTCGGGTAAAAAAATTTGCAATCTTTACCTGAATTAAGTTTTAAAGTACTGCTTATATGATTTAGAAATTAAAAGTAGATTTAATCTTCATGGGTCAGTTTAATTTAGTTTGGGAGGATAACGTACATAGGCTTTTAAATAAATATTTAAATTCAAACTGACCCAAATATTACTTACATTATCTTGATACAGACACGCACGGGCTATTTGAATCAAATACAGCACCAGACTAAGGAAGATCCCCTAATAAAAATGGTGTTATAAAAATAAAAGAAGGAGATTGAAGATTTTAGAACATATCAACGAAGTCAGTACATTTCAACACCGGTTAAACTTTACCAAGACTATGCGTTTTTCAAGGATTTCATGGTTCTGATATTTCTAAACTCGAAGCTGCAAAGTTGTAATTACAAATGAAGTTACAAAATCGTTGGAACATTATAGAAGGGGAATTCGTGCAGCGTAACACTACCCTGATAATAAATTTCTATTTTAAAACGTATTAAGACAATATTTCCTGAATCTGTTTTTGTGATTGCATGTAGTTTCATAAAATTGTTAAACATAGTAACCTCCAATCAACGTTAAAAATTAGTTGTCAAGATTAATTTCAATCTTTTCGGATTTTACCCTCCATCTCTTAACTTGGGCTACTATGTCAAAACAGTGTTTCCTCCATCTAATCGTTTCACAGTTGGAGTACATATCATCAAGTAAATAATCATTTTCTCTTATTTTTGTAACATTTTTATACATAAAGTATATTTGAATGAAACAGTTTTTAAAATGGATTTACTCTGCATTGTTAAGACACTCTACCTTTATGTAATGTTAACCATTAATACGATGTATGACAAATAGAAATTCTAAAATGAGTGGACCTCGATAATTGATAAATGTAACCTCACCGTAACTATTAAAATTTGACATAATATTTTCGAAGTTCAGATTTTTGTAGGCTATATTAATACTGGTAACGAAATATGTTAATTAAATGTATAAAGAGGAAAGCAATATTTGTTTACACCATTGCGACTAATTATTTAAAGCGTAGTACTTAAATAGTTTAAGAATTATTGTATATACAATTAATACTAAAACATCCTTTTTGTTAATTGTCATAGAAATACTGCTAAGTCTTTACTTCAAAGTTGTATTTTATTTGATATACAAATTTCTTCCTCCCTAGTCCTTTAATTGTCTTCCAATATGCGGACACTGTTAGTTTCCCTCAAATTGTGCACCCAATAAATCATTAAAGGCATTTCAGAAGACATTGTTCGTGAGATATTAAATAAGAGTAAAACAGTTTATTCACTACAGTTTGACCCTTATTTTGTTGTCCCTTTTCTGATAATATCCACAGCAATCGAATTGTTCAGTTATTATCGATGTCTAGTTCTAATAAGCACAGTTGTATTTTAGTAACCCATAACATGAAAACTGTTTCAGATTTTCCAGTAATAAATCTTTTAGGAACCTGTAAAGATTAAGCACACACATTGCAAACATTTTAAAATTATCTTTTAAAACTTAATAAAAATAATAAATGCTTCGTTGGATAACTGAACTTCAAAATTTATAATTTGGCAATATAATAGGAGACTTATGATTCAGATAATTCAATTACTGGAATATATTTCCATTAAAGAATCGTTTCATCTAAACTACCACTTTTGAATGAATCTTCCGTTCTTTCATTCACATTTTGTGTGCTAATCAATAGCATGAGTGCTACAATACAATCATACGATCAAAGAAAATAGGAAACATACTATTATTGTTTACTCCCTTTATAAACTTAAAATAATTGAAACTCAAGATTACCTGTCAAATATTCTATTCTTTTCGTTTCAAAAGCGAAATATATGATCCATTTTAAACAGTCTTTACTTCTAGGTCTTGAATAATTGTCGGGTTCGCATATGAATAGTAAAGCAATGGGAGGTGATGTCAATGCGTGTGGACGAAACGCTACGCCGCAGTGGTAGTTGTCTATGAGCACGTTTAGGGATTTTTATGTTTCGTGATGTTGCAACAATTGAAAATGTTGGCTTCCCAGTGTAAAGTACTGTTGTATCCGAAGTCTGGCCCAAATATAATTAGTTTGCAGCCTTCGCGGAGAAGAACAATCCATCATACACCTGTTTGGAATAACCGGGTGTCTCTGCAAATGCATGACTACGGGATGACCACTGTTTATTAAACAAGAAAATACGAAGCAGGAGAGAGTCTTTGTATGCTGTTCCAAGATATTCGTAAAGCGGACCTCTGAAGAACCCTGGATGCAACATATGACAGTATGAAAGGTTTTGTGAAAGAAACTGCACACCGGCCTTACCGATTACTTATTGTAGAAGCCCTAAAGAAGATTGACACAGGCCCTGCGTTCTGCTCTAACTTTTGCAGTGTAATGCAAGGAGCAGTCGTGACACATTACTTCATCTATCCTTTTGTGGCAAAAAACGATTCAACATTTGAGTTAAGAGTAAGGGTACAGTTAATGTTTAGGGACTGAAAATTCACTACAGACAACACTGAAGGGCTACCTCTTTTCTGTTCAGAGACAGGTCTATGTACAGAACCTTCTTTTACATAGAAAACACGTTCATAAGAACTTCATGATTTTATGTTTCCTATTTCACTCTACGGAACCACCTAGTAGATTTCATTTCGCTAATAAAATGGAGCTCCCCAATATTTTTTTAAACGACTGCGGAAGCATTTTTACAAGTTGTCCATCGGCGTTGGATCAAAAATAAGCTATTTACTTCCAATGGACTGTCTTCCTGCCCGCATTTCTTTGCGTTGAATTATCTAATGTACCTCGAGTTTGTATCCTTACTTCCTAGGATCCTGCTTAAATTGAAACGTTAAATTGCTATACCTGTAAAATGCGGTACGTCAGTTGTGTGAAACTTACCGATACAGGCATTATTAATCAACCGGTATGATGTCAGTCGTGTCACCAAATTGTATCATATTGATCATTTCTAATGATTGTGAAACAAATCTCTTAAAACCAATACCGTTTCATTTATGCTATTTTTTTGTTGTCTACCTAAGTAGTAACAGAAATCAAATAGCTTTAAAATCTCGACTCATGTGGGAACACTAGTAATATGATTTTAAGTTCACTATCTAGGTCTAATGAAGCATTAAAATGTTTAAATGCTTCTGAAAAATCAATCAAAATTTTTTTCTTCAAACTTGAGCTTCATTATCTTCTATATTCACACTGAAATAAACACTTTAGCGATTAATTACGGGATGCTTGGTCAGAGAAAAATTATCGTGGTTTTCCTTTCCCAAAATGCAGTTGTAGCCACTTACAGATTCCAAAGAACGTATATTAGTAATAAATACATACAACACGGAGCTATCTGTATTAATTACATCACTTTAAAACTGAAAATTCGACGATCATCAATGACTAAATATAGTTATTGAAATGGCCTGACCTCTAGTTTTAAGTTTTGAGATAATTTAAAAGCTTACTTAATTTTCGAAAAGGACTTATTTGAAGTGCTAACTGGTGTATTCAATTTGGGTTTAATTTATACTGATATAAGTGCTAAACTTCTGTATCGAAAGTAAAACATTTTTCCTTGACTGTAGATGTTTGTAATAAGTGATATAGTTTATTGGTATAACGTTATTTATTGGTTAATAATTCTTAAATCTCGTAAATATATACTTAACTGATCACTACTTATTATAAAAAAAATCTTTATGGAATTTTATTTTCTTCCTAAAATTTTCCAAAATCAATTCTTTCTACAGAGAATAATCCTAAAAATTTTGGATTAATCCTGAAAAATAGCTGTATTTATCACAGAACACTTTCATCGATACATCTTTATACATAATATAGAATTTAGAGAAACAGTTTTTTAAAATAGGTTTACTCTGAATTGTTAACACACTCTCTCTTTATTTAATGTTAACCATTAATACGAAGTACGATAAATATAAACTTCAAAATGAGTTTATACTTATTGTAAAAATATTTTTCAGCTGCAAAAAATTGTAAAACAGATAGATACTAAATGATTCTACATATTTTAAATGAATTGGCAAGTAATGGTTAGTAATATTTCGTTGTGAGTGATGGAGAATCAAAAAGAATTATGTGAATTGTGCTGGCCTATTAGTAAAAGAATAGAAAAATAAATTATTCTACATTGAAAATAAGTTGATTTTGTCGTACACTTAAATAATTTGCAATAATAGAATAAAATTGTTTTTGCACTTTATTTTTTTCAGAAATTTCAATTCAAATTATTCACAATCGGCTAGTATTGGTCTGTTTATGACTGCAATTAGATTCGTGTGCTCTGTTCAATTTTTTAAAAAATTCTTAGCCTTAAAAACCTTTACCATATAGAGAAGAATTTTGTTAACTCAATACAAAACGAATTTCCTCACTGATGGTTTATAAGAAAAGATATTTTTTAACTCAGTATATTTATCCGGGCCGGAAGTATTCTAGTGGTGGTTCGTTTGGCCTCGGACTGGAGATGCTCAGTTCGTTTCCCAACGAACCCCATTTCGGACTGGAAGAAAGTACTTGTCCTCCACATGTCATCCCTAGTGGGGGGGCGTGCCGAAGTTTGATCAAAATTGATCACCAGGGATGGCAATGTTGACTCACTTGTATCGAGCACCCAGATAAAAACAGTCAAGAATTCCGGCGAATCTGTGCGAATGTCTGAGACAAAGTGCTTCTGCATTAGCCCAAAGTAAATGCATATATTCATCCAGTTGTGCCAATAGAGTGACTAAACCTAATTTTGCACATATTTATTTACTTTACAATGCCTAGTTGATTCTAACTTTGGTACAGTAGAGTTATATATGCAATGAATAAATTGCACATCCAAATAGAAACACACTATAGGTTATTACGTTTGACAAGACGCATAGAAACGACACTTTAATAATCTTTTTATACTATTATATATTTCATGTCCTTATCACTTTACCTCCTTACTTTACAGTTTTCAAATTGACTAAAATCCTATTTTTTTTCATGCTAGTCAAACCAATTTATTTATTAAACATAAGAGAGTAGACGGAGAATTCATGTGTAAATCCCATGTCCTCGTTCATTCCTGGCTTTTTCTGAAAAATCTGTGTCTCTGAGAAAATGTGAGCACCAGACTATGTTATGTGTCAAACATGTTAATTGAAAATCAAGTAAAACAAAACAACTTTATCTTTTGATTACAGTGTATGAATGGATTCCTTCTATACCATATCTGGTATTAAAAATAAATTCATTCGCAGGAAATTCCCCAGATTGAAGAGTTTATTTATTTGTTCAAATTATAATTTAATTATTTAAAATCCTATTGATGCATACTTTTACACTCTTTCACTTCGTAAAACACTAGTTTGGGTTTTAAAAACATAGATATTCTACATTAAGAAATGAAACTTTCACAAAAAATTTGACGTCTAATTTACCAACTCTCAGACAATCAAAGTCTTGGGTTAGCTACTTCCACTAAGATAAGTGAACCAATAAATTAAGTTGATAAACAAAAATATAAGTGGAAATATAACTCGAGACGCCTTGTCAACTTTGCTAACACTGTTTAGTTGAAAGTGGGGCATCGAGCTCCGTCGATGCATATAAGACTTTCGTCGGTCTTGCAAATTTTTTTTCTGGCGAACACTAGACAGTCGGCCATTTTGGGATAGATTTGGTCGACCAATATCAACGGAAGTATCAGAAGAAGGTGTTTCAGACAGCTGTGGTGGGTGCGATATTGAACTAGTTGCTCCGGATTCTTCAATATTTTGAGAAGCTTCTTCGGTGCAGAATATTGATATCTAGAAGAGAAAACCTGTAAATTCGCAAGCCTCTAATAAAATAAAAATCAACTCGAAATAAAGAAGGAACGTGAAAACAAAACAAAAAGTACATCAATACTATGACAAAGGAATATAAATGGATCCTTTTGCTTTAAAAGAAAAACAAGATGCTGAAAAATACGCGAAACGAACATGAGTTTATTATTACTATCCCTTTCGGAAGACAGATACAAAGAAATAGCTTAATTAATTTCAAGAAAGAAATTTTTTATGATAGAATTACTTCCGATTTGTTTAATGACGACCATGGCATGGCTTGATGAAGTAATGTTACATCTGTCCGAGAGTTATTAATGTCGATTTCCCAGCCCGACAAGATGTTTGAAAGATGAAAAAAATTTTGTGTTCGATAGGGGCGAAAAATGGGAGTTTTCACAACTGTAATAGCATTTAAATTTTGCTTTTTGCAAAATAATTTTAAAGCAAAATATTTCAAAGGTGTTCCAGTTCTCATTGGATGCTATTATTTTTAAATCCGTAATACTAGTATGTTGCAATAATTTTTTTTATCATCGGAAGGTAATGTTGAACAATATTAAAAAAAATTCTATTTTTCAATCGATATTATTCAATCATAATATTTGTAAAAATTCCTATGCATCAACTGCAAAAATACTAGTTTCAAAGTCTATTACAAGTGTAAGAAAAGAGAGATGTATATGCAAAATATTACTTTCTAGCATATTACACTTACTTATGATCTTTACAACTAGTAATTAAAAGTCCTTTAGGCATAAACCCGTGACTTCATAAGTTGAATATTATAATTATTTTCTTTTGCGTATTTATTCTTTCAATTATTAATATATCTCCGATTTCAAATGTTTTTCTTTCCTACCATTTTGAATGCAATTTGAGAAAGTGAGGTCACAGTCCGTTGTGTAAATTGAAGCATTCAAAGATTGCTTGATGATTGCTAATTGATAGCATGTCGAAGGCCGAATTTAGTTTCAGAATCACAATCATGAAATGTTTTATAATACCATTAACTAATGCATAATTTGGATGTTTAGCGCATTTATCATATCGTAAGCCACCGATGGTCCACGCGGCGTAGTGATCTGTCTCCATTTCGCCAGATACCATACAGTTACTTAGTTCATATTATGATTTTTTCATTTGATTTTAATTTCATTTCTTGTTTCCTTTTGTTTAAACACACATCACGTAAATCTTCCGCGTAAGTCATAAATAACAAATAAATTAAAAATTGATCAGTCATCAGATTAAAAAATAAAGAATAACAGTTGAGAAAAACTGTCCTTGCAACAACGAATAGAAAATTATATTTGGTAACCCACGAGTGAGAAGGTGTACCAAAGGAAGTTCGATATTCTTCTTTAGCTATCATTCGTTGTATGTGTACAGGGCGTACATTTCAGCTTGGAATCTTATTACTTTTTGCGCTAGAAATTTCATTTCGAGAGGGAAACTTCATTTTTTTGTTCGTTATCGTTTAGTAAATCTAGAAAAATAACTCATCACCATAATTCACAACACGAAATTGAACGAACGGTTGCAAAAGTATTAAGATTGTTAATGTGAACGGCCAACCGAATTTGAAACCGAACGGCGAATTTGTTCGTTAACCTTCGTTCACTGTATGTATAACCGACTTCAGAGCAATGACCGGATAAACCCTACTTTGGTTTACACAATACCCCCCCCCCCCTTCAATATCAAACATCGTTTTAAAGACATTTAACTTTATATAATTCAAATGAAAATACATATTTGTTTTAATACAGCATAATATAGGTTTCCCGTTCTTCTCTAATATATATTATTTTTTGAAGTCTTATAAATACAACTCGCGAACGTTTACAACGAATGTAATAACGTGGACCATCTATGGCCAACACGACTTGATGGAAAGGCACGTGAAAATGGTGCGGTACTCAGCGCTATAATTGTTTCCCTGCTCTGCTCAACAGAAAGAAAGGTGAATTTTCGGTTGAAATTGATTTAATTTTGTCTGTCCTGTCTATTTTTTAAATGTTATAAGGCTTTATAATCTGACCTGTTCCTCTAGTTTTGATGCTTATTTCCTACTTAAGGAAACTCATTTTGGCTTACGACTGCAATATAAAGAGCTTCACTGTAAATAATCATCAATTTAGTGAAGTTTGGCTGGTTAGTCTTACAGCACTGCAGTCATATTTTGGTACAAGAAGTTTAGAAAAACAAGGACCAACAGTTTAAACCTGATCCCAAGCGACGACTAAAACCATTGCCAAAAGCAGGGCTTGAACCTGCATACTGCCTTACAGAATACAAGCACCCCACCCCATCGGCCGTGGTCTAGTGGTTTAAAGAAGAATTTTATTTGTTTAACAAATATAAATTTCTATGTACTTTCCAAGTTTGATTTCTAACTATGGGAGTTCTTATGACATTGGATGTACTGGAAAAAAATCAAAGCTACGATGGAGGAACGATGATCATCGTAAAAAAAAAAAAAATTCATCGGGTTCAGAGATTGATGACATTGGTTAGCAAATTTAAAGTTACTTTCAAAAAGAGTATTATGTTTGATAGAATGCAATATTAAATAAGTTTTGATTCGAATGGGTTTTAGCACAGTAATTTTAAATTTCTAAGTGACACGGGAAATGCAGTACTGTTAGAAGCACCAGAAGCGTTTCATTGATGCTTCTTTAATCAATGAAAACTCGGATGAGTGACAGAAAAGGACGCTGACACATATCTTTTTACTTTTTTTTAACAGCCAAGATTTTTAAATTAAACAATTAAGTAAAAGAAGATTGCAGATTTGACTCTTAACATGGACTTACAGCATAATGTCTCCAGAAACATGATTAGTATTTTTTTTCAACTATGGTGAGTAATTTTGTTTTGGTTAGTAACTATTTTTCATAAAGACCTATTAAACTTTTTTTCATAAAGACCTATTACCTATTAAACATAACCCGCTGTCGAATTTTCATTTGTGCTTCTTTTCTAGTTATATATTTACTATTGTTTCATTGATGATTAGATTCAGTGAAGTTTTAGTTGGTGTTCTGATATAAATCTCTACGAAAAGCGCACTTTGGTAAAAATGAAAGAGAAAAGTTTTAATTTATTGCGACTATGCGTTTCCCGATGATTCAAAATTTTCAGAAATATATTTTCTGAAATCTACCTTATTTGTCTGCGCCGAGCTGAAAGTAACATCTGGCTTCTGATTCTTGGGCTTCTCTTCTTCATCTCCTGATAAGTCTGGTGGTGTAGGTGGGAAGTAGTACTCACCACTTCCAACTTTGGTGAAATGATGAACGATGGCAAACTGAATGATGGTAGCGAAGATAAATCCAAAACTGATGGCGACATAGTAATCAAGAGCAGTACAATACGGGACTTTTGGAAGATTATTCCGACATTCCAGACCCAGGAAAGTCATAGTCAGAACAGTTGTGACTCCTAAGTAGGAAAGTAGGGTCTATATAATATCACCCATTAAATAACAAAATTGTAATATCAATCTAAATTATTACCATAAATGAACCCACAAGAAATTTTGCAAATACAGTAGAACCTTCATATATCGAAGTAGCAAATTGCCGGAAAAAAATTCGATATATAGAAATTTCGATATATAGAATTGAGCTTAGTTTTATCATAATTCTCCTAAAAAGAAATTAAAGCTAATTTCCGTATACGAAACTCCATTTCTAATTTATATGCGAAACCCATTAAATGAAAGTTAATAACTAAAAAATTAATTAATATGAAAGATTTATTGAGTATTACATACCTTTAAAAAACAATCCAGACAGTGGTTACAATGATCACAGTTAAATTTTTTTTTAAAAAACTACGAATATCTTGCTGAACAGCCAGTTTTGCGGAAAGTTAAAAAAAATGTTCGTATTTATTCAGTCCACTAAAAACTTCATCAGGGACATTTTCCGCGAATTTAAGTCCACGACGTATTGTTTCAAATGCCAAAAATTGGGAGATTTTATTCTAAAGTGGAATAAAATCTCCCAATTTGTGTTGAAAAAAAATTTCGATGTATAGAGATTTTTTCGATATATAGAAACAATTTTGTTATATAATAAACATGGAGATTTGCTAATAATTCGATATATAGAAAATTTCGATATGTGGAAGTTCGATATATGGAGGTTCGACTGTAATTGATAATTGATATTAAAGGTTTTACCTTTAATATAAATTATACTGAGGTATTTACTGAGAATGAAGTAGAAAAAAATTGTACCACATCTCAGTTTCAGAAAAAGTCCTCTAATATGAAATAATAGGTATTTAAGACAATTATAAGATTGAAAAACTGTTTAAGACTAGATTTCAAAACAGATTCAAATATATTTTCCATTCACAAAAAATAAAGACATTTACAATCATGACAGTGATCCACTTTTCCCTCGCTAAACTTTAAGTACTTGTTGAAAACACAAAAAAAATCTGCTTCAGGTTAAGGGATAGTTTAAAGAGCAAAATGTGAGCTATATTTGAAATTGTGGTATTTAGAAACTTGCATGCAATTTGAAACCTTTTTTGGTTTATATCACATTATTACGAAATTATTTGTAAAGACATGGCATAGATAACATCTAAAGAAGGCCTAAGGTTATCTATATATTATGTTCCTAAGTCGACTTTTTGGGCAGTCCGTGAGAGAAAACTACTGAATCAATTAACTTCATTTTGGTCTTAAACGAAGGATTGTAATCTGTAGATTTGTCAAATTTGGTTTTTGTAACCGCAATTTCTATTGATTAGCGATAATTTACTATTAAAAATTTATTTCTAAGCATGCTAAGTGGCATGTTTAAATGTCTTTAAAAATTCACTTTTTCTGCGCATGCTCAGTGATACGTTTTAATGATTAACACGTTTATTCCGAGGAGTCTTTCTAGATGTCTCTCTGCAATTTTTATTTTTATGAAAATTATGTTTGTGAAACATAAGATTAAACCTGATGGAAATTGTTTATTCTGCGCTGTTTAATTAACGATAATTTACAATTATAAAAATTGCTTTCTGCGCATGATCAGTGACATTTTAAAATCTTGCTTTAGATATTCACTAAGCACGAGGTCGCTTAAACACATTAATTTGTTTCTGCGCATTATTATGATTTTCAACATTTGGCAATGATGTGATGAGTATAATTTGTGTATTAGTACACTTATTTACTACCTAGCCGTCATGTTTTGACTGGTACCAACTAGTATAAAATAAAATGGCACTCTAACTAAGTTTAATTATAGCCGATATAATGAAACAGTTAATCACAATATTACAACTTCGGAAAATATAATCAATTCCCGTTAAACCTTTTTTTCTATAAAATTCATACTGTAGCAGGACACCCTCAACTCAACTTTTATCTGACAATAACCCCGCCAAAAACTCAACGTCTAGTTTAGAGAGAGTAGAGTGGAGAGACACAGGGGACTTGCGCCAGCCGCGCGTTGTTAATTTTTAATTCCTTAAAAATGTATTCTTTAACTTCATGTAAATAGTTTTGTTCAATGTTTTGTTCTCAAGTAAAGTGTGTGTTTGTGCCAATTCTGGTGTCATCTCTGCATCCCTCCGCGACAATACTCTTTTATAGACAATATAAAGTGAGTGTTAAATTTACCTATAAATGAATGTTTTTAATCTTTTTTATTTTCTTCGAAATCTAACACTAATTTCCCTTTAACTTTTTTTCCTCAGTATGAAATTATATGTTCATCTCATGGGAAAAACATCAATATTCTCCATGATATCCATTTAATGACAAAATCTTTGCAATATTATGTGATTAAATGAAATGTAGAGTAAATCTTTATTAGCTTGGCAGCTCTTTAAAGACCGTTCAGTCATTGAGATACACATACTGAATAGCAATCTACTAGTACTCCATTCTTTAATTCCTAAAATTAATCGCACTGATAAAAATGCCTAAAAATGTCATTCAACAAAACGCATACCAAGTGCAACCCGATCTGCTGTAGCTTCTCGGTTGATCCAAAAGGCAACCCAGGAGAGGACGACGAGCATGGTGCATGGAGCATATACTTCTATTATGAAATACCCCATATGACGTTTCAAGTGAAAGCTAACCATCAACACTGAGAATGGACCTGAAATGGGAGTCATACCATTATTATCTTTTAGCTGAAAACACAACATATTTTTAGTTGAAATCATTCATACCAATTTGAGACAAATAAAAGTTTGAAAAATTACTATATATGAACATGATTTATTACATTAAAACTCATTCAAGTCTACATAGTGTAAACAAAGCTAATTCATATCAATTAATCACTCAAATCTATAAAATTTTGGAAATTAAAAGGTTCTGTGATTAACACACATTTTCATCAATAATAATTTATATTACGGTTGATGAGAAAATTATAGATTAAGTTTTCCTAGCCAAAAAAAGTCTTGCTTGAAAAGAAAGATATGATAATTACTTGAATTGGAAAAATATAAATCTGTCGGACATAAATCAATGCAATTTTTAATAATTTCATTAGTAATCGATTAATTGATAATTAAAAATCCAAGAAAATGATAATAAATGTAATTTTTATTCAGAAATTGTGATCCCATATATAACTCCAGGTACCTGGATTATTCCCATTGGCATTTTTATGGCAACCTACAACGTAAATATAATAGTATTTAATGCCACATTGGTAATTGTAACACTGCAATCCAAGTAATCTAGTAGTACATGAAGTTATCAATCTAGTTTAAGTAGTCTAGAATATGAATCCTAGTTCTAAAATGAAGGAATGGTGTCTTCCTTAAAAACTAAAGTCGAAAAGTTTATCGATAGATAGAATGCTACAAAATCAAGCTTCGATAGAACTTTCATCTAGGAGGAGAAAGGTCAGCGGTATATCTTTAGAGATTCACATTCCTTATATTTCAAGGTAAGGAAAACGCTAAGAATGAGACTAAATTTATTCCAACTAATTACTACCAATGATGTTGACAACTGTGTTATAATTCGTAATGCTTTATAAAAATATAAGAGGATATTGTGAGGCCATTAATAACGCTTCAATATTTTTCAATGGTGATGCTTTCTCAATCTTTCTAACTCATGCAATTGCTGGAAGAATGCTCTGATAGAGAGAACATTGCAACAATAAAATACGGAGTTGTAGATATAACGGTTTAAACCTATTTCGTCAGGATATTTGCTGAATGTATTCGCTCAGGATTTTTCCTGAATAGTAAAGTGTAAGCTCTTCAATATTTTAGAAAATTCTGAGGTCACCCATTTGTGGTTGTGGTTCAATAAAACTCCAGTAGCCAGTTCCAATATTTCTAGGCCCATCCGCTTTAACAAAATAATGCGATAAATCGATATACCGATGATCCGATATAACCTCTAAGAGCCAACATGATGGACATTGTAATAATATGAAGAGAACGAAAAAAAAAATTACTGGTGAAGTCAAATCCTAATTTTCAGCCTTTGCAGAACAACACCTTTGGGGTGAACTAGTACGTCGAATCAGATATGAACCAAAGAAGTCTTTCCATCCACGCATATTGGGTCTTTGTTCAGCAGGATGATTGGAAGAACATTCCTGCCGTAGTTTATAGAAATACTGCAAGAGTCATTTGGAAAAACAAAATGTTTAAGTCCTGGAATAAAGGCACAGCGTCTGATATATAACTAAAATACGAGGACTGCAAATAAAGTAATGGTAACATACCCGGAAAATATTTTTAATGAACGTACAAGCAAAATTGCATTACATTCCTTCAATATAATCACCAGCAAAGTCTTTTACCTTTTGCCAGATGTCAGGAAGCCGTAGGATACCCTTGGCAAGGTGTTCTGTGTTGATGTCACAGACGGCACGTCAGGAAATCGGATACCTCGAAGGGCTTCTTTCAACTTAGGAAAGAGGTCGTATCAGGGGAGTACGGGGGTGTTCCAACAACTCTCAAGACTACCATCGCAAAAGATTCTTTACAACTTGTGCAACATGATAACGAGCATTGCCATGCCACACTATAGGGAGATTGCCCCGCAATAAACGTGGACGTTTGCTCCGTATAGCAGGGAGCAGATGGTGCTGTAGCCACGGGCAACCTCGATTTTAATCCCCGACCGCTGATCACTTTTTGTAAACATGATTTAGAGCGGTACAAACGACACTGTCCACTTCAACATCACGCAACAACTACCCCTTTTACTGAATCGACGGTTTTATGTACTCTACACACAGACATCAGATCCACCCCACTCCTCCGATATCCTGTTTGCGCATGCCCGATGTTCTACGACTTTCTGGACTATGTCGCCACTACTTTATTTACAACCTTCGTACAACCCTTTAAAGGAATTCATGCACTCGGACACTTATGTCAACATAGTAGCTATATACACGTGTGACGCATATTCAAATGATCTTTTAATTTTTCTTTGCATGTGTTATACCTTGTTTTCTATCATTTATCGCATAAATTTATAGACAGATTATCATACTTTTGATGTCTCCTTTCCTTATTTTACTAGATATTTACGTTATTTAACTGCAGTTTTTCTGGTAATAAAATATTAGCCACCCCGAAATAGCCTAAAACATTTTAATTACACTCAATAACAAAAAAATCGACGCACCAATGAGCAGTTGTCTGATTGCGAAAAATATTGGTGGATGTGAAGAACATGCACAGAAAAATTATTGAAATTTCAGAACAATTAAATGATTTACTCCAGAGTTTGACCGTTACGAAGTCAAGAAGTCAAAATACGGCGTTGGTCCACATATGGTCTGGATGCAAGCTGTCACCTGATAAAGTTCAAGGATAGACTGATAAAGTTCAAGGATGGCGTACTGCGGGCTATTTCTCCAAATTTTCTCCAACTGTTGGTCTAAATGAGCAACTTTCCGGAATACATGCAATCGCCTTTCCATCACGCCCCAAATGGGCTATATGGGGGAGAGATCAGGCGACCCAGGTTGCCAAGAAAGTGTTCGGCAAGCATGAAGTCAATTCATGGCAACACGTGCCGTAATCGGCCGGGCCCTTTATCTTGTTGAAAAGTCCGGCGTGGCGCAAGAGGAAAGGCAACTAAACGGGTCGCAGAATGTCGTCTAAGTACAGCTGTGCTGTAAGGTGTCACTAATCACTAATTACATCACAAATCTACCAAAGGGGTCCGGCTATCAAAGGAAATGGTACCCCAGACCATAACACCCTGTTCTGGTCCTGTGTGGCGTGCGATAGTAAGGACAGGATCCCCACGCTGTCCTGGACGTCTCCTGATACATCTTCGGTGGTGGTCACTAAAGGCTATAGGTCCCCAGTCAACTCAGTTCCAAGTTGATAGAGTTAAGTACCACTATAATCGGATTTGACGATGTACTGGTGTGAGGATTAAGCGACGTATGCGGTCGGCGCGAGAGCAGATACAACTCACTCAGTCGTCCGTCAGTGATCTTGTTGTACACTTGTGTGAGGGTCAGACGTCGGAGGGTTGATAACGACAAACCCGTTGCTTTGACAGCTGATTTGACAATCACTCTGTTTTCGGGCTCTGTTGTGGTCCTAGGTCAACCGTTGTCGTCCTGACGCTTAAATCTGCTATTGTTGACCTACTATTGTCAGCATCGTTTAATCGCTGCATCACTTCCGCCCAGATGTCGACCCAGATGTCGAGCTATTCTTCGATTTTCCCCAACCAGCTTCTTTCAATCCTATGACACAAACTCTCTCAAACGTAGAAATGTGCTCATAATGACCATGAATCCTACTCCGAGGCAATGTTATAGTCGACTTAAGATGTCCGCAGTCGAAATGCAACAGAAAATTTTAACAGCAGAACGAAAATCGCTCCTTATATACACCTGCTGGATGCGCAGTTCTGATGCACTGGGGCTCCCGCTATTCATTCGTTGGACACCAAATTTTAATCATTTGCATGTTCGGTTGAAACATATTTGCATACGCAATTTACTTTCAATCGAATAAATCCTTCGATTATTTTTGTTATTGAGTGTATTAAAAGTCTTCTCTGCAATGTTAGTTTAAAATTACATTACGGTGCTATATGTACTATTCCTTATAAAATCTTAGAATTATTCGCTTACGCTAAGAAAAATACGCTATACTCTATACTCGGTAAGAAAAAAAAAATCGCTGTTAAGAGATGCAATTGACGATGCCTTGATGATGTTGTCTTGCTCTAACATCCCATTTATTGAATGATTTATGGGTTCTTTTCCCAAGAAGTATTATTAAATTTTGCCAAAATTGTATTAATTAATAAAAATTTATTTACTTAAAATATATAGATTGGTATGGTTTCTTAAAATTATGTATTTTTTAAACAGAAAATGTTATTTATAAAAAGTAAGAGGTAATCAAATTAATGTTTAATTTATGTTAATTTAAGTATTTTATTATTTTTTCTATAAGAAATTTCCTCACAGCAAAGCCTAGATTTTCATTTTAATCCTATAACAATCTTATTTGTGCAGTTCTAGGAAAAAAGTGATTTGACTTCTAAAAACATGAGTAAAAGCTTAAGGAAACTCGAAACACGCAATAGGTTTTTGAGAGTTTACAAATCATATGCAAGGCGAAATAATCATAATAAAGGAGTGCAAGTTCTTAAAGTTTTAAACATAATTCTTGTAGAAGAGTGAGTGCAAATTTATGTCTCCATAAAATATCAGTCATTTAAAACTTTCGGGGCATAATTAGAAATTTTTTATATATGTTAACTTTCATTTGCCCTTCACTTATATATATATGGTGATATGAAACAACCTTACAAAATTAACTGAGATGTCTAGAGATAGTTTATATTGTTTAATGAACTGGGTAATTCAACAGATCCCGAATTGACTAGTTCGATCACCATGAATTAGGCAAGATTTGAAAACATAGACAAATATCTAGGAAGGATGAAACTAGTACATAAACTTTGTTGATCGTGACAACATAATAGAAACTAATAGGGGGAAAGAACAAAGTCTTTGTTTCAATTTTTAGAACAGAGGATCTGATTTTAAAATGTAAATTTTCCGTTTTTAAGAATAAATATTTAATAAGAGATGTTTCGGAATGCATTTGCTAGATAGAAACCATTTCTACATAGGCGGTGTTACGACATGTCCTATTTAAATAAAATTTCGGATTTCATATCTTATATAGTATATTACATTCATGATTCTAGTTAGATTAGAATGAATGTATTCTAGGAAACGTGTAATGCCCATTCCTCTAACCTGAAATCTTATCTCAAAGTTGTTGTTTTTTTACTTTCTGTTTAACGTGTATTTATCTTCATTCCATGAACAGATCAAAGGCTTCAAAGCAAATTTTTCAGTCGCTAATTTTTGGTTTTGTAATTACGCACTAACAGAAATATTTCCAAAAACACACAATTACATATACGCTACATAGAGAAATACGCTGGTAAGGTTAGGAAGTATATTAATGCATACTTTAGTAAAACAAAACAGGAACAATTTTATTTTTCGGCAACTAAAATGTTATTAAAGTTACTTACTGAAAAAACCTACAGTAAATTCATATTTACTGAGTAGTTGAAGATTTTTCTTATTAAAACAAACTCATATAGAAATATTTTTTTATCATACACAATTTCACTATCTTAAATTTCCTAAATCAACTTCATATTCATGTTTATTAACTTAATCTTTCAGAGAGAGTAAGCTATAAAACTATCAAAATCATTGCCCCGCTTTTTTCCTCTTTTTTTTCTTAACTTCAGACTGAGGCACTTCAGAAAAGAGCCAGTAAATATTTTTTTACTAAGCGAAGTTATTATATTTAATCTACTAAAAAAGTAATCGTATGACCTAATCAACTGATGGCACTTTCACTGCTTATTGTAATTAAGAGGAAGCTCATACATTTTCGTCTCTGGCATCTAATTAGATAATTACTTTTAATAGCTGATATTTAATCATGTTAAACTGGCTTCCAGCTACTAAAATGAGAAAATCATAACTGAGTGATAGGAGTAAACTTTTCCTTATAGCTAAAATTAAAAGCAGTTTGGGTTCAAACTAAAGACATTTGGAGAGATTCTTTTGAAATGCAAACTTAATGATACAGCGGCATAAAAAGTGTTAGTTATCAGTAAATTGCTTTTTAGCTATAGAAACACTACGATGTAAACAGATTTAAGTGTCTTTTTCTTCATAAATTTTGCTTGTTTCTTCTTATGTTTTTTTAACTAATACAAAATTTATGATAGGAAATTACCCAAGAAAGGTACAAGAATGCACACAAAAATATTCTGCTATACTTTACTCAAAATTAAAATAAATAGTAAATGTGTCAAACTATTAAATATATACAGTCAATATTTATGCTTCCTGTGGGAAATTTTATGTGATGATTCTTTGTATGCTTTCGTTGTTAATTCTGCTTTATTATCATTCGCACATATGTCTTAGAACTATTCTCAAACCAATAGGACCCAAATGAACTCAAGATTTCGATTTAGCTTTTGTGACGCTACTGTTTATTTTACTGACAAATTCGGGAGTTTATATTGATTTACTTCCGCACTTTGAATCTTCTACTTTCATTAGAGAAATTTAAATTTAGTCGCAAGTTACGCAGCTTAAGAAAGCTCTTCATACCATGCATTTCGACACAATATCAGAGACTGTGCAGAATCCATTAAGTACTGGTATTTTGTTTCTATATATTAAGAAGAAAATATTCAATTCAAGAAGAATAGCAATACTTTTGCGTAAACGAAATAAAAATTCAACAGACAAGTCGTATAAAGAATTCAACCTTGTAGCCCAAAAGCATACGATAAATTTTCATATTTTAATAATAATTGCATACTCTAATTATCAGATGTAAATATGCGATTTATTATTTAAACATTAAATTAATAAATATTTATCAATTTTAAAAATACGTTTTGGGAAGGAAAAAAATGTTACGTTTTTCAAGCCTGTCAATGTTGTATGTATATTCCATAGTGATTAGCAGATACCTAAGAGCTTCCCCCGAATGCCCATATACAATACATAAATATGTTGGAGATATGATTATTTTGAATTAACTCCTTACACTCAATCACAGCGATATTTAAGAAACGAATATTTTCTTAACATAGATATTAAGGGGACAGTGGACCTTCAAACCTAACTTTTTTTGTTTTGAATGGATTTGCTTGAAATTTGAATATGTGATTAGTACCATAGATATGTAAAAGTGGTTAAAATTTAAACATGAAATATTAATAATTTATGAATTATAAATTATTAATTATATCAAAAATTGGCCAAATTAAAAATGTTCCATGCGCATTTCTTTTGCATATAATATGGTAATTTTTATTTACAGGATACCTTATAGTACTAACAATGAAACTTATTGCTTATTTTAAGCATTCATTAAAAATATAAACAGAAAAAAATAATTATAGTGAAAACACCCTTTTTATTACGCAAAATACCTATAAATCATCGTTTCAAGTACAAAATTTAGAAATTCTGAGCTACGAAGCATAATTTTTTTCAATAAGATTTATTTGATATACTGTTTATATAAAACTTAAATTTCAAAGCAATACGATAATTAGAAATGCGCCTGGAGCAGTTTGAATATTCGTATGACATGAAAATTTTTGTTTTGAGAAAGACACATTTAAAGTTATTGCTATTAGTAACCACATAATATTCAAATTAAATACAAATGCCAATAACTAGGAAAGTAATCACAGAAATTAAAAATTCTTTTTGCAACACATTCCTACTCGTCCGTAGTTTCACAATTCAATAAAATAAAAAAAATCTAATTTCTAGACAAATTTCACAATTTTGAAAGTCCACTGTCCCCTTAATCAACGAAAACCACCAACCGTCAGCTATAGGATAGGATAAGATAGGTCACTCCTCCGTGATGGTTTGCGCCGGATAATCAATAAGCAGAATCCCTTACCTCGAGCCTCCGTCCTGCTCTAGATTTTTGAAAAAACACAGTCCGAAATGCTTCGTTCACCAAGTTTTCACCAAACTTGAGCATGTTTCCGATAGCAAAAATGAAAACATTGACGCTTCATTCCAAAGAATACCGTTCCAGTCGCACTGAACCCAGAGAAAAGCAAATACTAAAAAGCGAATACTATTGTCGACAAAGGTGGTAGGTAGTGATGTGTCGTTCAACTACTTTATAATAACTCCATATGAACAGTTCTCTGTTGATGCTTGTTTCAAACATAGTCATTCTAATCATTTCTTCTGCAGAAGCGATGGAAACGGCCGAAGATAAGCCACTTTTTAATGTTTGCCAAAGAATCATAGTGGGGACAGATAGACAGATGGAGGATAGCCCCCCCCCCCCCCCAGTTTAGAAGAAGGTTATGATGTTTGGAAGAAAACTATGTATAAATATTTTTTCAAACAATAAATTTTTTTCTGTGTTACCTAACTCAAGCATGTTTTAATTTTTAACACTCTTGCGTCTATCGTCAGCATATGATACATTCTCTAAAGAGAGAATTTCAGCAAATGAAGCACATATGCAGAAAAATACAAATGAAATTTTAAATCTCAGAAATTATACGATAATTTCTTTTACTTTTAGTATGGTTTAAGAATAATAGATAGATCTTTAAAAATTACAGACCAGTGCAGTATAGAAAATTGATAGCTCATAAACAAAATGAGCTAGCTCATAATGCAGTTGATTCCGGGCGTACAATGGTTTTAAAACAAGACCTAGGTTAATTATAAATAGGAAAACAAGGAGTCGTTTAAAAGATTAATAATGAGGATTTTTCAATTTCTTTTACTTTTAGTATGGTTTAAGAATAATAGATAGATCTTTAAAAATTACAGACCAGTGCAGTATAGAAAATTGATAGCTCATAAACAAAATGAGCTAGCTCATAATGCAGTTGATTCCGGTCGTACAATGGTTTTAAAACAAGACCTAGGTTAATTATAAATAGGAAAACAAGGAGTCGTTTAAAAGATTAATAATGAGGATTTTTCAAATTGTTTGTTTAATTAAACCTAGCACATTTCCCTTTAATATAGTTAATTATTGACTGTACATCAACTAGTATGATATTCGTCCTTATCCTCGAGAGGAGCGTGATACCTCTGACCTGGAAAAAACTAGTGTATTCATGAGGCTGTTCTATTTCTGGACGTTAAGTTTCACATTCGCCGCATATTTTCGCATTCGACTTATGCATACAGGTATGAATGCGGGTCATTTTATACTTCCGAAAAGACACGAGTCTATAAGTTTACTACATCATACTTATTTGCCCACGCTAAACGTGCTCTGAATTGATAATTAACTTTCTTGTTCAGAAATGTTTAGAAATTCAGCAACATTTTTAATTTATCCTAAAAGTATATTGACTCGACAGCTGTAGGGAAAGGTCTTTCTGCATAGTTTTACATAATTTTAGGAAAATTTACTCACTACACGGGGATTTTTAAAATAGACAATTCCAGCGTACCCAGAAGCCACTGACTAGGTTTTTCCCTCATTAAGGACTCTTCTGCATGGCGTACATATGACGATTGCAAAGGAATAAATACTGTTCAAAATGTGAAAATGGGTTTTAAATTTCAACTGATCGGAGCATTCATCACTGAAAGCAGTGTGGTTGCAAGGCATTATCAACTAAACGCCAACTGCTTAGCATGACCTCAGCCCAAGTGAATTTGAATTGTGGGAGTGAAGTAAATTTTCACATGACGGGGTTAAGTTTCAGAGTGGACGGCTTAGCGAGACGAAATAACTCAGCACACGAGAACATTTATGTGAAAGTTGTTACTGTTCTCTATAAGTATTATTCGATTAATACTATATGCAGCAGAATTGCATCCAAAAGATATCTGTCTGTACGATTCGAAACGTTTACAGGTTAGTATACATCCTCGAGGTTCAAAAATGACACTATATCAACTTGCCAAATTTGATCAGATTCTTTGTTTTATTTTCAATATCTTATGTTCACACTTTGAACAACTATGATGAAGTGATGGTAATTGGCAAGAAATACTTACTCGCCACTTTTAACTATTTTCGAATAGCGCTAAAATTTGACAAATCCTAAAACTCACTTAAATTACGCATTATTATTACACAGAACACATATTCTCTTCGTTTGCTTTACATATATGAACAGCCAAATTGTGCAAAATCTTAATTAGGAAAATAAATATTTTAATTCAAGTTTACAAATAAATGCACATTAACATCATTAAATCTTTTCTATAACAGAACATTTCAAATAAACCTGAATAGAAACAAACCTTTTCTTTGTCTTTCTGTAAGATTGCCCGTCGGTGTATCTGTCACGTCAAACATGGAGAGCTTCATATCTGATGCAATAACGACACTTCTGGCCGGATTCCATTTGTATTGTATGTCTCTTTCAGAGTAACCAACTAACGAGAAAATACATTTCACTTCAATTCATACACATACTCCTAATTCATACAGATATTCTTAATTTCTTACTAAAAAGTGACGGTACAGTGACCAAGGCAATTTTAACAAAATACAGTAACCACCGCTTATAGTGATCAGTGGATATAAGAATCAACGGTTTATAAGGATCAATATCGCGAAAACAAAAACAAATGTATTATTTCCATGTTAAAATTTTCGCTTTAAAGAATCAATCCACCGGTTTTAAGAATCAGTTTACACTCTTCGCTTTCCTTTCATTTTTCCAAAAAAGCCACTTAAACCCTCAAAAGGCACGAAGTTCTTTCTTTTTTTTTTTAAGAAAGATTGATAAGATGGGATGGAATATAGTCGTAAAATTCATTCCTTTCTTTGTTAGACATAACATAATAGTTTCCCCTTAAACGCTTTAGCACAACACTGTCCTATTAGCTTGACCCAGGGGCATCTTTATCAGTCCGGGTCCGATTTCACTTTTCTGCACTGACAAACAAAAATAGGGACTCTATTTTCCCACCTCCCACATCCTGGTTGCGACTTCCTGGACTCTGAAACACATAAATCTTCGGCGAAGTGGCCACTATCACTTAGGCAAACGTGACATTAGTAGATTCAGCACGTTATCAGACCGTGAAACGTAAGCTAGAGTGTGAATCTTCGTCTGAGACTATTAGTATTGAAAGAATATTGAAACAGCCTCCTGAACACTTCATTACGTCAAACTACCATATAAAACTTTTTCTTGCTCCCTTCCTGTAGTTGAAATGTTAAAACTGTTAAGCAGGTATGCTGTAACAAAGATTGGATTTTTTTCTCCTCTTACTATAATCATGTGTATCTACTTATAGGTCTAGAAATTAAGTTTTATTTTTAAAATTATAAAAATAATTTTAGCAAAAGATAATTAACGTAAATTAAAGAGTATTTTATGGTAAATTATCTAATATATGTATATATAGTTGTATGTGTGCCTGTCCAAAAACCTAAATTTCGGCTATAAGAATCAACAGCTTATAAGAATCAAAAACAGTAATAACAAACGTGATTCTTATAAGCGGAAATCACTGTATTATGATCGATGGAATACTATTTGCCCAACAGGATTGTAAATAATCAGTTGCGATAAAAAGAATTATTCCATTACCTTTGAAACTTATTGGAAAATATATTTTAATATTATCAATGTGTTGTTTCCGATCCTCCTGGTGATGGAAATCCTACACCAAGTCCACGACAAAAGAGAATCACAGACAAAATCCT
Organism: Dolomedes plantarius; assembly: GCA_907164885.2. NCBI lineage: Eukaryota > Metazoa > Arthropoda > Arachnida > Araneae > Dolomedidae > Dolomedes > Dolomedes plantarius. The sequence goes on from OU015494.1 coordinate 208,439,494, forward strand.
GCTCAACCGACAGCTGTGTCAAAGAGTCGCCCATAGGTCAGCAGGAGAATAAGGAAGGGAGCAAGGACATATAGAAAAAGATTTCTCTCCCTCCACGAAATTCAAACTACGGAGGTGTCCGCTTCATAGTCGCGCTATGGCCGTCATATTATCAATGTAAATTAGGCATTTGCAGAATCTGTGGTTTATATTATAACTGCTGCTATTTTCTAAAATGTTTTATACACAGAAGCAAACAAATATTTCCTATAGTGAACAGTTTTTCTTTCCTCTTTAAGACAGAATATGACTACAAAATTACCTCTATTTGAGATATATAAATAGCTTTATTTCTTGCGTTTGCAAAAAATAGGCTTGATATGCACAATTTGACACGTTGGCGGGTTGCTGTGGTTCGAGTTCTGTACTCACCGACGTCTAAACTTGTACACCGTGCTATGTTATTAATTATATTATAATTTGATAAAACTCCAAGGATTCTATTTTCTTTGTCTTTCTAAATATTATGTTTTATGCATATTGTAAGAAATGTCATTAATAACTTCTCATCAATTCACGGTATAAACATTCTAGTGTTTGTTCTTATTAGAAAAGAAATTCAAGAAATCACTGCTTACAGTTCTCTAATTCTTTAAATTAAGTGTTGCGGGTTGTTTCAAGATTTTTAATGTAATTGCCTATCAGTGTCAATCATTTTCATCTCTACTATTCAGATAGAATTTTCCTAAAAAAATAAGATTAAAATTAGTTTAGTTTATTAAAACTGACATTTATTGTTCATATGAGCATTGGCTTGCAGTTAACTCCTTTTTGATTGGATTTTTTTTAAAATACAATATTTACAGAAATTTAAGATCAAATTAATAAATATATATATATATATATATATATATATATACACTCATGGACAAAAAAATTAGCGCACCAAGAAGGAGTAGACAAAATGAAACGAAATTTTACATACGTAATGACTACTTTGATATAAGTAAATGATAAGAAAATTAAAGAAAAAGGATAATTTATTTCAGAGAAAAAGGCAAAAGAACGGAGGAGTTAATACTCCGTTGGACCCCCTCTAGTGCGAATGCACGATGCGATGCGATCGGGCATTGAGTCATACAAGTTCTGTATGATGTCTTGAGACATTGCGTTCCATATTTGCTGTAACTTTGCCTCTAGTTCGTTCAAACTCGTGGGATGCCCAACTCGTCGTCCCAAATGATCCCAGATATGCTCGATTGGAGAAAAATCTGGGGATCGGGCAGGCCAAGGAAGGGTAGTAACAGTACGGAGACAGTCTTGTGACACCCTTGCCGTATGAGGCCGAGCATTGTCTTGTTGAAAAATGGCTCCTGGGAGCCGTTGCATGAGTGGCAACACATGTGGTTGCAGGATTTCATGAACATACCTCTGGGCTCTCATGGTGCCACGGAACAATACTAGGGGTGACCGTGTATTGTAGGCAATGGTACCCCATACCATCACACCAGCTGTGGGAGCAATGTGTCGCTGTACAGCAAAGGCAGGATTGAAGCGTTCACCACGGGCTCTCCACACACGAACACGATTGTCATCACTGCCGAGATTGAATCTGGATTCGTCGCTAAAGACGACCTGGTTCCATTCCGCTGCAGTCCAGTTTCCTCGTGCGCGGCAAAACTCCAAACGGAGGCGTCGATGGGTGGGCGTCAAGGGCAGCACACGTAATGGGTGCCGCAATACCAACTGTCCTTCAGCCAGGCGCCTTCGTATGGTTCGAGGAGACACAGAGGCCCCTAGTGAAGGTGCTACCTGTGCCTGGATGGCGGCCGATGAAGCCGTTGGCTGTACGCGTGCATTTCTTACGATGTGGCGGTCTTCTCGACGACTGGTCTGTCGAAGGCGTCCTGAGCCTGGTCTTCGTGTACATGAGATCTCTCGGGTCCACTGATCCCAACACCTCCTCACAACACAATCAGAGCGGCCTAATTGACGAGCTACTCGCCTAGCTGACCACCCAGCTTCCATCATCCCGACGATTCTCCCCCTCTCAAACTGCGACAACTGCTTATATTGTCTTCGAACACGGCGTAATGGCATGTCTATCTCAGCTCTTCCTTTGTAAATGATTCAGCACACTCAAACAAGCTTTGGTTACCTGTTTTATACTCCACAGAGTACGATGTTCAACGCCCTCTACCGGCTATACGTAATGCGCAATCACGCTGCATTTCTAATCATTTGCATATCTCCCCGACATGTACCTTCATTGCAAGTTTCGTTACGATCCCGCAATTATTTCTTGGTGCGCTAATTTTTTTGTCCATGAATGTATATTTATATATATTGTGAAGAATCCATCGATTCTCACAATCTTAAAGAACAAGACCCCCTTCTTTTCATGCACGTTCCAGGAAAAAGCAACAGTGAACCTGCGGGCGGACCCAAACAGCTGTTGACGCTAGACCAATCAAACTCCAGAGAAATGAGGTCACTTTTAAAGGCTCTAGCTGTTGACGCTAGACCAATCAAACTCCAGAGAAATGAGGTCACTTTTAAAGGCGCCAATTAAAGCCCTTTTAAATTTAGAGCGATACCAGCACCAAATTGAAAGTGCGTCGCTACGAGAGTTAAAAAAATCAGTTAGCTCTGAGTTCTCACTCTGAGACTTGCTACTCCGGCAATTGCAGCCGTGACTTCGTTTCAAGTCCTCGGTGAGGCAAAGTGTTTTACTTTCGATTCAGAGAAGAATGTTCGACACTTCGTCGACTTACTTCCGGCAGAAGTATATTGAAGGCTGAATTTAGGATCTCCAGGTAAGAAGTGCTACTCAGGCCTCGCAGCCAGAATTTAAATTCTCGATAAGTCCTTGTGATAGGCGAAGAGTTTTATTGACTTCCTGTCGACCTCCAGTATCTGAGATAGCTTGTTTTATGATCCCAGAAGGATTTGGACAATTGTTGAGTTTCTGTGGACTTGAAGTCTCACAGAAGTGATCGTGACGCATCCTGAGTTCCCGTGCACGATCTAAAGAACTTTAGTGCCTGAGTGCAGTTAGACATCTAATATAAACTGAGGTGTGGTAGCTGACTTGTATATCCGCACAGCATTAGAGAGCATCGCTCCTGTAATTTTCATAATTTTCATCGACTCTAACATCTTGTAAATAAATCGTTCATTTTAAATATTATTAGATTGTATCGCTGATTTCTTTGCGCTACCATTCGGCGAATTCTTTACAATCAATATATATATATATATATATATATATATATATATATATATATATATATTGAAACATAGACAGAGCCATCTTTCTCTTGATAGGTTTGTAGTGAAACTTCTTATATATAAGTCTACGTCAGCGGTTACTTGTTGTTATGAGACAGAGAAGAGAAAGAATCCCTGTGAAAGCACCTGATATTTTATTGGAAGAAGACTCCCCTTTCAAGCAATAACCCCTCTACTCCTCTACTTCACCACTATCCCATTAGACGATCCCAGGGCAGGTTGAGGGTAGATAAATTTCGTTTTAACTAATAAGTGTTTTAAATAATGTCTGTCTAATATAAAGATTTTGTGTAAAATAGAACCGCATTCATTTATAAATTGCTTAATAAAATGTGAAATTTCTGGTTTACAGGAACGAATTAATTAAATTTACGTTACTCCTTATCTGATATTATACGACGAGTCGTTTTCGGTACTCGTCGTTACTTTTGAATGACTACCGAGGTACCACTGTATTATACTTTTTAATTTAATTTTATTTACTTCAGACAACTTAGTTTCAAATGAAATAATTTTTGATAGGTATTTTCCATTAGTCACCCCATATATTTTTGCACGCACACTTGTGTTTGAACGATGAATTAAATATCAAATTTTTCTCCAGTCAATTTTTTATATTAAAGTTTTAAAAAATTCATGAATTCATAAAAGTTGTTTCTTTATGGATTCAGTTGGTATGCAGATCTGTCTATAAATTTAATAAATTTATCTTAAAAACAAATTTTGTAATAAAAATCATTTAAAACAGGAAATGAGAGGGAAATTAATTTTTTTTTCAGTTAAATTTCAACTTTTCAATTAATTCCAGCAGAAATTTAAAAGTGTAACTTTGTCTCTGAGATTTGCCTCAAGTATTCATTTCCTGTGAATTTTTTTTTCTTTTTATCAAATTTGACGAATCTTTCATGCAGTTAAAAAAATTTGAATTTTGACAAAATAATTAATCTAAGTTATGAAATTAATAAATACATCTTTTAATAATTAATGTGTCCCCGGGAACTATGCGATCATTCGTAAAATTTCAACAATCACTTTAAATGATTTTTTTTTAAATATTAAGGGTTGTAAAACTTTTCATGGATTTAAGAGTCATTGAAGACCACCACTTCAGCTTTCTACTATTGTTTACGGGTACAAGCACGATACAGAGGAAAGCATACACAGACGACATACATAGCACTGAGCATACACAGACGACATACATAGCACTTTGATTACATTACAAAACCTGCTCGGCGACACACCTTGTTGAACTCCCAGCCTGAACTAGGTGGCGCTAAATGTCAGTGAAATTTACAGTTAATAGCATCTGCCGCAGGGTATATTTATAATCTCTCATAAAAAAGTTTTTATGTAAATGATAGGTCAAATATAGTACTTAGTTTCATCAATAGATGTCTGAACAGAGACAAAGGAATCTGCTTTTCTTACCGTTTATAATTACCATACAAGGATGCTCGAAAATTAAATGCCTTTGGGGCAATATTTTTTATTAAAAGAATTTGTAACAGCTCATATTGTAATTTAATGACGAAAATTACTTAACAATTTTCTTTCTTATAAATAACAATAAGTAATTTAATGGAGGTTACACCTTGAAATGCTTCGCTTCAAAAACAAGCAAAAACGAAGTTCTAATCCTTCAGTTCAAGGAAACGTAGAAAGTAAAGGTTTATTGTTAAATTTATCGTTACAAATTTTTTACATCTACAAACAATCATCCTATATTTAAATTGCAGAATTTATTTTGAATGGGATTACAATTAACCGTTTAATTTAAACAGTTTGTAATATTAGTTACACACATAATCACAGACGTAATACACACACACAGTTTAAATGTTACAGTTAATAGCATCTGCCGCAGGGTATATTTATAATCTCTCATAAAAAAGTTAAGGTATGGCTTGTGTTTGATTGTAAATTTTATACGAAAATCGGTATATTATAGAGAGTAAAATTCAAAGTATTTAGGAGAAAAATTAATAGTCCCTTGTGTCAAAATGAGTGTCACACTGACAAATTTTCAGGGACAGAGGAAGGCGTAAATGATAAAATATTTTCTAATTTCACGGAACATAACTTTAAATTATTATTTAACATGGTGTTAATACATTTGCAATTCCAACTGTTTCATTTTTTAACATAAATAGGCCTGCTCCCGATTAACATGAAATACAATTGTTGCCTATTAACAAATTAAGAGAATAATTAAATTTAAAATAGTTTATATGCCTAATTTTAAGATAAAAAATTTGCTGAAAATATACTGAAAATATGAATTACGAATTTCAGCATTAAACCTTTCCATGTTTTTTCTTTTTTTTTTATTCTTTAAAAAAAACACAATTTATAAAGGTATTTCGCTCTAAAACCACAAAACAAAAACATATTAATAACAGCAAATTAGATTGATCAACATTTATGAAATGACATGAATATCTCCAGAAAGCAAAAAAACTTTAAGGTAAATTTGTCCTTCTTTTTTTTTTTACATTTCTGGAAAAATTAAGATTACTTAGTACGCATTAGCTATGTTGGTAAGATGTCTTTTGGATTTTCTTTCACAGAGTTCAATAGAAATATATACAAATGAAATGGTTGGTAAACTGTCATTTCATATGGCCAATAGTTAAAATTCGAAACACTGAGCCTCATTGAGAAGCGTCGATATACAATGTTTGCCCTCAAGATTTATATGCAATTGACAAATATTATCGTTACAGTTATAAAAAAATTATTTTCAATGATGCTGTCTTGTATGAATTACCTTACCTCTCAGTTTCCTTAGTATGAATTTGTATATCATTTATCGTTGGAAAAATTACAATAGTTTAAAAAAATGCAAAATGTTACCCGGCAGACGTAAAAACTTTTACACACGGTTTATCGAAACGAAAGAATATCACAACGTTATTTTTAGGGGATATTTTTGATTTCAACAAAAGTAAAGTTGAAAAAATTGTCCTCTTTATTTTCTGTGTTTGGGTAACAAGGGTGAAAACAAGGGAATCGTCACTTTATAATGACGCTTTTGCAAATCTCGATGACAGTGACATCATCGGAGAATGTAAGTAGGATAAAGTAATAGTATCAACTATCACGCATTAGTTATGCAGTAGTTTAGAATCAGCTGTTATGGGATTAATGGGGAAAATGTTGGATCTGTATGACGTGCATAAAAGTATGATAATTGGCAAGAGGCTTTCAGTGGATCAACAGTTTATTAATAAAAGGTTCTAAGGAAACAGGAAGTATTTCTATTATTCCGATAATCCCTTATATTTTAAAGCTTAAAACTGGATTAGCATATGAATAATTATACTATTTAGATTTCTCCCCAAGGTGAAATGATTGTTTAAGTGAAAAATTTGGTTTTTTGTTTGTTTTATATCAAAGGACGATCTTTTACGAATCAAAAATTACTTTACTTTTAATCTCACGACTATTGGAAGAGAAGTTGGGGCCACATTAATAAACAAGAAGTCATGCTTAAAAGACCGGACATGCCACTTAAAGGACATTCTCTAGAAAGCTAATGTTTCAGACAACTTTCGTATACGAGAAATCTAATTATTGAAAGGTTTTAATATATATTTCAGTGAAATTTTGCAACAGTGATTTACACATTACTAACTGTGTTTTGAAGTAAAAGCTAAGATCTATCTGTTAATTTAATCATTTCACAGGTATCTCTACCTAAAAAAATAATATTTTTTAATGTGTGTTTTTCTACATAGTTTGATGTATCTCAGGGACTTTCGTAAATATTGTAAACTTTTTAGTTCATTACACAGGTAATTCTCTCAGTAGTGTACAGTATAATGGAAGTTAAAATATATGCAATTGAATTGAGTGTGGGGTGTCGGCTAAGTATTATATTTTACTAAAAATTTATAAAAAAATCCGATTTTTAAAAAATATTATGAAGGTTTTAGTAGAATTATGTTTGTTTTCGTAACTTTATATCACATTTTAAAAAAATTAAATGTATTAATTCAGTATTGAATATTTTAAAAATGAACTGCTGACGTAGACAACAGATACCTTAATATTAAAAACATCAGGACTAATGATTAGATCGTTTTAGAACTAGGAAATTATGTATGACATTAATTGGAAATTTAAAATAAATAATCATAAAAATTTTCAAAACAATTTTTTTTTAAAAATTGTGTCATCCTACATGAATGATCTTATCTTTCGATTGATTTAGTTTTCTTCAACATTAAATTTTGTTTTATTACAAAATAATTCCAAATATCAAAAGTAATATGGTAGCAAAATCCTATCTTTTGTATTTTCCCAAGCATGAGTATTCACATAATAGAAGCATTTAGAAAGGATTGGATCTAATAATAGAGTAGGAATGAATTGATCCGGATAGGGATGAAAGGCACTATTCTGCTGCTATCTAATTGTGAAGTTGTAATAGAAAAAGTGATAAAATTAATGAATTTGCTGTTCATTTACTCTGTGTACTATAAGTCTTCTTTACGGTGATTAGCCAGGAAGTACAAGACTGGTGAAAAAATACAAATTCCCTTCAGCTATAGAGCTACTCTTAATTAAAAATATGTGCATGAATTAATATATATATATATATATATATATATATATATATATATATATATATATATATATATATATATATATATATATATATATATATACATATATATATACATATACATATATATATATATGTATATATATACACATATATATATATATACATATATATATATATGTATATATATATATACACACATATATATATATATATGTATATATATATACACACATATATATATATATATATATATATATATATATATATATATATATATATATATATACACATACATCCGTACAGATATAGTGTAAATTATTCTTACAGATCTGGATCGATTAGTTTTCTCAAGGTCTAAAAGAGTAATCCTATTTTATTTAATTTTGAACAACATGGCAGTTGTATGTATCAAACTGTTTATTTTATCTCCTAAATATATATTCATATTCCCTTATATATGACAATTTATAAAAATATAAATACATATTTAAGATGATATTGAACAAATAACTCCGTAAAAACAGTAAATGATGCAAAATGTTACATGTTCTTCAAAGTATAACCAAGCTTAGTAATAAACCAGGCCGACATAAATAGAAATATATTATTTAACAATTCTTTTATATTTAGATGAACATAATTCTATGAAAAGGAATCCCAATTTTTAGAATATAACAAGAAGGGGTTGTACTTTTTTGTTTAAACATTATTACTAAAAAAGAGAAAATTATAAAAAATCTTACCTACAGTTTCTAACAAGATAAAACTTTTGATTTAAATTTTTGGTTGCTTCTCAAATTTATTGAAATACAGTTTCCTCTCCTATCTCTTTTTTTTTTAAATTACACCTTACCGTAAATATTTTCGACTCTTAAAATTTGAATGTTTTAAATAAGGTAATAATGACGAAAACACTTAGAATATATGCTAAATAATTGTTATCATATACTAATAGAGCAAACATTCAAGAATGGATTTTAGTTGAGTTAGTGGTCTGGGTCCCCTGTATTTCCTTAACCCCTTCCCTGTTTTGCCCGTACGCTGTACGGGCACGGCTTTCGGGCCTTTACTGATTTGCCCGTACGGCGTACGGGCAATCTGATTTCTATTTCGCTTTCACTGTTTCGCCCATATCTTTTCTATTTGTAGTAACAAATTATTCGTATAGATGGCGATAGTTGTCCAGTAAATGATAGTTTGCAGTCTATTGTGTTTTCTATTCTGATTGGTTCAAAAGCGCGGTTTTTTTTCGCATGTTTTGTATCCCAAGACGAATTGTGTGACATTTTTTGGACCGAATTCTGGAAAAAAATGAAACTGTTAAAGGGTTAAGAGAGCGTATGCCTCGTAATGCCGACAATGTCCCGTCTGATTAGCACGGGATTTGAACCTCGCGGTTCAATCAGTCAAATAAATGTCTGACCTCAAGATCGAGCTAATGATGCATGATAATCTTATTGTGAAGGCCATACCATACAAATCCCAGTGAGAATGAATGTAAATTGTTCCAACAGTTCACGCGACATAGAATTTTAAAAACAGGAAAAATGTTTTCACAAATATATATAAATAGGAACCACTGTGTCAATGAGAATATAATTTGGTAGTAAAGCTTACACCTGAAAAAAAATCTTCTGACTAATGGAACTGGAAAAACAGATAAAGTTCATTTCATGTAATGTTCAATAAAAATTGCATAAAGTTCATTACAAGATCTACCAAACAGCAAGGCGAAATGGCATTACAGCCTTGAGTAAAATGTTTCTAACCAATGAGATTTTATTTATGTTTTAATTTCAAAATCCCCTGCTCTTGTTGCAAAATACGGGAGATAAGTTGCCATGGATTTCCAAGCTTAGAAATGTAAGCGCAATAAACTTCTCTTTTCCAAGTCACACACTTTCGAAAATACTTAAGGTGACTGCCTACGTTCGGAGCCAATTTTTTTAAAAAATTGTTTCTTGAAGGATTTTTTGATCTCATATGGTAAAACAGCATTTAAAAATAAAAAATAAAAAAAAAACTTTCCTGTAAACACCATACTTTTTTATAAATTGGTCAATTTGAAGTAATTTTTAATGAAATTTAGCTAAAACGCTTATCACTCTGAACAAAATTCTAATGCTAATATTTTAATTTTCTTCTCACACATGATACATATAACAGTTATCTTCAAAATGACCTACAATCTAAGAGAAATTTTGAAATGCAAAAATAATACAGAAAATTTTATGTTCCAATATGAAAATTTTCCCCAATTCGTCATTCCTTTCCTTATAAAAACAGCCCCAAACAAAAAACTATTTATTATACATCAATTATTGTACGTCATTTCATTAACAATAGCATCTAAAACAATTCCTGAAAATTTTATCAAATTATATGCATTATTATCTGAAATATCATGATAACGGTAGAGATTTTTGCTAAAAAACATAATTCTGAGAAAAACGCCTTTAAAGTTGTTTGCCACTTCAATTTTGTATTAGACGATGTTTTTTAAAATAGCTATAACTCTGCTTCTAATTGATGTAGAATGAAAATCTAAGTGGTTTTGAAAAGAGAAAAGATTGAATTACAAGATTCTTGCAAAAAATAAAATTGACCAAAATGGTCAAAAAATGGTCGCATTTAAAGTTGTTTGTCACTTAAATTTTGTATTAGACGATGTTTTTTAAAATAGCTATAACTCTGCTTCTAATTGACGTAGAATGAAAATCAAAACTGTTTTGAAAAGAGAAAAGAATGAGTTACAAGATTCTTGCAAAAAATTAAATTGATCAAAATAGTCAAAAATGGCATTTTCAACGTAGGCAGTCACCTTAATATTCATTCGCTTATCAGACAAAATGGTGGAGCGTTCTTTAATTATGTTTTGCTATATCATTGGAAGGACACTGTAAATATAATATTGCCACAGAAAATGAGAGAGATGTGTTATTACTAGAGATACTCTTATCAATTACACCCATCAGTTACACCCAGTTTTCAAATTCGGTATTGAGATTTCTGATCGGTCAATCCTCCATTCCTTCCAATGTTGTCATAGCCAAGGAGAATAAATGCAGAATTGCAGATCAGAGAGTTTATGAAATCTAGCTTTCAATATTCACACTGCTATTCACACGTTAATTCAAAGGGTCATTTTGCATAAACTCACAGCGGGCTGTAGAGAAGCTGCTATTACTTAACTTGATAAAATACAGTCAAATTTTATAAATTTGTCTAGGTTTGGATACGGTAAAATTGTCTTATTTTATATGTCAAAGTAGCTGAATGAACGAAATATTTCATGACCCTTTCAGGGGTCTTAAATAACGTCATAAGTCGTAATTAACGTTAAATGAGTGAGGACGTAGATAACCAAGGTGTTACAAAAGTACTGATTATATTGAATATTCTGTCAGCTAAAAATTATTTTAGCAACCATATTTCTCACATTCCAAATTATATAAAACTAAAATACCAAAATTTTAACTTATCTAAAATTATTATAATATGTTGTGGGGGAGGTCAAATTAAATTTTAAAAAAATGAAATTTATACATAGGCTCATATTAAAGGATTTATGGGACTCATAGCTTTTCATCTGAAAGTGTACGGCTTATAGCGAAAACAAATTTCCTCAATTATCACAGTGAATTTTTTTACACCGTGAATACATTTAAACAGGAAAAGGAGATTTTCTCTTAGAAAAACGGAAATATCTCTATATTACTAGCTAACTTATAAAGTTTCTAAAAATAAAATTGAAGTAAAATAAAGTGATATGATGCGTACCCTTCATATTTTTTGGGTTTAAATACCCTATGTTATAAACAGTGAATTCATTAAAATTGTATATTTTATTATAATAAAGATTAATGAATAGGTGGTTTCTAATTGAATTATTAGACAGAGTAGCAATGAAGTATGTTGACACGGCTAGCTAACACTTATAATACATTTATTAACGTACATCACACCACAGAAATTACAAAACTAACACTCACACACAAAATACAAGAAGAAAATAAGAGACAGGGTTACGTGTTTACGGTCATACTACAGCCTAGCTGCTGCTTGCTCCAGGGTTGGAGTTACACAGAGAGAGTGCATTTCAGTCCGCTAGGGGGCGTTGTTGGTTCCGTTACAATAGTAGATATAAGATTATTACGAACGAAAAAGAACTTCCAAATGTACTCTTTCAACTTTTTGGTTTACTCACGAAATAAATGTATGTGAGAAAGAAACTAAAAAATTTAAAATCTTATTTTAGAGTTCCAATTAAAGGGTCATTTAAAATAACACTAAATAAATGTTCCACGATTTAAAATTATATTTAATGATACTTGAATATTATTCTAATACTTATTCGGAGAAATACAAGGAAAAAAACTTAACGAACTGTTTTTAACAATTTTCAACAAATTTTACAGTACCTATGATGTCCAAAAATTAGTCCAGTTGTTTGTTTCATATCCGTACCCGGAGACACTTATTTAATATACTGGCTTCACTCTTAAGTAGTGTGTTATAGAAGTGTCACCTAGTTAGTCTGCGTATATAATCTCTGTTCACAATAAGCGGAGCGTAGTTGATAGTGTCCAATTAGTTAAAGCTGATACTCACAACTTCCTATCTGGAGAGGACATCTCTGAACATCCATTGGAAAATTTTCCAGTTTCATTGGACAGCTAGCTCGTATCGTTAACCTATAAAATTTAAAAAAAACAAAGCATCTTCAGCCCATATTCCTAAATAAACTATATCTTATTATAAAACTTATACCTAAAGCAAGGATTGCCAAAATTACGCATTAGTTGCGCAAAAATTATGGATGGAATTTAAGAAATATGATTACGTATATTTAGAAAACATATGACCAATAGGAAAATAATATTGATACAAATCTATAGGAATAAAGATATTTATTAAGCGAATATAATATGTAACTTATATCTACAGTTGAAAAACAATTTATTCGTCTTCACATAAATAGGATTTTTCTCATCTATTTAATTCAAAGCTCAATATTTTTTCTGTACCACTTAATTAGAACTATTTTTAATTACCGACAAAATCTGATGAACCAACAAATTAAAAATATAACTGCACAATCAGAAATGATGTAGAATTCAATTAAAAGAATGTGACAAATATATTGATTTGCATAAATGATATTATTTTTTTCGATAGTAAATTCTCTGTTTAGTCTATAGACTAAACATCTAACATTGCAATCATAATAATTTTTCATTCATTAATGTTTTTCAATATTACTTTCTCTATTTAGAAATGACTTATATATGATGTGGCTTCTATATAAAATTCAATAAAGTTATAAAAAGAGTGCGTTTTATACAAAGAACTTTAACATATATTAGTATGAAATGATGTTATATTTACTAGATTAGATGAGAAAAGAATTTCTTGCCTCTCTATAGAGAAGCAGAGAAAATCCTTTTGTTGTAGTTACTTCGTAATTTTTAAGTTAGTTAACCTAGTTTATAAAAAGCTACGTCATAATTTTCTTTACAAAATAATTTGTTAAAATTAGCTACCTTTGCAGAAATTTTCCTATTTAAAGAAGAATGTCTGTGAAGACTAAAAGGGTACAAAGAGAAAGTACAATGAGCAAAGCAATTTTAAGAAATGATAAAGATCGATGGAAAAGAATTTACAGAAGAGTATTTTTAGTAACCAATTTTCCAAACATGTGACTAATAGGAAAATAATATTGACGCAAATCTATATAAATAAAGATATTTATTAAGTGAATATAATATGTAACTTATATCTACAGTTGAAAAACAATTTATTAGTCTTCACATAAATAGGATTTTTCTTATCTATTTAATTCAAAGCATAATATTTTTTCTGTAGCACTTAATTAGAACAATTTTTAATTACCGACAAAATCTGATGAACCAACAAATAAAAATATAACTGCACAATCGGAAACTTAAACATAAAAAAATATTTGTTTCAATATTTTTTTTACTTATTTTAAAAATACACTTTAATTCTATGAATGTAAATTGGGTATCTACCAACTTTGTATTTTACATTATAATATATGTTATTCCACTGAATGTCTTATAGATACATGGAAACAAACAATTGCGATATTGGAAATATGTTATACCTTATTATGGTAAAACTTCACTACAAAATTAGCTCTACGTAACATATATATATATATATATATATAATAGTATTTGGGCCTTAAGCAGTGAGACTGTCTCATTGAGTACTGATTTATTCTGAGCATAAGAGAGTCTGGGTTCGCAATTGAGTACGCCGCCCAGATTCCATATATATATATATATATATATATATATATATATATATATATATATATATATATATATATATATATATATATATATGTGTGTGTGTGTGTGTGTGTGTGTGTGTGTGTGTATATATATACCCTTCTTGTTTTTGCGAAAATTAGGTAGGCTATAGAAACTTTAATTGAAAATATTTTCCATTCAACATAATATCAAAAAGTTTTCTCTTATTTTTATACCATTGGTCAACTAGCTGGCGGGATGTTTTATTTAAAGTACTACGGTCATCAACTTCCTTAACTTGTATACTGTAGGATGTCATCATTTATATTTTCATTCTAGAAAACTCCATGGTTTCTATTTTGTCTGTCTTTCTAGGTGTTATACGTATGATGCTAATTGAAAAAACTGTCATTATTAATTGCATCTCTTGAATTTATGGGGGCGGGGTATACTGTCAGTTCTGATTAAAGAATAAAATCACGATTCGCTGCTTACAGTTTATGACTCTTTTAACAATGTGTTTTATGTTGTTTAGAGATATTTAATGATACTGTCGATAATGTAGTTTCGAAAAATAGGTATGTCCACAAAAAAAATTGTTTAAAACTTCAAGAAATAAGTATACGATTTTTTTAAATAGTAAGGATTAAAGCTAAGCTTCTAATTTTAAAATTAAATTTGAAATGATTTATTAAGCCCTAGTAAAAGTACGTTAGTTCAAAGAAAAAAGAATAGTAAAAAAATGCATCTTATTTTTAAAATTAGTACACAAAGTTAACTTCTAGAGTTGTAACTATTTGAATTATTAAGGGATATGATTATGTAAAGAAATGTATTCATATAATGGTTCTTTAAAACATTTTTTCTTTCAAGTTACAGTTTTGCATTATTTTTTTCATTCTCATTTAATGGTAAAGTTTTGTATGAAAATAGTATATTGTTTAATCAAAATGACTAAAATATGAAAAATTATAATATACTTTATAGATATAATCTAATTTGTTTTAACAACAAAAAAATATTATCAATATAGTAACTCTGAAGTCACAAGTCTTACGCTATCACTGTTCTAAACCTATCTATACCCCATTCTCTCCTATTCCAAAGTAATCAAGAATTTTCCCTCAAGGTTAACGCTTCTTGTCATGGTTTGATTGAGTATGTTTAACATGACTGCATAAGTTCCATAATAAAATTACGATGCGTAAAATCCTATTATACTGCAAACCCGTGATCACAGCTATCGCATATATAAGAAAGATTTCCCTTTACTAGCAAAATTGTTTTACGAGTGTTATATTTTCAATCCTAAAATTTTTTGGTATTTAAATTTATTGAACAATATTAATTTGCGTTATGAAAAATCTTCTCTTCTGGTTGTTTTTATGATTATGGCATTTAAAGTGTGTGAGTATGTTTGGGGATGACAATGTATCATTTTCGATTTGGTTCCATAAGCTGGAAGTGGCAGCGCTAAATACAACTGAGTAAATTTTAACATTTCTTGCTTTCTGAGACTTGTTTTCCTCGATAGAGCGATTATTTTTTCAACGCGATCTTCTCCAGATGCATTCTACACGCTTTACGACAGCTTGGCTTCACCAGAATCGGCTCCAAATCTTAGACCTGGTTCCCAAAATCTTGATTTATACAACTTTTACTGGGGTGTGCCTTTCAGAAATAGTAGCAAAAGCGCTAGGTCCGAGTAATGAAGGAGTTGAAGACTTCATCAGGAAGTATGGACAAACATTCCTAAAGGTCTTTTGTCGACTCTCAGTCAAACCAATACTAAGGCCGACCACGCACTATCGATTTGCAGTAGTAGAACTAAAAGCTGGACAAGTAAGGTCAATAGAAACATATGAGAAAGTACACATTGTTAGTTGTCCAATTCATTCAATTTTTAGACGTGGAGCAGTTGAGTTTGTGAACAACTCTTGCGAGTTTCCAACATAGTCAAGCGTTTAGAATAGTTGTATAATATTTTATATTTAAGTGAACGCATACACACAACTTTTAGATGCACAACGGAAAATCGATAGTGCATGGCTGGCCTCATGTGAGTTGTCGGTGAGTAGGCTAGAAAGGGGAGGCTCATGTAGAAGTGATTACACGTGAGAACTGGATGAATGTAAGTTTTTCGGCATTGAATTTAGAGGGATGTAATATATCCGGCATATATCCAGGCCCGTGTAACATTGTTTTATTCATTTTTTATGTAAATCATAGGTCAAATATTGTACTTAGTTTCATCAATAGATGTCTGTACAGAGACAAAGGAATCTGCTTTTCTTACCGTTTATAATTACCATACAAGGATGCTCGAAAATTAAATGCCTTTGGGGCAATATTTTTTATTAAAAGAATTTGTAACAGCTCATATTGTAATTTAATGACGAAAATTACTTAACAATTGTCTTTCTTATAAATAAATAAATACAATAAGTAATTTAATGGAGGTTACACCTTGAAATGCTTCGCTTCAAAAACAAGCAAAAACGAAGTGCTAATCCTTCTGTTCAAGGAAACGTAGAAAGTAAAGGTTTATTGTTAAATGTATATTTACAAATTTTTTACATCTACAAACAATCATCCTATATTTAAATTGCAGAATTTATTTTGAATGGGATTACAATTAACCGTTTAATTTAAACAGTTTGTAATATTAGTTACACACATAATCACAGACGTAATACACACACACACAGTTTAAATGTGTATTCTCCTAAATAATTAAAAGTTATAGGGCACACTTATCTTTATTTATGCAGCATATGCCTAGCTTCAACTAAAATAATCACATCTTTCACAAATGGTTAATTTTTCTTTGTGTAAAAAATGCTGTCTTTTATGGATTTGAAAACTCTCAGAAATAAGAAAATAGGATTTTTTTTCTTTATTAATTTCACAGGATTACCATACAAATAAATCTGATATTTCCTTACCATACATTTACCCCCAAGTCCACTGGCAAGGAGCTAGTCAATCCAATCAGTCTCAAAGTAAGGAAACGCGAATGCGTGTACTATATCAAATGAGCCAAAAAGTATTAGTTCAGTCTGAAAATTGTATTGAATTATTCTCCTTTGAAATTTTTAAAATCCACCTAAAACGGAGTTTCTGTGGTAGAGTGTAAAGAAACAAGACTTCTCTCTTCCATACTATCATAAAACATCATTCTCCCTTTCGAACTAATTTGACTGTTCTGGTTGATGCATAAGCCTAACTTATGAAGTTCACTTCCACCCCGATTAACCGAACTCGGTTTTCCGAAGCAACAGGAGTTGAGGCATTTAGAGAAGAATATATAAACAAGGAGGCACTGCAGTTAATATGATCGAGATAAGCATTGATTTTTGTTTGTTTTTTAAGCGGATACACTTGTTGTCAAACATTCGTCTATACTACGCCGCAGTTTACTGTCCATTTTATTATGGAGGCACCATATAGGTGGCAGCATTACCTCCTATGTAGGGACGACACAAACGAAGGCATTTTTCGTGGCTGAGTTTCGATCCGAGCAACCTCAGCACCGAAAGCCAGCGCGCTGTACCACAGAGCCACCACAAGCCCGAAAACAAGTATTAAATCCAATCATTATATAATGATTGGAGATAAGTATTAAATTCAATCATTATATTTTGACCATTAATGCTTCTTTGTTTTTAAAAATATCAGTAAAATTACAAATATGATAGAAATTATTATTTTATGTTTAATTAGAGACTTTTAAGCTTGATATTAAATGAATATGGAATAATATTTTACAAACAATTTTGAATCTTATTTTACAGAAAATATGCCATTTTTTTAAAGTACTTTAGCTTTGTGGACTATTTATTGTCTAATTCATATATTCTATCGCATTATCGTAGAGACGATAAATAATATACGACTAATTGAAAAGAATTTTGCACGCACGTAAAACAATGTATTTGTTTCTTAGAAATATAGCCGCCTTCAAAGTACTGACAATCTTCCGACACACACTGCTTTCATAGCTTTAACAATTGTATAAAACACTTCTAAAAAAATTATTGGCGACCCATTACATAATTTCCCTCAGAGCTTCATGCAGTTCTTTGTGAGAATCCGAGAAAGTATGTAGTGACTCGTGTGCAGATTCAGATCTCGTGTTAGAATTGCATACCAACCCCCAAGCAACATGTCCTCTACCTGGTCATATAAGATGTCAATAAATTATGGCATTGATTGCTGTTAATGTTAGGACTAATTAATATCTTCAGTAACGTTTCCTTGAATGTCGTATAAACCTAAAAGTTATATAAACACTTTAATAAAGAAGCTTGTACCACATGTAAGAACTCTTTTAACCAAAACATTGCAACCGCAAGCTTGACGCGTCAGCTAGTATGGGTGTGTGTAAAGAGTTGTTTATGCAAGTATGTTCCGTGGTGGTTTTCATCGCAGATAGAAAGTGCATACGCTGCAGTGCGCTGCGATATAAGTATTCTGTGTTCGTTCTCTAATTGAATGTGTTAAAATGTTAACAGTCAGTTTGGATTCTTGGGTCTTACAGGGATACATTTACTGAAAGCTATAAATATCCTTTATAAAGAATAAGGTCTTATAATTCTCATCAGATTTATCTACACAATTTCAGTAATTCTTATAAAATGTTTACAATCTTGTCACATACTTATTTGTATAGTTCTCAAAATATCGTGAATATCTTAGATAACTCCTTTTCTTTATGTTGTTACTCATAATTTTATACTCGATTTATGTGAAAAGGAAAAGTAGGAACTTTTATATACAAGCTTGAAAAAAAAATCAGAGCATATGGAAATCAGTAATATACTGCTACAAAAAAGATAATTAATGTTTAAAAGTTTTATTGGATTAAATTAACTTGAAAATGAAATCAAACCCTCAGTCTGAACTTTTCCATTATTTCTGTAATAAAATTGCAGTTATTTAAAATATCTTTCTTAATTCACCTTGCTGACACAGTCACCTTATGAATTTTTTCTGTTAATAAATCAAAAATTTTTAAGTGAACTGTAACGACTTTTTGTGTTTATTTAATGTATGCGTTATTATGGTTACTTCTTTCATGCTAAAAAAACTGAATCTTAATAAGAATTGCTTTTGCTTTTTTTTTACTTTTCACTTAATGAAGATTAAAAAAAGCCCTTGTCTTCCAGCAAATATCATTTCTTATTAAAGGTGACATTAAAAAATATGAAAAAGTAATTCACGCAGGTATTTTACTTATATACTGTGTTTCAGACGTCCAAAAAAGAGTAAAGTATAATTTAAAAGTTGATAATAGTTCAAGAGCACTAGACATCCTAAAGAAAAATATGAAACCAGTTTTTATAGTAAAAATATTTGCATATTATTTAACGTTATCTGACAAAAAAAATGGATTATTTATCATTCAGGATTTTGTTATTTTCTTTATGATGCATATTTTCATTTCTTCTAATCCCAATGATTACCAAATTTTGCTAAAAAATGTAGAGGATAAAAAGTGGTTGAAAAAGTTATTTATGCTCTCGTGATGTGCTTGGTAAAGCATTTTAACATTTCGTCAACAAATTAATCTCGATAGTGTTATGTTAAATGTAGCAACATCGATCACGGGTTTATTCATAACATTTAAAATAAAATAATAATATGTCATTGAAACTTATTCATGTCATTCCCAACTAGAAAGTTTAGTAAAAAAATTTTCTCCACAGCAGACATCATAGAAATTACTTATGATGATGTATTTAGTTAAAATTTTTATATGAGTAAATATATGATTAGCTTACATTTAATATTTTTTAAAACATAATCTATAAGCTAAAGAGTATGAATCACATATCTGTAATTATGTTTATCCATTATTTTATCTACTATTTATATCTGTTATCATATATTTTAAACAGAAACAGTTTGAAACACCGTGTTAAAAATTTCACAAAACCGTTTACAATCTTATAGTGTTTGCAGAAGTAATGAAAAGTAGCACGTGTGTTAAATACATATGAATCCATCTTAATCATAGTTATTTATTTAGAAATAAATAGAGAAGTGAGTTGAGTTTATTAGCATGCCATACACTTCCTGTCATATCATACATAATATGCAACACTTGTATTAGGTCTACGAATACGTAAAAAAGTCTTTTCACATGAGGGGAATTTCTTGCTAAGTCAAAGAATTATAATATATAGTTTGTAAATAGTTATAAATTTCTTAAAATTTATCTGATTTGCGGATGACCAAGGTCCAGTGATCAAAATGTAATACAATTAAAAAAAAAACAAGCAAAAGCTTTTGGTTCTCAACTTGAAGATACAATTAAAACTACTAAACACCGTTACGTTAGATTCGAGTCAGTCACTTCTCTAAAAATAATTTCTTGCGATTACACCATTCTCCCTATTTTGAATCTGGCTGTATTCCCTTTTAACTTTCGAAGAACAATGATTATTGAAAAAATAATACTGGAAGCATTTAGCACTGAATAAATCGAACTTCTCTAAAACAAGTTTGGAAATTCGAATGTTAAACTTTAGAAGTCTCAGTTGGATTGATAATTTCATAGAAAGTTCTCTAAAGCGTGTGCTCACAATATCATTCCCGTCTACGAATGCTGCTATTCAATTTAAGGAGTCGCAAAGAATATGTTAATACATATATTGTGAATAGAGGGAATCAACGAAGTACAAACCTTCCCTATTCAGATATGTTTATGACGCCTGCGGCTACAGAGTAATACATTTTCTTTTGCTATTACGATCAATAAATGTAAGTGTGATAATGACAATATCAATTAGACTAAATTGACAATCGTCTGTGCCAGACCAGTTTACTGGCGCTATTCAGACACTAACATTATAAAGTAATAGAAAGTTTAGTAAATCAGAGTAATTAGAAAGGAAAATTGAAAGAGATTATCCTAAAGCATTCACATATTTACTTCGTGGGTAATACATACGTTGTATACCCTTTTGAACTTAAAAAAATGTTATGAAGTATCTTTAATTATTCTTTGTGAGTTATTCCCTTTTTAAAAGTTGATACCTTAGCGAGAGTAAAAAAATAAATAGTTCACTCCCAACGAATTATCAGAAATAAGATTACCTAATTATCATTAATGGATCGCAGAAATTCTGTCTGATCATAACTTAGGTGCTCATTACATCTAGTAATTAAGCGTTAAACACTAGAATGATACGAAATGTATAATGGTTTTTAAATTTCTCTTTCTTCGAGTCATTAAGTTGAAAGGAAATAATTTTATTTTGCCTCTTACCTCTTCATTGCATTGAATTAATTTAATGCTGCCGATTTGATTCTAGTTTGGGAATGGATTCTTACAACAATTTTATATATATTTTATATAACAGGTGTTTCTCGTCGCAGTCATTGTTCTATAATTCTAGCATTTCGCGTAATGCAAGATACTTATTTCGTCATGAGCAAGGAACTTCTTAGATTTGTCACTGAACATTAAGCTATAATATATTCAATATAGTCAAACATCATCCCTCCGAATCAAATACGCTGATCTGCTGGGACCAAAAGTTGCTCAATGCACTCTTCTTATGTGTGTTAATATGATCTATTGTTCTTGCACCATTTCCCTCACGAGTTTGAAATTTTGAGATGTAACAAAAGCGATTTTGAAAAGGATATTATTGTAACATTAATTTTTTTTTTTTATTAAAGACGTTACAGTTCTTTCAGGCAGCGTATGTTTGAAAGAAAAAAAAAGTGTCTATCAGTCAACAAAACGTACTGACACACCATAAATGATTTCAGTGATAGATGATGTCAAAGATGAAGGAAAGCCGTTACATCTAGTCGAAGCATTACTAAACAACAGCTAAGAGCGACTAGCGATTGAAACTATCGGACACTATGTAAGTACAGAAGGTCGTTCGTACTTTATAAAAACGATTTTGAGATAAAATTTGGCAACATCTGAAGAATCGTCTGCTATTGTTTTGCTTTGATTGGAATGTAATATAAAAGATTTATTTTGAAAATGGCTCCTAAAATTGATAGATTGCTCGAAAGTTACGTAACTGTTCTTTCCGAGGAGAAATATTCGTATCAACAAATTATGAAGCTGTGTAAAAATCGCGGTTATGGCATTTAAAAAAAAGTAGTTATAATATATTAAATTTGAAAGGAACAAACGTCTAACTGAAAGTAGAAATGAAAACATGACCGCGAAATCTCATCCTAAGACTGTTTGAACGCAGGTAAATATCAATAAAGTGAAGTATCAGATCTTAAAAGAAAATCCGCCGACTTATAGATCCATTGCATCGAAACTAATGTCTTCTTGGACTGTAAGTAAAAAAGTTGTTAATCTGTTTTTGCCAAAGCATATTGCTAAAAGAAAAACAAATTGTAGAAAATTATATGAAAAACACCTAGCTGAAAAGGGGAAATTCGTGGTAACACTCGATGAGGTATGGGTGTATTTAAGGGACTGTAATAACAAAAAAGATCAATTTTCTATTGTTCAACTGACGAGAATGACCGTACTAAATGGCTTCGTCAATGTACAGAAAAGTTCCCAAAGGGACTCGTGATAGTTGCAGGATTTTGTTACAACGGCAAATTAAAAATTTAAAAAAAACTCTCAAGTAAAGCCAAAATTAATTCACTCTACTATCAACAAAATATTTTAGAACCAATTTTTGAAGAAGAAATTCCAGCTTTATATGGAAAAGACAATTATAAATTTCAGCTTCATATGGACAAAGCCTCTAAATCAACTGCCGCTTATTGAGCAAAGAAATAATCAGAAACAGGAATAAAGTGTATCCCATTAATGAAATACCTGTAAAATTTTCTGACGCTTCTCCAATGGAATTTTGCGTTTTCGGTTTATTAAAACGTGCCTTAGGAAAACGGCATCGAAGAACACTGAACGGACTGTGGAAAACGGTCCAAGAGTAATGGGGTAAAATGGACATGACAGTACTAAGAAAAAAGTTACTTTGAAGGAAAATTAGAGCTAGAGCTATTTTCAAGAACCATGGCTATCAGATAGTAGCAAATTGCCGCAAAAATATGGCATTTTTGCGTAAAACTTAACTATCAAAATCGTTTCTACAAAGTGCGAACGACGTTTTGTATATACGTATGCACCATTCTCTGAGAACTTAATTGCATGGTTTCTATGATCGTCTCGCTAAACTGGACATTTTCCTAAATCGTCCATTTGGAATTATTATTACGTTTCGTTACCTAGAACTATCGGTAACTGAGCTTTTAAATACATTCAAAGAGGTCGAAAACAATATTTTAAATCCTATCGACTACTGACGCTCGGTGGCGTAGTGGTTAAGGGGACAATGGACCATTAGCCTTTCTATATTAATTTTTCAATATTTTACACTCATATACAAAATGGGAATAATTAATATCTTTTTCTACTACGTTGAAGATACTTAAAATTCACAAATAAGCATTTTGGGAAAGAATAAGACTTTTTTTTCAAAAAAATCTTCAAAAATGCTAGAATTTTTCAAAATGCTTCATGAGAATTATTTTACTTCAGATTTCTTCCAAATTTCTCAGGATTGTTAATTGAAATGTTTTCCACGAACCTGTGCATCATTCTCAGAAACCACAAATATTTTTCAAATTTATAGATCATGAAAAAAAGCAAGTACATAAAAGACAACAGCAGGTAGATTAAAAAATAATTATTTATGGCTTTAGATTCATGCAAATAAAATAATTGCACAATTATTTTTATATATGTACAGTAAACTTACATTAAAAAATTTAAGGGCTTTAAATGATTTGGAATTCACATGGAGTATTTTGAAAAATGCTAGAAAATTTTGAAAATTGTTTTGAAAACCAGGCATTATTCTTCCAAAAAATCCTTATTTTTAAATCTAAGGGTCATCATTGTAGTAAAAAATAATACAAAGTATTCGCTTTTTGTAAATAGAGTTAAAAATTGAAAATTGAAAAAATCCAGGTTGAAGGTCCCTTGTCCCCTTAAAAGCGTCAAGCTACCACCCCCAGAGGTCAAGGATTCGACCTTGCGACTGGCCAAGGTCAACTCAGCCTTTCATCCCTTCAGTGGGTCGATGAAATGAGGACCAAGCATGCTCCTGGGATGCCACGTCAGGTTGACCACCTGACTGAGACATATGCCCACAAGCCTAGAAAGCGGAGATGGGTACCACCGGCCTTGTTTCACAGCGGACTGTTGTGCCATGAGTTTAATTTTTAGTTTTTTATCGACTACTAGTTTTCATGTAAATATACAGTAACCACCGCTTATAGTGATCACTGGTTATAAGAATCAACCGTTTATAAGAATCAATATCGCGAAAACAAAAACAAATGAATTATTTCCATGTTAAAATTTTCGCTTTAAAGAATCAATCCACCGGTTTTAAGAATCAGTTTACACTCTTCGCTTTCCTTCCATTTTTCCAAAAAACCTACTTAAACCCTCAAAAGGCACGAAGTTCGTTCTTTTTTTTAAAGAAAGATTGATAAGATGGGATGGAATATAGTCGTAAAATTCACCCCTTTCTTTATTAGACATAACATAATCGTTTCCCCTTAAACGCTTTACCACAACACTGTCCTATTAGCTTGACCCGGGGGCAACTTTACCCGTCCGAGTAAATCTTCGTCTGAGACTATAAGTATTGAAAGAGGTATAAACAGCCTTCTGAAAACTTCATTACGTCAAACTACAGTAGAAAACTTTTTCTTGCTCCCTTCCTGTAGTTGAAATGTTAAAACTGTTAAGCAGGTATGTTGTAACTTGTAACAAATATTGTATTTTTTTCTTCTCTTACTATAATCATGTGTATCTACTTATAGGTCTAAAAATTAAGTTTTATTTTTAAAACTATAAAAAAAATTTTAATAAAAGATAGTTAATGTAAATTAAAGAGTATTTTATGGTAAATTATCTAATATATGCATATATAGGTGTGTGTGTTCCAGTCCAAAAACCTAAATTTCTGTTATAAGAATCAACCGCTTATAAGAATCAAAAACAGTAATAACAAACGTGATTCTTATAAGCGGAAATCACTGTATTTCTTAACATTTGTTCTTATCTTTTTTTCCCATTCAAATGAAACACTTGAATTTATGACGTGTTAAAATAATCCTCACTTTTGTTCAAATCCTCTTTACTGGTTAAATAACATAGATAAGAAACATAGTAGTAAAAAAAATTTAATATTTGTCATCACAAAATAGTGAAATAGAAAAATATTATAAATTACTGATTAAAAGCAAGTAAAGGTAAAAACGAAGAGCTAGAAAAAAATTGTGCTGACTTACCTGGATGAATATAGAACACTTCCATCACGATAAAGTCTGACAAATTTGTTCGGTGTGGTGATTGTATGCAAATAAGAGTTTTTCCCGTTGTAAAAATATGTGTCTGGTCTCCATATTCTTTCCAGCATCGATATAGACAATGCCAGATGCGGCATTTTGCTCATGTATGCAAGCCTTTTGTCAACCCAGCTTTGCCGAAAATAGCAATCCATTGAATATGACTAAAAAAAGAAACTAAACTCGAAGAAAAGCTCTCAAAACTTATTGTATTACAATGAAAATTTCTGCTTAAGGCATCAATAGTTTAAATTTAAATGTATCCTTAAATAAGTGGAAGAAAACTTGTGAAAAAAAGAATACAAATGGGAAAAAAATCTTTAAAGCTTATCTTTAAAGTAATCGGGTAATCATTTAAGGACATACTAGCTTAAATTTCTAAAGTGGTTTTTAATTTGCACATTGGAACGCACAATATTAATCATTTATTAAATATATCTTTATGAATTATAGTAAATTTTATGTATGTAAAAAATAATTAAGCCGAAACCGCTGTTTTGATGTAAATATTTCGCTGTATAGAGTAACATCCTACCTATAAAATGTACATGCATACATAACTTTCAACAATTAATTTCGTTGTTACGATATCATGGTTCAGAAATGCAAGTGTGTACCGTAGTAAATTATATACATACTATTTAATAATGGAATATTAAGCTTTATATCTTGCTATAAAAATGTCTTATGCATCTTAGGATTTCACGAGAACTGAGAAACGTGGATAAGTTTCAAACTGTGATATATTTTTCACCAATTAAAATAGTTAAAAATATTCTACGTACCATATCAACTTCAGAAACAGGCCCCATACTCCGAACTTCAATATCAATAAGCACTTGAGTAGCTGGGCCTGTAAAGGAAATTTCATAAGTTTACCTGAATGATATGTCCTTTGAAGTCTACACAAACCCAAACTTTTCATACTTGTCAGGCTGCCATGCTAACATACCAGGCTAACATGCTCGAATGGATAGCTTGATATATAAGACCAAATTTTAAAACCGGAAATTCATCTGTTCAGCAAAAATTGTATATGTCTCAATGTTTAAAACCAAGAAATGTCACAGAAAATAATTGTAGCCGATTTTAATCTGTGAGATATCCTGGCTGTAGTTAGGTACAGTCAGTGGCGTAGCGAGGGGTGGGCAAGGGGGTCTATCATGCCCCTGGCGCCACTTGCAGAGGGGCGCCAAATAGTCCTTTTTAACTAATTCTATATATTATATTACTATATGTTTTCAGGGGGGGGGTGCCAAAAAGGTATCGTGCCCCGGGCGCCAGTTATGCTTGCTACGTCACTGGGTACAGTAGAAGTAAATTTAAAGATTTACATAAATTCATTGTAACTTAATTTATTATTCCCTCAATTGACACCTCAACACACTTCCGCCAATATGATTTTGAAATCGAGAAAAGGTTTTATATAGATCTAATTCATCGAAATTTTTTCCTTCCACAGAAATAACCTTTGATGTGTGGTAGAATTGTGTGTGAAAGATATTTACGAGAAATCATATGGGATGAATCCTTTTGATTTATATTACATTCGGATCCGTATAAGCTGATGGAAGTATGATTGCGATGGATAATCTTTATTACGTTTATTCTTAAATACATATGTTTATCTCAGGTCTCGTTGCCTATATAGAGATTGCCTAAATAATGACTGGAAATGTAAAAATGAAAATTGTTCTCCTATTGGCAAGTAAAGTATAAATATTTCTAAAAAATAGTGAGTATATAAATAAAAGATATTATAAAAAATATAGATTTCTTGAAGAAGTGCATTCATGGAAGTTGGAAGTGAAATTTCGTTTCAAATTGTATTACGAATGAAATCCGAAACATAGCCTCAGATTAGATTATTATAGGACAGATAAAATTTCAGAGATGTTTATAAACATAAATATAACAATATTTACATAAATATATTAATATATGCATAAATACATTTTTATATAAATCTATTTTTTTCTTCTACTAAATTTTTGGGTTATAAATAATTTTAAGTTACTTTACTTATGATAACAGGGACATACTTACAAGGGTATCAGAAAATCTTATATATAAGAAACAAATGTAATTGAAAAATATGCTGCTTCAATTGATATGCAAATATACTAATTTACGCACTCAGTACTCACAAACTGCCTTATATTATTTTGCAGTCATTTAAAATTACATAGAAACTAGAATTGCCTTTGTGAAACAAAACTGTTTCGGAGCTTGAACTCTTTATCTGTGGTGTAGAGCATCTGCCACAATAGGGTGTAACGTAGTCAATAATAAGACAAGCGTTTCGCTTCAATTACTTTACTACGTTACCTTAAACACTACAACTACAAAAAGCAAATATGTACAGCGAGTTAGAATTTTACAGTTAGATATGTCATGACGGCTTCGGGTTCACAGACCACTCAGCCTATCAGGCCGAAAGACCAGGAAAGCTGCGTCCTCTCTGACACTCAAAACAGACTCTCTCTCGTGGAATATTGGGGGTCTTCTTTTATACGGTCGGCGAATTCAAAAGCTTTCTCCGGCGTTTTAAGTGGTCGTAAGGGTCCAAAGTTTATGGGATTCCACATGTCGCTATAGTGTCAAAATTCTGGAGAGCCCTCGAACCACTCCGGTATTTATGTCTTTTATAACGTCAGACCCGCATATTACACAAAATTTATGGCCTCTTATCCTAGAGTTTATGAGACCGCTCAGTTTAACATTTCGCCGATAGATGACATGTTCATGTTGAGGGGTAGGAACGAGCATCACAGACTTATATAATTACAATTTTCGTGTACTAATGGAGACAACGTCACAAGGGGTAATTTTTACAGATAGCTAGGTTAAAAGATCTAGCATTGTGAAATTTCACATAAGGAAAAGGAAAAAAACTTATTGTTATTAGTCTGTTTTTATAAGCAACAGTCAGTGTTTTTCTTGATGTGACTGTAACATTTAACTAATAAGTTTCCTTTCAAGAATGTTAAATAGGATGCCCATAAAGATTTGTTGAAATATTGCATGACGAAAGAGTCATGCCTGGCGAAGGCTCATCGATTTTTTCCACATTTTTTTAATTCTCCAGCGCATTTTCAACGCGCAAAATCTTTTGACTTCAGGAGGCTTAATTAACACTTGACTTTTACCCACATTTTGCTCAGCCTCTCATATATATTGATGTAACATTTATTTTTCTGGAACAAAAAATTTCTATATCACGAATGGAAGTAAATTACGCTTATTATGAGTCTAAAGATCATCAATAGGGTTAATGTCCAGAGAACAGGGAAATCAGAATTTTAGACTATCCCTTTCTAACATTCCACTATGAAACACACCAACCAAGTATATATGAACTATCAAACCCCACTCTGACCGTCAACCATTTTGTTGGAAAACTGTTCATAGTTGAAACATTTCTAGCGGAGGTTAAATCTATTGTAACTAGTAAAATGTAAAATTCCATATAGGAAGATTACCAACAGAAAGAATGCAAACAAAATAAACAGAAATCCTGCACTTACAGCTAAACGCAACATAAATGCAAGATTCTGTTGCAGGAAATGAGCTGAACCAGAGAGGTTAAAACTAGATCTTCAGTACATATATCCCAAAGTTTCTCAAACGCTGAAATAACTACAAGTATTAAATTGACCACCTCTGAAGTATGGTAGGCAGCCTGATCGGATGGCAAACATTTTTAAGTAAATACTTTTGTAATCAACAAAATGCTCACATTCTGGAACAGAAGAATTAGGAATGTGACGATTAGTTTCAAACTTAAACATTAATATAACATACGTATAAATGACTTATTCAAAGCAGCTAGTTAAAATAACTTATTTATAAATATATCATCCAGAATCTAATTTTAAGTAAAAAACTTTGCTTTCAATCATATATATATATATATATATATATATATATATATATATGTGTGTGTGTGTGTGTGTGTGTGTGTGTGTGTGTGTGTGTCTGTCTGTATGTGTGTGTGTGTGTGTGTGTGTGTGTCTGTATGTGTGTGTAAGTAAAAAATCTTTTTAGAGAAAGGGGAATAGTTAAATAATTTACAAGGGGTTTCAGGATAGTTTATTTTCGTGGCGTTAAAACGTCACTGTTTTTCGTATTTCGAGTCGCGAGACGGATCAAAAAGGGGCTTGGAGAGTCCCGCTTGGAGAGTCGGACTTGATTGACAGGAAATAGCTCCGCCCAAGCCTCATCTTGTGTGCAAACGTCATAAGCGGTGTTCTGGCGGAGGTTGGATAGCTTGAAACAAAAGTAGGTTAGTTAGACCGGGATTTGCAATTCGATGATAGAAGTGCGGTAAAAAGCACTCCATGCTATGGAGATGGCGAGCTCTAGACGCTGTGTTAACTTGGAGAGTGATTCTATATTGAATAGAAATAATAAAGGTATCTAAAAGGATTATTGTGTGTATTTTGAATCTTGAACTGCCTTGCACTACACTTCAAATTAAAAAGGATTACAGATGACTGCAACATCTTCCATCACAGCGGGTGTAATACTACGCCCGTCAAAAGCCGGCAGTGACGACATCTACAAGGAAATACGAACTTACCCTATGGATTAGCGCACATGCGCAAAGTTTTTGCTTAAACATTCGACAAAAATAGCAAATGACTTTCGTTAAGAAATAAACTTTAGGAGACAACAAAAATGGAAAATAAAATAGAAGAAAAATATTTAAAACAAGCATTGCATCTCAACGATAGTATGGTAGACCCCACTGAAACTCATGATGGAGCGAAGACAAATCAGAATGAAATCGAAAAAGAACGGAATGAAACAGACGAGAAGAAAATAATAATTTGTGCAGAAAGTAGTCAAACAGAAACAAGATGGAGCAGAAAATTTGTGGAGAGAAAAAGGACTGAAATTAAATTGCCGGTCCCAACTTTTGACAACAACAGAATAAAAAATATTCTCCCTTGGTTGCGGGTTATTAAAAATCCAAGCTTGAAAATCGAAAAAAGTCAAAATGACTGCTCTGGCGCTTCTAGTGTTAAAACAAACAGATGCCGATATCGAAAAATTCACGAGTTTTAAGGATCTAGACGGAGAATTAGTAGGTGTCGAAGAATTTTGAGAGAAAATTACTACATTTACGTATAAAGCAAACCGAAAGATGAAAGAAATTAATAGCGAACGACATCAACTGAGTACATCTAACAGCTCTGAACAATTAAATGAAACGCCGATAGAAAACCGTAGAAGTGAAATCAAATTATTAAATAACCAAAGCACACAATTCAGAAATTCTACGGCGAAAGCTGTGACTGGCTAACTTTCTGGAACTCTTTTTCATCAGCCATAGGGTAGGTGGGGGCAAAGGTTCGCATGGGGCAAAGGTTCGCACATACATTTTAAAATGACCGGGAAGAGTTTTAGGAAGAATAGGGTAGGCAGTGCATTCCTCTACTTCCAGTCAGTTGCCTCGTAAAAAATGTTGGAGTTAAGACCCCATCTTGCAGAGAAAATGAGGTAAGTTTATTTTCGTCTCTTTTAATGTAATTTTTTGCAACTTTTGAGTAATTTTGAGCATCACTCAAACTCACGAACTGTTTTGGGCTTATTTTCGCATGTTAGGGTGGTAAATAACCTTTCAAATCCTACCTTAAGTTTTGGGTTAACTCAAATATAGTGGCTTCCATTCTGCAGAAACAGAACCAGCACGAAATGGGGTAAAGGTTTGCAGGAGTCATGGGGTAAAGGTTCGCAGTGCAAACCTTTGCCCCATCTGCAAACCTTTGCCGCTCTAACTATTAACCTTTGTTTCATGTCCTCTTTTCATTAGGAATCCTTATTAACAACGTCTTTTATTATTAATGGGAATTCACATTTTTGTAATTTGGAAAAAAAATTATGGTTTTTGATAAAAACTGCCTGATTTAATCAGAAATTTTTTTGTAAAATGCATGAAAATCCATAAATTAAAAATAAAATAAATTAGTACAACACAAAAATAAAATAGCTCTGAACAAAGACCTATTTTACAAGATAAAGGAATTAAATGTTGTTACAAGATATTATAAGCTTCGAATGTCTGGTTAGGGAAAAAAGCTCTAAATGAGTAATTTCCAGATTTGCAAGTCTTTGAAATGCTCCTTGCGTTACAATTTTTGACGAAATTTTATAAAATTTATTACAAAGACTCCTCTTATACATTAAAATAAAGTTATGTATCCATTTCAGGTTTCGACATCATTCAGATTATCAAACTTTAACTTAAGCGTGGAAAAGTACAAAAATTTCACGAGAATTCAGAGTACAAGCATAAAAATATTTCCTAAAAATTAATTATTCAACGAAAGCACAAATCAAAACATAACCCTGATCAAAATGTATAAGCAATCTAAATACAAAATTAAGGATAAGGTTAAAAATTGGATCGCAATGAGCATTTTAAAAAACATAATAAAAATTTCAATTTTTTAAATATAAAAAATAAAATTTTAAATATTTATAAAATTTTATAAGGTGTTTGAAATAGTTTTACTTTAATGAATATTTATGCCCAATTTCATATCTCTGAGGTAAAAATTTCAAAAATTGCTTTGTAATGTCCCCCATCCCCTTAATTTGCTTAATTTTTACGGGTTTTAAAAGAATGAGTAAAGCCTAAGATATGATATAACGATAGTGTTAATAGTTGATATTTTAGTTGGAAGTTCTTTAGTTTAAGAAAAAAATTATTGAGATTAACCCCTTTTCATTTTGTGAATTTCTTTGTTAGATTCAATTTTCTGTGTAAATAGTTGATATTTCATTTTGAAGTTATTTAGTTTAAGAAAAAATTTATTGAGATTAAACCGTTCAATTTGTAATTTTCTATATATGTAACACCTTTAAAAAGATTACAAAATGTGAAATAAAATTATTTAGACAACTCTTTTTGTGATTTTCGATGCCTATCCTATAAGAAACAAACGAGTGGGGCAAAGGTTTGCAGTGCGAACCTTTGCCCCACCGATTGGGGCAAAGGTTCGCAAACAGGTGTTTTGGTAAAATTAAAAATTCGGAAAAAATTCATTATTTTATAGAAGGTAGAGGGCATATCCAACTACAATACAAGTGACTTTTTGGGGCGATAGGATCTAAAGGAGGCTAAAGTAATAAACCCAAAACTCAAAACTGCAAACTTTTGCCCCCACCTACCCTACATACGAATAATAATCTCGATGCTATAAGTAAATTTAACTATCTCAAATCCTTTTTGGGTGGAACAGCCTATAACACTATTGAAGGTTTTGATCTCACCGAAGAAAATTATGAAACTGCTGAGGAGTTACTCACTGAAACATTTGGAATTAAACATATACTGATCGATGCACACGTCGACTAATTACTTAATAAGAAACAATTAAAAAATTCTAATGACATGAAAGGGTTTAGGAACCTCTTTAATCATGTACAGAAAAATATCAGAAGTTTAGAAAGCTTATCGGTAAAAAAGAGTAGTTATTCAAGTATATTGGTTCCTATTTTAACCAAATTAATACCCCGTCAGTGACGTAAAGAGCATAACTAGCGCCCGGGGCAGATACCTTTTTGGCGCCCCCTCCCCGAAAAACATATAGTAATATTATATATAGAATTAGTGAAAAGGACCATTTGGCGCCCCTCTGAGAGTGGCGCCCGGGGCATGATAGACCCCTTGCCTCCCTCTCGCTACGCCATTGTACCCCGTTACCTGCTTTTGGAATTTAACAAAAAAGAAAGAAATCCAACAGGCTCCGAAGTCGATGAGTTCATCAATTTTTTATCCTCGCAGCTTATAGCTAGAGAACGGACCTTTTTGAATGTAAACGATTGTTCCAGAAACCAAACTGTCTCACAAATATAACGTTCGCAATACGAGTCATCAAAACATCGGTAGCGCCGGCCAAGGTCAGTCGACGGCGTCAGCTTTAATAAACGAATCCTATCAGGATAGGAAAAGTGAAGTATACCAGAAGTGTATATTCTGCAAATCTCGTAAACATAACTCTTTTATGCACAGATAATCAATTAAACTTAGAAGATAGGATTGAAATTTGTAAGCGGTCTGGCTCTTGTTTTAGATGCTTAAATGACAAAATTTAAAAAAAGACATCTTTCTTCTGGGTGTAGGGCCAACGTCACGTATCAGCTATGCTCAGGCCTACATGTCACCATAATGTGTATGGGAAAAATAAAATCAAAACCAAAAGTGGATTTTTCGAAACCAGAAACAGAAACGGATTGCGCTTTGGGTAATTCTTCTTCTGGGGAAAAAGTTATGTTGCAAACACTTATTGTAAACATTTCGGGTAATACCCAGAAACATTTGCTACGCGTCATAATTGATACTGCGTCTTCGTGTAGTTATGTTTCACAGTTTGCTGCGCGCAGGTTAAAATTAAAAAGTGTAGAGCAGGAAACGATTGTTCATGGATTATTTGGAGGGATACTGAAAAAAGAAGAGCATAAAAAATATGTTATTAATTTAAGTAATGTTGACAAGAGTTTCAATTTTACGTTTAATGTAATGGAACAGAAAACTATTTGTGCCCCAATTCCAAAATTAGAAAATAGGGAAATTTTGAAAGAAATTAAAGAGTGCGGAATTTTTCTCAGTGATATAACAGTGAATTAAAACTTCTGTTTGTTCGATAGCGACGCTAACGAAATTCACGGACTTACAGGCGCGGACTATGCCGGAAAACTATTTACAGGAGAAATTAAAAATGTGTCAAATGGACTCGTCGAGATGAATACTTATTTTGGCTGGACTATAGTGGGGGGAACGGGGAAAGCCGTAGTGTTAATGAAGTACTTTCGTCGCTTCATGTAAGTGACTTATGGTCACTTGACTCGCTAGGAATTTCGGAACCGAATATTTCTGAAACGAGATCGGAAATTGAGGAAGAGGCGAAAAATCATTTTGTGCGCTCGTTAAAAAGAGATGACGAAGGAAGATATCAGGTGTCACTCCCGTGGTTAGAGGTTCATCCTGAATTAACAGACAGTCGAAACCTTGCCGACAAGTGGTTAAGGTCTTGCGTAAGAACGCTTCAAAAAAGAAACTGTTTTCAAGAGTATAAGAATGTATTCAGGGAATGGGTGTCCGAAAAAATTTTAGAGCCTGTTGACGCTGAGGGCCTGACAAAGGACAAGGGTCATTATTTACATCATAGACCAGTTTTCAAAGAGAACTCAACAACTAAAATCCGTCCCGTTTTCGACGCGTCAGCAAAAGAAAGTAATTCGGCATCACTGAATGATTGTATTGAAAAAGGGCCAAATTATTTAGAGTTGGTCGCTAAACTCATAAACAGATTTCGGCATGGGAATTATGGAGTAATTTCGGATATCCGTCGAGCTTTCCTACAAATAAGCATTGATCCCTATGATAAGAAATTCCTTCGGTCCTTATAGTGGGAGGAAGGAGATCCAAGAAAATTGATTGTTTATTCGAACTGCCGCGTCGTTTTCGGAGTAAATGTAAGCCCATTTTTACTCACCGCGATAATTAACTACCATTTATAGAATATATCGGGATCTCAAAGAGACATTGATTTAAAACTTAAGGAATCTATGTATGTAGATAACTGTGTAGCGAGTGTGGACACCATCGAAGAGTTAAGGTGACTGCCTACGTTTGGAGCCAATTTTTAAAAAAAAATTGTTTTTTTAAAGGATTTTTTGGTCTCTTATGGTAAAACAGCATTTAAAAATAAAAAATAAAAAAAAAAACTTTCCTGTAACTACCATACTTTTTTATAAATTGGTCAATTTGAAGTAATTTTTAATGAAATTTGGCTAAAACGCTTATCACTCTGAACAAAATTCTAATGCTACTATTTTAATTTCCTTCTTACACATGATACATATAACAGTTATCTTCAAAATGACGTACAATCTAAGAGAAATTTTAAAATGCAAAAATAATACAGACAATTTTATATTCCAATATGAAAATTTTCCCCAATTCGTCATTCCTTTCCTTATAAAAACAACTCCAAACAAAAAACTATTTATTATTCATCAATTATTGTACGTCATTTCATTAACAATAGCATATAAAACATTTCCTGAAAATTTTATCAAATTATATGGATTATTATCTGAAATATCATGATAACGGTAGAGATTTGTGCCCAAAAACATAATTCTGAGAAACACGCCTTTAAAGTTGTTTGTCACTTCAATTTTGTATTAGACGATGTTTTTTAAAATAGCTATAACTCTGCTTCTAATTGTTGTAGAATGAAAATCTAAGCGGTTTTGAAAAGAGAAAAGATTGATTTACAAGATTCTTGCAAAAAATAAAATTGACCAAAATGGTCAAAAAATGGACGCATTTAAAGTTGTTTGTCACTTAAATTTTGTACTAGACGATGTTTTTTAAAATAGTGATAACTCTGCTTCTAATTGACATAGAATGGAAATCAAAACTGTTTTGAAAAGAGAAAAGATTGAGTTACAAGATTCTTACAAAAAATTAAATTCATCAAAATAGTCAAAAAATGGCATTTTCAACGTAGGCAGTCACCTTAAACTCCTTTATTGCGGTATCTAGAGAATTGATGGCTTCTGCACAATTTGATTTAAGGGGGTGGAAACACAACCGACCAGTTATGAGGAAAATTCAATATTGAACCTATCTGGGGAGAAATTTAAAGAAATCGTTTCAGTGTTGGGCCTAAAATGGAATTTGTACAATGATACTTTATCCTGTGAGATAAGGAAGGAAACCCATTATATATTGAGTA
This sequence comes from Dolomedes plantarius, assembly GCA_907164885.2. Lineage (NCBI taxonomy): Eukaryota > Metazoa > Arthropoda > Arachnida > Araneae > Dolomedidae > Dolomedes > Dolomedes plantarius. The sequence goes on from OU015494.1 coordinate 208,475,733, forward strand.
AACGAAACGTATTGTCAGTATTGAGCAAAATTTTTTACCCTATTGGTTTCACGATCTCTGTCACTCTTGCTCCTAAATTAATCCTACAGGAATGTTGGAAGGAGAAAATTAATTGGGATACAGAGCTCCCGGATATTTTGGGAAAAAATTTCTAAAATGGGTCAATGAACTAAAATACATGAAAGAGATAGAAATCCCCAGGAAACTCCCTGAACTAAATGAGAATACTACGCTGCACATCTTCGTGGACGCTAGCAAATCTGCTTACGCAGCTGCAATTTATATAAGAAATGATTGTGAGGGTGTTGTTACTTGTCAATTATTACAGGCTAGATCAAAAGTAGCACCCTTAAAACCAATAACAATTCCCAGATTAGAAATTCTTGCATGTACCAAAGGAGCCAGACTCGCTTACACCGTAAAACAAGATCTTAATATGACAAACATGCGTACTTTCTGACTCAATGAACGCCCTATACTGGATTAAAAAAGAAGATAACTGGTCCACGTTTATAGCTAACAGAGTCAGTGAAAGTCGAAAATTGGCCAGAGAAAAGAACCAGAGAATTGGCAGTCGAAAAAGAACCAGAGAATTGGCGACATATTCAGGGGAAATTTAATCCCGCGGATTTACCCTCTCGAGGATGCGGTCCTAAAGAATTGTTGAAATCCTATTGGTGGGAGGGACCCCAATGGTTAAAACTACCACTCGAAGAATGGCCAACTAGTGAAATTACTCCTGACATCGAAGTAGTCAATTCAGAGAGGAAAAAGACTGTAATTTCGGATACAAATTTGGTTACAAACAGATTTGAATTCTTTCAAAAGATATCTTCATTCAACAAAATTGTAAGAATCATGGCTTACGTAATTCGATTTTATAAGAATATAAAGAGAAACCCTAATGACAGTAAAAAGGGAAAACTGGAGATAGAAGAAATTGAAGCATCCGAGAAAGTAGTTTTAAAAGAAATACAAAGGGAATCTTTCACTAGAGAGGAAAAGTTAAACTTACGAACTGTGAAAGACAGTGATGGTTTGCTGCGAGTTGAAACTAGAATTGCATCTAGTAAAGACTTAGCCACATTTAGATATCCCATATTATTTCCTAATAAGCATCAAGTGGTTGAAAAATTGATAATGAGCAAACATGTCGAACTAAGACACGCAGGAACGCAAACATTGATGTCCTATCTCAGGGAATACTATTGGATCGTTAAGAGCAGAAAGACAATAAGAGAAGTGATAAGAAACTGCACTAAGTGCACAAGATTTTCTGTTCATCCATTTGAAGCCATAAGCATCCCTCTTCCAGAGGACCGAGTTAGAGATGCGGCTGTCTTCGAAATAGTGAGTACCGATTTATGCGGTCCTTTGTTCCTAAAAGTCGAAACAAAATGCTGGGTTGTACTGTTCACGTGTGCCATCTAACACTGTGCATTTTGAATTAGTGACTTCTTTATCAACTGACTGTTTTATTTTGGCCTCACGTCGCTTTATTACAAGAAGAGGACGCCCGTCACTGTTTATTCTGATAATGGAAAAAACCCTGTAGGAACAGCTGATCTTTAAAAAGTATTAATTGGGAAAATATTGAAAATTTTGCATCAGAGAAAAGAATTTCATGGAAATTTAGCCTCCATCTGCCACTTGGTGGAGTGGCTTTTGGGAAAGATTGGTCGGAATGCTAAAGAGTATTCTGAGAAGGGTTCTAGGGAGAGCTAGTTTGAATAACGAAGAGTTAGCTACAGTATTGTGCGACGCTGAAAGTTTGATTAATTCCCGACCCTTAACATACGTTTCAGAAGATCCTGAAGATCTGTTAGCTCCAGCTATGTTCTTACAGGAAATTAGAGAAGTTGGTGTTCCGTATTTCGATATAATCGATTCGAAGAAATTGAAAAGGAGGTATACTTACCAATTAAAATTGCGACAAGATCTACGAAACCGACTCAGAAATGAATATCTGGGGTTGCTGAAAGATTATTCTAAGTTAAAAGACAATCATTAATCAAAGAAGGAGATGTAGTACTTATTGGAGACTCCAACACTAAAAGAATCAACTGGCCATTAGCGAAAGTCGTAAAGACACATCCTGGAAGAGATGGAAGAATCCAAGTGGTTGAATTGAAAACTCAATTTGGAAGTCTCCTGAGACCAATACAGAAGCTATATCCGTTGGAAATGGCAGCGAATGAACTTCCATCTTTGAACAATCCAATGAGAGAAGAGGAGGCGAATACTTGCCCTGTCCAGGATAAAATTCCTGACAGACAATAAGTTCGTTATTCTCGTTATGAACGAACCTGAGACCAACCAAGAGACTAAATTATGTATAGCTGTACCACTTTTGTGACTAATTATGTGACATTTTTTTTGTATTTTAATGTGATTTGTCAGTTTTTTTCAGATGAGTGTGGGGACATTCTTAACTTGTCCTATGACTTCTTTGACTGTTGATTGAATTCCTCGTAATCTCGGAATCCAAAGGTGGGAGAGTGTCAAGAACTCCCATGACGTAGCAGCGATTCCAGCGCCAATATTTCATACACGCCTATTACAGAGTTTTGGCGTGACGCAG